>OW818029.2:58352615-59552615 GCA_942486065.2 Calliphora vomitoria
GTTCAATAATGTAAATGAAATATCTGATAATCCAACAATCCATTCATCATTTAAGTTTAGCGATTGTTTTAATAAGTTTGTAAATGTACTCGGAGAGTTTTTATAAATATCCATTGAATCATTACTTAATAAAGTAACATAAATATTATTTTCTTCTATACTTGAAGCCATCTTTAAAGGAAATGTTTAAAATAGCTTTTTTTACAGCAATATATATGTTTAAGTTATCTATTAATATCATTTTTATTAATCCATGAATTATATTCTTTTCCAAAACCTAACCATTTTACAAATAATTTTTCGCCACGGCGTTTCAACACCTTTTCAACCAAAAAAATATTGGGAACTTTGGTTTTTAATAATTCTTCTTCATAAAATCCACCTTTTATTGTATTCCCGTTTAGATCAATAAGCTCATAGGTTATGGGATTTGTAATATGAATTTTATTTATTTTAAAAACTTCTGAAGACCAATTTGGTGTATAGCCTTTCTCAAAAACATTTTTATATTTGCTTATTCGAACAAAATCATTTATTCTATATTTTCCCTTTTTGAAAACTTTTATGTTGTTGTACACACTCCTTAAAAGTTTTTGTTCATTTTTCTTATTAACTGAATTGGGTGTAGTTTTTATTGAACGATGATAAGATGAGTTATATTCTTTCAATAATTTACCTAATATATCTTTCCATTTATAATTTCCTTGCATACTAAATTGTTTCCACATTTTATTTTTTAAAGTTCTGTTAAATCGCTCTACTATGGATGCCTTCATATTGGAATAAGTATGGTAATGATTAACGTTCAGTTCTTTCATAAGAGTTTTAAAGTGTGTATTATAAAATTCTTTTCCTTGATCTGAATGAATATTTTTGGGAGATTTTCCTTTGTTTAGTTTTATAATATGTTTTAATGCTTTCGATATTTCTATTCCTGTTTTAGTTTTTAATGGTAATGCATATGCATACTTTGAAAATACATCAATTACAGTAAGCATATATTTAAAACCTTTATTAAATTTTGCAAATGGTAACATTTCTACTAAGTCTATCTGCCATGTATCTAAAATGCCCTTTTGAATAAATCGACGTCGTTTAAAGTTTTTTCTTGCTTGATGGTGAAGCTCATTAATAAGAATTTGTTTACTCATATTTCAGTAAGGATGTATAACTTCGGTTCATTCCTATATTGTTTATGAAAGTGTAAACATGTTTCAACAATTTATATATCCATTCACAATGATGGTTTGTGGACCCTCAGGATGTGGAAAATCTACATTTATTTTAAATTTATTAAAAAATCCATACCTTATATCCAAAAATATAGATCGAATTATATGGTGTTTTGCTGAAGAAAATTCACTACCAAAAATTGAAAATGTAGAGTTTATCGAAGGAATTCCGGACAGTTTTGTTACAAATGATAAAGAATCAACTTTAATAATATTAGATGATTTAATGCTTGAATCATCTAATAAAAAAGTGTGTGAACTTTTTACTAAAGGGTCTCATCATAGAAATTTAGCTGTGATTTTAGTAACACAAAACATTTTTCATAAAGGCGCTTATTCCAGAGATATTTCTTTAAACTCTAAATATATAGTTATGTTCAAAAATCCTAGGGATAAGTTACAATTTCAATATTTAGCTCGCCAAGTATATCCAGAAAACTCAAAAGCTCTTGTTTATGTATATAATAAATGTACACAGCAAGCCCACGGTTATTTATTAATAGATCTTACTCAACAAATACACAACGCTTTAAGATTTAGATCTGATATTTTCAATAAAGATCATTACACAATATTTGCAAATATAAATAATGAACTCCAAACTAAAACTGTTAAAGGAGAACAAACATATTCTTTATGTTCTTAAAAAAGCTGAACCTAAACTACGAAAAGTAATACTAAAACATGTTGATGAAGCTGTAATTAAAACTATATATGAAATTCTTTTTAATGTAATAAATAAAAATCATAAAATAACTAAAACAGTTTTTAATAAAATAAAACCATATAAGAATACGATTAGAAAAGTTTGTTCCTCACAAACCTCTTTGAAACAAAAGAGGAAACATCTTATTCAAAAGGGAGGATTTTTACCAGTTATAATTTCTTCAGTATTAGGTGGAGTTATTGGAAAAATTTTAGAAAATGTCAAATAATTTATCCAAATTAATAGTTCTCAATCCATCAACTTATGATAAATTTAAAATAAAAACTTCGGATTCTGATTTTCTACATCGAAAGCTTTTACCAATATATGCATCGCATACACTTAAAGATATCAACAAATGGTATCATATTAAACAAGAACTATCCAAATATTTGATTGGAAAGCAAAAAACATCTTATCAGAATATAAGTAATACAACAAATAATTTACGTGATAATGAAACTCAAACAAGAAAAATATATAAGAAACATATTGAAACTCAAACAATGAAACCAGAGTCCAGCAGTATTGGAATACAAACTAATATTAATTTGCCTGAGGATATTTATGCTAATAATGATATTGACGACCAAGTTGATATGGATACAACAATAGAAAAATTCAACCCTACTTCTGCATCTTCAGTAGCTAAACGACTTAAACATTTCTCTAATAAAGGTTCACCAAAAATAAGAATACTGTCAAAAGATGAAAATCATAAAAATTTGAAGCAATCAACTTTACCATACCAGTATTCTCCTCGAGTTACTAGAAATCGAAAACAATTAGATTATGGAAATGAAAATGTATCATGGCAAAATATTTAAAATAAAACACATTTAACGATTAATATACATGAATAATAATGTTTTATTTAATGGGATTTTTTATTTATAAGTTGTATTTTTTTAAATACATTTAAGGTATTAAATAAAATTACAATAATTTGTTTGTTTTATATATAATTAATAAAAAAATATTAATATTCTATTTCCAAAAAATACTCTTCGCAATTTTGATTATTCATGAATGACTCTTTAATTATATCTATTTCTTTCAATAAATCATCTCCATCTTCATCGTTCATGAATACTTCTCTGCAATTTTCAATTGTTTTTTCATCTAAATCTAACATAAAATAATCTTCATCGTCATTATTACTTAAAAATTCTTGCTTGTAATGACCCCAAGCAAGAGTATTAATATTATTACTACATATAAATCGTTTATTATCTAAATAACTTAAACTAATTTTATTTAAATGTGCCGTATATAACACATGTAGTTTTGATTTAAATACAAACATATTACCATAATACATTTTTTTGTTAAATAAACAATTTTTATAGTCTGATAGACTTAAATTTCTAACTACATTGGTTTTGACACCCTTAGCCTTTTTAGTTTCATTTAAATCTGCTGTTTTAAATGAATACATTTTTGCTCTTAAACCTACAAATTCTGTCATAATTACGCCTTTGTTTTCATCCTTCATCATCCCTAACACTTTTTTATTCTTTTGTGGGATACCAAATTGGTTGTTAATTTCATATTCAGATGTATCGAATCTTATATCGATATCATTCAATATATCCTTATAGAAATCATCAGTTTCTATGGAATAAATGAAAGAATCAGTGTCCATGTAATTGAGTTGTGCTTTTGTATTATATTTGGGAACAATATAGTCATAGTGAAAGTTATACATCTTCCATTTAGATAGTTCTAAAATTGTAAACCCTAGATAAATGGGTTTATTGTAAAAGGAAAAAGATTTATTTAATTCAATTGCTAGCATGTTTTCTTCAAATATACTAACAGAATGAAATTCAGGTTTTGCTATTAAAGCTCGAGCTCCAAGTCTTTTTCCTTCATTTTCCCATTTATTTACAATTTTAATATTTTTACGTTTATCAACGTTTTCCATAGTTTTGCCATATACAGCATTATTCAATAATTTAAAAAAGTTTTTTTCAAATGTATTTTTAGCATTTGTTCTGTGAAAATTATTTAAGGAAATGTACTTTTTTAACCAATTAGATTGCTTAAATTTTAGAATTCTATGTATTTTATTTAATTTTAGACCATGTTTTAAGCATTGTTGTAAATTTTTATAATAAATCACATATTGATATTTATTGTTTAAATCTACAATTAATTTTTTCTCTTTAGAATTTGGAGGAGTTTTATTTTCACAGCAAAATGGAAGATCATTGTGACTATCATGAATTTCTACTGGATATATTAAATCAACTTCCAATATGTATCCAATATCCGAATTTGTTGGAATTGTATCCAAAGAAAAATTATCAATATCTGTAACCCATTCAAAATTGCCCTCTGGTAAAGCTTCAGACATAGCCCAACCATATAAATTATTTGCATCCAAATATGTCAAGTATTTAGATGGTAGTTTCTCATTATAATCGGGGAGATATTTATTGTTGGCTATGGAATGTCTTTCAGAACATTGAACTATTCCACCCCTAATTCCTTTTTGTATAAATAAAATCATTTCAATGTCAGTAAGCAAATCCAATTTTATGTTTGTTATTTTTAACATAGCATCCCAAGATAGCCCAGGTGCTGTATAATAATGGCATGGATCTAAATTATAAATGCTTTTACATACTAACCTGAAATTTTCAAAGACATCTGCTAATAATAAGACATCACTTTTTAAGTACAACATTAAATAATCTTCTATTGTCTTACATTCAAATTTACTCCATACTTCTTGTGCGTGCGCATAATCTTCTATAGAACATACTGAATCAGTTAGTTTATTATAAAAGTCATCTATGCCTGGCAGACAAGTTTCTTCGAGTTTTTCTAAAGAATTTAAATAATTGTATGGGAAGACGCCCTTTCTTATTAATAAATTAAATTTATTTTTGTCGTCTGAATAAAAACCTTTAACAATTTTTAACTCATCTACTGTCAAATTTTTAACTAAATTATCTAAACTTGATGACATAAACCGGCATGAGTCTAAAAATCTGATTTCAATGTTATGACCGTTGTCGCTTTTTATTGTTTTTGAAAGGGATATATACAACTCCTTATTGAGTGGTATAATATTAATGGGACCATCATCGATATTATTGAGCTCTTTCACAAATAAATGGCAATCATATGCCGAAAAATTGTGAAAAATAACAGGGATAAATGAAGGTAATTTGTAATTTATATTACAGGAATTATGAGCTGGTCCTCTGTATTTGCCACTTAAATGGCAGTGATTTCTGACTTTTTTTTCATTTACAATCATTTTTAAACAAATATGGCATATATTATTTGTATGAAAATCTAACCTTTCCTCTTCGGTTAAGGGTGTCATTGGTAAAATATTTTTTAAATAATTATCATTTAAATATTTAGCATCTGATACTAAATTCTCTATAAATAATTTTTCTGAGTTTAATCCCTTAAAATTACGAAATTTACTTAAATTATTGTTAAAATTACACTTAATGTAATATGAAAATGCATATGGAATATGCCTATCTACTAATGTTGTTGATGATGAATCGCTGTTCGGAATGCATGTTTGTATATTTTCAAAAATACACTCCGAATCAGCATATACCACAAATGGAACATCTAATTTATTATTATAATTTTTAAATTCTAAAAAGCACTTATCTTTTTCGGGAACGTATGAAACCTTTTGGGAGCAATTCTTCTTGTGTTCTTCCAATTTTTCTTTTTGATGAAAATGTTGCAAACAATCATTACATGTGACAATGCTTCCCTTATGTTTCGTTGTTTGAGTTCTGATTAATCTGTACAATAATATTATATAATTGTTTTAAAAATCATAATATATATTTAACTATATTATTAAACTTACCGAGATATATCTTTTATCCACACATAATGTGAATTTTCCCCATTGGTTGATTGAAGGAACATCAAATTAATGTGGTTTGATTTCGTTTGACGTGTTTTATAGTAAGGCCCAATCACTAAATTCTTTTCGGAATCATATCCAAAAACATTAATGCTAAATGTTGCATTATTTTTTTCAAAGACAGGTATATCTTTAATTTTTAATGGGAAGCATAACCCATTGAAATTTATTTTGTGTCCATTAAGATTTATGATGTTTGCTTTAATATCTACTTTATACATAGAGGTAATGTGTGCATTCTTTCTTAAATTACCAATTGCTGCAATTATGGCCCATTTAAAACAAAATTCATCCTTATTTTTAATATTTATACAAGCTTTTTTTAAATGTAATTTTGTGGGAAGAGGTATGAAGCTTGATCCTTTCAGTGGTGCATATTTATTTAAATTTAATTCAATTTTTATCAATTGAACTAGAGTCCAACCACTATCCTTTTCCTGGAACTCTTCCGTTTTTTTAATAATAATCTCCACCATATTTGAAAAAATCTTTTCAAATTCCCCAATTTCATATATTTGAACCATTTTTGTTTGGAATGTTTTTATCTCCAATGGTGTATTTTCCAAATCATCCAAATTTGGCTTAGCATACAGTCCATGAAGCTCTATATTGATCTTTAAGGCATCGTGCATTTTAAGAAAGTAGCTAACTTCACTCATAAATGGTTCATACGATTCTTTTAAAAATACCTCAGGTATTAGACATTCCTCATTAGCACATTTATATGAGAGAGTTATAACTCTCAATTTAAATGCGCTCTTTGTTCTCTTCACAATCTTCTCCACTGATAATGGTTTTCTGGAAGATGATGCATGTGTCATTTCATGATATTGGAGAAATTCCATGCTGGAGTACGATTTTAGACATTCGGGACACTTGAAGGAAGCTGCCATTTTAAACAATATTGTATTTTAAACTTCTTAATGTTATAGGTTAGGTAAATTTCAAAATTTTTTGTGTTTTTAATTTACGTTCACAGTTATTTTTTTATTAAAAAATCTTGATTTTAAATAAGTGGATTTAAAGTCAATAAAATAACCGAAGTATAATATGATTTCAATATATGTGAAATAAATAAACGTTCAATTTGAGTTCTTGACTACAATTAAAACCAAAGTCAATCGTTCCTTATTTTTCAATAATTAAATTTTGCTTATTCATCTTTTTTTTTTTTTTTTTTTTTTTTTTTTAATTCACAGGTAGGTATTGTGGCATTTTTTTTGCATTTGTTATGATTAAAGAATTGCAGCACGCGCTGTCGCTTTATGTTACAATATTATGGGACACAGAAGTTAATAACCTGTAATAGTTTGATATTGACATATCAAAGAAAATATTACGAAATTGTGTGACTGATTATTTGCTTATTCATCTTTTTTTGAATTTATATTTTTTCTTAATAATTCACAGGTAAGTATTGTCGCATTTTTTTGTATTTGTTTTGATTAAAGAATTGCTGCACGCGCTGTAATATGAGTCGCATTATGTTACAATATTATGGGACACAGAAGTTAATAAAAATAAAATATTACTAAATTGTATGACTGATTAAAAATCAGTATGATACATTAGTAAAAAAAAAACAAAGTTTAATAGTTTTTTATAGAACATTTACATATGTTCAAATCATTTTATTTTTCAATATTTACTTAAATTCATAAATTATTTGATAATAATAATAAATACATCTAAGTATAAAGTATTATAGACGTTTTGATAATGAATAATATTTCTTTATTATATCCTCTACATTACATTTTAATTTATTATAGTTCATACAACCACAAGTATCTGGACCCTCAGTAGCATCATTCCTTGACCATGCACAACTTGTATAATGAGCACCAAACATAGAATTTATCATTTCATCCTGATTTCGCATTTTATCCAAAATTAAAAAATCATCCACCAATTTTTTATGTTCAGGAAAAATAAAATCATCAAAATCATTTAAAAATATAAGAATTTTTTTCAACATTTTTTGAATTGGACTAATTACTGCAATATTTTTAGATTGAATGAACAATTTTTTCTTTTAAATTGAATATTTATATATTTTTTACATATATTTACATATAGTAAGTATATTTGTACTTAATGTTAATTATTAAATTATTCTAGGTACTTTTGGTGATTCCCAACTAAAAAATGGTTGAGAATTAGGAATGAAAAAGGTTTCATCGACATCCTTTTCTGATTCAGCAACGATAATTGACTCTTCCAATTCCAAAACGTTATTGTTGTTTTCTAACTTCTTCGTTAGTGTAAATTTTTTGTTAGCAACCCCTTCAATCACATTATCATTCAAATTGTTGTATTGTTTTGGGAGGTATAACAATGTATCTTCAAGTTCTGCAATTACAACGTTTCCATATTTGGTCTTATGACGAAACAATGATAAAACCTTATGTTGTTTTGATGATTGTAAATCTTTTAAGGATATATAGGGTTTTGTCTTCAATTTGTTAAAAGCTGCAATAATCTCGGCATTTGTTACTTTTGAAATGCTCATATTCGTGGACTTTATAGAATGAATTATTACATTTATATATTTGTACTGTGTATTTATATTTTTTAAGTGATGATTTCTTCTCAAATATTTTCCAAACATATTTAAAATAAAAAAGACTCAATAAGATGTTTTACAATAATACATTAAAACAACTTACACTCAAAGAGAGGAAACAAAACAAACCACACAATTTACAAAAAAATATAAAACTCAAAATTAAATCTTCTCACACAAATTAATAAAAAAGAATTCCTCCCAAAAAATTCATCCCAAAAAAAATTCTTCCCAAAAAATTCATCCCAAAAAAAATTCTTCCCAAAAAATTCATCCCAAAAAAAATTCTTCCCAAAAAATTCATCCCAAAAATTCATCCCATATGCCAGAAGCCCCATAAATATACTACTATCGATAATTTTAATTAACCAATAACTTGTATTTTCTATAGAAAAGCTATCGAAAACTTGGTCTTCCTATCGAAAATTAATAAATATTCTACGAAAATTTATCGATTTTTATAGAAAAGTTATCGATAACTTGATTTTCTATAGAAATGTTTTCGATATCTTTGATTTTCTATTAAATATTTATCAATAACATTGATTTTTCTCAGAAAAGTTATCGATAACTTTGATTTTTTATAGAAAAATTATCGACAACTTGGTTTTTTTATAAAAAAAAGTTATCGATAACTTATCGATTCTTTAGAAAATTTATAAATTGTTTTTAACTTCTAAGAAAATTTATCGATAACTTTGATTTTCATAGAAACAGTTTTTATTATTTTGATGTTCTAAAGGAAAATTATCAATAACTTTGATTATTTATAGAAAAGTTATGAAAAATTTTAATTTCCTATAGAAAAGTTTTCGATATCTTTGATTTTCTTTTGCACAGTTATCGATAACTTGAATTTTCTTTAGAAAATTTATGCATTTTTTTAACTTCTAAGAAAATTTATCGATAACTTTGATTTTCTATACAAACATTTTTGATTATTTTGATTTTCTAAAGAAAAATTATCAATAACCTTGAATATTTATAGAAAAGTTATGAAATTTTTTTTTAATTTTTCTATAGAAAATTTAAAAATTATTTTGATTTTCTAACAAAATTAATGAATTTTCTTAAGAATTTTTTTTGACAAATTTAATATTTGAAAGAGTAATTATCGATAACTTTAATTTTTTACAGAAAAATTATCAATAACTTTGATTATTTATAGAAAAATTATGAAAAACTTTGATTTTCTATAGAAAAGTTATCAAAAACTTGCATCTTCTATAGAAAAGTTATCAAAAACTTGGTTTTCCGATAACATAAATGTTCTATAAAAATCTTTGATTTTCTGAAGAAAAGTTATGTTAAAAAAAATTTATCGATTTTCTCTACAAAATAAATCGTTAATTTAGACTTTCTCTAGAAAATGTTCCATAAAATATTTATTGATAATTTTTTTTTTTGGAAATTAATTAATCTTAATCATATTTGCCTGCCAAACATCCTGTTAAAAAGACTTCATTGTTAATACATATTGTTACGAATTTGAATTAGCAATTTAAATTTAACTGTCTGTAACGACTGCTTGCAACATTCATGATATTTATAAACATTTCCATCAGTAGTAGCTTCTACTTACCAACAATGTTGATAGAAGGATAGAACGCAGTTATTAGCATTGTATGCAACAGTAAATGTTTAAGCTGATAACATTAAAGCAGCTGAAAGCTCTAGAAATAGAGCTTTTGAGTATTGGCCGTTAAGATAATTCATGAAGCTACTGGAAGGAAGATGGCGCTGTGTATAAATAGTGGCAGCAGTTGCAGTCGGTAGTTAGTTTATCATAGGCGCTGTTAAAGTTAACATCATCTACATTCTTGTACATTATTAAGTGTAATTTACGAGTGTGTATTATTGTGTATTATAAACGTGTATTTTCTTAAAAACACATATTGATTATTTAAACTGTTATTGTGTAAATTTGAATAAATAAAGAGTTGTTACAATTTTAAACTATTTAAGCTTTTATTTGCAATCAAAAGTATCCGGTTTATTTAAAGGAAATAAACCACCGTTTTTAAAAGGTAAAAACGGAACAATACTTTAAAATTGTAATAAAATCTCAATAAATGCCTCTGTCCATGTTGGGCAAATATCAATAAACAGCAGCAAAAAATTGTATGACTGCATTTATAACTTTAGATTACATGTTTCTGTAAATCAACAATAACAGAAAAGAGTTGTTTAATTGACATTTAAAAGGACATTAAATGTTGAAGAACCTATAGATAACTTTGTTTTTCCAAAGAAAAGTTGTCGCTAACTTGGATTTTCAATAGAAAAGTTATCGATAACTTGAATGTTCTATAGAAAAGTTATCGAAAACTTAGATTTTCTAAAGAATAGTAATCAATATCATTAACTTTTAATGATAAAGTATAGATAACTTTGATTTTCAGTAGAAAAGTTTTCAATGATTTTAATTTTTATAGAAAATATTTCGTTATTTTCAATTTTTTTTTTATATAAAATATATCAATAGATTGTTTTTCCGTTTTTAATTTGGAATTGTGCGCAAGAAATTTAAAAGACTTATATTTTTTTAAACATATAAAAAAATCTGTAAAGAAATGTACAATTCTTTGACTCTTTTATTTATCTGTTTTATTTTCTTTTCTAAACATTTTTTTTGTTTTTTTTATAAAAATTTCCTTATTGTTTTATAAAGCAAAAAACGCTTTGTCTGTGAACCAATTTGCAGCTTTTGTTTTAAAGATCAACACCCACATCAACACCTTTATATTTTTATTTTTTTCTTTTTTTTATAAAGACTCTTATTGAAATCTTACTGTCTAACAAATGTAGTCTAGATTTCTGTGGGAATTTTAAAATTAAAATAATAAAAAAACACTCTCTATTGAATATTGTTGATTTAACCGTGTGTTAGGTAAATGTTATAAATTAATTCAAATAAAGCGATCATTAAACAAAACTTTTAATGGAAAATAAATATTGATTGATTGATTTATTAAACTAAAAAAAATCTTAGATAATGCCTAAAACCATATAAGAAATTAAAAGAAGATGTTCTAACCGTTTTGTTAAATATTTTTTTCTTTTGTTTAAAAGTGTAAATATGTACAAGGTTTTTCTTTCTGCTTAGAAATCTTTAGTTTTTAATTAATTTTTTGTTTGGCTAGATTCTATGAAATTATAATAATTTGATCTAATGACTTCCTTATTTTTGGTATTTTTGAGCATAGAAGTTGCTTTATTGAAACAATTTGAAGTGTTAAAAAAAAAAAATCATTAAGTATTGAAATTTTTATTTTACGAATAAGATACAAACATAAATTATTAATAATAATTATTTAAAAACAACTCATCAGCAATTATGACCAAAACGAAATAAATTTTTTTTTTTTTTCGTAGTTTCTACAAAATAGTTAAATTAATGATTCATTTGAAATAAAAACAAAAAAAAAAAAAAAAAAAATAAATAAATATGATGTTTGTTAGCTTTTTACGCAGTTTTGTTACAAAAAAAGTTGTAGTTTGCAGGTTATGTTTTTCTCTAGCAACTCTTATAGATTTATTAATGGTTAAATTACGTCAAATAATGATTTGCAAAATACCTTAAGAATTATGTTTATAAATTAATTTAAACATCGGTGATTTAATTGTGAAACAACAAATTGAGTCATAAAAAGCAAAAGTGTTTCATCAGAGAGCTTTTAAGCTTTACAAGCTTTAGCAAAATAAAAGTTATTGTTTTGAATCTTTATTTTTAGACTCATTCTTTCTCAAACTTTTCTTTTCTTATAAAAACTTTCTATTTCTTTCTTGTTACTTAAGAAAACAAAATTTATTTCTGTTCTTTCAGCTGCGCTCAATCATTAATCAATCAATGAAAGTTCCTGAAAGAAATTTGAATAAATAAATTTACATTTGAATTAAATATAATTTCTAAAAAAACAACAATTTCTATAAACTGTTTATAAATAAAATTTTTTTAAGCAAAAAATTTATAAACACAACAAAGTGCAACAATTAAAAGACAAACAATGAATTTAGCATACAAAAGTAAATAAATAAATAAATCTTAGCAAAAAAATTAAACCGTTAAAATAGCAAAACGTTGATATGTATATGATAAAAAACCAAACAACATTTCGAATGAAATTGGAGAAATTAATAATAAATTGTGGTAAATATGAAAAAAAAAAAAAATGCTGACAAAGATGTTGCCCAAAATTAGGGAAAATGTTTAAATAAAAACTTTCTAGAGAAAATATAACCAATACTTTGATATGCTATAGCAAATTTAAAGATCGCTTTCAGTTTCTATAGAAAATTTAACTACAAATTTGATTTTCTATAGAAAAGTTGTCTTTATGTTTTTCTTTTGATTATCTTTAGAAATGCTATTACGATAACTTTGTTTTTTTATAGAAAAGTTATCGATAACTTTGATTTTCTGTAGAAAAGTTATCGATAACTATGATTTTCTATAGAAATGTTTCCGATAATTTTGATTTCCTATGGAAAAGTCATCGATAACTTAGATTTTCCATAGAAAAGCTATCAATAACCTTGATTTTTTTATAGAAAAGATATCGATAACTTTGATTTTCTGTAAAAAAGTTATCGATAACTATGATTTTTTATAGAAAAGTTATCGATAACTTTGATTTTCCGTAGAAACGTTATCGATATCTTTGATTTTCTATAGAAAACTTATCGATAATTTAAATTTTCTATTGAAAAATTATCGATAACTGTGATTTTTAATAGACAAGTTATCGATAACTGTCATTTTATGTAGAAAAGTTATCGATAACTTTGATTTTCCATAGAAAAACTATCAATAACCTTCATTTTTTTTAAGGAAAGTTATCGATAACTTTGATTTTCTATAGATAAGTTATCGATAACTTTGATTTTCTATAGATAAGTTATCGATAACATTGATTTTGTGTAGAAAAGTTATCGATATCTTTGATTTTCTATTGAAAAATTATCGATAACTGTGATTTTTAATAGACAAGTTATCGATAACTGCGATTTTCTGTAGAAAAGTTATCGATTACTATGATTTTCTGTAAAAAAATATTTTAACATTCCTTTCCTATAGAAAAGTTATAGATAACTTTGATTTTCCGTAAAAAAGTTATCGATAACTTTGATTTTTCGTAGAAAAGTTATCGATAACTTTGATTATCCATGCAATAGTTATCGATAACTTTGATTTTCCGTAGAAAAGTTATCGATAACATTGATTTCCTATAGAAAAGTTATCGATAACTTTGATTTTCCAAAGAAAAGTATAAAAAATTTTGATTTTCCATAGAAAAGTTATCGATAACTATGATTTTCTGTAGAAAAGACAAGTTAGCGATAACTGTGATATTCTATAGAAAGTTATAGATAACTTTGATATTCTGTTGAAAATTTTACGATAACTTTCATTATCCTTACAACATTTATAGATTACTTTGATTTTTTTGGTAGTTAGTATATCAATATCCTTTAAAAAAATATTTGTATTGAAATTTGATTAATTTAAACTTGTATATTGTAAATATGTTATTGTAAAACATTTTTTTCATAAAGTTTTTAAATAAAACTTTTGTTTTTTGTCAGCCATTTATTATGCCAGTAATATGTCAAGCCAGAAGAACTTTTTAATATTGTTTTATTTGTATTTTTCAACTGCATTTAAAATCAGTTGTAAATAACGAGTTTATAACTAGACAAACCAAACAACCACGAGAAAAAATGTGGAAAAAAGAAAACTTTAAATGACATGTTAAATAAAAATTGAGATTAAGAAAAAGTTTTTGGTAAATGCTATCGCATATAGTCAGAAAATAAGGACAGAGTACTTATTTAATACTGGCGGTTTTAAGGTAGAATTTAGAATTTTTTTTTTGTATAAGCAATACTTTTTGAAATCAACTGAAGTATTTTCCAGTTTTTACAATTTTAGTCAAATTTTCAAAGCCAACTCCGTGAAATCACAATTTTCTAACTTCCTGTTTACCACAAAAATACTGCAGAATATTATTGTGTAAAACTTTTATTATTGAAAAAACTATGAATTTTTTTTTTTTTTTTTTAAACTATTTTAAGCTGTGCCTTTATAAATATGTAAAGGTTTTTCTATCAATAAATCTCGATTTGTCGTATGCAATAAAGTCTATATTATGACAAATGCCAAAAAAAGTATACACTAATACATAAAGAACAAACACACATACATTTGTAATCTTACATACACATACAAACATGCAATGATAAAAATCTACAAAACTAATATGGCCACCAAAACAAATCAAGAATAACTAACAAAAAAATAAGGACATTGAACGTATTACATACAATATTTAGGTATTGCAAAAAAAAAAAAAAAAGCGTGCAAATGTTTGTATGACTGTGTGTAGAAAAGCTTAATTTTTTTCTTGCTACTTTTTAGCAATATTTAGCTGTTTGTGCATATAAATCACAAAATTTAAAAGCCACCGAAAAACACAAACAGCATCATCCAGCCCATACACCCCACTCACACATACATACTACATACATCTCTTACTCTCTCTCACCCATAGACCAGACATAAACAAAATAACAAAAAGAATGCAATAGTGGTAAAAAATACGTTTTTGGCAGAGTTATAAAAAAAGATTTAAGTACTCACGAAAATAGAGAAAAAAAATAATGATAATAGTAAAATGACCACAGAGAGAAATAAACACACAAAAAATAACGGTAAGTCTGCAGTCCAAGCGAGTGTGTGTGTATTTTGGTGAGCGAGTGTTTATGAAGGATGCATATAAAGCTTTTTGTGTACGTGTGTGTATATAAATTGTTATAGTAGAGTAGTTGTGTGGTGACGTTTTTTTTCTTCGTCCTTCTGGTTATTTCTATTATTTATCTACCATTTAAAATTCCATGATATGCACACACATGTATTTATACACATCGAGCCCTAACTACAAGAATATCTTAACCAACAGTATATTCGATTTTCTTGTTTTAATGCAATCGATAGCACTACTCTGCTACACCAAAATATGCGAGGGTGGGTCAATAAGTCTTATAAGACTTTTTGAATTTCCTTGCTTCTGTCAACAGGCATCATCTGTCAGTTTACTCCTGTCACAATTTGAATAAGCTGCGTCATTTAGTTTGTGTTTGACAGTCATTGATAACAGACTACCTCGTGGCTTAAGGAGAAATTGCAAAAAAGAGAATTTCATCTGCTCACTAAGCATTATTTCAAATAAAGACTAAGACTATGGGAACTCTGCATCATGAGTTTTAATGGTTAAAAATGGTTTACTGAATTTCGTTGTGGCCGTACAAGCACAAAAGATGTCATCCGAATCAATTGATAAAATCACGATATGGTGTTGGCCGATCGGATATTGAAAGTGTGAGAGATTGTGGATGCTATAGGTATCTCACATGACTGAGTGGTTTCAATTTTGAATGATAGGAATTCTGTTTAATTGGATACTAAAGTAACAACTTTCCAAAACATGTAATTAAATAAAAATCAATTAAAAAAATGTATGAGTTATGCTAATTTTTGTAATAAAAAGTTTTTCGAAGTTTGTGGGGTTTTGAATACACAGGGTCCAAAAGAAGTTATTTATGATGTTTAGAATTTGTAGCTTAAAGCCCCATTTTCTTTCAATTAATATAATTTTTGCATGAAAACTGACAGTATATCGTCACGATAAAAAAATAACCAGAGATTGCGAAGTGATCGAGAAATGAGAACCCCTGCATATATATTTTTTAATTTTTCTTATGTACTTAAGATATTTTTGCAGTTAGGGCTCGATATGTTTCTATGTCTTCTGTATTTAACTATTTATGGATGTGTGTGTATGTGGAAGAGAGTTTGAGTAACTCCTTAAATACAGTGAAAATAATAGTTTAGTTAAGGGTATATGGGATATACAACTCATATACTCATCATCATTTTTATGTTGATGCTGTTGTTGTTGTTGTTATTATTCTTTGCTATTTGTGTAATATTTTCTGCTTTAGTTTTATTTGTCCAGAAAAATAACAAGCACCTGCTGAATTTTTATTTGATGTATTGGTTTATTTTATTTTTATTTTTTTCGTTTGTACACAGAGAAAACAGATTCGTGATAGCAACCGAATTTGTACCTTAGTGACCGAATTTTACAGTTGTGGCTATCAAATTTTAGAAGGGGTAACAAAAGTTTGGTTGCTTTAAGCGAAATTCTACTTTGTCAACTGACTTTCTGATGATAGAACCGAAAAATTCTATGTGTGCAACCGAATCATTGGATTGGCAACAAATTCGATTGCTACTACGAATCTGTTTTCTCTGTGTATGAGTGTGTTTGCGAAATGTTAGGTAATGTCAGTTGTTTTGCTATATTTTTTGCATTAACTGGAAAGTTCTTTGATGTTTTTTTTTTTGGGTTTGCATAAATAGTTTAAATCTACTCAAAAGGAAATTAAATAAAATTAAAATAAATTTTCCAACATTTTGAATTATATATAAGTTTTTTAATGGTTTTTAGGAAATTCCTTTAAACTAAAATCCAGTATATATTTTGTTTTCTCTCGCATAAGTGAACGTTTATTCCCTTACACAACTGCTTCAATGAAGCGACTTTTTCGCAGTTTATTTCACATAAATGATAAACTGAAAAACTAAAATCTCACTTTCACTAAAAACCGAAAACAGCTGCCTATATTTAGGCTCTTTTTTAGTTTTAAAACTTATTTGTATCCCTACATTTCTTTTACCCTGTTTTTTCCAAAACCTTCATATTTCATTGTGTTTTTTGTTTTGTTATATTCTCTATAATAATAAAATATTTGCGGTTTTCCTTTTTTCTGGTTACACAAAATTATTTATTCCTTGTTTAAATTTCAGAAAACAAACAAGAATAAATATTTCGTTTTGTGGCAAATAAATTGTAATGTTAAAATACTAAAAACACCTGCTACCCCTAAAATGATGAAAATAAAGCTAGACAATTCTTTTTTTTTTACAAAATGAAAAATTGTGTGAAATTAAGGGCAATTTTTAGGATTTAAGATCAAAATTTATGTGGAATATCAAGGCAAAAAAACGTTAAAAAAAGTATGCCAAAGTATAAAATGTGAAACATTTCTGTTAAAAAGTACTAATTTAAAAAAAGTACTTTTCAAAAAAGTACATTTTACATTAAGCAAGCAAATTTGCAAACGAATCTTTTAAAAAAGTTCATTATTTAAAAATTTAGTACTTTTCTCAAAAAGTACCTTTTTTGATTTGATGAATTTTTTTTTTTTTTTTGCTATAAATTTTTGTTTAATTCATAAATTTGTTAATTTATTTAGTTAGTATTACTAGTATTGCAGTAATTTTGAGACAAAAGTGCTTTTCAAAAAGTACTTCTATTGAAACTCAACTGAATTTTGGTACCAAAACACAATTTTTCAATTTGTCCACCAGTCGATGTCATTAAACAATCAGTACAGCATTATTAAGTTCATTGAACTTAAAAAATAACATAATTAAGAATTTAAGCAAAACAATAAACACATATTAAGCCCGCATTATTATATTTACATATATTTTAAATTAAAATGCTTCTTAATAAATGTACCTTCATTTGTATTATCAAGCATAAAATATGAATAAATTTTCTTTAAAAGTAACATAATCAGCAAAAAAAAAAATTCAAAAGAAATTACAAACGTATCTGGAATTATCATGTTCAAGATAAACAAACTTAAAGTTTTTTCTGCTGCAAAAAAGTACGCATATTGCAAAAATAGAATATGTACAGTATAAAGAACATAAATAAACTTTTACCCTCCTAAAATAGAATCTTATGATTTAAGCAGAAACTTTCTTTATTTCGTGCATTAAATGGCTGGCTGGAAAATTGACTACAAACCCAGACATTGACTAGACATATTTATAAAATACAACAACATAAAAAGGTTACACTCCAAAATACATATAAAAATACAAAAGCAGCAGCAGCAGCATCAACAGCAGAAAAACACCCAGATTATTCGCCCTCTTTTAAGCATTCATGTCTTGTTCGCTCTTTCTCCTGCCCTTGTTGTTGTATTTAACATAAAACATTGAAAACAACAAAAAATATCCTTTAACTACTGTCTGACCTTCTACTTTCGTTTCGTTGTAGTGTGTGTGTTTGGCTACACAAACAGACTTACATTTTATGTTTTTAACACATGAAATTTACTATACTTAAATGCTCGTTTTGTATTTTTTCCAGGATTCTATTCTATTATTTTATACGCATTTCATTTCATTTAATTTATTACATATATTTATTGTTGTCTGTGCTGTGCTGTGCATGCATGTTTGTTTGTGTATTTTGTATTGGAAATTCAGCGAAAGTAAATTTTTGAAGTTTTGCCAAAAATCCAATTGTTCTGCAGTAAAATAGGAGGGAATTTAAATAAATTTAAAAACAAATGTAATTTAATTTATTAAAGTCTATAGATTTAATAGAAAATTGGTAAGAAACTATTGGGGGATTCACACGGTCTGCTATTAGGTCATATTGTCATAATGTTCTAATATATTATGATAGTTTAAACAAATTGTTGTTGCGTTTCAAACAAAAAAATACATTTTTTTTAAACTATCATAATATATTAGGACATTATGACAATATGATCTAATAGCAGACCGTGTGAATCCCCCATATCTTTGTTTAAAAATAGTATTTTTTTTTTTAAATATAGCTTTCATAATAAGATCTTATTGTTATCCAAATTATTGAAATATGCACAAAATAGAGAAAAAATTTTGAAAAGGTACCATTTTTAAAAAAAGTACTTTTTTGCAATAGTACTTTTTCTAATAAAAGTTTTATTAAAGTATTAATAAAATTTGTCCACTTTTTCGCAATAGTACTTCTCATAGTAAATTTCAATTATTATCCATTTTATGCAAATAATAAAAATTGGAAAATTTTTCCAAAAAAATACCAATTTTAAGTAGTACTTTTCTTAAAAAAAATTGTCATAATAAGATTTTTAAAAAAGTACTTTTTTGCAATAGTACTTTTTCTAATAAAAGTTTCTTACAAATATTAAAAATATAAAATTTGTCCATAAAAAAGTACTTTTTTTTTTGTAATAAATCCTACTTTTTCCCAATAGTACTTTTCATAGTAAATTTCAATTATTATCCATTTTATTCAAATAATAAAAATTTGGAAAATTTTCCAAAAAAAAAAAAAATACCAATTTTAAAATAGTACTTTTTCCAAAATAGTACTTTTCATAAAAAAAAGTTCGTAATAAGATTTGTCATGAAAATATGAATAAAAAATTATTTCTGAAAAGGTAATAATTTTGAAAAAAGTACTTTTATTGCAATGGTACTTTTATAATAATATTTGATTATTATGAATATATGAAAAATTGCAAAATTTGTATAAAAAGTACCAATTTTAAAAAAGTACTTTTTCTAATAAAAACTTTTTATTGTTAAATTTTGTATCTAAATATTGGCAATAAGAATTTTTTTTATAAAAAAGTAAAAAAAATACTTTTTTTAAAATTGGTACTTTTTTTTAAAAAAAAGTTTTCTAATTTTTCATATTTTCATAAAAAATTCTTAAACTTTTTTTATTTTTATTCAATTATTAAAAATGTATACTACGAGTATTTTAGAATAATGATTTTCTTTAAAAAAAATTATAATAAGATTTGAATATTCTTTAAAGTACTTTTTTGCAATTGTACGTATGTAATAAAATATTCTGAAAAAGTATTTATTGTTACTATTTTTGTTAAACAATTAACAACAAAGAAAATTTCTTAAAAAAGTACCAAACTCGAAAACAGTACTTTTTTACAATTGTACTTTTCTTTGCAAAAGTTTTTTAATAAGCTTTTCTTAACATCAAACTTATTATTTTAAAGCACGTTTTTGAAACAGAACTTTTCTTAACAAAACAGTATTTAAAAATAAGAATTTTCCTTTTTTTTTGTACCATAAGTTATATGGCCTTGAAATTTAAAAATTTGTTTAAAATATAGCATGTAATGAAACTAATTGTTCAAATTCCCCCGTTTTTAAAACTGTAAACAATTTCATATACATATTTCTCAAAATTATTTGAGGAGATTAATAGAGATAGAATACACAACTGTTTTGAACGTAAATTAAATTTAATTGAATTATGTAAATAATTTAAATATTTTGTTTTATATATCAAGCTAAATAAACTTGTTATGGTTTCATTTAAATATGTCGTCATTATAATTTTTTGTAAAAATAATATTTTTCATTTTTTCCTAATGCTTCGCTTAAAAATTCCCCTTTTACTGATTCATTCTTCTCTGAAGCTGTAAATTGTAAAAATTCCTTAAAGAAATTTTTTGACATTTTTTAATAATCGTCACGTATTTAAAGTATTTACAAGTTATTTGAAGAAATACTTATGTACTTTTTGTGTACTTTAACCTTTAAGGTGTTAATAATGTGGTTAACTAATTCAATTAATTAATTGATTTGTTTGTAATAGAGCTGGTTGTTTGCTTTAAATGTACTTATTTTTCAGTTTAAAAAACTGTTAATCATCTATCAGTTACATGCGTAATGGGATTTTGTTAAATGGTCTGTAATTTAAAATTTATAATTTTAATTATGTTGAATATTTTTAAATTTTAGTTGAATATTTTTAACAAAACCTTGACCAAGGTTTCAGTAACTGGGACTCAATTAAAATTTAACGATATTAAAATTATATTTCTTTATATTCAGACCCAATGGGAAAAGTATAAAGATATCTTTAAAATGAAGGGAACTAAAACATATTTAGAAATTTCACCAACTTTGGCTATATAAAATATTAGAACTAGAACTAGTTTTTAACCCCAAAGAACCAGTCATATAACTAGTCCTATGTCAGTTTCATTCCCTTTTGAGTTATTTAATAAACTGTTGACAAATTGCTGATCACATTCAACCAAATTTAAGAGAAACTCAGGAGGAGTTTTCTTGAACTAAATATAAAAAGTACTTTTTAAAAGAACTATCAATATGTAGCTTTTTTATATTATGTATATGGAAATTTAAGCATGAAAATCCCTCTAGAATAAATTGATGAAAAGAAAATAACAAATTGTTTATTTAAAAATTTGATAATTTTCAAAATTGCACTTTCTTGTATTTTAAATATAAAGTACTAATTGGAAAAAAGATCTAAATAATTGCTAGTACTTTTTCATAAAAAACTTTTTAAAACTTGCATAAATATCAAAATGGTACTAATTTCAAAAATAAAATAGTACCTTTTTTAGAATGTACTATTCTTTAGGTAGTTTTATTTTCAAAATATACTTATTTTAAAAATAATACTTTTTAATACTATAAAGTACTTTTTCAAAAAATACTTTTTCAAAAATTTCTTAAATTATGGATTTTTTAAACAATTAGTTAAACAATTAGTTTTTAAAATAGCACTTTTTTAAAAATAGAAGCCTTTTAAAAAATACAACTTTTTCAAAAAGTATCGATTTACAAAGTATATATATAGAACTAATTGAAAAAATCATTTATACTTTTAAAAATTTACTACTTTTTTCAAAATAGTAATTTTTCAAAATAGTACTTTTTTCAAAATAGTAATTTTTCAAAATAGTACTTTTTTCAAAATAGTATTTTTTTAAAAGCATCTATTTACAAATTAATAGTTATTAAAAAAAACAAAAAAATTAAACAATTTAAAAACCCCTTTTTAGAAAACTACTACTTTTTTAAAAAATACTACTTTTTAAAAAAGTATCGATTTACTAAGTATGTAGAACTAATTGAAAAAATAATTTAAAAAATAGTACTTTTTTAAAAAGTACTACTTTTTCCAAAATAGTACCTATTTAAAAAGGATCTATTTACAAATTAATAGTAATTAAAAAAACACAATACATTTTAGAAATGGCACATACAGAATTATACCAATTTCAAAACCCCTTTTTAGAAAACTACTACTTTTTTAAAAAGTACTACTAATTCTAAAAATAGTATTATAAAATAGTAATACTAATTTCTAAGAAAGAACTTTTAAAAAATTGTACATTTGTTGCTATTTTCATAATAGTCCTTTTTAAAAGGTATCTATTTACAAAATAGTATAAATTAAAAAAAAAACTGGCCTAAGCAACCAGTGAAATTGGTATATAAACTAGCTTATCACCCAATAATAAATTTCAGGGGATTTATCCAAATAATATTTATAACTGGAAAGAAAGCTAAACTTACTAAAATACAAATTTTGTTTCCCAAAATATTCTTTTGAAGATAAAAAACAAATAATTTTTAAAATAGTATTATTTTTTTTAAACACTATTTTTGGAAAATAGTACTTTTTACAAAATATGTGGTCCTTATTAGAATAGACATTTAATTTTAAAAATAGAACATTTTTCAAAATCGTACCTTTTTTAAAAAAAGTACTTTTTTAAAAATAGTACCTTTTAAAAAAACTACTTTTTTCATTTTTACTAATTTACTAATTAAAAAAAAAAAACATTCATTAAATACTCAAATCAAAAGTATTTTCTAATTTTTTTAGTACGTGTAGTAGTATGTAGCAATTTTGGCCCTTAAAAGTACTTTTTCTTTCAATTTTTTTTTTCAAATCTGTACAAATGTGTGGAAAAATTTCCTATTGGTCACACTTTCTTTAAGTCTTTAAACTCTAATCATAAGCAAAAGGAAATATTTACAGTCAATATTTAATGATTATTTTAAAGATAATTTGCAATTTGTTAAAATTAAAATATTGTTTGGTTTCACCACCGTTACACAAATTATTTCGTGTCTTTTCAATATTTAATTAATGAAATTAAAAAGCAAAAAACAAACAAAATATTTGCTTGGGTTTTTTTTTTCATCTGCCAACTATACACAACATCCTTTAGATAATCATCAATCATAAATTATAATTAACACTTTTAGTCTAACTGCTTGTTTTAAAGCCAGAAAGAAAAAAAACAGCTTGAAAAAAGAATTTTTCTTTTAAACCAGATTTTCCATTATAATTTTCATTAATTTTTTACAACCTCCTCTTCATTTTATTAAACAAATCTATATGTTTGAGAGATGTAAATCATCTTTGTAAATGGTTATAGAAAACACAACAATTTGATTACAAATCGAATAAAGTGAAATTCCAAACATTTAATGATCTCGTCCAGTTTATTTGCCATTAAAGAAAAAAGAAAAAAAAAAAATGTTTTAGAAATTTCAAAATTTTTTTTTCTTTATATGTTTGCTCAAAAACAAGTTGGTTTAAAAAAGAAATGAATTGATTGCATGAAATGCTAAAGAAGATAAATTTGATTATTATTAATGAAATGAATATACAAACTAAAAATATGCTTAAAATAAAAGCATTTATATAATAAGGAGACAATTAATAAATATGTATTTTGCTGCTATATAAGGGGTACCCTCGAACCCTGGTTTAGCTATTAAATTATTTAAACAAGCTTTATGACTTGCTGTTTAGCTTTTTAAAACGTCCACTGGCATGTCTGGCTGATTTTTCTTTATTTTCATAATTTTTTTTTAAAAACAGCTGGAGAAGAAATGCAAATCCCCAGTAGTTTTACATTAAGTTAAAGCGGAAATGTGTTTTTCAAATTCCTTCAAACAATTCCACTAAAGTTAAATTCCAGAATTTTTAAGAAAATTTAGTTTCAGTTTAAATTCCCTTAGTTACGTGTGAAACTTTTGCCCCTACACTGAGAATTGAGTTTGAGTCTGACTGCATGTAGTGATTGCACCTGCATACTTCGCCCTAACATTATTTCGCTTCCTCGTATTCTCTATAATTCTGCGAAAATAAAACCTCAACTTTGAAAAAATAAAAAATAAAAAAAATGTTGACTTTTTTCATGAATGAATATTTTATTAATCAGTCAGTCAGTCTGTTTGTTTGGTTGGTTGGCTTTTTCTACACACACATTTTTTGTATTTTTTTTTTATTTTTTTTGTTTCGTAGTAATTTGTAGACTTTTTAACTTGAGGCACATTATTGTCGTCTGTTTGTGTGTGTGTGTGTGGCTTTCTGTCAAATGGGTTTGACTATTTTATTTTTGCAGTACTTGCAGAGTAGAGATGTCAGGGTTTTATTTGCCTGAATTCAATTCAATCAATTTTATTATTTTGCAAGTGTGAATGGGAAACATACATATTTTTTTCTGCAAGTTGTATGTGCATATTTGCAAAAAATAAAATATGTATATTATTGAAATTAAATACTCAATATGTATGGAGTTTTATTTAATATTTAATTAAGGCGTTGATAAATTTAAGAATTTTTATTTAATAAATGGTAGACAGCGTATTTCGTGTTAAAAAAATATATTAATTTAAAACAAGAGTACCTTTCAAATTAGTAAAACGAAATCTTTAAATTTACATTTGAAATATTGTTTTCAATATTTTTATAACATTATCTAGTAAAATTTGAAGGTAGTACATACTTTTTTAAAAGAACTTTCAAAAAAAAGTACTTTTAAAAAAGGCCCTTTACAACCGCATCCAACAAGGCACTTTTTTAAAAGAACGTTTAAGAAAAGCTCTTTTGTATTGTACATTTATCAAAGACATAATTTTTTACATAAAAGTACTTTTTAAAAGGCCCCCTAAAAGCTACTATTAACAGAAACAGCTAAAAACTAATTGGAATGTATTTTCAAGGCCCGCTAAATTCTAGTGTCATTGTATGACTTAAAAATGCGAAATTTACAATTGTTTTTAATAACTGATACGTCATTTTGAAGGGTACATATCTGTCAGTTATTGTGACTTTGATATTTGATATTTTTGCATCGAAAATATTTAATTTTGTGCTAAAAAAGCTTCAAATGAAGGAAAGTGCAGCTGAAACACACCGATTGCTTAGCAAAGCTTTGGTGAATGTGTTCCATTAATTTCAATGTGCGAGAGACGGTTTGTACGGTTCAGAAGTGGTGATTTTGACACGGAAGTCAAAGATCGCTCAGGCCAGCCAAAAAAGTTTAAAGACCAATAATTGGAGGCATTACTCCATGAAGATTGTTGTAAAACTCAACAAGAGCTTGCAAAATCATTTCAAAACGTTTGCGAGCAGCAGGATTCATCCATAAGCAGGGAAATTGGGTATCATACGAATTGAAGCCGAGAGACCTTGAAAAACGATTTTGTATGTCTGAAATTATGGTTGAACGCTAGAAAAGAAAATCAATTTAGCACCGAATCATTACTTGCGATAAAAAATGAATCCAGTACAGCCGAATTGACACCAAAGCCAAATATCCATGGCGCTAAGGTAATTCTCTGACCAAAAGGGTCCAATCTATTATCAGCTGCTGAAATCGATCCAGACCATCACAGGGAACCTGTACCGAACACAACTGATTCGCTTGAAGCAAGCATTGAATGTGAAATTAATCCAATTTGAGCTTAATTCGCTAAAATCTTAATTCATATTTAAGATATCAGAATTTCATTATTCACATTGAAATTTTTATTTTATGAATTTTAAATGGAAATTTAGTTTTGTAAACCTTTGAAAGAATAAAACTATGAATAAGATTAAGAAGGGCCTAATTCAGAAACACGAAAGGAAAATAATTTTCAAATTTTTATATGAAAATCACTGAGTTTTGAAATAATTTTTGTTTCTAAATCAGGCCCTAACTCAAACTTTGAATTACAATTTAGGGCCTGACCTGATTCAGAAACACAAACGAAGAAAAAAATGTTTGTATGAATAAAACTGAATCAGGTTCTTAAAACCAAATGAATGAACATTTTTTTCTATTTAATTCAATTTTAAAATATTAGTAGTGATTTTTAATTAATCATAAATTGAATAATTTAATAAGGAATTCATGCTATAAGTTTTCAAAAGAATGAATTCTAGTTGAAATGAATTGGAGACACAGAAAAGTATTTGAATAATCCACAATGCCAGGCGCGGATCCAGAGGGGGTGAAATAGAAAACTCCCCCCAAAACCGAAAAGTTTTCATATAAAAAAACAAAAACGTGGAACAAATTTTAATTTATCCCCCTCCCAAATGGTTGACCTGGACGCGCCTGACTTACACACATTACAAAAGTGTTGCGGCAATGCTGAAATTTCAGATTGATTTTGTTTCAAAACCATTAACTTCAAAAAAAAAAATACAGATTTGAAACAAGTAGACGAAATTCTTTGCGAATATTTTTCGATGAATTTAATAAATATAGCAAACAATTTATTTAAATTTTATATTTTTCTAATTCCAACAAATTTTTTTTATACAAATATTTAAAAACTCTTTACTATATTATGAAATGTTATGTTAACGCACTATAAATACAAATTGGTAAAATAAATTTTTACTATGAAAAGTAAAATTTCTTAAATTTTTTCCAAAAATGTTGCTATATTTTAACAGATAAATTTTATTTTTGTATTAAAATTTTTAAACATATTTTGCTATAATATAAAAGCTCTTTTAATAAGCTATAAGCAAAATTAGCCAAAATGAATTTAGCTTTAATAACATAAATTTTGTGAAACTTTTAAAATTTCACTTAAATTTCTTAAAAATTGGTTTGAAAAACTTTTTGCTTTAGTTTAAAAGTCTCAAGTTTTTATTATCTTTTCGGAAGTGTATTTAACTACTTTTGATAAAAAAAAACAAATCAAGTAAAATTAAAAAAAAAAATATTTAAATTTTCAAAAAAAAAAAAAATAAATTCAAATAACGTATAATTAATAAAAATTATGTTTTTATTAACAAATTTTCAATAGCATTTTTTTATTTGAAAAGCTAATTTAATCCTCTTTAGTTTCATAAGTCATGAAAAAATAACTTAAAATTCCAAAAATATGTCTAATTTTATTTACAAATTTTCAATAACATTTTGCAAAACAGCTAATTTAATCTAATCCCCTTTAGTTTCAAATGCCAAAAGTCTTAGGAAACTTATAAAATGTCACTTAAATTGATTAAAATTTTTAATTTGTTTCAAAAACTTTAAAAATCTGGACAAAAATCTATAAATTGCTAAAAAATATTTTTTTATTTTTTGGAAATTTTGAAATTTAAAAAAAAAATTTATTTGAAAATTTTGGAATTTATTTTATTTAATGTTATTAAAAATAACAAAATTCATTTTTAAAAACTTTTAAAATTTTGATAAAAAATTTTAATTTTGGAAATTCCAAATTTTATAAAAAAAATAAATTTGGATTTTTTTTTTTATAAAAATTTTCTTTCATATTTTTTTTTTTTTTATTAATTTTAATAATTTTTTCGAACATTTTATGATTTAACATTTATTTTTAATATTTTAAAAATATGTATTACAATTATCGATATTTCGTTTAGTTTAAAAAATTATGATATTTTTTAAATAAAATTAAAATTTTATTAATTCAAAATATTCAAAATAATGAAATAAAGTAAAATTTTTGTAACAGTTTATTTTTTTTTAAATTTTGCTGTTTTAAAAATACCAAAAAATTTTGTGCAACAAATAATTTCAATTGACAACTTTTAAAAATATGTTCATACAAATTTGTAGGATTTTTGGGAAATAAATTCCTTTCCTGGAAATTGTTATTTAATATTTGGCTTTATTTTGAAAGATCATGCAATTAAGTTTATAATAAAAAATTCAAATATCATGTATGCTTTGAATATTTCCATTTTTAAAAACTTTAAAAATTTCACTTTTTACAAAAAGTTATTGTATAACTTTTTTAATATTTCTTGTATGTATTTTGGTAACTTGTTTCCAAGACATTATTTTTATTTTGAGAGATCATTCAACTAATTTTATTTTAAACATTTAAAATATCCTGTTTGGTATAAAAATTTAAATTTTAAGAAACTTTGAAAATTTCACTTATGAAGTACATAAAATATTCTTATTAAATATTATATTTTCCTTTTATTATAAATTTTACACAAACATTTTATTTTAAATTTTTTGAAAATCATGATTTTTTTTTGCAAAACTTTAAATTATTTGAAAATGGAAGTCCTGTTTGTTTCATAAATTTCAAATTCTTGAAAGAAAAAAATTATCTCCATGACACTTTATTCTCTAATTTAATTTTAATGGAAATTTTAGCACTCACCTTTTACACTTGACAAATTCTTAAAAAATCCACTTATTTTCCCTTGTATGCTGGCAATTGTTCCCAAATTAAATTTTTCGCACACACTAAAATTTTCTTTTGGCACAAGTTTTTGTTTTTCAGAATTTCTTTAATGAAATTTTCTTTAACACAATTTCGTTTGGTTTTTCTTAAACTTATAAGAAGAATTCGTTTTATTTTAAAATTTCTAATAAGAATTAACCCTTTGGGTCGTAAGACCGACCGGTTGGTTGCTCAATAAATTAGTATCCTGGGTTTTTAGGGTTCGTTAGCACAGTTTTCTCTTTTTTTTTTTTTAAATATTTTATTTAAAAAAACACTTGTTTTATTTTAATTGATTATTTTGTTGTTTATTAAATATTTAATTGATTTTCCATTTACTTTTCATTTAATCAAATCAATTAATATGTTTGTAAATTTGTTTCGTTAAATAAATTCACAAAATTTATTAGATATTATAACGCAGCTTGCAATTCGCTTTAGAATTTTTGTTTTTTTTTTATTTATTTTTTCAAATGAAATTTTAGTTTGGGAATTATTAACGGATAAATTGGTTAAGAAATGTTTGTTTAAATAGAAGTGGGCTCAAAAAATATCTGTGTGTAATAGATTTTGGCACCAAGATACAACCGCTTCATTAAATTCAAAGAGACTCGGAGTCATAACTTCTCTACGCTTATTTATATAGCCTCCGTTAAGCGGCGATTTTTTTACATAGAGAAAAGTATCAGCCAGCGACGACGACGGCAGCGTTTAATACAACAACACACCACTAGCAACAGCAGCCGCCAAATAATAATAAAAGCAAAAACAACACACAAAATAATAAAAGTACACAAAAAATAACATCCAAATGTTACCAACATCACAGATACGGACAAACATTCACACACACACACACACACATATGCAGATACGAAGAGACAGACAACAAAGTTAAAACAACAACTGAAAGACATTTACACACAACCAACAAACAACAGACCAACAGACAGATACATCAATGGATGGATGGCTGGATGGTTGGTTGGTTGGCTGTATGAATGGTTGTTGGTTTGGCTGGTTGGTTCGCTAGCTGACTGGCCAAATAAAGAAATTCTCAAACAAACCACTACAAACTCTGCTACCGAAATAACATCGACTGAGACCGCATTAGTATCTGCAGCATTTCAAACTCTTTACTAAAGAACATCATCATCAAACAACCTCAAACTTGTAGCAAACACAGCAGCATAGAACCCAACAGTAAGTTGCAGCAACAACAAAAAACAGTTACAACTAAATGCTATTTAGTGGTGTTACCATCTTCATCTGCAACATCGTCATCATCATCATCGTCATCAAAATCATATTTATTTTATTTCATAGAAATTAAAGGTGGTG
This sequence comes from Calliphora vomitoria, assembly GCA_942486065.2. NCBI lineage: Eukaryota > Metazoa > Arthropoda > Insecta > Diptera > Calliphoridae > Calliphora > Calliphora vomitoria. The sequence continues at coordinate 58,382,538 of OW818029.2, forward strand.
GTTTTTGATTCAATACTTTTGTTCTCCCTCATACCCAACTTATTTATTAAATGCTTCCAACATTCTATTCATACTCACAAATTTCATATCAAACTGGTTGTAAGTCTCAAATTTTATTCAAACATTTGCTCTTCGCCATACAGTGCAGTCAGTTTAAATTTTAAAACACAATTCCACAAGATGAGGTAAATGTAGACGTTGACGTTGCGTTGCTGTGGTCAGAGCAGCGTTAACGTTTAATCAAGTGGAAGACGTTGTATGATGATACGTAGAAAACAACAACAAACGCATGTTTGCAAGCAAAATTACTTTGATTTGTATTTGTTCCTTCTTTTTTTTCCAATTTATTGTAGTTGAAATAGTTTTTGATCATATTTGTTGTGTTGTTGTTGTTTTGCTATTAAAAACTCACGATTTCGAGCAAGGGTTGCTGAATTTAGTACGTGAGTTAAAAATATGTAGGTACTTTTTTGCAATAGTTTTTCTGTGATGTGCTTGTACGTATGTATGCTATAAAACACTTTGCACAATGCTTCTTAAAATTGAAATCACCTAATTTTCCCATAATTCAATACGTATGTAAGGACTGAGATCGAAAAATTCTTAACATACATATATGTTAATAAAAATGAAACCACTAAACTTACAGTTTTGATTTTTTTTTTTATTTGATTGAAATTATTATTACAATTTACAAAAAATATTATTTTTATAGTTCTAATCAATAGTGATGAATTTATGAACCTTTTCCAGAAACCCTTCCAATAACTTTTTGGGAAAATTTTCTGCTTTTGGTTCCTAAACGTTTCTACACCATTCCCTCGAGCATCAGCAACATACAAATATTGACCCGGAAGCTGCGAAAAACTTTCCATACGTATGTTTCGTCATCCATTATGCAGCAGGTATATTTTTTCTATACAATTTGACTTTAGTTTCCCAGCTCTGTCTTTGGCCTCTAAATTTTTAGCAGAGTTCCTGCCAGGAACTTCTTGAGCCTTGTATGTTTTTCAACCTGCATTTGCTTTAACTTTCCGTACCAAATAGTCCGAGTATTGAGCTAACCGGACTGCTTTCCTACCAGATGTGTTGGGATCTCTTTTGAAAATGCTTTCTATCTATTGGCTTTAGAAACATCATGTTGCCCATTCCTTCTACATGAACCAGGTTTTCTATCAACGGACAAGTTCTCCCGTTACTGTTTAATAACATTGGAAATAGTTTGATAGTAGACCATTGATTCTTTGGCCAACTTTTTGAAGGACCAAGTTGGTTTTGTTGAAAATATTTAATAATTTTAATACGCACTTTTTTCTGGTCACTCATTTTAATCAGATTAACATAATTGACATTAAATATAATAACTGACATGCTTTACAAAAGTAACTTGATAAAAAAAAATCTAATAATACTTGGGTTAGAAGTTTTAATGAAAAACGTGTGTTAAGAATTTTTCGATCTCAGTCCTTATTTACAACTGCAACAATATAAAAACCAAATTACGACCCTTTCAGAAATTATTTATTTTTTTTGTCGCGTTCTGGACCGTGGAAATTTTTGGTTACACCATACTTATTACTAGGGGCGAATTTATATGCAAAGCATGTTTTTTCTCGAACGTCCAAATACCATGCAGGCTAATTATCTAACCGAATCACACATTTTTCTGCAAAATAGTATCGATGTGTTAGGTCATATTTTTGCATATTTTATTGTTAAATTTACATTCTTTCAATACTGAAAAACTGTCAAGAACTCTTTAAAATGTTTAGCTTTTATTTTGAAACATTTATACATACAAATTTATTCAAAGTATTGACCAATGTTACCTATGAACATTTCACATCTTCACAAGAACTGCTCATATTTTGATACAATGAACAAAGCAAGCCAATATCGGATACTCTGTTCCAATGTGAAGCGTATCCCAGAGAGAACTTTCCGCATTGATCGAAACAAATAGTAGACGGACGGGGCAAGGTCTGGACTATGAGGTGGGTGAGGCAAAACTTCCCAACAGAGCGTTGTCATGATGGAATATTACAGTTTCATGTCTGGACGTTTTCGACCAATTCTCACTTTAAACGAATCAGTTGCATTCGGTACAGGTTCCCTGTGATAGTCTGGCCAGATTTCAGCAGCTCATGATATATAGCGCCATGGATATTTGGCTTTTCTTTTATAGCGTTGAAGCAGCATTTTAGACATGCATAATCGTTTTTCAAGGTCTCTCGGCTTCAATTTGTATGTTACCCAATTTCCCTGCTATTGGATGAATCCTGCTGCTCGTAAACGTTTTGAGATTGCTGCTTAAGTAGCTCCCAATGATTTATCCAGCTTTTGTTGACTTTGACAACAATCTTCATGGAGTAATGCCTCCAATTCTTGATCTTCAAACTTTACTGGGCGATCTTTGTCTGCCGTATCAAAATCACCACTTATGAACCGCATAAACCATCTCTCGTACCTTGAAACCGATAAAAAACATTCGGTGAGCAATCGGTGTGCGTCAACGGCTCTTTTTTCAAATTAAAGAAGTAAAGCAAAACTTCCCGCATATGACGCTTTGTTGACACAGAATTCGAAGCAAAAAAAAAAAAAAAAACTTTGTTGGTTTCACTATGATGTTCAATAACTAAGTGAGAATAAATGACAGATATGTACCCTTCAAAATGACATAAGTTATTAAAAACAAATACCGCGTTCAAAAGATACGCCATCCATTTGTAAATACCGCATTTTTAAGTCATACACCCAATACATTACAATATTTTGATCTAAGTTTACATATAATTTATCATATTTTAGTGCTATTTGTATCATTCATTATCATTTTATATAATTTTTTATAAACTATATCTAAAATGTCGCGTTCTGGACCGTAGAAGTATCCATATGACAACATTATATACAATTAGCATCAAGCTTTACTAGTCTCTAAAATAGTTGTTTAAATACTGTATATTTGTTTATCATCTATTTGTATATATACCATAAATCAGTTTATTTAATAAATTCATGCAACCAATGGGGATATTGGAGAATAGTTTAACAATTAAATGGACGATCAATAAAGCTTACAAATGACCGAATCAAAACAGTTTTGAAAAATTGCATATTTCTTAGTGTTGGCAAAACAATGTAAACTTTTAAGCTAAAAAAAATTGGGTAAAAAAATGTTGGCGATAAAAATATGTCTATGCCTACTCCGCTATCTATAACGATCCAGAATTCTTTATAGATTTCCAAATGAAATATAAGGAAATTACAAACGAAAGGACAAACCTTACCACTGATGGTGAAGGGGTATAAAAGTTATATTTAAATTTCTCTTTTAATAAAACCTACAAAATATATTAAAATTTCTTACATATCATAAAGGGATTATATTATGTTTCCGAATGTTTACAAAACTCAATAACAATAGCTGGCTTGTCCGTCTAAAAAGCCTACCTACCTTTGGCAAAACTAACAAAGTTATTAATATGGAAATTATAAATTTGTTCAACGGAATATGCCTTAAGCTGTTTGAATATCAAGCGCATGACGAATTCTTAAATTTTTTAGAAAATTGTCTAATACGAGGCAGATTACTTTTGTTTTTTTTTGCTCTAAATGGTAATATGTTTGAAACCAATATTTCATTCAATGTGTAAAATATTATTATACTCAGAGAAAACTGTTTTGGTTGTGATAACGAAATTTTTAGCTAATCGAATCATTCATTCAGTCATAATGACCGAATTTTGCTATTGTGACTGACAAATTAAAGTTAGAGTGACAAAGTGCGAAAGAAGAATTATGATTTCCCAATCATAATTCTTCTTTCGCAACTGACTATTTTGCTAGAACTGAAAAAGTCTATGAATATAATCGAGTAAAATCTTGTGACAACGTCTGGTTTAAATTCAAACAAATTGTAAAGTAATTCCCAACTCTGTTCTTTTAGCAGTCTAACACATAAAAGTACCTACTAAAGTACTTTATTATAATTCTTAATACACATATCCATTAACAACTAAAGTACCCATGCAACTAATGTTGTTGCATTTCAAACAATTCTAACACAACTCTTAACAATAAGTTCGTTTCCAACGACGAGGAAATTGGTTGAATGCAACTATTGATATTGCATTTGAACCAACCACTTGCTTGCTGCCTCAAAGTTACATGGTCAAATGTTGTAAATTTCTGTTATTGTTGCTTTGTGGTGTGTTTTGTAGCGATGGTCAAGTTGAAGATCAAAGTCGCAGTAAGCAAGCAGTCATTGCTGCGGGCAGGCAGCTCTGCCTAGACAAGGTGGTAAAAATGTTGTGCAAAATTACCAACAAAAATAAAAGAACCATGAAGCCATCACACAAGCAGGAAAAAGAGCTTTAAAATTTTTTTTTTTTTTTTTTGTTTGTCTTAAACTGTTGTAAAATAGAGAGCAAAGAGAGTCATAAAAAACCGCGTAAAATTTGTGTTGTTCACACTCATTACAACCGGCATTTTTTCTGTTCGTGTTCGTGTAATAAAAAAGTTGGGTTTGAAGGCATTATAAAAAGTCTCTTTTTGTGAGTTGAATTTATGCTCTTGGTTTTCTATGAATTTTATTTACAAGCATTATAAAATGAATAATTTTCTTTTAGTAAGTTTGCCAAGAGCCGGCTTTGGCTGTTTTTTTAATTTGACCAGGTTGTATTTCAAACCAGAGTTTGAGGCAGCAACATTCTCACACTTATATGGCTGATAGTGTGAGTATGTGTGTGTGTGTGTGGTGGTAATGTTTGGTTGCTTGGTTAGTTGGCAGTTGCTGGTTTACAGCCAGTCGGCCAAGAAGACGAAGAAGTTCTTCTTTCAGATCTATGCTTGGTTTAATACCATACAAATTCTGTTGTTGTAACTTCTTTTACTTCTTGTATTTCTGCTCAACAACAGCAACTACAATACCAACCAAAAACAAATCATTCGAGTTGGCTTTTGTTGTTTTATAGTTTTTGGCTTTAAGCTTCGTCTTGGCTTTTTAGGTTGTTGTTGCTTTAATATTGCTCGTTTTTTCATCATCGCCGTCGTCGTAATCGTCATCGTCTTGTTGTTATTCGTGCTTGTCGTGAGAACTTTGGTCATGTTCAAGTTCTTGGCCATACTCAATTTAATGCTGTGCAATTGTTGTTGCTCGCTTGCTATTGTTGTTGCTGGTGTTGTTGTTGTTGCTGCTGGTATGAAATTTAATGATCTTGATCGTCATCATCATTATTATCATCCTTCTCATTGTCTTCATTACTTAGACCATCGTAATGATGATTATCGTGGTGTTGTTCTTGTTCTTGTACTTTTAATTCTTTTTTATTTTACCTTCTTATTCTTTTTTCTTTTTTTCTGTTCTTTTTTCTACTGTTTTTTTTTTGCAGTTGTTGTTGCTGTAAGCAATTTACCAACTTAAAATAAATACAAAAAGACCAAAACTTTTTTGTACTTTTAGCGAAAAGTTTGGGTATAATGATGTGCTGTTCCGTGTGTAACTTTTCGAATCAGCGATGAAAAATTAAATTTTTGTTTGGTATCAAAAATTTTCTATAGAAAATACGGTTAAATATAAAATTCTCTATAGAAAATACAGCTTTAGGTACAAAACTTAAAATTTCCATTAAAAAATGTATTTCTGAACTTTGATTTGAATTATTGTTGCTTTGAAAATGTCGGAGTGCCGCTGAAGCACACCGAATGCTCAACAAAGCTTATGGTGAATGTGTTCCATCGTTTATGCGGTTTAGAAGTGGTGATTTTGTCACGGAAGACAAAGATCGCCCGGGTCAGACAAAACAGGCATTACTCCATGAAGATTGTTGATAATCTCAACAAAAGCTTGCAAAATCATTGCAAAATCAAGCAGCAATTTCAAAACGTTTGTGAGCAGCATTTAAAAAAAATCTCGTATTTAAGTCATACATCCAATATTTTTAAATCTAAAGAACTTTCCAACCAGAGGTGTAATTCTGAATCACCCGATATTTCGGAAGCTGTCACTTTTGAAGCTTTTATTATTTGACATTTGACAAGTAGAAACTATGACATTACTAAAAATGAAACGATAACGCTTCAACGACGCCTTGAAATTCACTACAAAAATGGTGAAAATGTTGCAGTCATAGTTCGCATAACTAATGCATTTTTGGGTAGTCGTGAATCACCTTGTCGGACCGCAATACAGAAATTGGTGGAAAAAATCGTGCTGTTGAGACAAGTTAGTGATGTGAAGAATAAAACTCGTGCAAGTCGCTCAAGAACAACTGAGAATATTGCTGCTGTAGCCCAAAGGGTTGAAGAAATCCCAGGTTTGACAATTCCTCGTCGTTCTTTGGAATTGGGCATTCCGCAAACGTCATTACACCGTATCTTCTAATCGGAGCTGGATGATATTGATCTGGACAACGTTTACTTTATAACAAGACGGCGCTACGTGCCACACGGGACAAGTTTCCGGACCATGTTATCTCTCGAAAAGGTGATTACAATTGGCCACCGAGATCTTGTGATTTAACACCTTGCGACTTCTTCCTTTGGGGCCTCGTGAACGATAGAATTCATGAGGCTATCGAGGACATAGGGCAGTCACTTTACTATTTGGTTATGGAAAATTACATGAAAAGGTTATGGGCTTATAAGCGTGGTCCCGTGGTGGCCATTTGGCTGATGTTGTTTTTCATTATTAAAGGCATACCTTCCTCTTTATTATAAAATAAACATCAGATCATTTATCTAAAAAAATGTAATTTTTCTTTGAATATCGGTCAAGTGGCCGATATTCATTTCTGGGAGAACATGGAGAGAATGGATTGCGCTACGAGAGATGATTAATGATTTCTAATGGTTGAAGTTGGATGATATTGATCTGGACAACGTTTACTTTCAGCAAGAAGGCGCTACGTGCCACACAAGCAACGAAACCATTGCTCTTTTACGGGAAAAGTTTCCGGACCGTGTTATCTCTCGAAGAGGTGACCACAATTGGCCACCGAGATCATGTGATTTAACACCTTGAGACTTCTTCCTTTGAGACCACGTAAAAGATAAGGCCTACGCAAACAGCCCAACTTCGATTAAAGACCACAAATATAGAATTCATGAGGCTATCGAGGACATAGGGCAGCCACTTTGCGATTTGGTTATGGAAAATTTCATGAAAAGGATATGGTCCTGTAAGCGTGGCCGTGGTGGCCATGAGGCTGATGTTGTTTTTCATTATTAACGGCATACCTTCCTCTTTATTATGAAATAAACATCCGACCATTTATCTCAAAAAATTCCATTTTTCTTTGAATATCAAAGTAACACCTCTTGTTGGAAAACCCGTACTATAAATACGTTTTGCTTATTAAGTTGCAGGGTATTTAAAATTCGGCCTAGTTGCAAACAATTTTATTCATTTCATTCTGAAGCTGCTGCTGTATGTTGCAGTTGTTGTTATTGCTATTACTGGGTTTTTTTCACCATTCGGTTTGGTTCTTGTGATTTGTTGTAGCTGTGTGTAGACAACATACTAAATGGACTTTTAGTAAGAGTTTAAGACAAAGAACTTCTTGAATTCTCGTACAAACACTTTTTTTTATGTTTAGTTTATTTTTGTAGGAATTTTGAGCCAAGAACAGAAGAGAATAAAAAAAAAGAAATCAAAGAATTGTAATAAAAACTAAAAAAAAATATTTATTTGTAATTTAAAACATGTGCTAAAAATGAAGATGATCGATATTTTTATATTTTTTTAAATGTAATGATTTTAAAGTTTCTTTTTGAAAACAGCAACTAAAAGTATATGTATATTAGGAAGCTATGAAATATAGATTTTAGTTTTTTGTACTTGGTTTTCCTAAGTTAATACTAACCCTCTACTAGCAGGCCATTTTATCAAAAATATCCCATTATTATACCCTAATAAATTCAAAATAAATACATTAATCCTCATACTTTTTATTTCTTTACATTTTCAGAAAAACAACTCAAGACATGGTTTATTTTTGGTAAGTAATTAAACGTGATAAAACCAACTATATTCTTTATATTTTTGTGCCTATGTCAGATTTACAGTAGTCAGCAGAAACGTATCTTCAAATTAAATCATAAACTAATAATAATAATAATCAATTCTAAGAATTTTCTTTATGAGCTCCTAAAAATGAATAAAGATGAGAGATTACAATCTTCTCGCTCAATCTTCTAATTGACCATAAAATTTATAATTATTCATTAAGAAACTTTAAGCTTTTATGTTTGTTGTCTTCATTTCTTAAATTGAAAGGGGCGACTGAAAAACACACTATTAAATAAGTATATTTGCTTTATAAATTTTAAATATATTTTTAGATTTTAGTAAATATGTTGTTTAAAATACCAACTACTAGCTAGTGGGAAATGATAGTGTCTTTTTGCCTTAAATCTTATTAAAAATGTATAAAATGTATGAAATAATCAGATATGTAAAGGCTTTGAAGCGCTCGTCTCAATGTTTATGAAATTGATTTGATTCCTAAGACAGGACACTGTACCAGCACTTTCCTGTTCAAACTGAACTAGAAATGGAACAGAACTAGAACTGAACTAGAACTTAACTAGAACTAGAACTGAAATAGAACTGAACAAGAACTGAACAAGAACTGAACTAGAACAGAACTAGAACAGAACTAGAACAGAACTAGAACAGAACTAGAACAGAACTAGAACAGAACTAGAACAGAACTAGAACAGAACTAGAACAGAACTAGAACAGAACTAGAACAGAACTAGAACAGAACTAGAACAGAACTAGAACAGAACTAGAACAGAACTAGAACAGAACTAGAACAGAACTAGAACAGAACTAGAACAGAACTAGAACACAACTAGAACAGAACTAGAACAGAACTAGAACAGAACTAGAACAGAACTAGAACAGAACTAGAACAGAACTAGAACAGAACTAGAACAGAACTAGAACAGAACTAGAACAGAACTAGAACAGAACTAGAACAGAACTAGAACAGAACTAGAACAGAACTAGAACTAGAACTAGAACTAGAACTAGAACAGAACAGAACAGAACAGAACAGAACTAGAACAGAACTAGAACAGAACTAGAAGAGAACTAGAACAGAACTAGAAGAGAACTAGAACAGAACTAGAACAGAACTAGAACAGAACTAGAACTAGAACTAGAACAGAACTAGAACAGAACTAGAACAGAACTAGAACAGAACTAGAACAGAACTAGAACAGAACTAGAACAGAACTAGAACAGAACTAGAACAGAACTAGAACAGAACTAGAACAGAACTAGAACAGAACTAGAACAGAACTAGAACAGAACTAGAACAGAACTAGAACAGAACTAGAACAGAACTAGAACAGAACTAGAACAGAACTAGAACAGAACTAGAACAGAACTAGAACAGAACTAGAACAGAACTAGAACAGAACTAGAACAGAACTAGAACAGAACTAGAACAGAACTAGAACAGAACTAGAACAGAACTAGAACAGAACTAGAACAGAACTAGAACTGAACTAGAACTGAACTAGAACTGAACTAGAACTGAACTAGAACTGAACTAGAACTGAACTAGAACAGAACAGAACTAGAACAGAACAGAACTAGAACAGAACTAGAACAGAACTAGAACTAGAACAGAACTAGAACAGAACTAGAACAGAACTAGAACAGAACTAGAACAGAACTAGAACAGAACTAGAACAGAACTAGAACAGAACTAGAACAGAACTAGAACAGAACTAGAACAGAACTAGAACAGAACTAGAACAGAACTAGAACAGAACTAGAACAGAACTAGAACAGAACTAGAACAGAACTAGAACAGAACTAGAACAGAACTAGAACAGAACTAGAACAGAACTAGAACAGAACTAGAACAGAACTAGAACAGAACTAGAACAGAACTAGAACAGAACTAGAACAGAACTAGAACAGAACTAGAACAGAACTAGAACAGAACTAGAACAGAACTAGAACAGAACTAGAACAGAACTAGAACAGAACTAGAACAGAACTAGAACAGAACTAGAACAGAACTAGAACAGAACTAGAACAGAACTAGAACAGAACTAGAACAGAACTAGAACAGAACTAGAACAGAACTAGAACAGAACTAGAACAGAACTAGAACAGAACTAGAACAGAACTAGAACAGAACTAGAACAGAACTAGAACAGAACTAGAACAGAACTAGAACAGAACTAGAACAGAACTAGAACAGAACTAGAACAGAACTAGAACAGAACTAGAACAGAACTAGAACAGAACTAGAACAGAACTAGAACAGAACTAGAACAGAACTAGAACAGAACTAGAACAGAACTAGAACAGAACTAGAACAGAACTAGAACTGAACTAGAACTGAACTAGAAGAGAACTAGAACAGAACTAGAACAGAACTAGAACAGAACAGAACTAGAACAGAACTAGAACTGAACTAGAACTGAACTAGAACTGAACTAGAACTGAACTAGAACTGAACTAGAACTGAACTAGAACTGAACTAGAACTGAACTAGAACTGAACTAGAACTGAACTAGAACTGAACTAGAACTGAACTAGAACTGAACTAGAACTGAACTAGAACTGAACTAGAACTGAACTAGAACTGAACTAGAACTGAACTAGAACTGAACTAGAACTGAACTAGAACTGAACTAGAACTGAACTAGAACTGAACTAGAACTGAACTAGAACTGAACTAGAACTGAACTAGAACTGAACTAGAACTGAACTAGAACTGAACTAGAACAGAACTAGAACAGAACTAGAACAGAACTAGAACAGAACTAGAACAGAACTAGAACAGAACTAGAACAGAACTAGAACAGAACTAGAACAGAACTAGAACAGAACTAGAACAGAACTAGAACAGAACTAGAACAGAACTAGAACAGAACTAGAACAGAACTAGAACAGAACTAGAACAGAACTAGAACAGAACAGAACTAGAACAGAACAGAACTAGAACAGAACTAGAACACAACTAGAACAGAACTAGAACAGAACTAGAACAGAACTAGAACAGAACTAGAACAGAACTAGAACAGAACTAGAACAGAACTAGAACAGAACTAGAACAGAACTAGAACAGAACTAGAACAGAACTAGAACAGAACAGAACTAGAACAGAACTAGAACAGAACTAGAACTGAACTAGAACTGAACTAGAACTGAACTAGAACTGAACTAGAACTGAACTAGAACTGAACTAGAACTGAACTAGAACTGAACTAGAACTGAACTAGAACTGAACTAGAACTGAACTAGAACTGAACTAGAACTGAACTAGAACTGAACTAGAACTGAACTAGAACTGAACTAGAACTGAACTAGAACTGAACTAGAACTGAACTAGAACTGAACTAGAACTGAACTAGAACTGAACTAGAACTGAACTAGAACTGAACTAGAACTGAACTAGAACTGAACTAGAACTGAACTAGAACTGAACTAGAACTGAACTAGAACTAGAACTGAACTAGAACTGAACTAGAACTGAACTAGAACTGAACTAGAACTGAACTAGAACTGAACTAGAACTGAACTAGAACTGAACTAGAACTGAACTAGAACTGAACTAGAACTGAACTAGAACTGAACAAGAACTGAACTAGAACTGAACTAGAACTGAACTAGAACTGAACTAGAACTGAACTAGAACTGAACTAGAACTGAACTAGAACTGAACTAGAACTGAACTAGAACTGAACTAGAACTGAACTAGAACTGAACTAGAACTAGAACTGAACTAGAACTGAACTAGAACTGAACTAGAACTGAACTAGAACTGAACTAGAACTGAACTAGAACTGAACTGAACTAGAACTGAACTAGAACTGAACTAGAACTGAACTAGAACTGAACTAGAACTGAACTAGAACTGAACTAGAACTGAACTAGAACTGAACTAGAACTGAACTAGAACTGAACTAGAACTGAACTAGAACTGAACTAGAACTGAACTAGAACTGAACTAGAACTGAACTAGAACTGAACTAGAACTGAACTAGAACTGAACTAGAACTGAACTAGAACTGAACTAGAACTGAACTAGAACTGAACTAGAACAGAACTAGAACAGAACTAGAACTGAACTAGAACCGAACTGGATTTAATAGCTTTTAACGTTATGTGACTATCATAAAATGAGTCTTAAATTTGCGTTTTTCTTTTTACCATTTTTTTTAAATACCATGATTTGACAATTTCAATTTTGCCCAAAACCCAACTATAACAACTGTAGGGTACACGCACATACAAAAATATTTATGATTTTTGGCCAGCGCACTAATAAAGACACCTCATTAGAAACGACCTCACGCACTTAATTCTTTTGTGGACACACCAACCCACAGACAGACACCACAAACTCTCGCGAATATTTTTGCGACTGCTGTTGCTCATGAATATGATGATGATGTATTTTAGTACGACGGAGTAACTTCTTTTTTTAAACATTTAAAATGATTTTTTCTTAAATGTAACCGGTTTTTTTGGAGTTCAACAGTGGGTTTTGACCTCTAACATGCAATTAAATGTTGTGTTTTTTTTCTCTTATTGTGGTTGGTACTAAATTTAACAAGAATTTAGAAAAACCAAAATGAGCAGGGAGGGTAACAGAAAAACAAAAACATTGTTCACACTTTTTTCGTTGGCTGCTAAGTATTTTTGTAAATTTGTTTGTCAAGAAATTTTAAGGTAATTTAAATTTTTGTTGTGAATGTTATTTGGCAAGAAATAAAGACAGTCACTAGCTTACAATACTCGTTTCATTTTATTTTATTTAATTTAATTAATTATTTAATTGCGTCTGTCGTCAGAACTTCCTTCTTGTTGTGTTATTTTTCTAAAAAATATATATTTTTTTTTATAATTTTTTATTTTTTTTGTTATGTCTCATGACTTTAACAACAATAAACAAACACTTAACACTACATTCTTGTTGTTATTGTTGTTGCGTTTGACCAATATGGATGGCTTGTAGGCTGTTTGCCTCTTCCTAGAGGTGGAAGAACAAAGACTGCCAACATGAACCGTTCAACACACAGACACACACTCTAAATGCTAACTAAAAATCCTAGAAACGAATATATTTATTTTTTTAATTTTACGTTTTATTTGTTTCGTTTTTTTTTTTTATTTGGAAAATACCACACGTCCGTAACTTTAGGCTTACGTTTGCCTAATGAGCACTACAACAACCGGCATCCTTTTTTCCCGAAGTTATATTGGCAGTGCCAGTACGAGCAGCAATGCCGCATATCGAACAGCATCTTTTTTGCAACATATTCACACGTTTTTCAAATCCTTATAGAGCTTACATAGTACGTGTGTCAGAAATTTCGAAGAATTGATTCGATGATGGTAAAATTTTAATACTATACTCGTATTTGAATAGTTCGGGCGGAAGACTTGGTGAACGTTAAAAAAAAAAACGAGCAGCAATCATAGGGTTAAAAACTTTCAAATTCTGCTACTGAAGATTGAAGATGTTTTTTCCTATTTACTCCTTTAGCCATCTCCTCTTCTCTCTGTGTATACTTCTTAAGAGAATTTCTGCATAGGTGTTTTATCTCTTAGTAAAATAAGCCACCTTTCCGCTTCCAGGTATATCTGGACATATTTGGTCAACAATACTCCAGTATCAATATTGAGTTTCCTTAAAGAAACTAGTTTATGATTGAAGAAGATCAGCTGTGTATCCTCGGGAATAAAAAAAGAAAATAAAAGCTTGATTTTTTAATTATAGAAAACACTTAACCGAAGCAGATCCATTAGAGGGGAAAAATAAACTTCGGTTGCATGCAAAGTTATGTATTATAAAATGTTAAGTAAATCTAAATGTTAACATTCCTTTAAGCTCTCTGCAGTTGTACAAATGCTTGATGCTATTTCACAGCAATAGTATTAGACTCTCATGTCTCCTGTTCATCGTTGTTGTCATTGATGATGATGATGCTTGCTGCTGATGATGCTGAAGCCATCGTTGTTGTTGTTCTTGTCGATTCAGCAGTACGCTTCCGTTTATTAAGCATGCGCCAATCAAACAATTTTTCGGCTACATTCTGGTCTCCAGACTCTCTGGTAAATTTTTTCCGTTGCTCCTTTTTGTCTGTTTTGTTTAGGAAATCATTGGTTGTATGTTATTGAATTTACCGCATCTGACATTTTATAATGTCAGACATGAATGTGTCTCAGCTGTTCTTGTCAATTTCATTAACTTTTTTGTTGTTGTTGTTGTTGTTGTTTGGATAGTGTATTGCGTTTGATAGAAGACAAAATAAACAAAAAAACAGTAATAAATAGAAAGAACCAACGTGTTGCCGGTTTTCATAGAAAAATCTATAATACAAATAGTTAAAAGTTGTTGGTTGTTTTTGTTTTCTTGCAGTAGTATTGTTGCAAAAACAATTTGCATACTGTTATTGGGGTACAAACATAGTGTTCATGATTATTAGGGGTTTTCACTATTGGGGCAAACGAAATTGAAAAGTTGTATGAAAATACAACTTTCCATATATATGAAAATTCATATATTTTTTAAAGGATTTTTTTTCGTGTATTTTTCAACAATAAGTATGACTATTTTATTACTCATTATGGTTGCTCCTTAATTTAATAGCTCTAATTTGCAAAATATCATCTAAATATGCAAAAAAAACAAAAAAACGTTGCTTGGATAGTTTTTGTAATTTAATAAATATTTTCTTCCTCTAGTGTTTTTGATTTCTAAATGGTCAAAATATTGTCCATTTCGATACTATTGTCCATAAAGCCTCTTAAAGTTGTAAAAAAAAATTATGAACTGAAAGAAAAACGAATTGGAATTTTAGAAAAATGTTTGGGATTTTTTAAAATTTCCGTAAAATTATTGGTTTTAAATATAATCTTCGCAAAAAAGATTTGAAATAAATTAAAAAAAAAATTAAATTTTTAGGAAGTTTTGAATAATATTTTAGGAATTTACAAAATGTTGCCACAATATCAATTTATGCTCATACTTCAAAAAAAAAAAAAAAAACTACTTACCTAGTAAGCCAGCACATAATATAGGAGCTAAGTGATAACTACTTATTATTTGACTGAAACTTCATGCGTATGGATTACAAATGTATTTATATTCACCCCAGGAATAAGTTCTTAAAAAACAGAAAACAAATTGCCTTGTGTGGGAATCGAACCGGCATGCTCGATTGTTTTTTTTTTGTCTTTGAAAGTCTAGCTCACTGTTCCATGCGAGTTTTGTTATCGTAACCCAGCAGTTAAGCAAGTAGTCAATGTATATCTTATTGACAGTAATTGTCACAAATGTGTTATTACTTGGCTTACTCCAATTTATATATTTGGGTCATTTGACACGTATGTGCCCTTTGTAGTGCAGAGAGAAAACAATTGGTTACTTTATACATCCCAGGTAATCTAACGTGATGACAATTGTCACTTAAGTGTCTCTAAGTAATCTGAAGTGTAGTCACTTTAAAAGTTTTGTGAGTAATTCGTTCAAACTGGTCCCAGCAGTTTAGCAAGTAGTCAATGTATTCCTTATAGACAGTAATTGTCACAAATGTCTTACAATTCGTTCAAACTGGTTTTATACAAATTGTGTTGATATAATTCTCATACAGTTTATTTTTATTTTTGTTTAAGTATACTGATATCCCATGTAACATAGCATGAAGTCAATAGTCACTATTAGTAACCTATTGTGAAGTCCCTTTAAACGCTTATTTTGTACTGCACTTTAGAAAGTAGTTATTTTACCCACCAGAAGCAATCCATTGGAGAGTTGTCGGAGGAAGGTTTGTTTACAACCAATCGTTTATTGGACTGTCTATGATATGACTAAGAAGTCTTATGAATGGAAGCATCCTTTTTTGTAAACATTCCTGGATGTAAATTTCGGTTTTTA
This sequence comes from Calliphora vomitoria, assembly GCA_942486065.2. Taxonomy (NCBI): domain Eukaryota; kingdom Metazoa; phylum Arthropoda; class Insecta; order Diptera; family Calliphoridae; genus Calliphora; species Calliphora vomitoria. The sequence continues at coordinate 58,398,455 of OW818029.2, forward strand.
TAGAGTCCTTTGTAACAAATGTTTGGCTTTTTTGCCGCAACTGCATATTGCTTGTCATACCAAGAACTTTTTGGGAAACTTTGTCTGCTTTTGGGTCCTAAACTTTTCTACAGCATTCCCTCGAGCATCAGCAACATCAAAATTTTGACCCGGAAGCTGCGACAAATTTGCCAGAACATACGTTTCATCATCCATTATGCACCAGGAATATTTTTTGTATACAATTTGACTTTTCCGTACAATTTCCGTACTCTGTTTTTGGCCTCTAAATTTTTAACAGCGTTCCTGTCAGGAACTTTTTGAGCCTTGTATGTTTTTGAAACTACATTGGCTATAACTTTTCGTACCAAATAGTCCGAGTACTGAGCTAACCGGACTGCTTTCCTACCGGATGTGTTGGGAGCTCTTTTGAAAATGCTTTCTATTTTTTTGGCTTAATAAACATCATGTGAACCATTTCTTCTACCTGAACCAGGTTTTCTATCAACGGACAAGATCTTCCGGTACTGTTGAATAACATTGGAAACAGTTTGACGGCAGACCTTTGATAAAACCCAACTTGGCCAACTTTTAGTAGGACCAAGTTGGGTTTTGTTGAAAATATTTAATAATTTTAGTACGCAGGTCACTCATTTCAATCAGATTAACAACAAATTAATATAATTGACATTAAACATAATACATGCTTTACAAAGGTAACTTGATAAAAAAAATCAAATAATACTTGGGTTAAAAGTTTTAATGAAAAACGTGTGTTAAGAATTTTTCGATGTCAGTCCTTAGTTGTTATTAACAAAATTCACAAAATTTTTGCTGGCAACTTATTTAACTACTTTAATTGTCTAAAAAAAACAAAATACGAAAGAATATTTTACAAACATTTTTGTGAATTTTTGATTATATTTTTAAAATTGATGTTATTTAATTAGTTTTAAATTTTCTCAAAAAAGAATTGTTATACCCAGCAATTTAATTTAAAAATTTCTATTTGAATTTAGCTGCTTTAATTTGTTAAAAAAATTAGCAAAATGTGAAAGAAAATTTTGGGGGTATTTTTGGGGATTTTAGAAAAATTTTTAGGAATTTGGAAAATTTTAGTTAGTTTAACAGTTTAAGAAAAACATCTTTATAAAATAGTGTTTCTGATTTAAAATTAGAGTATTTTTTAAAAACTTAAAATTTTAAGAAAGTTTTTCAAAATTTTTTTAGATATTTATAAAATATTGCTCAATATTAGTAGTTTTGCTCATATTTTAAATTGTATTTCACACTAACAGCTTTAAATTGTAAAAAACCAGCCAAACATTGAAGAAAAACATATTGGAAATTTTGGGGATTTTGAAAAAAAATTTGGGAATTCTTAAATTTTGTTGTTAATTAAGAATTTAAAATTTTGTTTATATTTTCTTAATAAAATCTAGATTTGCAGCTAAATAAAACATATTAGAATTATTGGGAATTTTACAAAAATTTTTTGGAATTTTAAAATATATAGAAAACAATTCCAAAATTGAAATCTATACTTATATGTCTCAAAACTTATTTAATAAAGACGCTTCAATTTGTCACAAAATCATTTAAAACCAAAGAAAAACATATAGGAATTTTTGGGGATTTTAAGAAAAAACTTGGGAATTTTGAAAAATTCAATAGTTTTAATTATATATGTCACAAAAACGTGTTTCAGATTAACAATAACAGCTTTTTAATTAAAAAAAAATAATAAAATGTTTGAGGGAGTTTTCAAATATATTTTTAGGAATTTTTTTTAAAATATTGCCAGAATTAATATTTTAGTAAATAGATGGAATATTTGAATACTAAAATAATAAAAAAACTGATTCATTTTATAAACTAAATACAAATGAAAATATTGAGAGGTATTTTGAGAATTTTTTAAAAAATTTTGGGAATTCATTTTTTAAGCTAATTTGTTTTTTTAAATTTAAAACTTAAACTGAATAGCAGTATTGTATTCAATTACCAAATATTTAAATAGTCTAGTCCCTTTTTACAGACTTCTGCGACTTGTGTGCCTTCTTGCTGCCTTCTTGCTGCTGCTGTTGTGGCAACAACTATAAATGACCAAAGAATTTTAAATATTATTTCTTGTTTCCCATTAAAAAAGAAGTCTGTCTCTACATTGTGTGCGTATGAAGAAGCACAATTTTGCTATTGTTGTTAGTGTCTTTATTCAATAATTGGTGCGAAATTTCTGGACAACATTTGCCTATATATTCCAGTGTGTGCGTTGTCCTGTTTTGCCGTTCCCTGTGTTTTGGCTGTCTGTGCGAAAGTCGTACATTTCAACTTTGTAAAATTGTCCAAATTGTAAGTTCACCATAAATACAGACGGTTGGTTGTTGGTCGTATTGTTTTTTTTTTGCTGAGAAGACAGAGAAAGAGCAGGAGAAGAGCTTCTATTGTAGCCAGAATTAAATTTGTGTGAATTTAAACAAGTGGGTGGTCGGTTGGTTGTTTGGTAGTTCAATGGTCTGTCTATTGGTGGGTTTGAGTTTGTTCCTGCTTTCGTTTTGGCAATTATTGTTGAATTTTTATTTTTTTATTTCTACTTTCTTTGGCATTTTATTGTGCGGTATTGTGGATGCATGAATAATTTGGTAATATATATTCGTTGTTGTATTTACGTACTCCTTCTACCATCTATAAACGTTTCAATATAAATTCTCTTCTTACATGAAATTTGTGTTTTCTTGTGTATTTCTCTCTTTTTTTTTTGTGTAAAATAGTATTATTCTGTGTAAATGTGTGGATTGAAGCTACTGTTGTCCATGTATATAAGTATTATAACACACAACAAATTTGTATTAATAGGCGCGGAAAATATTTGGTACAAATTAATGTTGCTTTTGCTGCAGGATCATTAAAGGTGGTTGTTTGCTAAATTTAACATTAATTCTAGTTTAGATTTAATGTAGCGAACGAGTTGTAGTTGAACAAAACTAAATGACTGTGTTAAATTTAATTATAATTTAGTGTCTTAAATTTATAGGAATGTAGTAGTTTGCTTACAATAAATATTTTCCTGGGAATTTTTGGGGGGTTTTACAAAAAAATAAAAAATATATAAGAATAGCCAAATTCTTTTGATAAAAACTATTTTAATAAACACTTCAAAATCTTAACTTATATTGATAATATTAGGATTTTCTTGAATTAAGCTAAAAAAATAAATTGCCAAATTTTTTTCAAATTGCCCAAAATATCCTAAAGAATTTTACTTAATTTTTTACAAATTTAAGCAGCTCAATTGCAATAGTATTCATAATTCATGATTGAAAATTAATTTAAGGCGATATTTGAATAATTCCTAAAATATAAATTTTTAAAAATTTCTCCTAACTTGAAGGTTTTTTTTTTATTTTTTTAATTTTAACTTATATTGGGTGTATGACTTAAAAATGTGGGATTTTTCAAAGCTTTTATTTTGAAACATTTATTCAAAGTATTGGCCGTTGTTGTCTATGACATTTTCCCATCTTTCTGGCAACATATTGTTACGAATGTGCAATACTGCCTGCAACATTCATCATGTTTATAAACACGTCCATCAGTGGAAGCTTCTACTTATCAACAATGTTGAAAGCATGCGGTTATTAGCATTGTTTGTAAGTATGACAACACTGCATGTTTAAGCTGCTAACATTAACATCGAAAGCTCTAGAATTCGAATGTACTAGTATGTGCGTTAAAAGCATTGCAGAAGATTCCCGATAGATGGCGCGTGTATAAATAGTGGCAGAGGTTGCAGTAGTTACCCAGCAGTTAAGCAAGTAGTCAATGTATCCCTTATAGACAGTAATCGTCACAAATGTCTTATTACTTGGCTGACTCCAATTTATATATTTTGGTCATTTGACACGTATGTGCTCTTTATGGTGCATAGAGAAGACAATTGGTTATTTTATACATCCCAGGTAATCTAGCGGGAAGACAGTTGTCACTTAAGTGTCTCTAAGTAATCTGGAGTGTAGTTACTTCAAACGTTTTGTGAGTAATTCGTTCAAACTGGTTTTATACAAATTGTGTTGATATAATTCTCATACAGTTAATTTGTATTTTTGCTTAAGTATGCTGATATCCCAGTTAACAAGCATGAAGTCAATATTCACTTTAGTGTCTCTTTGTAACCTATAATGAAGTCACTTTAAACGTTTATTTTGTACTGTACTTTAGAAATTAGTTATTTAACACACCAGAAGCAATCCATTGGAGAGTTGTCGAAGAATGGTTTGTTTACCAGCAATCGTTTATTTGACTGCCTATGATATGTCTTTTAGCTGACTATTTGAGGTCAATTAGCACTCGTACATGTTAAAATAACTAGTTATGTAGCTGATCAAGTTACCACTTAGGAAGCTAGTAATGTAACTGACGTTTTTTAACCAGTATGTGAATCCAATGCTTTGACTACTTTGGACCAGCTATTAGACAGTCTCATTGTAGTCAATAAGGGTCAATTGAGCCCCTGCTTAGGACAAGCACGTGTTAAAATAACTAGTCACGTAGCTATTGAAGTAACTAGTTCCCACCCTAAATTATGGGTAAAATCACTAGTTCGGGACTGTCTCCTAGAACTGCTGGGTAGTGAGTTTATCATAGGCGCTGTTAGAGTTAACATCAACTGTCGTGTACGTGTATACTTGTACATTATAAAGTGTGTGTGTGCATTTCTGCGAATTGATAAACGTGTATAAAGACACTGAGTGACTATTTAGACTGTTGTTGTTGTACATTTTAAATAAATAAAGAATTGTTACAATTTTAAACTACTAAAACTGCTTTTATTTGCAATCAAAAGTATCCGGTTTATTTAAAGCAAATAAAGCCCCGTTTTTAAAAGGGTGAAAACGTAACAATATGGATTCCGACCCAAAAGAACTGATCATATTTTGAGGCCAAGAACGAATCAATCCAATATCGGATACTCTGTTCCAAAGTGAAGCGTATCCCAGAGAGAGCGTTTTGCATCGATCGAAACAAATAGTAGTTGGACTGGGCATGGTCTGGACTAAAAAGCGGGTATGGCAAAACTTCCCAACCACTTCATTCTAAATACTCTTTAACAACATTGCAACATGTGGTCGAGCATTGTCATAATGGAATATTACGGTTTCATGTCTGGACGTTTTTCGGTCAATGATCGCTTCAAACGAATCAGTTGCGTTCTGTACAAGTTCCCTGTGATGGTCTGGCTAGATTTCAGCAGCTCATAATAGAAAATACCCTTTTGCTTCCACCTAATACAGAGATTTACCTGTGGATATTTGGCTTTGGTATCAATTCTGCTGGTTGGACGGCCTTCACATATGATCTCTTACATTTCAGGTTATCGTAATGGATCCATTTTCATCGTAAGTAAGTAATGATTCGGTGCAAAAATTATTTTCTTTTATAGCGGTCAATTGTTCTGGTACCCAATTTTCCTGCTTTTGGATGAATCCTGCTGCTTGCAAAAGTCTTGAAATTGCTACTTGGGTAGCTGCATATGATTTTGCAAGCTCTTTTTGAGTTTGACAACATTCTTCATGGAGTAATGCCTCCAATTTTTGGTTTTCAAACTTGTTTAACTGGTCTAGGCGAACTTTGTATTTCGTGTCAAAATCACCACTTCTAAACCTCACAAACCATCTCTCGCACGTTGAAACCGATCGAACACTTCCTGCATATGACGCTTTGTTGGCACCAAATTCGACATATTCGAAGCAAAAAAACTTTGTTGTTTGCAGAGTTTAAAGAATTTTGAAAGCTCTCCAACCATTATACAGAGCCTTCGAAATTCTTTAAGGACAAATAATAAAATAATGATCGATCAATTCAACAGTTTTTACGCTCGCCTGGAAAATAGCATAAATTTCCTAATTTTTTAATTTATATTTCCTCAAACTTGATCTATGAAATTTCCAACTCAATAAATCATTTGCACACAGCCTTTAGACACTCTTTCACACACTCTTTCCGGGAAATGAAAATGCTGCATAAATTGATGCAGGACATGATTTCTGGTTCTTTTTGTTTAAACAAAATACATCATACGAGCAGAAATTAAGTTTTTTGTTTTATCAAACAACAAGAAAAAAAAAGTCTATGTAAAAACACTCTGCTAGCTACAATTGGCTTTAATGGACTCGATGTATAGAAGAAAGAAAAAACAATGAACTTTAACAACTTTTTGATTTACATGAAGGCAGGCAGGAGGAAATGAAAAAATAAAAGCGAAACTCGATTGACATACAATTACTCAGTCACACACGTACATTTTACACACCATACTCTTACATTTCCAATGACAGTTTCAATACAAAAAAAAAAAAAACCAAACAAAAATTTTAAGGGAATTTCCTACAATAAATAAACAATCCGAACAAGTGAGCCACCGACCGACCGACCGACCAGTAGACAAACAGCCCAGAAGAATCAGGAGGCATCAGCTATACAGAATACAACTACAACAATAGCTGCAGTAACAAGAACAACAACCAACTTCAGCCGAAAGAAGACATTAAGTTGAAAGAACTTTTTGTTGAAATAAATACATACAAGCAAATAAAATCATAAAAAAATTTTAAACTGACAGGTGTCACAGTCTAGTAAATGAGAGTGTATGTAAGTGGCTGTGTGTGTGTATGTGTGTGTATGAGGAGGAGTATGTGGTGGTGTTAGGAGTAGGACAAAAAGAGGACGAAGCTTGTGTAGCAGCCATGACAGTAACAGCGGTGGCGGCAGTCATACATTAAAAGAAAACAACAGTACTGCTCCTGCTAATATTGCTGTTGTTGTTGTAGTTGTTGTTCAGATGTAAATTCATACTGCACAGTGGGGTGAAATGCTAATAAGATCACTAATAAACTTTAGGAGTTAATGCAGCACAGAATACGAAAACGTAAATAAAGATTTTCTTTTACACGCAATATGTTTTTCTGTAGTACCCAATGTATTAGAATTTAATAACTTTACAAATAGTTTTCTAAATACATACAATAATAAACCTTAGAGTATGTTCTATTCTAAGGTTTATTATTGTATGTATTTGCCTGTACTGAAAATATTTAAATTTTGAGTTGACTCTCTATAGAGTGCTAGTTGTATGTGTATAAATGTTTGTATAGATCAGACCAATAGTTTAAAAGCCCTATATCGGTAAACATTGGCCCACTGTACAATAGAATCATTGCTAGTTACCTTTATTGCCCGACTGATGATGATGGTTTTTACGCTGTGAATCAAACCAAAAACAAGAGACTACAACGACTTTGACTTTCTGTATTGATGTTTTACCGCAAAAATGTTTGAAATATTTATGTGTTTGTGTGAGTGGCCGGCCATGCATGTGAGTGTGTGCGTATGAATAAGAGAGTGAGTGAATGAATGAATATTGGCGCCATCGGACGTGTGGCATTTTCAATTTATATCAAATTCACTTTTGATGAGCTGTTGTTAACGATGACGTTGTTAATGATGATGATGATGATGAGAATGACAATAATTACGATAATGTTGATTATAATGAGGACAAACCATACACATGATGATTATCTACAATTTGAATTATGAACATTCAGCATGATGAACAAGATAAAGGTAGCACTTCATATTAACCCACTAAGTGCAATGTTTAACCCAATTTTACATAATGTCAACAATATACAATTTTTATTTCTTGTGATAACAAATTTGTTAAATTTATGAAGATTTTAGGCATATACGATTATTTACCTTATGTCAACAATGTAAACAATTGCAACTTCAGCAGAATTATAAAAATATTTAATTATTTTCCATAATTTAATAGAAAGTAATAGATATTTTACATTGTTTACCAAAATTTTACACAATGTCAACAATGTTGAAATTAATTTTTTGCACGAAATTTTTAAATTAAGTAAAATTAGTTTAATTTGTCAAAAAAAAAAAAAACATTATTTACCTTATGTCAAGTATGTAAACGATTGAAGAGTCGGGAGATTTATTAAATCATTTACTAAACTCTACAATTTCTTAGTAATATATTAATTTTACATTGCTTACACAATTTTTACATAATTTCAACAATATGCAAATGACTTTTTTTCTTCGATATTATTAATTTAAATAATATAGCATTATTTACCTTATGTCAACTATGTAAACAATTGAAGAGTCATTAGATTTATGAAAACAATTATTTAACTCCAAAAATTTACTAGAAATATATTAATTTTACATTGTTTACACACATTTTACATAATGTAAATAATGTAAAAATTTGTTTTTTGTCATGAAATTAGTAAATCATTTAATAAATTTGTTAAATTTACAGAGATTTTATATAACATGGCATTGTTTACATTATGTCAACAACGTATACAATTGAAAATTCAGGAGATTTGTAAAAATATTTACTTTCATAATTCATAATTTGATAAAAAGTTATAAAGTTTACATTATTTACACAATGTAGACAATGTACAAATTAGTTTCTGTTATGAAGTTATTAAGTCAATAAATTTTGTTAAATTTATCAACATGACATTATTTACTTTATGTCAAAAATATAAACAATTGAAAATACAAGAGATTTATAGAAAAATTTACTTAAACTCTGTAATTAACAAGAAAGGTAAACATATTACATTGTTGACCCAAATTTTATATAATGTTAATTATTTTATAAATTTATCAAGATTTTAATGACATTTTCATTATGTCAACAATGTAAACTATTAAGAATTCAAGTCAGTGAGCACATTTCATTAATTTTAACATAAAGCGGTAAAATGTTAAATGTCAACAATGTAAACAAATAGTTTTTTCTATAAAATGATTGTATGTGTTTATTTATTATGATTTTAAGGTACAGTTTACATTGTTTACTTAATGTAATAAATAGTATATAATCCAGTAATAAATTTGTAAAATTAATGAAGATTTTCAACACATGAGATTTATAAAAATATAAAATATTGTTACGAATGTGCAATAGCGATTTGAATTTAACGGTCTGTAACGACTGTCTCCAACATTCATCATGTTTATAAACACGTCCATTAGTAGAAGCTTCTACTCGTCAACAATGTTGATAGCATGATGTTACTAGCATTGTTTATAAGTGTGGCAACACTAAATGTTTAAGCTGCTAACATTAACATCGAAAGATCTATAATTCGAATATTCTACTTGTCCGTTAAGAACATTGTAGAAGATTAACGAAAGATGGCGTGTGTTTAAATAGTGGCAGAGGTGGCAGTCGTGAGTGGAGTTGATCATTGTCGCTGTTAGAGTTAACATCAACTGCCTTGTACATTTAAGTTTGTACATTATAAAGTGTGTGTGTGCATTTCAGCGAATTGATAAACGTGTATAAAGACACTGAGTGACTATTTGAACTGTTGTAGTTGTAGATTTTAAATAAATAAAGAGTTGTTACAATTTTAAATTACTAAAACTGCTTTTACTTTTTGTCTTTAATAACGTATATGTCACTTTAAAGGGTATATATCTGTCATTTACTCTCACTTAGTTATTGAACATTATAGTGTAAACAACAAAGATTTTTTTTGTTCGAAAATGTCAAATTTTGTGCTGGAAGTTTTGCTTTACTTATTTATTCGCCAAAGTTTATGGTGCATGTGTGCCATCAACGTGCGAGAGATGGTTTGTGCGGTTCAGAAGTGGTGATTATGACACGGAAAACAAAGATCTCCCAGGCCATCCAAAAAAGATTGAAGACCAAAAACCTTTACTCCATGAAGACTGTTGTGAAACTCAACAAGAGCTTGTAAAATCAGTGGGACCTACCCACACAGCAATTTTAAAACGTTTAGCCAAAAGCAGGAAAATTGGGTACCATACGAATTGAAGCCAAGAGACCTTGAAAAACGATTATGCATGTCCGAAATGATGCTTGAACGCTATAAAAAAAATAATTTTTTCACCGAATGATTACTAGCGATGAAAAATGGGTAAATTACAATATCCTGAAGTGTATGAGATAGTATGTGAAGCCCGGCAAACTAGCTGAATCGACACCAAAGCCAAATATCCATGGGGCTAAGCTAATTCTCAACATTTGTTGGGAGCAAAAGCATGAGCATGCTATTATGAGCTGCTGAAATCGGAACAGACCATCACAGGGAACCTGTACTGTACGCAACTAATTCGAGCATTGGCCGAAAAATGCACTGAATATGCGACCAGACATGAAACCGTAATATTATATGATGACAACGTTGGGACACATGTTGCAATACCTGTTAAAAACTATTTAGAATGAAGTGGTAAGGAAGTATTGCCTCACCCGCTTTATAGTTCAGATCGTGCCCCTATTTGTTTTGATCGATGCAGAACGCTGTCTCTGGGATACGCAAACAGAGTATACGATATTGGCTTGATTCGATGGGAAAAGGTCATAGCTAACAATGGCCAATACTTTGAATAAATTTAGATTGTTAAGACAGTTATTCAAAAGTATACTTCAATTCTACAATTTTAATATAAATGTGTACATTTTACCTTGTTTTCCTAATTTGACATAATGTAAACAATGTAAAAAACTAGTTATACCCTACACCATGAGTGGCAAGGGTATACATATATAAGTTTGTCATTCCGTTTGTAAATTCTACATTTTTCATTTGTGACCACATAAAGTATAGATAGTATGTCTGTCGGTTGAAATCAACTTTCCAAATCCCCTAAATAACTTACAAACTTGATTGATACATCAATATATTGGGAATTCTTTGCTATTTGAATTTCGGTTGCTATTTGAAATCGACAAAATCGGCCCGCAAATGGCAGAGATATAAGAGCAATTTGGCGAATGAGAGCAATTTCCTTACTGTTACGAATTTTAAGTAAAACCTATACAGAATCTTATAACTTAGCTAATTTTAGATATACTATGAAAGTTTTAATAAAATCGGAAAACGTTAACCCTTAAATGGTGAAGGTCAAAGGTAAAATTTATCAATATTTGGAATTTCTAATGTAAAGATGCCGAAATGTTATATATAAGATTCTGCATAGGTTTTACTTAAAATTCGTAACAATAAGGAAATTGCTCTCATTCGCCAAAATATGGCTAAAAAAATATTTTTTCCCGAAAATCACAAAATTTAAATCGTAGGTACGGAAAAACTGTAAGAGGTATTGACATAATTTTTTCATATTTTTATTCTCTATTATGATCTCAATAAATCTCAATGTGATGATCAAAAAATTCTGAAATTTTTTTAACAAAATTTTTAAAAATTTGAAAATGGAGATTCGAAACTGCTGTTAAAAAAATAAAATTTTTTGGCCATCCCTGCGAATGGGCTAACGGTATTCTACAAAGACAAAAACTCATACAAATGTAAATACGGATATATTTTAGGTAAAAATTAGCTTTTATTTTAATATTTCTTAAAATATGTTAATTTTGTTCCTACATTTCTTGTTCAAGTGGCCTGAGACACGTTAATGGTCTGGCGAATTTTTAATAACTTTAACATTTTTTAACCAATTTTTGTATTCTATATCTCATTAGAACAATTACGTACGCATTTCGATTTTTATGCACTCGATTGCAAAAATAATTATTTAGTAGCAAAATTTTTACAAAACCTTTGGGTCAATTTGACCCAAAGGAGGTATAGGTTAAATCTCAAAAAGATTTTATTACTGTAATTTTCATAAATATAAATAAATCTACATATTTCTGTAACATAATGCAGAAAGTTAAGGAGTTTCACAAATTTATTTCATATAAATAGTAAAATTTTGTATATATCTGACCTTTGACCTCGATGCGCGTCCTGAAATTGTTGTCCGATTTGGCTCAAATTTTCAGTACTTATCTTTTAGACCTAGTGTCACAATATTCTACCCGGCACTCTTTAAAATCTAAAAAAAAAATCGGCTGTCACCCTAATGTATATAAGGCTATAGTAATTTGGACCTACAATGGGTCAAAATCGGGGAAAAAAAAAATTTTTTTACCATCAAAATGTTTTTGTCATACATTTTTTTTCACTAATAAATTTAAAAAATAAAATCAATTTAAAAAAAAATTTTGGATAAAAATTAAAAAAAACAATTTTTAATTTTGAAAAAAATTTTTTTTTTTTAATTTTGAAAAACAATTTTGAAATTTTTTATTTTTTGTTTAATTTTGATTATTTAAAAATACTTTAAAGTATAATTTTGTGAAGGGTATATAACATGCGGCACAGCCGAATATAAAGTTATCAGATCAAAGAATTTTAAGGCAAATTTTACCATGTTCAACCGAATTTTAAATGATGATTTGAATAGAATGTGTAACAAATTTGTTAAATTAATAATACAGTCAGAAAAAAAATATAGTTGTGCATGTTTAATGTTACCATTTTAAAATTATACGATTGTGGTTACCAAAATATGGTTAATTTACGTTTCACATGATTGTATCAATCATAAATATGGTTGTAGTAAATAAGTATATGTTTGTGACAAGCATTTTTATGATGAATCATTATATCATAATATGTTGTTCTCAGATTATGATATCCATCCAGTCGAGAGTAATAAAACTGTAAAAATTACTGTCACAAACATATACTTGTTTACTGCAACCATATATATGACATTATTTACATTTTAAGTAAAAAATTCAAATAATTAAAAATTCAAAGCACTTATTTTTAATATAAAGATGTGAATTTTAAATTGTTTATCCAAATTATTTCACTATTATTCTCATATGATGATCTGAGACAACAAAGCATTTAGCATATCTTCCTCTTCTAATCAAACGATATCAACTGTTTCGTCACCTCCACCTGGTACCTTTTCCTTGTACTCATTATTGAAATACAAACAAATGTAGATAGTTATCATGCAAGTTGTGGAACACATGTGTATGAATTCTCTCAAAACAATTGTACTAAAACCCAATGTAAGAAATTGCAAAAATATAGCATTTGTAAGGTTTTTTTAATCTAACAAAATGTGGTACATTATAGCGTTTTTCACTTTTGACTCCTAGCGAACAGGTTTCTTAGGAAACTATCCATTTCTGATCAGAAGATATTGTACTGACTTCACCTCCTAGTCAAGACATCTACGATCTACGTCTCATGAAATTACTATCGAATTCCTACCAATATCTTCATGGGACTTTGTACTCATAAGTGGACCATACAAAATTTAATTTGGTTTTTTGTGGCTAAACCTTAACTAACTATAGTTACAAAATTACATATAAAATCAATAAATGCAAATCTAACATCATTGTAAAATAGCTTTTTCTTGTTGCCAATTTAAACTTATGTTTAAGTTTTATAAAATTGTTACACACTCACAAATTTTAGTTTCCTCCTCAAATCTGTAGTATTACTAAATATTTATAAAAGTTCATGTTTATTACAACTTCCTGAACATGATTTAGTTTTGTCTCTAAAAAAAAGTCTGGTCATGTTTTATCAATGAACTGACCAGAACAAATTGAGTCTGTGTGTTCGTTGGCTTGTCTAATGGCCGAATGTTTGGACATCATCATAAATTATTTAATAGATTTTAGTACTTTAGTTTTTTTTCTTCTTCTCTTCTGATTTTCGTTGATAATTTTTATACATTTTATTACATAAATAATAAATGAATGTTTTTAGCTAGTTTCATATATATATATATATATTTTTTTTTTTCTATAAATTTATTTTATGTTTTTTTACAAATCCACCCTTAAAGTCAACAATTTAGTTCCCTTTTTTATATAAAAAGACAAAATTTACTAACAAAAATTTAGTTTTTGCTGTTTGTTTTTTTTTTGTTTGGGTTGCTGGTAGTTTAGGTGTCTCGTAATCCCAGACAATTGAGGGTGATGACTGTTGATGTTACAATTTTCTTATTGTTGACGGTACTTGTTTGTCATGTACTCGCATGATAAAGATGTTTCAAGCAAAAAAATATATACAAAAAAATACGCGAAAATATTTTGTGTAGATTTTCTTTTTTTTATATTTATTGTCTACAATTTGTCTGCTATTTAAGTTTTCAAGTTTATCTCTTGAAAATAAGTAACAAAAAAAAAAAAAAAAAACAAACAAAAATTGTTGAAAGAAATAAAACTCTTGTCAATTTTCCAGTTACTTAAAGTTGAGTGGAGTTATTACCGAAGGCGATGTAATACAATGGGGTTTCTGGGTATAAAATATGGAAATAAAATAAGAATTCCTATAAAGCTGATTTTAGTTCACTTTAGATGCCACATCGAACTAGTTTATTGTATAAGTAATATAGCTAGGTTTTCAATCTGCTGGGATTAGAAACCTATATTCGTCTTCAGTTTTTGAAAACAAATTCAATTACAATAAAATCCTTTAAAATATACCACTTCAATGACCACATGTAATGCTGATCGTGGCCGTTCGTGTTTTCATTCTCACTGATGATGCAGAAAATGTAAAAATTGAGAGTAGACACTTACATGCAATTCATAATAACAAATAGAGAACAGTACAAATAACAGCTCTGTGGCTTAGTGGTTAGAACCAGCAGTCAATGTATCCCTTATAGACAGTAATCGTCACAAATGTCTTATCACTTGGCTGACTCCAATTTATATATTTTGGGTCATTTGACTTATGTGCTCCTTGTAGTGCAGAGAGAAAACAATTAGTTACTTTATACATCCCAGGTAATGTAGCGTGAAAACAATTGTCACTTAAGTGTCTCTGTAACCTGGAATTTGTACAAACTGATTTTATACTAATTGTGTTGATATAATTCTCATAGAATTTATTTTTATTTTTGATTATATATGCTGATCCCATGTAACATAACGTGAAGTCAATAGTCACTTTAGTGTTACCTGGTAACCTTTAGTGAAGTCACTTTAAACGTTTATTTTGTACTGCACTTTAGCAAATAGTTATTTTACCCACCAGAAGCAATCGATTTGAGAGTTGTTGAAGAAAGGTTTGTTTACAAGCAATAATTTATTGGAGTGTCAATTATATGCCTTTTTAGCTGACTATTTGAGATCAATTATCACCCGTTTATTTAAAAATAACTAGTTATGTAGCTGATTAAGTTACCAGTTAGGTAGCTAGTAAGGTGACTGGCGCTATTTAACCAGTATGTGAATCCAATGCGTTGACTACTTTGGACCAGCCATTAGACAATCTCAAAGGGTTAGGACATGCACGTGTTAAAATAACTAGTCACGTAACTAGTTATGTAACTAGTTGTGACCCTAAATTATGGGTAAAATCACTAGTTTGGTATTAGTAAAATGAAAAGGACTGAGATTGAACAATTTTTAACATACATATATGGGGCATTTCACGTCAAGTGAACCAACTTTTGAAATCGATGTCTTCCGATCGGGATGAAATTTTCACCAATGTTAGTTCTATTGAATAGTAATTCGGACACAACTTTTCAACAAGATCGGTCAAGAACTCTCTGAGTTATAGGAGGTCAAAATTTGACATTTTGGCCAAACAGGTGTTTTTTCTTATCCATATAACTTATTACCTATTGTTCTTAGCAAAATGTGTCCCAAATAGTTTAGATAGCTATTTATGCAATCTTCGGAAAAAAAAGAATTAAAAAAAATAAATAAAATATTTTTGACTTTTTTTTTAAAAAATCAAAAACATTTTTGACTTTTTTTTCAAAATGGGCCCTTTTTATTTTTTTTTTTTATTTTTTTTAAGAAAGCTTAGGTCTTTTCCTAAGCGACCTATATGGTCGCTTAGTGGGATGCGAGTGGGATATCTATAAAAAAAAAATATTTTGTAACTCAAGATATGAATTTTTTTGACTTTTTTTGCAAAATCAAAAACTTTGTTGACTTTTTTTAAAAAAATGGACCCATTTTTTAATTTTTTTTTTTTGCTCAAAAGAAAGCTTATGTGTTTTTCTTTACCACCTTTTTTGTCGCTTAGTGGGATGCGAGTGGGATATCTATCAAAAAAATGTTTTCTAACTCAAGACATAAAATTTTTTACTTTTTTTTTTTGCAAAATCAAAAACTTTTTTGACTTTTTTTCCAAAATGGACCCTTTTTTATTTCTTTATTTTTTTCTCAAAAGAAAGCTTAGGTCTTTTCCTTTAAAACCTTTATGGTCGCTTAGTGGGATGCGAGTGGGATAACTATAAAAATAAATGTTTTGTAACTCAAGACAAAGGTTTTTAAATTTTTAGCATATGCACTATTTTGATTTTGTGTCGTATTTGTGTGTAAACCTTAAAAATTAAACTTACGCAGAGAAACTAGACACATTAGCCTTTCCGATGGTATGTAACATCATATGTTAATAAAAATGAAACCATTAAACTTACAGTTTTGAATCTTTTTCTATTTGATTGAAAAAAAAAATATTTTTATAGTTCTAATCAGTAATGATGAAATATTGAACCTTTTTCGAAAACCCCTCAATTATGGTTTTTATAGTGCTTTATGTCACTTTGTTCGAACAGGTTGTCCATCTCCGTTTAAAATCTACCACACTTTTGGACACCACTTTTGTGCTCTTCAATTCCTTTTTAACACGAGCCCAATATCTCTCCACTGGCCCTAGCTCCAGGCAGTTTGAAGAATTTGGCTTTCTTGGTACAAATAGCACATTATTGTTCTTGTACCACTCAAGACCTTGCTACCATAGTGACAGGGTGCCAAATCAGGCCAAAAATAAGTGGACACATTAAGAAGTCTTATGAATGGAAACATCTTTTTTGTAAACATTCCTTGAAGTAAATTTCGGTATTTTAGAGCCCTTTGTAACAAATGTTTGGCTTTTTTTGTCGCAACTGCATATTGCTTGCCATACCAAGAACATTTTGGGAAATTTTTTCTGCTTTTGGGTCCTAAACTTTTCTTCAACATTCCCTCGAGCATCTGCAACATAAAAAAATGGAACCAGAAGCTGCGAAAAATTTTCCAAACGTACATTTCGTCATCCATTATGCAGCAGGTATATTTTTTGTATACAATTTGACTTCAATTTCCGTGCTCTGTCTTTGGCCTCTAAAGTTTTAGCAAAGTTTCTGTCAGGAACTTTTTGAGCCTTGTATGCTTTCAAACCTTCATCGGCTTTAACTTTTCGTACCAAATAGTCCGAGTACTGACCTAACCGGGCTTCTTTTCTACCGGAGATGTTGGGAGCTCTTTTGAAAATGCTTTCTATGTTTTTGGCTTTAGAAACATCATGTGGACCATTCCTTCTACCTGAAACAGGTTTTATATCAACGAACAAGTTCTCCCGGTACTGTTTAATAACATTGGAAACAGTTTGACGGCAGACCTTTGATTTTTTGGTCAAGTTGGGTTTTGTTGAAAATATTTTATAATTTTAGTACTCACTTTTTTCTGGTCACTCATTTTAATCAGATTAACAACAAATGAACATAATTGACATTAAACATAATAACTGACATGCTTTACAAAGGTAACTTGATCAAAAAAAATAAATAAATAAATAAATTAAATAATACGTGGATTAAAAGTTTTAATGAAAAACGTGTGTTAAGAATTTTACAATCTCACTCCTTATATGTGAAAACAATTACAACACTCGTAGGTTGTATTTGTTTTCACATATTTTTGTTTGAGTTTTTTTTCTAGTTTCCGCTCTATGTTTCTCTATGGATAAAGCATTTGACTAGAAAACGTGAGTTCAAATGCAGAAGAATTAGTACAATTGAATTTAGCAATGAAGTGTTATGCAGAGTGTGCCAATCGGCCACCTACAATGACATTCCCATGTTAAATTCACCCGTAAATAACATTGCGCGTGGATTGAAAATTCACTAGTAGTAGTTCTTGGTTTCTAACTAATTTGACGTGGTGCAACTAGTTCAATGAACTGCAGGGAAATTATTCCAAAAAACTTTTTCAAAATGCAAGCTTTTATTAACCCATTGTGCTAAAGAAGATTTCGACAACACAACAATTCATTTTACTAGCAGACTCCTTTGAGCCAATTTGATATTTCAACAACTAAATTTACGTGTTACTCAAATTTTTAGATTTATTTTTTTTACTTGAACGAAAATCATTTATCATATTAAATTTTAAAACCTTTAGATTTATAATGACTTTAGTATCAAATAATAGTAAAATGTTACTAAAAGTTATAAAGTACTGAATAAAGTAAAATGGTACAAAATTTGAAAAATAACTCAGATCCCCACCACAAACTCCCCCACTAAAAAAAGTTCAAGAGGCTACAAAAGTACTAATCTTCTAAATATAAATCTACACAGAAGAAATTAAGAAAAGTACAAAAGTACTAAAAATTTAAAAAAGTACTAACAAAGTGCTAAACAAATGTAAACTATTATACTGAATAATGTTATATATTTACTATAGTACAAAATAAAAAAAATATATAATTAAGGAGTGAGATCGTAAAATTCTTAACACACGTTTTTCATTAAAACTTTTAACCCAAGTATTATTTGATTTTTTTTTTTTTTTATCAAGTTATCTTTGTAAAACATGTCAGTTATTATGTTTAATGTCAATTACATTCATTTGTTGTTAATCTGATTAAAATGAGTGACCAAAAAAAAGTGCGCACTAAAATTATTAAATATTTTCAACAAAACCCAACTTGGTCCTACAAAAAGTTGGTCAAACAATCAAAGGTCAGCTATCAAACTGTTTCCAATGTTATTAAACAGTAACGGGAGAACTTGTCCGTTGATATAAAACCTGGTTCATGTGGAAGGAATGGTCCACATGATGTTTCTAAAGCCAAAAAAATAGAAAGCATTTTCAAAAGAGCTCCCAACATCACCGGTAGGAAAGAAGCCCGGTTAGGTCAGTACTCGGACTATTTGGTACGAAAAGTTAAAGCCAATACAGGTTTAAAAACATACAAGGCTTAAAAAGTTCCGGACAGGAACTCTGCTAAAAATTTAGAGGCCAAAGACAGAGCATGGAAATTGAAGTCAAATTTTATACAAAAAATATGCCTGCTGCATAATGGATGACGAAATGTACTTACGGAAAATATTTCGCAGCTTCTGGTCCAAATTCTTTATGTTGCAGATGCTCGAGGGAATGTTGAAGAAAAGTTTAGGACCCAAAAGCAGGCAAAATTTTCCAAAAAGTTCTTGGTATGGCAAGCAATATGCAGTTGCGGCAAAAAAACCAAACATATTTTACAAAGGGCTCTATAAATACCGAAATTTACATCAAGGAATGTTTACAAAAAAGGATGTTTCCATTCATAAGACTTCTTAATGTGTCCACTTATTTTTGGCCTGATTTGGCATCTGTCACTATGGTAAGAAAGGTCTTGAGTGGTACAAGAACAATAATTTGGTATTTGTACTAAGAGAGGCAATTCCTCCAAACTGCCAGGAGCTGAGTCCAGTGGAGAGTTATTGGGCTCATGTTAAAAGAGAATTGATGAGCACAAAAAAGGTGTCCAAAAGTGTGGAAGATTTTAAACGGAGATGGACAACCTGTTCGAACAAAGTGACATAAAGCACTATAAAAACCATAATGGAGGGGTTTTCGAAAAAGGTTCAAAATATCATCATAAGTGATTAGAACCATAAAAATATTTTTTTTTGTAAATTGTAACAATAATTTCAATCAAATAAAAAATGATTCAAAACTGTAAGTTTAGTGGTTCCATTTTTATTAACATATATGTATGTTACAAATTTTTCGATCTCAGTCCTTATATAATATATAAAACTTTTGCTGACATATAGACTCTTTTGGACTTAGCACATTTGCTCTTTATGATTTTCTATTTTAAATGTGACAGATTTTCTTTAAATTTTATTGATTTATTTATTGTGTTTTTTTTTTGTGAAGATTGTATTGTTCTTGCGAGAGTTTACCGACTGAAAATCTTATACTTATTTCACATTGGTCTTTTTTAGGCCCAAACAAGGCCATATTTTTGGCATTAAACGTTTGATTGTTCTTTTTTTTTTACACCAGTCATTAACATAAAAGTCGTAAAGTTTCAGCGCGACAATAATGCGACTCCATTGATGGCAGAGAATCAAGAAATGAATTCAGGTATTGCCTTTCAGGCTTTGAGTTTCTTTTATTTTGAGCAGCTTTCTTTGAATTTGTTGAAACTGAAAGCTTCTTCAGCCAATCAAAAACAGTTTGTCGACCAATGTTCAAAGTGTTTAGGAAAAATGTTCTGCACACTCCAATATTTGCATCTTCTAGTCTATATTTTAGAATTGTCGACCAGTTTTCTATTTCAAGGTCTTAAAGTTGGAGCAATTCGAATCAAAGTATTTACATAAACCCTTTTCTACCTTAGTGTTGGGGGACTCTTGTACCGAATCAACTGGGGTATCTATCCCAACGGATGAGGAAGATGCTTTAATGGCTCCAACGCCTAACACGCAATCCCCTACATCCGCCAATACTGTTGCTACGGCGCAACATACAAAAAACCTGAACAATAGACCAAAACTATGAGGGGTTGCATGTAAACGTCTCAAACTCTATATGGAGCAATGCATGGACATCGAGGAGGCAAGAATAATGTACCTAAAGCCGATGAAGAAGTTCGGAGCGAGCTGCGTGACCTTAAAATCTCCAGGGAGAGAGAGGTAGGTCAGACGGATCAACTCCTGAGAAACCGAATCCCTCTAAAAGAGTAGCTAGTGCAACTGCAGATGGTGTACATCCTACCAAAAGCATAGTCACGATTAAAACTTCTCTACCCTCTTACAGCAGGCTTGTTTTTAACTGTAAGGGAAACGATTCAGCACAGTGGATCAAGGAAGACGTTTCCACTCTGAAACCTTGGAAGGAAGCCTTGGAAGGGTCCTTATACCTGTAAGGAACAAGTGGTTTACTGATGGTTCCAAACAGACTAATGGTGATACTGGGGCTGGTATTTATGGGCCCAATTTTCAAAGGGGTATCCCAATGGGTACATTTCCATACATTTTTCAGGCGGAGATTTACGCCATCCTAATATGCTCCAATGAATGTTTAAGAAGGAGATTAAGGAATACTAAGATATTTGTTATGTCGGATAGCCAGGCTGCTCTTAGAGCCTTATCATCATATGAAGTGAGGTCTGGTGTTGTTATGGACTGCTGGACATCCTGAATGAACTCGGTGCACACAATGAACATGAAGGTCATGCTGACAATAAACGTGCGGATTGTCTTGCCAAAAGAGTCGCCCGACGCTCCTTTATAGGTCCTGAAACATTATTTGGCATCCCACGAGGATACACTACTATGGAACGTATTCGTTCTTGGGTTGGATCGGAATTTACACGATTTTGGGGTAATTTACCAGGACTATGACAGTCCAAACGATTCATTACCCTACCCAGACGTAGATCCCAGTTGTTGCTTTCGCTCCGAATGGGTGACTTGAGAATACTTACTGGATTATTCACCGGACACTGTGGTTTAAAGTAGAGTTTCCAAAAAACCGAAGAATTTCAAAACCGCGGTTTCGGTTTTAAAAAATTGAAAACCAATCGGTTTCGGTTCGGTTTTGTGATAATTTATTAACTATTAAATCAGTTGATAATATACCAACTGCTAAACAAATTTAAAGTTCAAATTTGACGAGTGTTTACGAGGATAAAGGAAAATTGGTACTTTTTTCTTTTAATGGTACCTTTTTAATATATTAAATTAGTTAAAGCTTGCTAATATGCTTCTCAGTAAAGAAATAATCAAGAATACGGTGCTCAATTGTATTATGATACCAAAAATGGAGAACTAAACCAAACTAAGGAGTACTTTTTAGTTCTTCAAAATGAATTTTCTATAATATTAAACCTAGAATCAGGAAGTGTGGAAAATTGTTCTTCTTTTTCTTCTAAATGGTGCTTCTGAGTGAAGAAAGAATAACGGATAGAGGGCATAATGATAACAGAAATTATTATTGAAATTTCTATAATAATGAACCTTTAAACAGGATATTAAACACACATGATCTTGACTGAGTTAGAATATAAGAACGGGAATTGCAGGTACTTTTTCGAACTAGTAGTATTTTTTGAATATTTTATAACGTAGACCTAGAAACCTAGAATTCAAAACGGATAATTAATGTTATTATTTATTTATTGTAAAGGTACTTTTTGAATATTTTATAATAATAAACCTTAAAATTAGGCACAAATGATTCTGAATGAGTTAAAATTCCCGAAAGGTGATTATAGTCTTACCTTTCTTTTGTATTTTCTATAATAATGGACACAGAAATATGAAATTAAACATTAATGATGCCGAGTAGGAATACAAAATATGGGTCTTTATGGTACTGTTTTTATTCTAATAATACGTCTAGAATGAGCTACAATCCACATTACAATGAATCAATAAACATGAAACTAGAGACATGTTTTCCTGAATTAGTATTAATTTACAAAGGGAGACTTAATAGTACTATTTCTTTATTCCAATTGAGGTGGCGAAGGGCACCGGTAAGATAGTACTCCATACTTTGAAAATAACTAAGATTTTGTTACAAAAATTTTGCATTATTTAGCCTGCGAAAGGTTGCCTGCTACATCATCTGAAGCAATTATTGTAATACAATTTAAAAAAATTAAACAAATCTTTAGATAATTTTATCGATCTGTGTTTAGAGATATTGGATGAATAATTGGATGAAAAAGTTTGTTTCTCATTTCTAAATTTTGAATTTTTCTAGTGAAAATAGATTAAAAGTGAAAACCGAAGAATAATTGTCGGTTTCGGTTTCGGTTTTAGGCCTTGAAAAACCGCGGTTTCGGTTTCGGTTAAAACCGAATTGGAAACTCTAGTTTAAAGAATCACCAATTTATTTTAGGTAATGTTGAGAATGAACAGTGCAGGTTTTATAATCTTCAAGCCGAAACCTCTGAACATGTTCTATGCGACTGCCCAATGCTGGCAATGTGGCCCTGGGGGACGTAATTGATCTCTCACCAAATATAATAGTTGGCTTCATACTTAGCGTAAATCCGTTGAGATGAAAAATCTAAGATCCTGCACAAAAGATCCTTTAGGTCGCAGTGCGTAAAGCCTCACTAATAATAATATCTGAATTTTTAAGTCATTAGGATATACAATACGGAATTCTAATAATACACATTTCGAAGATCTTTTCAACGACGTTTATAAGGAACCGACATTGGGCCCAAATCGGGAAAAACATTGTTTAACCCGAATTTTTCAATCTTAATCTTAAGCTACACTTTGGTGTAGGGTATACAAGATTCGGCACAGCCGAATATAGTTCTCTTACTTGTTTTCCCTTAATAACGTCTTCGAAGATCATAAATTAACGTTGTTTATATAATTTCTTTATAATTTGTTCCCCCTCATTATACCTTTAGAATATTTAATGCAAATGCTTTATTACCATTTATTTCATTATTATTTTTTCACTTTTGCGCAGTTATTGTTTGTGTTTTTTTTTTTTTTTGTTTTTTTTTGTTGCACTTTCTGCTAAAATAGTGTAAATGGCAACGCGTTTGCTTTTTCTGTGATTTTTCGTGCATAATTTATGTTTCTTTGTTATTTGTTTTTTTTTTTTTTTTTTAAATTAAATCGAATAGAATAAAATGGAAAAAAAGTGCACATAATTCTTTGACTAGTCTTTGCCAAAACATTGGAAACAATGTCGGCATTTATTATTAGTTCGCAATTTCGTTTGTTGTAGGTATTTACATAAATAAGTGTTTATTTTCCTCTCTTCTATTATTTCCACGACTTTTTTATAATTATATTGAATTGAAAAGTTTTATTTTCATTATGTCTTGTTGTTATTTTTAGTTTCTATTTATAATTTTTGTACTTTTTAACAAATAATTAGCAAAAAAAGGTTTTTATTGGCATTTGGCCAATCACCAACTAACTATCAAACTAACTAGCAGGTTTTTGTGTTATTAATGTTCTAAATTGTACGAAGGAAAATACTCGTATAGTGAACAATTTTATTAGGCACAGTGTTGCGTGTGCAGTAAGGGAAAGTAAAAATAATATCCAGTTAGTTCTCTGTGTAGCAATATATTGTACATACATAAATATTTTTGCTTGTAAACTATTTAATAATAACTTTCCGAAGGATTAAGGGTTCATTTTACTGTATTCATGTTATCGATTGTGCAGAAATGACAGTTATTGCCACTTATCACACCACTTTTGTCTAGTCAAGTAATTAGTCTTCAAGTAACCCAAAGATCTAAAGGGATATTTTCGAGGGATCTGGAATTTTATTAAGAAAAGCTGGTTTCGGGAAACAATTCTAGGATACAAATTAGAAATATTCTAGTGATATATTCAAGAGCTTTTGGATGAAGTTCAATACATTAAAAACGTTAAAAAATTCAAGAGAAGGCAAGGTTTGTGAGTCTCCTGAAGGGTAGATATCTAACACATTAAACTTTCTCTATATACAATAAAAACCCATTATTTATAAAAAGATATGTATTTTGTGAAACTTTAAATATACACAAACCATTATCGAGGAGTCGGATTTTATTATAATGGTAAAACTTCAAACACATCAGCTTCACAAAATACGAATATTTAAAGATACACAATTGGTCAATTCACAAGGTTCTTCACAAAATACGAATATTAAAAGATACACAATTGGTCAATTCACAAGGTTCTTATCATGTCATATTATTGTCATAATGTCCTAATATTTCACAATGGTTTTTATTGCTTTTCAAGCAAAAACTTTCCTTAAATAATACAACTTTCTATGCTATGTTTATTGTGTTATCGTAACGAACTAGCAGAGACCAACGCCGAATGCCTAAGAGTCGGTTAAGCCGAGCCACCGAGTCGTGATATATTAGGACATTATGACAATATGACTGATAAGAGACCTTGTGAATTGACCAAATAACAATTTTTTTTTGGGATTTTTCAAAAAATTTAAATCGCAGATAAAACCGAGAACCAGCAGTTCTGGGTGACTGTTCGGCACTAGTAATTTGTATAGCCTTCACCTTCGTGAGAAGTGTATATATAAGTTTGTCATTCCGTTTGTAATTTCCACAATATAATTTTCCGACCCTATAAAGTATATATATTCTGGATCCTTATAGATAGCGGAGTATTAAGCCATGTCCGTTTGTCTGTCTGTTGAAATCAATTTTCTAAAGACTCCAGATATCTTCGGGATCCAAATCTTCAATAATTCTGTCCGACATGCTTTCGAGAAGTTTCCTATTTAAAATCAGCAAAATCCGTCCATAAATAACGGAGATATGAGCAAAAATCCGAGACAACCTCAGAAAATTTCATCAAAAAAAGACAATTTATTGCATGCTTTGACAAAAAAGCAATAAAACGTATGTTTGGATGTGTGTTGGTTTCATTGCTTTGCGTATTTTTTTTTTTTTTTGTGTTTCGTTTTGTTTGGCGTTGTTGTTTTTATACCCTTCACCTTTGTGAGAAGGGTATATACATATAAGATTGTCATTTCGTTTGTAACTTCTATAATATAATCTGTTGGTCAGCAAATAAATGATATATTTAGGATGCTATCCACAACAAAGGTGAAGGCTATATACGATTCGGCATAGCCGAATATAGCACTCTTACTTATTTTATATATAATTTATTTATTTCATTACACTGTGCCATTTAAAATTAAAGAACTACTATTTAGTGGCCACATTCAAGCAGTCATTCATTCATTCATTCATGAGTTTAAAAACAACTAATAACACTAAGGTGAGGATTTTTCTCAATAATGTCAATTAAAAACTTAAATTAATGGCTGAAATTGTCATTAAATAATATGTTTAAAACAAAAGTTCTCTAACAGGGATTTTCCAATTAAAGAAACCCATAAATAAGTGAACGGTAAATCAACAGTTTAAAGAATTTTTTGAAAGAACAACGACATCGTTAATTTTAGAATATTGTACTTTAAACAAGAAGTAATAAAAATCACATTTCAATACTTGTAGTGATTAAGGGTTTGTCATTTCGTATGTAACATCTAGAATTATACAATTGAGGACCAATTAGCCGATCTATATATTTCCAACAGTGGTTAGTATGTAGAAAACACGCTCACATCCAAAGTTGAACACCTCAATGAATCATTTTCTTCTCAAATGTTTGTTATTCTTCTAAGCTGTTTGGTATTGAAATTCAGCTAAATCGGTTCAGTAGAAATAAAGTTATAAGCTAAAATATGAGACAACCTCGGAAAAATTTTATGTTTTACATAAAAATGTTCAACATTACTGCTTATGATGTTGTTGTAGTATCTAGATGAGAGTTTGAACAGACAGGTTGTTGTAATTTCGGTTGTTGTTGTATTTTGCACTCTTTCACTGCATATGTTAATGCTTGTGTGTGTGTTTGATCATCAATGTTGAGACAAGTTAAATTATGTTTAATTTTATTTAAAGATTCACTACAACCAAATATGACATTCTAGCTTGTTGTATAATGATTCTAAGTACATGTATGACTTTGAAATCTGCCTCATCATGCAGTCACGTCACCAATTTTTAATTTATTTTAACATTTTCATTTCTATTTAAACTGCAATCTAAAAACATAAACATACTTCAAGGTTTTTCTAACCAAAAAAATCTGAAGAAATTTAAGACACTTAAAAATTAATTGAGCAAATCTTTATCATAATATAGAAAGGCCCTAACTCGTATTTTTTTTAAGTCGAGATTTTTTTGGTTAAATATGATATATGACGGGCCATTTATTGAAATAAATGAAAATCAGGTCTTAAAAAAACATGACTTAGGGCCTTTCTATATTAAAATAATAAATAACAAAAAGTTCATATACATAGACAGGAAGAAATGAAGTGTTTAAACTGTGCAATTTGAAAAATATTTAACAAAAAACAATAATATAAAATTGTTAGTCATTATTAGCATGTTTCCGAAAAAAACAAAAATTCTTCCTAACCCTTTCCTGTATTAAGAAGATACATCAATACCTAATGTTTAAGCAAATTTATGTATGTATGTAAGTAAATATTAACGGAGTTTATTTTTGTCCACATGATGAAATAATAAATCAATTAAATGGATAGCAATATTTTAAAATATTAATAGATTTTATTTTTTTTTTTATTTTTTGCTATTTACTAAATAAACGCCTCACTTAACTACCGCTTTTTGAAAGAAGATAGAATTTAAATACTCGTATCCATTTTAATTATTACTCAGTTTAATCATCATCATCATCGGCATGATGAAGATTATACACATGATGACGATTTTATTTTTGCCAGGTATAGATTTTGTTTGTGGTTAATAAATATTTGTGCTATTTTGGTTTAGAAAAGAGTTCAGGCAAAATCTGGAAGGAATTTTGAAGGAAAAAATATAGTAATTTTAACCAAGTTTTTAAAGCTGCAGTGATCTCAAATATTGTTTATTTAGAAGATAGGTATGATTTAAACAAACAGTATATACAAAATATTGTTTACAAATACAGTTTTCAAGATAAAGCCTTCTTTAAAACATAAAGCCTTAACAAATATTTTTATTTACACAAATGCTTTTAAGAAAAATAAAAAAGCTTTGAAGCAAATTTAGTTTTCCAAAAAAAAACTTTTTTGCAATTAAATCTATTGTTTTCATAAGATTAAAACGTTTTTTTACAAATAAAGTTTTTATTACGAAAGAATTTTAAAGTTTTTATTACGAAAGAATTTTAGTAAAATATATTTAAAGCTTTTAATAAAAAGCTTTTTTAAAAATAAATCTTTTAAAACAGAGCTTTTATTAAAAAGCGTTTCTTTAACCAAGTAAGCTTTTGTATTGCGAAAGAGCTTTTATGAAAAAGCTTTTCTTTAATATTACGAAAGTTGTTTTCAAAGATATATTTGGTTGTTAAAAAAAATTATCACACAAAATATATGTGCGTCCGTCTATGAAAACCTTGTGATCAACTACAGGTCGCAATTTCAAAGATAATTCGACAGCTTTTCTATTGCCCCAAGGACGATGCCTATTGACGTTATTTAGAATCGGTTCTTTATTTCTCGTAGCCCCCATAGGATTGCCCTATCTGAGAAAAGTTAAGCTTTCATATATACCTTATTTATGCAGATATCGAAACAAAATTCAGCAGAAATAAGCTTAATATAAGCCCCATATACGAACAAAATTTTTAATATTTGTCAACACTTTTTATACACTTCCCCTTCGTGAGAAGGGTATATATAAGTTTGTCATTCCGTTTGTAATTTCCACAATATAATTTTCCGACCCTATAAAGTATATATATTCTGGATCCTTATAGATAGCGGAGTCGATTAAGCCATGTCCGTCTGTCTGTTGAAATCAAATATTCAATCCAAATCTTCAATAATTCTGTAATACATGCTTTCGAGAAGTTTCCTATTTAAAATCAGTAAAATCCGTCCATAAATAACGGAGATATGAGCAAAAATCCGAGACAACCTCTATTTTTTGGCCTATTTTTTTTTATCTATATCTCGATTACTAAGTCATAAATATAGACAGTATGGATATCTAATGATAGATATTTCAAAGTCCATTGCAACGATATATATAAGGCTATACAAAGTTAGACCTACAATGGGTCAAAATCGGGAAAATATTTTTTAATCCGAATTTTTTTTCACAAAAAACATTCTTTTGTCATAAATTTTTTTCACTAATAAATTAAAAAAATGATTAGAAAAATTGGAAAAAATTTTTAAAAAACAATTTTGAAAAAAAGAATTGAAAAAAAATTTTTTTTTTTAATTTTATTTTAAAGTATGATTTGGTGAAGGGTATATAAGATTCGGCACAACCGAATATAGCTCTCTTACTTGTTTGTATACAATTTGACTTTAATTTTCGTGCTCTGTCTTTGGCCTCAAATTTTTTAGCAGAGTTCCTGTTAGGAACCTTGTATGCTTATAAATCTTCATTGGCTTTAACTTTTCGTACCAAATAGTCCGAGTACTGACCTAATCGGGCTGCTTTCCTACCGAAGTTGTTGAGAACTCTTTTGAAAATGTTTTCTATTTTTTTGGCTTTAGAAACATCATGGGGACCATCCATTCTACCTGAACCAAGTTTTATATCAACGGACATGTTCTCCTGGTACTGTTTATCGGAAACAGTTTGACGGCAGACCTTTGAATGTTTGGCCAACTTTTTGTAGGACCAAGTTGGGTTTTGTTGAAAATATTTAATAATTTTAGTACGCCCTTTTTTCTAGTCACCCATTTTAATCAGATTAACAACAAATTAATATAATTGACATTAAACATAATAACTGACATGTTTCACAAAGCTAACTTGATAAAAAAAAAATCAAATAATACTTCGGTTAAAAGTTGTAATGAAAAACGTGTGTTAAGAATTTTACGATCTCACTCCTTATTGCTATTTCAAAATTTTCAAAAACAAAAAATTTTAAGAAAATATTTTTTCAAACAAAACTTTTAAGTAAAAACTTTTTCACACAAAACCATTTAAGACAAACACTAATTTTTAAATAGAGCTTTTTCACACAATAGTTTTTAAGAAAAATAATTTATATAAAGCTTTAAAGAAAAAGCAATGTTTGCTAGCGTTACCCCTAAAATAATCATTCAGCTTGGCTACCGTTACCGAAAGACAGCAAATACTGTTACCGGTATAAACCAAAATGCCAGTAAAAATCACCGTTACCGAAACAATCCAAATTATCGTTGTCGTTACCTTTTTTAATGGTAGCCAACTTGAGAAAAAGCTTTTAAGAAAAATATTCTTTTTCAAAATTTTTTTTTAATTTCCTATTTTTGGGCAAAATTGAGAACATGGTAATTATCTTGTTTATTTTTATGAAACTTTATAGTGCATTTACACTTGTAATTCTCAAACTAGTTTATGATCATAAGCTACTTTCATTAACCATACCGTTTACATGAGCATTTTAGGCAGTTAAGTGGTTTATCTTTGACAAGTCATAAAACAGCTGACTTATATTAAAAATTTAATAAAAATATGGACGTTGCTACTTTTTTAATATGTTATACCAAATACATATTCAAAAGTGTACTCTATACCCAAATATTAAGCTGTAGATCAGAATTCGTTGTCCATATTATATGAAATACACTTTTTAATAAATTTGTTTAGTTTTTTTTATAGGTAGGTTTTTTTTAAGAAAATCAAATGAGCAAATGTCACCAGCGTTGCCAGAAAAATGTTGAAAAAACAGAGTTGCATTAGCAAAAACTAGTTGTTTGTAATTAGTTTATCTCAAAAGCTAGTTATAAAACCTGCTTTTGATTTGTATGGATAAATAAGTTTCTCAAAATAGTTTATCACCATAAACAACTTATAACAAGTTTATGGCGTAGCACAGTGGTTTAGAAACTTTTTTTTTTTGGAAATAATTCGGTATCTCGGGAACTATTGGAGATATTATTACAAAATTTCACATGGTTAGAGCTGAGGTGTTTCTGAGTTGAATTACATTTGTTCAGCTTCCTAGGGGTAATACGGGCCAGTTTGTGCCCCCTCAAAGTTGGTCACCTCGGGTCTCAAAATTTTTAAAAAAATCCCCAAAAATTCATTTATGATCCGAATGAGCTGAAATTTAAAATATAAATAGTCCTTGAGAACATCTACAAAAAATACGCTTACATGTGTAGGTTATCTCCTTCAGTTGAAGAGATATTTAGGTTTATTTATTTATTTTTTTTTAATTTTGCTCGATTTTTTTTTTGTTTTTTAGATATGGCGGCCCTACGGAGGGTCGAATTTTTTTTTCAAAATATCAGCTATATTGCCAATAAAATTCTAAATAAAATAAAGAAAACTTAGTAACAGTTATCTCGTCCGTGTAAAAAATTACACGCATCCAAAGTTGGAACATGTAAAATGGGCCTAATTTTTTACGATTTTTCCTCAAAAAGTCCCTAATTTTTACTTTTGTAGAAACAAATTTTCTTTGGGATTATATACAATTTTTATATGTTCCGGAAAGAAAACTTAATGCAAAAGCATGTAAAGTAAAATTGGGCTCACTTAAGCGGACACAGTATCCCCCAGACCTATCCAAACTTGGACAATTTTAAAAATAATATTTAGGTTTCAGTAAAAAATTCTAAAAAGGCAAAGCACCGATCCTCGAAAAAGTTCCGTGTTTGTATAACCCTATATGTTGTTTAAATACTTAGAAATTTGTTTTACTTTCACACGGTAAATAGCGTCACAGTAGGCACTTTTCTAAAAAAACTCAGTTTTTGGAACACATTTTCCCCCGTTTTAGGAATTTCGGTATTTGAAAATAAAAAATGTCAAAAATTATAATGTCATTAATTTAAGGACATTTGGATCTAAATTAGTTCCCAATTTTGTTATGATATCTTTAACCGTTAAAATTTTACATTAAATCAAATTTTATATTTTTCTTCATGGAAAATCACCATATTATAATTTTTTTAGTTTTTAAGGTAAATGACGTTCAAAAAATTAATTAAATTCTTTAATTTTATTAAAATATGAATCTACAAGTCCTAAGGTTTTTACCAATATCAAATACTTATATAAAAAGCATATATCTACTACTCAGAAGCTCCACAAACCTTACCCCCTTCGGAAAATTTGTACATTTTTTCATATATTTCATGCAAAATGTTACTAACATATCAAATGTTAATTCTGAATTCCAACACACACTGACTTAACAGAAAGTTTGGTGTAACACATTTTGCACGCTATATATGAAAAAACGTACAAATTTTTCGAAAGGGGTAAGGTTTGTGGAGCTTCTGAGTAGTAGATATATGCTTTTTATATAAGTATTTGATATTGGTAAAAACCTTAGGACTTGTAGATTCATATTTTAATAAAATTAAAGAATTTAATTAATTTGAACGTCATTTACCTTAAAAACTAAAAAAATTATAATATGGTGATTTTCCATGAAGAAAAATATAAAATTTGATTTAATGTAAAATTTTAACGGTTAAAGATATCATAACAAAATTGGGAACTAATTTAGATCCAAATGTCCTTAAATTAATGACATTATAATTTTTGACATTTTTTATTTTCAAATACCGAAATTCCTAAAACGGGGAAAATGTGTTCCAAAAACTGAGTTTTTTTAGAAAAGTGCCTACTGTGACGCTATTTACCGTGTGAAAGTAAAACAAATTTCTAAGTATTTAAACAACATATAGGGTTATACAAACACGGAACTTTTTCGAGGATCGGTGCTTTGCCTTTTTAGAATTTTTTACTGAAACCTAAATATTATTTTTAAAATTGTCCAAGTTTGGATAGGTCTGGGGGATACTGTGTCCGCTTAAGTGAGCCCAATTTTACTTTACATGCTTTTGCATTAAGTTTTCTTTCCGGAACATATAAAAATTGTATATAGTCCCAAAGAAAATTTGTTTCTACAAAAAAAAAAATATAGGGACTTTTTTAGGAAAAATCGTAAAAAATTAGGCCCATTTTACATGTTCCAACTTTGGATGCGTGTAACTTTTTACACGGACGAGATAACTGTTACCAAGTTTTTTTTATTTTATTTAGAATTTTATTGCCAATATAGCTGATATTTTGAAAAAAAAATTCGACCCTCCGTAGGGCCGCCATATCTAAAAAATAAAAAAAAATCGAGCAAAATTAAAAAAAAAATAAATAAATAAATAAACCTAAATATCTCTTCAACTGAAGGAGATAATCTACACATGTAAGCGTATTTTTTGTAGATCTTCTCAAGGACTATTTATATTTTAAATTTCAGCTCATTCGGATCATAAATGAATTTTTGGGGATTTTTTTAAAAATTTTGAGACCCGAGGTGACCAACTTTGAGGGGGCACAAACTGGCCCGTATTACCCCTAGGAAGCTGAACAAATGTAATTCAACTCAAAAACACCTCAGCTCTAACCATGTGAAATTTTGTAATAATATCTCCAATAGTTCCCGAGATACCGAATTATTTCCAAAAAAAAAAGTTTCTAAACCACTGTGCGTAGGTGTAAATACACTATTACAATTATTCGAATAAACAAGTAAGAATGCTATATGTATTCTTATATGCCCTTCACAAAAGGATACTTTAAGATAAATATTGTTACGAAATTGCACTATCAATTTGAATTTAACGATTTTAACACGGGTGTCCACATCCAACAGCTTTTGTGTATATTGTAATAAGTTGATACTTGGCAGCACAGTGCTGCCAACATTAACTGTCAACGATGCTAACATGAACATTAATCCTGCCGAAAGCACTGGAAGTGGAACCTTCAAGTTTTGTCTGTTAGATAATTCATGTAGCTTCTAGAATGTGGCACTGTGAGTATAAATAGGTACAGCAAGTTGCAGTGAGGTTAGTTTATGATAGACGCTGTTAGAAGTAACATCAACTGTATTATCAGTGTATACTCGTACATTATAAAGTGTATTTTTAAAGTGAGTGTATTAAAATAAAGTTATTGTTGTTATTGTTATGTAAATAAATAAAGAGTTGTTGTTTTTAAACTACTTAACTGCTTTTATTTGCAATCAAGAGTATCTGGTTTATTTAAAGATAATAAACCATCGTTTTTAAAAGGTAAAAACGTAAGAATATTAAAAACTATAAAAAAATTTAAATTTATTTGTTATTTTCAATATAAAATAAGAAAGAAAATGTTCGTTCGCATTTAGTGAGCCAGGCCCAAAATGTGTGAAAACAAAAATTGGTAAAAAAAATGTTGGTGAAAAATACCAACATTTTATCCTTATATATTTAGCCTTGCCACTTATGGTGAAGTTTATAAAAAGAACCTGTAACAGCTAGAAAATAAGTCATTATTTAAGTAATTCTAAGTAATAGTATTTGATAAATATGCTATTTTCATGGTAGTTATTTAAATTTTACCATCTGAAATACAGGATGAAAAGAGAAGTTTTCTAAATTTGAATTGAACCTGCATTGAAACTATCTCTCTGAAAGCATATATGTATATGTAGCAGCTGATAAAAGTCTCTATTGCAAATTACTTAAACATTTTTATTTATTTTTTAAGAAGTTGACTATTATTTTTTTTCTAAAATAGTATAAGTGGTTGAGCTTCCAAATAAACGTCGTCTGTTGTAGTCAGTCGTATGATGTCCAAATAATCCAAGTTGTTGTTTGCTGGCCAAAAAGTACAAATGTCCAAAGAAGAATGTGTTGTGTTCATGGTTTACGGCTAAATTGATTTGCATAACAATTAAAATTAATTTCTATTTATTTCTTAGAGGCGGTTTATTTTTTTTTTTTTGTTTCTGTTGTTGTCATTCTTAGTTGATTATTTTTGGTTGCCATCATCAAGAGAAGTTGAAGACAAAAAAAAGAAAGAAAAAAATTCTTGTTATTTTGGCGTTTTATTTTATTCAAACAAATACTTATTTGTCTTTGTGCTTAAATTGAAGATGGGTAGCTTTTTCTAGTAATTTGTGATGGAATAAATAACTTAACAAAAATCTTTAATTCGTCTTTATGATTGCGGATAAATAAATAAGACAGTTTTGAGATGATTTGGCTAAAAGCTGGAAAGACATTTCTTTATGATCTTGAACTTGAGTCTTATTCAGCGAACAGTTGAAAAATCAAGATCAATTAAAGTAATAGTAGGTCTAGCGGCAATAAAGTGACAATTTGACAAAAAACATCTTTGAATATAAAACTATTATTGTGGGTTTTCCCGAAACACTTTTACTTACTTCCTTTTCGTTAGATTTTAAGTCAAATGCCAAGCTGTTGAAATTCAACATATTAATTATTTCAGTGATTCCTAAATTTGTTATTCGCTATTTACATCCTGGAACTTACTACTCTCTGCTGGTCACATCAACAATTTCTTA
Source organism: Calliphora vomitoria (assembly GCA_942486065.2). Classification (NCBI taxonomy): domain Eukaryota; kingdom Metazoa; phylum Arthropoda; class Insecta; order Diptera; family Calliphoridae; genus Calliphora; species Calliphora vomitoria. Next base: position 58,433,234 of record OW818029.2, read on the forward strand.
AAACTACCACCCAGTTGTAAGTAATTCCCAGCTAACATGACTCCATAAACCCTGAAATTTATTTTCGGTTAAAATTAAACCATTTTGTTTTTGTTCATACAACCAAAAACATAAATTTCCCATCAATTACATTTATTACGAGGTCTAAATTGAATTTTGGTGCCATAAATTAACACCTTACAAGCCAAACATACAACAACATGCATGCATCACACAACATTCTGATTGCAATAATATTTCAACAAATTTTATTACACAATTGAAAATCAGTGAATTGATATTTTCCCACTTTAGATGGTTGGCTTGGCTGCAGGAATTTAACGCATTTTTGGCGCCTCGAACGAATTAAGCATGTGATCGATAAGCAAATTGTGCATGCAACAAATGCTTCTTGAATAAATGTTGCTGCTGCTACCTAAGTGTGTGTGTGTGTTGTAACTATTATAGTTTTGTTTCTTTGTTGCTGTTATTGTTGGCTTTTGGCCATGGCCATGGCCAGCCATCTCCATCCGTTGTGTTGGCTGCTAACAACTGGTGTATATGAAACACATAAACAAATAAAATGATTACCCAAGTGCCATCAACAACAGCAACACACATTTTGTGAAACATTAACTGGGAGAGCATAAAGAAAACCAGGAGTCAGTCCACAATAATACAGTAGAACAAAATTGCAACAAACCAACAAAAAAAAAAAAATAAAAACGAAAACAAATAATCAAAAATAATGCCAAGTGACGACAAATTGCGTTTGTTTGTTCTCTTCGTATTCGTTTTTATTATTTAAAATAAAATTTTTGTAAAACTAAACACAACAACTAAAATCTAAACGACATGGTTTGCATGCAAAATTTAACAATGTTGCAAATAGGTATTGGGAAAACCTTGATAGGAAATCGAGCAGTGAAATAAAATGCAAACAAGCTTTGAAAGTCAAATTATTTTGGTTCTTTTTACACAAGCTAGCCCAAAATGTAATACTCTTTTGGAAGATGCTATAACTTTTGCAATTCAAGGCAAATGTCAGTTATGTCTTAATATTTTCCTCCTGGAGCACTGAGAATTCAAGTATCAGTCACGAAGAGCTATTATATTCACTCAAAAGTACTGACTGCATGGTGAGGCAATTAAGGTAGAACTATTACCGGGCTTAATTGTTTTGGGGACGAATTGGGACTGGAGAAATCTCAATGAACAAAATTACTTTCTTTTCACACATATACATGGCAATACATTTGACAACATACTTGGGTTTGTGGCCCTCAGTTACCAGTTATCATCTATGGTATCCCAGCAGTTCCAGGAGACAGTCCCGAACTAGTGATTTTACCCATCATTTAGGGTGGGAACTAGTTACTTCAATAGCTACGTGACTAGTTATTTTAACACCTGTATGTCCTCAGCATGTTGTTAATTGACCCTTTTTTACTACAATAAGACTGTCTAACAGCTGCTCCAAAGTAGTCATTACATTGAAATAGTCAGCTAAAGAGACATATCATAGGCAGTCCAATAAACGATAGCTTGTAAACAAACCATTCGGGATTGTCATAGAATCCAATCACTGTCAGAATCGATTTTAAAAACGACAGAAAAAGTACATTGGCCTCATGAAATCAGTTTTATATTCGATCTAGAATTAAATTCTTTATCGATTAAACAAAAAATTACATTGGATTTCATAAGTCAAATGTATCTTTTTTGTCGTTTTCAAAACCGATTCCGACAATGATTGGATTCTATGACAACCCCGTTTCTTCGACAACTTTCCAATGGTTTGCTTCTGGTGGGTAAAATAACTACTTTCTAAAGTGCAGTACAAAATAAACGTTTAAAGTGACTTCACTATAGGTTAGTAAGAGACACTAAAGTGACTATTAAATTCACGCTATGGTACATGGGATATCAGTATATCAACACAATTTGCATAAAACCAGTTTGTACGAATTACTCAAAAAACGTTTAAAGTGACTACACTCCAGATTACTTAGAGACACTTAAGTGACAATTGTCTTCACGCTAGATTACCTGGGATGTATAAAGTAACCAATTGTCTTCTCTCTGCACTACAAAGGGCACATACGTGTCAAATGACCCTAATATATAAATTGGAGTCAGCCAAGTGATAAGACAATAGTGACAATTACTGTCTATAGATACATTGACTACGTGCTTAACTGCTGGGATGTTATTTCAACGGGGCTATACACAGAGCTCTCGCGAGTAATTTACAGTAATGTTCAGCCAATTTGGCAACTGTATACTTCCTACTTTGTGTTTTTAATAGTTTATTCAACACCAATTCTGTATCTCAATGAGATGCATAGTGATAGAGCCTTATAGTCATCGAAAGGAAACAGCTGAATGTTCAAATGGTACCACAGTTGCCTGGCTATCCTACATTCGTTCCTGGTGACTCATTACGTATTCGCCAACTATTCCATTCTATTTAAATTCTATAAAGTCTGTAGAGGTTTAGCCCAATTCTATGGCAAACCGTGAGGTAATGCCGAATCAAAAAAGCTTATCCACCATGACATTCCCCTGATAAGAAATGGGTAACAGTCAACAATCTCTGAAACGAGGATAAAAAATTCGATCGCAACTGTCAATTGCCAGAATGTCCAACTTTCTCAATTGCCAGAATCTCTGCCTGAGCTTGCGTGAAATCTTAAGATTGACGAATTATATCTTATTACCCACACAATTGTGTAAATATAATACATAAGTTAGGTTATGAAGGGCCGCCTGTTACATAAGCTCTCTTGGGTTCATGGATTGGTCCATTTGTGATACCCGAAAGGATCATGTTCCAGCCTCTAAAATCAGGTCCTTGACATTTCGATATGCGATTCGGTGCCGAATCATCCATCGATCCATGAATAAACGAATAGATCTGTAAGATCATGCAGAAAAGAACTACCAATTATCACAGTCCGAGTCCCCAATAAAGCAGGGCAAAGAAATAAATCGTGCTCCACAGTTTCATCCAGGGTTTCATCATGAAAACTTCTAGAAAAGTCATTGGAAGGAATATTTAATATACTTGCATCCGTAGCAGATCCCGTGAGCGTTCCAAATAAAATTCATGTAAAATGCAGGAAGAAACTATTCAATACTATTATTCTCTTCATTTCACCTCTAACACATTTCATTTCATTCTATTCAACACACTATCTTTGTGCATGGTGCTCAATGAGACTGTGTCCAGTTGTCAGTGATATTTGCCTTCTAGTTTTCGAGATGCCCTCAGTATTAGCGAACTTCTACATTCTACCCAGAAGCCTAACTTTGTAAAGATTTATCCACGCTTTCCACTTCGAAAATCTTAAGGTAAGATTAAGAATTATTGAAGGTGATACATATAGATGGTGCGGGGAAACTTTCGAACTTATTTAGTTCAGAAACTAATTGATTTTAGAGGCATAACCCATGGCTAGTATTGGATAATAACAGGTCATCAAAATGTAATGCAATATATATACAATGTAGTGGTACAGGAAGTGGAAAAGAAGGAAAATGAATAATAATGGGTCTTATTGGAACCTGTGTCATCCTTATAGCCTAACGTAAATTAAACTCATCCGCAATCAACGTCTGTTTTTATTCTCAGGAACAATGGTTAAGAAACGACATTCACGACCGATTATATAGAGCCTATTTACATTGGGGATTAATCGCAGCAACTTTATTATATAATATTATTTTAAAATTTGCTTCGTAACCGCTTTCATGTTTACACATATCAATTTGTGCCTTGCAACTTTTAATATTAATATTTGACAACTAACAACAATTCACAAGCAAAACATGAAAAATCCCAGCTATGCGACATCGTGCAAATTTTTCTACCCCATTTGCTGCTCAACACTTCTAGACAACAAACAAAAAATTTGCTAAGATTTATCGCATGAAAAGTTGCCAATGTAAATAGGCTCTTTCTAAATTGCAGAAATCTTTGCTTGGCATGAGATTGTGTAATGTGTTTTCTACTAGGATGGAGCAGAGACACGTTTGTGCATTGCGACTATCCGCTTTGGAACTTCAGTGTCCAGAATAGATGCAGCTGATTCCAAATAAGGAGCAATAGCATTAGTAACTAGGAGTATGTAGATGTAGGAGTGAACCAGCTACAGACTCTGGAAGATCTCAAATGGAATACCTCAAGAATGCGAGAACTTTTCGTCCGCGTAAAACAAACAAAAAATAAACTGAGAAGGCCACTACCATACAGTTTACAATCAAGGATTTGGTCTCTTCATTTCATTGGACATAGGAGTAACGTTGTAGATGTGGTCCTTACACAGTGATAGATAGTATGGCAGTGAGTAAGGTTTTGAATGAGATAATATATTGTTAATTATACTGTTTATATTGATCAGGTTGTAAATTAAGTCTCAGTACCTCTTTCTAATAATCTTTGTGTTGTGTCAATATTATAAAGGGATACTTTACTCTATATAAAGGAGAATTGAGAGAGCAATATTATTAATGCACAAAGTCTTCAATGACAAAAGTCTTATATATTTTCCTACAAGGAAGTTTGTTCTTTTTAAATTATTTTTTTTTTTTTTTTTACCAACAATTTAAATTTTTGTACACCGAACATAAACTCTATATTCGAAACAAATAATGTTTGGAAATTGTCGTGTTATACACCTCTAAACGCGTAGATATTGTTGCACAATCGTGTCGTCAGAACACATGAAATTTCAGGCAATAGTAACAACTGATGTTGTTGCTACTGGTGACGACCACTACCACGACGATGATGATGATGTTGTGGATGAGGTAAGTTGGATGGATAGTTGGCTAAAACCTGGTAAAGTCAATGGTTTTGAATGAACCACATGAACGAAAAAAAAAAAAAAACTCACACATAAAACTTGGAACTGAACAAATTTAATGAATGACTTTAAATCAACGAGCAAACGTAAGAAATATTTCACAAAAAAAAAAAAAAAAAAAAAGATTTTAGAAAAAGAAAAGCAAAAAAAATATAGAAAAAGAGCGTATCGTATCGTAACGTACTCCTACCCAGTAACAAGGTGTTTTCACATGTAATTCGTAAGTTATGTTCGTGATTTGGTATGAATTTTGAATTATTCTAGAGTTGCGTGTTCAAGTACTTAAAAAAATGTTTACTTATTGTAGGGATTGTGTTATTTTTTCATTTTTGTTTAACAAAAGTCACCACGTATGGCAAAATTCTTCCGAAAAGTTAATGGTCTGTAATAGACATATATAGTAGTAGTACTTACTTCAAAAGTATAAAGGTTTTCAAGTTATTTCTCACAAAACATTTATTAATATTGTAAATACATACATACATTCATACATACATACCACATACTCGTAAATACTTACAACTCTTGGTATGATACTCTTTTGATATGAATGGTTTAGTTGAATGAATTTAATTTTTTTTGTTGGTTGATTTTTCCCTTATGATTGTAAAGAAAGACACTCTGTGTATTTTATTATTGTTGTTAATAAAGTCCATAATTAGAAATGTTAGGAACTGCTTGCAATTAAGATTTTATTGGATAATGAGTTCATTTTACTATGAGAACAATTATTATGTAGTGAGAATAATTACAGAAGAAATGCCTATAATATGATCTTTAATGTGAGGAATAGTACTGGAGTTGGAAAAGAACAGAGGAGATGTTAAGAAAATTCCAAAAGTTAATGACTTTTTGAAAAATTTACGATTTGTTAGGTTAGAAAAGTCTGCTTGCCAGTGTCAAGTCCAACATATTAACAACTGGACCATTGTGGTACGATGTAGAGTTTCACCCAAGATCCTTACCCGAACTCTTTGTGAATTACATAATACGCTTCAAGTCAATGTCCGATTTGTGAGAAAGTACTTACTTTCAAGTTCATTTTTAAATATTCAAAACGTTACAGCGACATATCAAGTAAATACTCAACAATTGTCTCTTTGTTCTCATAAATACAACCATAGAATAAACGCATAGAACGAAAGGAGAGAGAAATATCAATGGAAAAAAATACGGGTGATACAATAACAAAATACATGCAATACATTCTCATGAATTAGGTTTTAGACAACAGACATAGGTTTTTAGCTCTCAGTTACCTATGTAGTTGTCATCTAAGAAGTGAGATCGAAAAATTCTTAACTTCAATTTCCGTGCTCTGTTTTTGGCCTCTAAATTTTTAGCAATGTTCCTGTCAGGAACTTTTTGAGCCTTGTATGTTTTTAAACCTGCATAGGCTTTAACTTTTCATAACAAATAGTCCGAGTACTGAGCTAACCGGACTGCTTTCCTACCGGATGTGTTGGGAGCTCTTTTGAAAATGCTTTCTATTTTTTTGGCTTTAGAAACATCATGTGGACTATTCCTTCTACCTGAACCAGGTTTTTTATCAACGGACAAGTTCTCCCGGTACTGTTTAATAACATTGGAAACAGTTTGACGGCAGACCTTTGAATGCTTGGCCAACTTTTTGTAAGACCAAGTTGGGTTTTGTTGAAAATTTTAATAATTTTAGTACGCACTTTTTTCTGGTCACTCATTTTAATCAGATTAACAACAAATGAATATAACTGACATTAAACATAATAACTTACATGTTTTACAAAAGTAACTTGATCAAAAAAAAAAAAAAAAAATCAAATAATACTTGGATTAAAACTTTTAATGAAAAACGTGTGTTAAGAATTTTACGATCTCACTCCTTATGTCTACATCTTGAATATAAATTATTGTATTCAATACACAGTATTTTATCATACTGTTCAATGAGTTGGTGACCATTTAAGGCATATACCAGCCCATATATATGCATTCTAGTCATCGAAAGAAATCAGATGTAGCCACTGTTGCTTAGCTATCTTGTAACCATTCACGATGATCCATGTCGTAATCGCCTACTTTTCCTTCCTACTTAGAATTCTAAAATTTTAGATATTTCCCCACGCTTTCTAAATCAAGCGTAAATCATAAGGTAATGGCCAATCAAACAAGCTAATCCGCCCTAACATTCCCCTGATATGAATTGAGAAGTAATCAAGGGCTGTTTTCATTCTCAAGAACAAGGCTTAAAAATCATCATTCACGTCAGTTATGTAGACAGCATTCGTCTCCTGCTAATCTTCAATATTCTCGATTGCCGAAATGTTTGCCTGATTTGTCTTGATATCTGAAGATTGCGGTCCGACCATTGTACCTTATAACCCAAACAATTGCGCAAATAGTAGCCATATCCCCATAGGATAGCGTATGAACACGTTTCTTTCATGACCTTTCTTTCACTTTAACTCTTACCAGAGAAGAATGACTTCACCTTCATCCTTAAGATTTATTTTGAAGCTAAACTTACTATTTAGATTGATACCATGATATTTGATTCTATCGGTAAGGCTGATCTCAGTTTAATTTTAGTCGATATTAACACTTTTCAATGGGCTTCTTGGAGTAGTGAATTTTGCTCTACTCGATTGGTCCGTAAATAGAAGAATCGCACAAACAATTGCAGTATAGCACAAGTGAACAATCCTTGGAGCCAAACCTCAATTCTTTCCAGTGGCGACAGTCTCTACTCTTAATATTTAGTTGTAACTCAACTTACTATTTAAATTGATACCTCAGTTTTGCTTCAAACAATGGGTCATTATCCAGCACATGTTCTTTATAATGAACATAAATTCACCATTTATTTCAATGGTAACATGTTCAAAATAGGCGACTAATTCTTAGCCTCGATGTTTTTGGGATTTTTAGCTAGGATTCAGAGCCATATTCCACAATAGCAGATGCCCTCTTTTATTGCTCTATTGAAATAGCTTTAATACCAGAGGAACCCAAGGTTGAGGCAATCTGCAGAATGTCACATTAAGCATGTTCGCCAAGAATACGTCTGGCCAATAGCATATCCTTTGGAATAATGGTGACACGTTTAGCATGGATGGCACACAAGTTGGTATCTTCGAAAGAACCAAGCAAATAAGCTTCACTGGCTTCTTGAAGAGCCATAACAGCAGAACTCTGGAAATGCGAAACAGTTTTGAAATCTTTAGCAATTTCAATTTCGAACCAAACGTTGGAATGGTAATTTGCGGATCAACAATTCAGTACTCTTTTGATAACGGCGAATTTCACGCAAAGCTACAGCACCAGGGCGATAACGATGAGGTTTCTTAACACCACCGATAGCTGGTGCACTTTTGCGAGCAGCCTTAGTAGCCAATTGTTTACGTGGTGCTTTGCCACCAGTCTATTTACGGGCAGTTTGTTTAGTACGAGCCATTTTTCAATTCACTTTTTTTTTTTCTTTAGTCACTTTTCACTTTTTCACACAATCACTGTTAACACAGGAAACTGTGGAAGTGTGTGTCTTCTGTTTGTGATGGCACGTAGCTGGACATAGATAGCTAGACCCCACATTTATAACATCGGTAGTGATGTTGTTTTAATGTTCTTCGATGTCCACGAAGGCTACCTGTTGTATTCATTAAAAGAGAGCAACATCTCTAAAATATCTCCTTTCCTCTCCCCCTAAAAACTTCATATTGATGAGGAGGTAAAAGATTTTGATCAATTGTTGTAGTAAATACTTAAAATTATTAAATATTTTCAACAAAACCCAACTTGATCCTACAGAAAGTTGGCCAAACAATCAAAGGTCTGCTATCAAACTATTTCCAATGTTATTAAACAGTACCGGGAGAACTTGTCCGTTGATAGAAAACCTGGTTCAGGTATATGGTCCACATGATGTATCTAAAGCCAAAAAAATAGAAAGCATTTTCAAAAGAGCTCCCAACACATCCGATAGGAAAGCAGCCCGGATAGCTCAGTGCTCGGACTATTTGGTACGAAAAGTTAAAGTCAATGCAGGTTTAAAAACATACAAGGCTCAAAAAGTTCCTGACACGAACGCTGCTAAAAATTTAGAGGCCAAAAACAGAGCACGGAAATTTAAGTAAAATTTTATAAAAACAAAAAAAATATTCCTGATGACAAAAGGTATGTTCTGGCAGATTTTTCTTAGCTTCCGGGTCAAAATTTTGATGTTGCTGATGCTCGAGGGAATCTTGAAGAAAAGTTTAGGACCCAAAAGCGGATAAAATTTCCCAAAAAGTTCTTGGTATGGCAAGCAATATGCAGTTGCGGCGAAAAAGCCAAACATTTGTTACAAAGGGCTCTATAAATACCAAAATTTACATCAAGACTTCTTAGTGTGTCCACTTATTTTTGGCCTGATTTGGCACCCTGTCACTGTGGTAAGAAAGGTCTTGAGTGGTACAAGAAGAATAATGTGGTATTTGTACCAAGAGAGGCAAAACCTCCAAACTGCCTGGAGCTAAGGCCAGTGGAGAGATATTGATTGGGCTTTTGTTAAAAGAGTATTGAAGAGCACAAATGAGATGGACAATCTGTTCGAACAAAGTGACAGAAATCACTATAAAAACCATGATGGAAGGGTTTTCGAAAAAGGTTCAAAATTTCATCACTAGTGATTAGAACTATAAAAATATTTTTTTTTTTTGTAAATTGTAATAATAATTTCAATCAAATAAAAGAAATCAAAACTGTAAGTTTAGTGGTTGAATTTTTATTAATATATGTGTTAAGAATTTTTCGATCTCAGTCCTTAGTCCAGTGTTCTGAAAAGAATATGGCAGATCTTTTGGTCTAATGTGCGTGATTTTCTTCTAGTCTGGAGTTCTGTTGGAACACTACCACCTAAGTAAGGTTGGTATATTCACACCGATCAATCGAAACCTTTGCCTCATGTCAATTGAATTTGTGTTTAAGGAACCATATACCTTGACTGTAATGATTACCATTGAATGATTACACAGTGATACAAAAGTGAACGAAAAAAAATATGCAGGGATTCTCGGAAATACTTATAGGTTTTCTCGATCACTTCGTTTCGTGAAATAATCCAAAAATAATCTGCCTAATGATCCAGTTAGAGCGTGAACAAAATAAAAATTTGTTGAAAAAGTTGCGTCTTTCGAAACTCAAATGACCGCAACTCAGCCACAGAGTATACAGAGGTGCAACGAGACAGAAAATAATCTCGTTTTCTATTCGTCTCTTTCTTTATAAACTGCCTTTTTCATTGTTTTGTTTTGGTTATTTGTTTATTTTGATTACATTACTTTATCTACCATATTCAAGTTGTATATAGCGTTTTGCTTTAACACATCACTGATATTGTAGTACAAAATATTTGCTATCCTTTTTTAAGAGAACTGCCCTATCATCTGATTTTGAGTTTTTGAAACGTCAAATTTGACACCTCTGTATACTTTGTGACTCAGCCATTTTCCAACCAAAAAAGTCTCTTCTATTTGAGAGGTAATTTATATATCTTTGAAATATGAACTCTAAATAAACCAAATAACTCAATAAAAACAGTCAAAGTTTCCACCGGAGTTTTCTGAACTATATCTCTCTCAGATTGAGTATCTTAGGTCAAGCTATTCTCAAATTCTAATCTTTTCGAAACACTTTTATGATAATTCTATAAAAAATTCCATTTGCTTGTATAAATTCCAATCTATTAATCGATTTTCGTTAAAGCACTTGAGCTCTATTCTACTAGCTACTCAACCTTGCACATGCTTTCTCACGGAATTTTGGTGAATAAATAAATAGTTATTGCCCACTACAAACAGAGCCATTGTGCAATATGTTGATATTAAACAATGCGTTAATCAAACGTGTTATAACAATTATTCTAGTTAATGACAATTAACAATTAAATTTTATTTAAAAGGTTAAATATACAAATACACTGCAAGTAGTTATAAATTATGTTTAATAATAAAACAAATAAACCATAAATAAAAATGTAACTGTAAATGCAAAATTTCTTTCGAAATTCATCTAAAATAATAAACTTCAAACAATAATTGCTGATTATTGCTCATGTATGGATAAGTTTTTACAAAACAAAAAACTCAATTCAAATTTAATAATATTAAAAGTAACTTTTTTCAGGGTTAAAGTTTTGTTTGGTTTAAACAATGATAAAGCCAAAAAAAAGACAAATAAATTTTTTGTTTAATTTTGGGACAATTTATTAGATTTGGTGTGGAGCGGAGCGGGTCAGCAAGTATTCTCAGACACTTGTAGTAGACTATGGGTATGGCAACATGTCGCTGGCTGGTTCGTTGGTTGGTTTGGTTTGGTTGTCATGTCTCTTGTTATGGCAATCAGCCAGGTATGTAAAATACCAACAACAATTTTATAGCGAATTATTGTATTTATCGACAACTAACTACAACAGTTTACAACGGTACATAATTTGATTAAAAAAAAAAAAGCCATCAGCAACAACTACGAGAAAATAATCAAAATCAGACATGAACAATAAGAAATCGAATACCGATCGTATTATGGTGACAAATTCAAACTGTCACTTGATCAAGTTGACAGATACGAGTACGAGTAACAATCTAAACGGTTGGAAATTTTTACAACAACAACAAGATTGATGAATTATTTTTATTTTATTTTTTTTTTTCTCAACTTTTTGTCGTCTGTTTTCCATATTTCTATTTTTATTTTAAATATCTAAATTGTTTGATCTTTGAGAGCAATTTATTGTAGAATAAATTATTGGGTGGAAGAAAAGGTGGTTAGTTCATATGTTGCTAACAAATTTGATAAATTGTGAGGAAAATGATAGAGTATGTAGAGGAAACCCCACAAGGTGGTATTTTATCATTTAAGGATTGTATGCGATGAAGATTTCAAACCTGCCTGTTATGCAGGTGACATTGCGTTATTTATCAGAGGAAAGGAAAAGCAAAGGAAGCTTTCAACATATTACAAATGCCCCGCCTTTCAACACAGGACAATAAAAATAACAAGAAAAGTTAAATAACTAGGAGTTGTACTTGGAAAATATCCTTGGAAACTATCCTGAAAAGGCCGCAAAAAAGACTTTGGGTAAGGTTCGATGAGGACCATTGGCTGTGTACTGCGAGCAATTGAACATCCTTGTAGAAGAAGAAGGTTAATATTAAACCTATTCGACAAATACAGAGACTGTGCTACATATGCAAAAAGCCTTGAGAAGAAGAATGGAAAAAAAATAATGAATAACCAAGCAACCGATACAAATGGGTCCTAAATAAGTGGTGGAACAGGAGTCGGCTTCTACGAACTAAGCCGAAATATAGGTAACTATTTTCATTACCCAGATTATAATACTGTCTTTCAATTTTGATCATGACGATGAGGGTATGAAATACTTGATGAAGATTGATAACAAAACTCCAAATCGTGTTTTTACGGACAGTGAAAAATCTTGGAGCCTGTTAGAATATATGTATGAAATGAACTATTATTCCAATTGCGAAAATCTAATAGAAAATCAGAAGACAGACTAGCTATCCAGGATGGGATACCGTTACCCTGAAAAACTACAAATGCTTCGAAAGTTTAACTTTAGAATCGGCAATGAATGGACATATAAGAAAATGGCAGAACAACTGACATAAGGACTGAGATCGAAAAATTCTTAACACTAAACTTACAGTTTTGATTTTTTTTCATTTGATTGAAATTATTATTACAATTTACAAAAAAAAAAAAAAAATATTTTTATAGTTCTCATCACTAGTGATAAAATTTTGAACTTTTTCGGAAACCCTTCCATTAACGTTTTTATAGTGCGTTATGTCACTTTGTTCAAACAGGTTGTCCATCTCCGTTTAAAATCTACCACACTTTTGGACACCACTTTTGTGCTCTTCAATTCTCTTTTAACAAGAGCCCAATATCTCTCCACTGTCCTTAACTCCAGGCAGTTTGGAGAAATTGCCTCTCTTGGTACAAATATCACATTATTGTTCTTGTACCACTCAAGACCTTTCTTACCATATTGACAGATGCCAAATCAGGCCAAAAATAAGTGGACACATTAAGAAGTCTTATGAATGGAAGCAGCCTTTTTTGTAAACATCCCTTGATATAAATTTCGGTATTTATAGAGCCCTTTGTAACAAATGTTTGGCTTTTTACCGCAACTGCATATTGTTTGCCATACCAAGAACTTTTTGGGAAATTTTGTCTGCTTTTGGGTCCTAAACATTCCCTCGAGCATCATCAACATCATAATTTTGACGCGGAAGCTGCGAAAAATCTGCCAGAACATGCGTTTCGTCATCCATTATGCAACAGGAATTTTTTTTTTATAAAATTTTACTTAAATTTCCGTGTTCTGTTTTTGGCCTCTAAATTTTAAGCAGCGTTCCTGTCAGGAACTTTTTGAGCCTTGTATGCTCTTAAACCTTCATTGGCTTTAACTTTTCGTACCAAATAGTCCGAGCACTGAGCTAACCGGGCTGCTTTCCTACCGGATGTATTGGGAGCTCTTTTGAAAATGCTTTCTATTTTTTGGCTTAATAAACATCATGTGAACCATTCCTTCTACCTGAACCAGATTTTCTATCAACGGACAAGTTCTCCCGGTACTGGTTAATAACATTGAAAGAAGTTTGATAGCAAACCTTTGATTGTTTGGCCAACTTTTTGTAGGATCAAGTTGGGTTTTGTTGAAAATATTTAATAATTTTAGTACGCACTTTTTTCTGGTCACTCATTTTAATCAGGTAAACAACAAATGAACATAATTGACATTAAACATAATAACTGACATGCTTTACAAAGGTAACTTGATCACAAATATATTTTACAATCTCAGTCCTTACTTTCATCTCCCAGATAATAATACTGTCTTTCAGTTTAAGATCATGACGGAGGGTATGAAATACTTGATGAAGATTGATAAGAAAACAAATCGTGGTTTTACGGATAGTGAAAAATCTTGGAACATGTATGAAATGAACTCTTACTCCAATTATGAAAATCTAAGAGATAATCGAAATTTACAAGGACAAGCTATCCAGGATGAGATTATGCATGGATACCGTGACATTGAAAAAATACAAATGTTTCGAAAGTTTTAGAAACGGCAATGAATGGACATATGAAAAAGTGGCTACGCTCTACAGTCGTCAGAACAACTGACATTTGGGGAAACCAAAACCTAAAAAGATCAAAGGAGATTCTAAACCAAATAGGCCAACCCTTACAGGAACTACCTTGTGTTAATTGGAGAAACAAAACTGCCTGTAGATATTGTACGGAAGAGCTTCGTTCTCATTAGCCGTGCCAATGTTCTGTATTTACTCATTCTAATGTTCATGACAATTTTGCATAAATGTAGCTGACTTTCTGTGATACGGCGTTGAATTTCCTCCCTCAGTGCACTGATGCACTACAAATAACCATATCAAATGGGAACCAAATCTGGTCACCGAAACGAGTGAGTCCTGAAATTGGATGGCACCGTCTCGTTGAAAACACATTTCGTTCACTTCAATTTCATCCAATTAAAGCAGAAAGAATTCTGTTATCATGTCATGATATCTAGCGCCAGTAACAGTCACTGCTTTCCTGAACTTTCACCCACACACTCACGCACTGTTTGGATATTTACATTTGAATAGCTTGTTTTTGAACGACCAGTTTGTTTACCATCACCAATTGATCCAATTTATTTGAGTTTAGTTGTCCTCATACCATGTTCTTTTTCAATTTTTAACACCGGGATCTATGATATTTTTTACATTGAAATATGTATATACTCCAAAAAATGACATTTAACCCTTTGGAAGTAAACTATTTTATTGACACCATTTCAAAGACAATATATTTGGATTTAAAATGGAATCAATTATGCTGGACTTTGAGTAGTATTTAAGTTATGGACAATAATGTGTATATACTTTTAGAAAATTTTAACATATTTTTTAATTTTCAAATCGCGATATTTTTACATTGGAATGAGTTTCAATTGAATAATTCACTGATATGAGGAACATATTGGATATATTATGTATGTGGTAAATTTCATTAAAATCTAAGATAGTAAATCCGACTGCTGTCCGCTTTCACATGGATTCTCCCCACTCTAAAAACATACGAAATTATAGCAGAGTTAACGTCTTAAGAAAAGTATCAAGATTTTTTTTCATCGCAAGATATTTTTTTAATATTTTCAATGGCAAAAGCATGGTAAACAATTAAAACTAACAAAAAATTCCAGTATTAATTATATTCATTTAATTTTTTATAAAATCCTTTCAATTTTTTTTTTATTTTACTACGATAGGGGTAGCGAAGGCGCAACGGGTTAAGCTAGTATTAAATAAAAATTTAACTATTTTCACTACAAATTTTTCAATGGATAACTTAAGGAAAATTACTTCTTGTAACCCAATAGTTTTAATAGAAGTTCGAAATGATTTTCATTAAAATAAAATTTCAAGTTACAAAAGTAAAAAAATAATTTTTAAATGCTTTTTTTTTGTTGTTAAGCACGAGCCTCTAGTATTTTGCCTATAATTTATGATGATGACGCTTAATATTTAATTGTTGACATTTGAAATTTAACAAAAATTTTTATAAAATTTAACGCTTTATATATAACACATAATTAGATAACTGACTGACTGAGCAAAAGTCAAACATACTAAATGATTGACTAAAATAGTTGTTGTATTTTTAGGTGAGCATGTGTGCAATATTGACAAAAAATATTTTGTTAAACTGATTAATGACATTTAATTTATGGCAGCAGCAGTAATACGGTTATACATAGTTGGTAACAGAAAGAAGTTTTATTATTAATTTTGTTGATTGAGTATTAAACAAATACATATATATTATCATAGGGTAACATATTAGAGACGAGACGTAATTGTCAAAAACCTAAGTTTGTTGTCAAAAACCTAACTCTTGCAACAACAAAATACATGCTAGACAATGTATTTTGTTGTTGTATCAGACATATGATTTGCTTTATTTTTGTTTGACAAATCGGAGTGTCTCGTCTCTATGTATAATTCTCTATGTATATTATTTTTATTTCATAATTTATTCCTGTTTTGTGTAGTTTATGATGTTGTCTATCAGATAATGAAAAGTTATTTTAACTTTAACTTTAAAACTATGATCTTACTTACTACACCACTATAGTGGGGAGTTGAGTTTCATGTTCGGTTTTAACCGAAACCGCGGTTTTTCATGGCTCAAAATCGAAACCGATAACTGTTGTTCGGTTATTTCTATCTATTTGGATTTAAAAAGCAGACTAAAGAGTGAATAACTCAATTTTATACCCGGAAATTCATCAACAATATTCTTCCAATAGTACCCTAGCATTTAATTAACTGTGAAAAGAGTTGGAAGAGTGCTTGTTTAAAAGTAAATGTGCTCATTTTAGGACAATTCTGTACATAAATAATGTTTTTGAAGATTGTTGTCAAAATAATAATAGTCAAACTGTTAAAAGCCTAAAAAATTCATGATTTTTCTAAATTTTAATCAAAATTGAGTTAAAACAAGTAAGAGAGAACAAATTTTAAATATTTTTATGTAAAAAAATTAAAAAATTTTTTTTTTTTTGAAAATAGTTTTTTCGGATTTTTTTTTTTGTAAATTTTTTTCCAAATTTTTTTTTTAATTTTTTTCAAAAAAAATTTATGACAAAAAAATTTTTTTGGTAAAAAAAAATTCTGGTTAAAAAATATTTCTCCCGATTTTGACCCATTGTAGGTCCAAGTTACTATAGCCTTATATATACATCGTTGCATTGGACTTTATTTGGGGGCTACGAAAAGTTGATTTCAACAGACGGACATGGCTATATCGACTCGCTATCTAAGGACTGAGATCGAAAAATTGTTAACATACATATATGTTAATAAAAATGAAACCACTTACAATGAAACCACTAAACTTACATTTTTATAGTTCTAATCACTAATGATGAAATTTTGAACCTTTTTCGCAAACCCTTCCATTATGTTCAAACAGGTTGTCCATCTCCGTTTAAAATCTACCACACTTTTAGACACCTTTTTTGTGCTCTTTTAACAAGAGCCCAATATCTCTCCACTGGATTCAGCTCCAGGCAGTTTGGAGCAATTGCCTCTCTTGGTACAAATACCACATTATTGTTCTTGTACCACTCAAGACCTTTCTTACCATAGTGACAGATGGCAAATCAAGCCAAAAATAAGTGGACAGATTAAGAAGTTATGAATGGAAACTTTCTTTTTTGTAAACATTCCTTGATGTAAATTTCGGTATTTACAGAGCCCTTTGTAACAAATGTTTGGCCTTTTTGCCGCAACTGAATATTGCTTGCCATACCAAACATTTTTTGGGAAATTTTGTCTGCTATTGGGTCCTGAATTTTTCTTCAACATTCCCTAGAGCATCTGTAACATAAAAAAATTGACCCAGAAGCTGCGAAAAATCTGCCAGAACATGCGTTTCGTCATCCATTATGCAGCAGGTATATTTTTTGTATAAAATTTGACTTCAATTTCCGTGCTCTGTCAAGAACTTTATAAGCCTTGTATGTTTTAAAACTGTATTGGCTTTGACTTTTCGTACCAAATAGTCCGAGTACTGACTTAACCGTGCTGCTTTCCTATCGGAGGTGTTGGGAGCTCTTTTGAAAATGCTTTCTATTTTTGTGGCTTTAGAAACAGCATGTGGACCATTCATTGTACCTGAACTAGGTTTTATATAAACGGACAAGTTCTCCCGGTACTGTTTAATAACATTAGAAAAAGTTTGATAGCAGACCTTTGATTGTTTGGCCAACTTTACGTAGGACCAAGTTGGGTTTTGTTGAAAATATTTAATAATTTTAGTACGCACTTTTTTTACGTCACTCATTTTAATCAGATTAACAATAAATGAACATAATTGACATTAAACATAATAACTGATAATAAAGGTAACTTGATAAAAAAAAATCAAATAATACTTGGATTAAAAGTTTTAATGAAAAACGTGTGTTAAGAATTTTACGATCTCAGTCCTTATAACGATCCAGAATATATGTATATACTTTGTGGGGTAAATGTAGAATTACAATAATAATTACAAAAATAATGACAAACCTGTATATAAACTCATGATAAAAAAAATTACAAGATAGTTTCATTTATAATTTTTTGACAAGAAAGGGGATTATTGAAGTTTATTTTATTTGTAAATATTCATAGAAGCGTTGCCACATTTAGAGAAAGGTTACAATACTCCAAGAAATTTTCAATGGAATATGTGTAGTATGTAACAATTCACAGTACTGTAATTTATCATTAAAATAAACAAAAAAAAAAAAAAAAAAACGGATTAATCTAAGACGTTTGGCTTTATATACCAGAAGTCATGAAAATGAAGAGCTGTACGAAGATAATTGAACCTTTTTCCATCAGACTTTAAACAAATGGATGATTTTAAATTTATCCGAGGAATAATCGTGCTCCAATTGTTGCATCAAAAGGATTTTGTGATCGACTTACTTTCATAAAACTAGTCTGTGCTACAAAGTTGTCACTGCAGTCTACTATTTTATGTGTTAGCTAGAGATTTGCGAGATGACTTTTATCCCTATTTCCAACGTGTACTGGATAGATAGATGTTTGCTCAATAACCACAATGCTGACCCATTTGAAGTGGACTTTTAGTGTGTTTGGTTAATCTATATAAGGTTTGTTTGCCTTATTTGAAACGCAATATAATCGTTGTCCTTAATTGTATACTACCCTTGCTGGACGAGATACGATATGAAGAACATGTTAGCAATTTTGCCGTTAAACGTTTTTCATTTATTGCTCGGGATGTGCGTGACTACAGCAAATTCCTGGAGTTTATATTGGAAACTATAGAGCGTGAACAAGTTGATAGTGTAGGGCGTTTATTGTTCGAGATAATGCACGGCGTAAAAGGATGATTCCATTGCCGGAGACTTTTTGAAGTTTATTTTCGAATCGTTGGTAGCTGTTGAATAATATAGTGGAATATTGTAAAATATCATACCAAGTCTCTGACAATTGTCCCAATTAAGTTGTCTCTCATGTTACAAATCTTATGAGGAGATTAGACAAACCTGAGTTGTACATTCGTAAAATTATTCTTTAAACAGCTGTGTGATTTAGTTGCCTATATAACCAGAATCAAGCATAAACAAAATGATTCTGCTAACGATACTAAGCAATTGAATCAATGCCTTGGATAAACGCACAATAATATTTTGAATAAAATATGTTTACATTTTATTTATGTTTTTAATAAAGGCAAAAATGGGATTCATTTTAATGAATATGGTAGCTTTATTTTACACATAAACTTCAAATCTCCTTTATTGTCAAATGCTTAATAAGGTTGACATAAAGAGAAAATGAAACTACCTTGTAATTTTTTTATATCATGTATAAACTTATATTCCATTTTCAGTTTTGACATAAATTTTTCAAAATAAATTTTCTTTTAATTAAAATTTGAATCAATTGTTTTTGAACACAATTTTGAATTAAAATTTAGCAAAATCTTGAATTTTTTAAGTTTTTTACTATTATTTTTTTGACAAAAATCTTTAAACCATTATTTATGTTCAGCACAGATGTAGAAAGCTGAGGAAATTTCCTTTTAAACAAGCCCTCTTCCTGCGATACACGTCAACATTTCACCAATTGCAGTAAATATTTCCAAAAAAATAACAAATTCTCGTAAAAAACCGGAAGCTCGATTTTGATTTCAGAACCATGGTTTCTTATAGAAAAGTTCTTAGAATGACCCCTACCCTAATACCTAGTCACACAGAATCACTTTCTGAGTCGTTTTAAAGATGTCCGTCCGTCTGGCTTGTGCGCGAAGTACAGGCCGGTTATGGCTTAACTCAATTCGAAAACGAAAATGTTTGAAATTGCGTGCTAAATGCTTAGAGAGTAACCCACCAGGTTGCAATTTGAAAATATTTCAATAAAATATGCCCTCCTGAAATAGGACTTTTTAGTCATAAATGTCTGATGTATAAAGGTATCAATACAAATTCCTTCACAAATAAGTTTTATATAAAAAAAAAATAACATAAAACATTATTTTTCGAATCAATCCATAGCTCTCATATAAAGCCCACTTCTAAAATCAACAAATCTCATAAAAATATACGAATCCAAATAAAATTTAACAATTATAAGTTTCATATAGAAAAAAACTATGCAACCAAATTTCATTACAATCGAAGTCCAATTCCGAAAATCACTCGCAGAAAAAATTTAAATTTCAATACGAAAATGATTTGCTCATATACTCAGTGTAGGGTGTTATATGGTCGGTCTTGACCGACTATACTTTCTTACTTGTTTAATATGTATATCATTTTAACAAAAGTATTTCTTAAGATACTGGTTTTAATATACTTACATTTAGAATAGTTTTATAATTGATCGTTAATTTTTACTTCTTAATATAACGTCTAAGATGTTATTAGGTAAGAGATCTCTGTATATTATCTACCGTATGTATATAAAGACAATTATGGATAATTTAAACTAGTTTGATAGAAATTATTATATTTTATCTAAGATAAACATTTTCAAATATGCATATTGAAATCCTCAAAAATTATTTAATTATTTACTCTCAAATATTTACAAATAATTTTCTAAATACTTAAATAGTATATATATATATGCAAAGTAAAAAGTTAAAAATAAATCCCTCAAAATGGCTAATATGCATGACGGGCGCAGTATTAATTGTGTGTCGCCCAAACAATGGACCCAAAAGACAAAATCATGAACACAAAGAAAAACAAAAAATATGAAATGAAATGAAAAGAAAAGAAAAGAAAAGAAAAGAAGCGGTTGACTTTGTTAATGACCTTCAAAATAATGGGCTTGTTAAACTAACTACACAAATTGTTGAATAAACAATTGTTTATTTTATACATTATTTTATTATTTGGAGTTAGATTGCAAATATTTATTAAATAAAGAAACAAATAGCTCAATTGCATTACTTAGTGCTTTTATTTCTATTTCTATTTATATATAAATTTATATATTAACTTTTAAATCGAAACCCTTTTTATTTATGTTATTATTTATTTGGTATTTAAACAATAACAAAAATTACCAAAAACTTATATTGTACATTTATTTTTTTATTTATTTATTTGTTATTATTATAAGTTTACAAAAGCATAAAATTTGTTAAAGGCTTTTTATTGAATTTTTTCTTAAATATTATTTTTTTTGTATTTTGTGCATTGACCGTCAAAATAATTGCTCTAGTTTTTGTTTTTTTTCTATATAAAAATGTAAATATTATTGAGTTTAAAAGTTTAGAGACATTGGCAACAGTTTAGTTTTTAAATGCTTTGAAAACAGAAGTGTGCCAAAAATTAAAAAAAAAAAAAAAATAATCATGTGACTGGCAACAATAGATAGATTACATCTGAAATCTGATAAATATAAAAAATATATTTTTTTAATCTAAATGTTCGAATAAGTAGACTTAAGCTTAATGACATGCAGTAAACTTACAGCTTTCTGTGTGGTTAAAATTCAAATATTCGCCTTAGTGTCACTGTTTGTTAAAGATTACAATATCGTACAATACTTCGTCGAACATTACATAGCGACATGATAACAGAGTTCTTGATATTGATGTGGTCGACATGTGGTTTCAACAAGACCGTCTGATATACTAGTCCATAACTCTGGTTTTACTTGACCGGATGTACCAAATATTTCTGATCAACAAAGAATATTTGAAATTATAAGTATAAGTGAGTACTCATACTCGTACTCATACTCGTACTCATACTCACAATAATATTGATTTATAAGTAACATTAAATATGAATCCGACGTCGACAGCGTACTCATACGAACTCAAATATGTTTGATTCATAAATAACCTCAGCCTGACTTATAATATTAGGAAAATACTCGTGATACTCATTATTGATTCAACTCGTTCGACTCATGCATTTTTTTTTTTTTTTTTGTGTGTGTAATTATACAGAATTTGGCAACACACTACCCAGCAGTTAAGCATGTAGTCAATGTATCCCTTATAAGGACTGAGATTGAAAAAATGTTTAACATACATGTGTTAATAAAAATGAAACCACTAAACTTACAGTTTTGAATCTTTTTTTATTTTATTGAAATTATTGTTCCAATTTACAAAAAAAAATTATTTTTATAGTTCTAATCACTAATGATGAAATTTTGAACCTTTTTCGCAAACCCTTCCATTATGGTTTTTATAGTGCTTTATGTCACTTTGTTCGAAAAGGTTGTCCATCTCCGTTTAAAATCTACCACATTTTTGGACACCCTTTTTGTGCTCTTCAATTCTCTTTTAACATGAGCCTAATATCTCTCCATTGGACTCAGCTCCAGACAGTTTGGAGAAATTGCCTCTCTTGTTACAAATACCACATATTGTTCTTGTACCACTCAAGACCTTTCTTACCATAGTGACAGATGCCAAATCAGGCCAAAAATAAATGGACACATTAAGAAGTCTTATGAATGGAAACATCCTTTTTTGTAAACATTCCTTGATGTAAATTTCGGTATTTATAGAGCCCTTTGTAACAAATGTTTGGTTTTTTTTTGCCGCAACTGCATATTGCTTGCCATACCAAGAACTTTTTGGGATATTTTGTCTGCTTTTGGGTCCTAAACTTTTCTCCAACATTCCCTCGAGCATCTGCAACATAAAAAAATTTACCCAGAAGCTGCAAAAAATTTTCCATACGTTCATTTTGTCATCCATTATGCAGCATGTATATTTTTTGTATACAATTTGACTTCAATTTCCGTGCTCTGGTCTTTGGCCTCTAAATTTTTAGCAGAGTTCCTGTCTTATCACTTGGCTGACTCCAATTTATATATTTTGATCATTTGACACGTATTTGATCTTTGTAGTGCAGAGAGAAAACAATTGGTTACTTTATACATCCCAGGTAATCTAGCGTGAAGACAATTGTCACTTAAGTGTCTCTAAGTAATCTGGTGTGTAGTCACTTTAAACGTGTTGTGTGATAATTTGTTCAAACATGTTTCATACAAATTGTGTTGATATAATTCTCATACAGTTAATTTGTATTTTTGCTTATGTATACTGATATGCCATGTAACATAGCATGAAGTCAATAGTCACTTTAGTGTCTCTTAGTAACCTATAGTGAAGTCACTTTGAACGTTTATTTTGTACTGCACTTTAGAAATTAGTTATTTAACCCACCAGAAGCAATCCATTGGAGAGTTGTCGAAGAAAGGTTTGATTACAAGCTATCGTTTATTGGACTGCCTATGATATGTCTTTTAGCTGACTATTTGAGGACAATTAGCACTCGTACATGTTAAAATAACTAGTTATGTAGCTGATCAAGTTACCAGTTAGTTAGCTAGTAGGGTAACTGAAATTATTTAACCAGTATGTGAATCAAATGCGTTGATTACTTTGGATCAGCTATTAGACAGTCTCACTGTAGTCAATAAGGGTCAATTGACCCCCTGCTTAGGACAAGCATGTGTTAAAATATCTAGTCACGTAGCTATTGAAGTAACTAGTTCCCACCCTAAATCATGGGTAAAATCACTAGTTCGGGGGACTGTCTCCTAGAACTGCTAGGTACCTAATAATCAGTAGTATTTGAGTATTTTAATGCGTGAATAAGCAGGAGGAATCTTTTTTGGGCCATTAGGAATGATATAACCTTCCTAGTTAAATTTAAAATCCTTTTAGAAAACGTAAATTAACCATATTATTGTTAGCACAATCATATAAATAGTTACTGTGACTATAATATTGTTAAAAATGTTTAAATGGTTACAGTAAACATGCACAACTATATTTTTTTTATGCGTGTAATACACAAAATTCAATAATTGTTTAACTTAAAATTAATACATATTTATTTTTCTATACAATCTCAGCTGGTTATTTTCTCATACACTAAATGTCTACTTAAGTTTTTGTTTTTTTACTACAAACATACATACATATTTATTGTTTAGACTTGGAGATCTCAGAAAGACTACCGAAGAATAAGAAGAAAAAAAACTCAATTTGTTGTAAACATAAATCAAAATAACAAATCAGCAAACAAATATGTTGTTGAAAAATCATAATACGGACACAACAAACAGCAAAAACAACAATGTAACAGCAGTCATAGAAAATAAAGAATTCAGCAACAAAATAGCCAAAAGCGGCAATACCAAGCAGGCCAGGCAGCAGCAACAATCTCATCACAATCAAATCATTTTAAAGTTTAGAATCTAAACTGTGTTTTTTGTTGGCTGCTTTTAGAATCCATCCATACAACCGATTCGTATTCATTGTTGTTATTGTTGCTGCTGCACTAATAACCCATACGTGCCTCGAACATTGGCAAGCTTCCGTTTAGTGTTCTATTCGATGCGATACGTGATGTAGTGCAACATTTATTTTATTCTTATTCTTCTTATTTGTTGTTGTTGTTGGTGATGCTGCTGTTGTTTGTTGTAAATCGCGTTTAATAGACGATCATTGGCCGTTGCAGTGGAGTGAGTGGAGTGAATGAATAAATAAAACTGAATGAAAACTGTTACCAATTCATTTGTTATTTCTTTCTATTGCTGGTCTATTGTTGTTGCTGCTGCTTATATTTCTATTTCCATTCACTGCCAACTGATTTGAATTGTTTGATTTTTTGTTTTATTTGTCCATTTAATTTTTGTTATGTACTCATGTGTTTTATATTATTTTTTATTTGTTTACTTTGATTCTATTTAAGTCAAGTTAAGTCAACAATTAACACTTCTCTGTTTTTGTTTTACTGGCAAATAATTAATATTTGTTTTAAAAGCAAAATTTTGGTAGTTATTTGCCAAGCATATAAAAAATGAATATGAGAAAGTAACAAAGAAATATGGTTTATGCAAAAACTGTAATATTTCATTAAAAAAACATTCTATCCTTGACCAAAAATTTCAAGCCGAATAGTGCCTTCTCTTGCTTATTCTACATGTAATACGGTTGGAAAGTGCCCAGTGATTACCAAGCGAATTGTTCGTTATAGTCATCGTCCGACATACGCCCTTGTCGTCAAATAAGTAGATTTTGGAGACAATTTTGTTTGTACGAAATCTTAGAGTCTACTGTCAAATAGAGTTAATCTCCATTTCAAAGAGCGAAGTCCTCCTCTTTGCCATTTTATTCTGGATATGATATTCCTGTCCAATTATAGAATGTCTTGTTATCTCGTTAACAGATACCTGGCATTCACGCATCAAATTAAGTGTTGTAAGGACTGAGATCGTAAAATTCTTAACACACGTTTTTCATTAAAACTTTTAACCCAAGTATTATTTGATTTTTTTTTTATCAAGTTTAATGTCAATTATGTTCATTTGTTGTTAATCTCATAAAAATGAGTGACCAGAAAAAAGTGCGTACTAAAATTATTAAATATTTTCAACAAAACCCAACTTGGTCCTACAAAAAGTTGGCCAAACAATCAAAGGTCTGCCGTCAAACTGATTCCAATGTTATTAAACAGTATCGGGAGAACTATTCCGTTGATATAAAACCTGGTTCAGGTAAAAGGAATGGTCCACATGATGTTTCTAAAGCCAAACAAATAGAAAGCATTTTCAAAAGAGCTCCCAACACCTCCGGTAAGAAAGCAGTCCGGTTAGGTCAGTACTCGGATTATTTGGTGCGAAAAGTTAAAGCCAATGAAGGTTTAAAAGCACACAAGGCTCAAAAAGTTCCTGACAGGAACTCTGCTAAAAATTTAGATGTCAAAGACAGAGCACGGAAATTGAAGTCAAATTTTATACAAAAATGTACGTATGGAAAATTTTTAGCAGCTTCTGGCAAAATTTTTTTATGTTGCAGATGATCGAGGAAATGTTGAAGAAAAGTTTAGGACCCAAAAGCAGACAAAATTTCCCAAAAAGTTCTTGTTATGGCAAGCAATATGCCGTTGCTGCAAAAAGCCAAACATTTGTTAAAAAGGGCTCTATAAATACCGAAATTTACATCAAGGAATGTTTACAAAAGAGGATGCTTCCATTCATAAGACTTCTTAATGTGTCCACTTTCTTTTGACCAGATTTGGCATCTGTCACTATGTTAAGAAAGGTCTTGAGTGGTAAAAGAACAATAATGTTGTATTTGTACCAAGAGAGGCAATTGCTTCAAACTGCCTGGATCTGAGTCCAGTGGATAGATATTGGGCTCTTGTTAAAAGAGAATTGAAGAGCAAAAAAATGTGTCTAAAAGTGTGGTAGATTTTAAACGGAGATGGACAACCTGTTCGAACAAAGTGACATAAAGCACTATAAAAACCATAATGGAAGGGTTTTCGAAAAAGTTTCAAAATTTCATCATTAGTGATTAGAACTATAAAAATATATATATATATTTTTTTTGTAAATTGTAACAATAATTTCAATCAAATAAAAAAAGATTCAAAACTGTAAGTTTAGTGGTTTAATTTTTATTAACATATATGTATGTTAAAAATTGTTCGAGCTCAGTCCTTATTAACACATAACACACAGAAGATATCTTCCAGATCCTATTCGTATATCAGATAAAATATTAACCAATTCAAGGCTATCTTTATGACAGAAATCTCAGCACACACTCGTCACATTTCTTGCAATATAAAAGTCTGCACTTATTGTTATTTGGGCGATATGTTATGAACGACAAATGAAGTCTCTGTCGAGGAAAGGTTTGGGTGTGTGTGATTTCCCCCCAAACTCTTAGGTATGAACTTTTGTTCAAAGTTTCTAGGGTTCCAAAAGCTCACAATAGCAGTTCTCCTTTAGCTATAATGGGAAATCTGACCTCACAATAGCAAAATATGACTGGATTCTATTCAGTATGTCGGAATAATATTCTACCCAATTATGTATTTGCTTTGATTTTGATGTTTGTTACTCTGTTAAAGAATTAATTTTTATTAATTAATTGGTTATTTTAAGACCACTGACGCCTATCTTGACAATATACTGTTACGTCTTCTATTTCTGCAACATTTAGATTTGTCTTTATCTGTTTCATGTCCGCTGTGAGATTCCAGGTGGAGTCTCGGGTTTTCTTGTAATCGTTGAACTTTGAGATTGTGGAGACTTTACTTAATGTCATCTGCATAGTTGTTCCAGCTTTATTTAGTTTCGCCTGGGAAATCGAAAGGTAATAATGGATTTCAGCATTGTTTCCTTTCGGTTTTATTAAAACCAATGGGTTATTTAGCAATAGATTATAAACAGTTCGTTATTGTCAAACAATATTTCTTCCATTGGTCTTGGAATATGTAAATATTACATTTAATGTGGACAGATGAGAACATGTTGTCGTATTTCCTTTGATCAGAGTTTCTCTCAACCAAATTCAAGCTTGGTATTTTTTTTTTTTTGGACCAGCACTCAGGGGATGATCCCTACTCATGCAAAGCATTGTGTTGGAACTAGGAGAATAGGTTATGGGAGGGAGGATAGAGGGAGTAGCGTTTGTGGATATTTGATTTGAATTTTTCTATATTGAAAGTGACAGGAAAGACTTCAGGAGGAAGCTTATTTCAGATACGTATAGTACGGCTAAAGAACGAATTTTCCCTGTAATGTGTTGTGCGATCCACTGTCCAGTCGACAACGAATTGGTGAGCCCTTGCCGAACAACGTGTGTTGCGTAAAAAACTACGGTTTTCGGGAACAAGTCCCCTAATTTCAGCAGAGCACATACCATTGAAGTATCGGTTGAACAGTGAAACACAACCCACATTGCGACGATGTTCCAGTGAGTCAATAGAGCTGGATACCCTACTGTCACCGATAAGCACTTTCGCCCTCTCCTGTACGCGCTCGTGTAATTCCAAAATAGACTTCGAGGCACCGACCCACACATCAGAGTTGTATTCCATTTTCGGTCGGATATATGTGGTGTAAATAGTAAGGAGATCAGATGGAGTGAAATATGTCTTACACCGTTTTAGAAAACCGAGGCACTTGAATGCTTCTTTCGACACTCGAAAAATGTTTTTTGTCCAGCGGACGTCGCACTGAATACTCATGAGCTTCTGATTCCTAAATATTAACACCACCCATAAAAACAGATGGAACAACATGATCTGTTATGCGTTTGTGTGTTAACATACAACATTGAGTCTTGCGTGCATTAAATTTCAGAGATTGTCACAAGATCTTGGTTAAGCGTATAATTCATGTTTTGCCTCATTGCCTCAATTTTCAACAGGCTTGATCTTGTTTGGGTTGTAAGTTTGACGTAGATGGTCATTTAGAAAAATATGGAATAGAGTAGGAGAAAGAACGGAGCCATCTATAACAAGTCGTATAGTGCGATTTCTGAGAAAGCTCGATATAAATCGAGAGATGTTATTACCGACACCAAAATCAATAAGTGTTGCTAAAAGTGCACCATGCCATACTCTATCAAACGCTTTAGAAGAGAGCCACCACTTTACTTTGGCCAAAACGGTGTATGGAACAATACCATTTTTCCGATAGGAAGGCTAGCAAGTCTTTCCCTCTACGTATGGCTTTCGTAGAGGGAAAGCCGGTCGCTGAGTAAATTGTTGGACTCCAAATGTTTCACAAAATGGTAGTTAACCATACTTTACATAACTTTGGAAAGTTCAGAACAAATTGCTATTGGGCGATAATTTTCAGGGTTTTTAGGAATTGGCGTTACATTAGCAACCTTACAGCATACAGGAAATTTGCCGGCACCGTATAAAGTGCTAAAAACTGTTTCAAGACCAGTGCTGGTATACCATCAGGATCAGGAGACTTATTTATGTTGAGATCCGCTAATAGTTCAAGTCTGGAGTCTGAAAGTCAAGTCTGGAGTCTAAAATAAACAGTTCCTTGTTGTGAACCAATCTTTCTTGCTTCGGAATTAATAGCAACTATCCACATGGTGTCAAATTTCTTCTGATCGGATTTTTCAATCAATACAAAAGTCTGCTGCTCTTTTTTTATGTAAATAATTAGCAGCGAAGCGATCATGTTTACTTTAATGTGGTTAATTTAAGTTTATGTCCTGCAGTCTGGTGACTTTGTGGATTGTATAACTCTCCATTTAAGGCTATATTCGAGGTCTCTGGATACGACGCCTAAGAATGGTCTATATTTACTTAACAAATCGTATGAATCGTTGGAGACAATTACACCAACGCCGTTTGATCTAGATTAATGACCGTAATTTCAACAAATAGGTATCTACGGTATAAAATACACAGCAGTTAAATTTTCCTAAAAGGTAACTTGACATTAATTTCAATTCAATATCTATGGGTAAAAATTACTAAATATGTTTACTCCATAAGCAACTAAGCACTGATATATATGCATTACGGGCATAAATTGTCATTTTCCTAGAGCAGCTAAGCTTTAAAAGTATTGCTTGAAGTTATAACCAGTTTGTAATCAAATTATTGCAAATGTAAAAAGGTCCACAGAATACTGAAGGTGGGAAAGTAATTCGAAATTGGTCAATTAGAATATTCATACTGTAGATAACGTGATAACGTAAATCGGTGATAACTTATCGAAAACATACGTTATTTATTCATTTCCATTTCCTTTTCTCAACTATAAATATTTACTCAACTATTTATTAAAGTCAACAATTAAGACGTAATTACATTTCTGTCTACATGTCCATAATAAATTTTATACATTTCCTCAACTTTCACTCACTCACTCGCTAGGCACAATAAATCTTGTTGCTCTTAAGATAATTAACAATTGTCATAAAATCGCCACATACTTAAGGGTTGCTATTGCGATTAACCAATTTCCCCCTAGTAAAGTTAACACCGGAAAAGTAAATTGTAAATTAAGTAATTGATCCACCACTAAAGAAAAAATATATTGCACTCAGTTACAAGATTGTTTGTTACATTTGAACAGAAAAGCAAAAAACTTTTAATCTCGAAAATCAACAAAAACCCCAAAACAACAATCACAAGTCACAAAATGAGATGGAACTTATGAAGGAATGAAAGAAACTTTACTGTACTACTTGTACAACAACTATAACTACAACTACAAAATTAAGTTTATTTTGAAATCTGTCAAAGTGTGTGACAGCAAAGATTTTGCAGTTTCTGCATGGGACAGTTTAAGCAAATATTAAACTAACATCTCTCTTGCTAATGTCTGTTGGGGAGAATAGTTTGTAATTGGACATATAACATACAGTTACAGATATTGAGATACATACAGACAAATATTAAACAAAGATACTCACTATATCAAGTATAGCAGCAAATTAAGTTGGTTTTTGTTTTTTCTGTTGATTTGTTACTTTTGTATAAATTGTTTTGCCAAAGAAAGAGCTGTCAAAAGCAGGCAAATATTGATCAAATAATCAAAATACTTTTACGGGTAAAAAAAAGTCTTGGTGGCATCATAACAATAGGGAAATGAACTGTTGTGAGCCTTGATGTTGGCTTAAATTTTTCAAAATAAATTGAGGTTGAACTTAAATTGAACTTAAAGATTTATCAAAAAAGTCATCTACAATTTTCCAAAGATTTTGTTTTTGCTAGATTAAAAACATATATAAAATTCAGAATATGAACTAGTTCAGTTCTGGACGCCCAGTTGAGGTATATACACCCGAAGCAATTGAACAAATTCACAATATACTCTCTAGTCTACTATTCAAAATATATAATAAGGACTGAGATCGTAGAATTCTTAACACACGTTTTTCATTTAACCCAAGTATTATTTGATTTTTTTTTTTTATCAAGTTACCTTTGTAAAACATGTCAGTTATTATGATTAATGTCAATTATGTTCATTTGTTCTTAATCTGATTAAAATGTGTGATCAGAAACAAGTGCGTACTAAAATTATAAAATATTTTCAACAAAACCCAACTTGGTCCTATAATGCCGTCAAACTGTTTTCAATGTTATTCAACAGTACCGGGAGAACTTGTCTGTTGATAGAAAACCTGGTTCAGGTAGAAGGAATGGTCCACATGATGTTTATTAAGCCAAAAAAATAGAAAGCATTTTCAATAGGGAAGCAGCCCGGTAAGCACAGTGCTCTGGCTATTTGGTACGAAATGTTAAAGTCAATGCAGGTACAAAAACATACAAGGCTCAAAAAGTTCCTAACAGCAACTCTGCTAAAAATTTAGAGGCCAAAGACAGAGCACGGAAATTGAAGTCAAATTTTATAAAAAAAATATTCCTGCTGCATAATGGATGACGAAATGTATGTTCTGGCAGATTTTTCGCAGCTTCTGGGTAAATTTTTTATGTTGCAGATTTTCGAGGGAATGTTGAAGAAAAGTTTAGGACTCAAAAGCAGACAATATTTTCCAAAAAGTTCTTGGTATGACAAGCAATATGCAGTTGCGGCAAAAAAGCCAAACATTTGTTACAAAGGGCTCTATAAATGTCGAAATTTACATCAAGGAATGTTTAGAAAAAAGGATGTTTCCATTCATAAGACTTCTTAATGTGTCCACTTATTTTTGGCCTGATTTGTCATCTGTCACTATGGTAAGAAAGGTCTTGAGTGGTACAATACCAATAACGTGGTATTTGTACCAAGAGAGGCAATTCCTCCTGGAGCTGAGTCCAGTCTAGAGTCCAGTCTAAGAGAATTGAAGAGCATAAAAAAGGTGTCCAAAAGTGTGGTAGATTTTAACCGGAGATGGACAACCTGTTCGAACGAAGTGACAGAAAGCATTATAAAAACCATAATGGAAGGGTTTTCAAAAAAGGTTCAAAATTTCATTATTAATGATTAGAACTATAACAATATTTTTTATTTATTTTTTTTTTTGTAAATTGTAATAATAATTTCAATCAAATAAAATAAGATTCAAAACTGTAAGTTTAGTGGTTTAATTTTTATTAACATATATGTCTGTTAAACATATTTCGATCTCAGTCCTTAATATAACCCCTGTTTAGAAATAATTTAAAACTCTTTGATATTTCAAAATTCAATTAAGGAGTAGGCTAATTTTATTCCCCATTGTGAACTTCCGCAATATTGCTAATACTTAACTGAGACGATTTAATTTGCCACAACAAATCTACATTTCATATTTCGTATTCAAATCATAAACAATTAAAACAATTTATGTATCAGATTTGGTTTCCAAGATAGAAAGGTGTAAATTTATAAATTAATTTGCAAAAAAAATTGTTGTTGGCATTCAAAATTTATTAAATCATGTTATTTAATTTTGTTTCAATTCAAACATTTTTTTTCTTTGTTTTGTTTTTTTTTTCATTCATACGGCAGCTTATAAAATCAACAAACCACGAAGCATCTACAAACAGACACATGTGTTGCAAACAAACAAATAAGCAACAAAAAAAAAAAAAAAAAATCATTCAGTCTGTTTCACGCTTCTTCTCCATTTAAATGAAAATACTAATTCCCACGCTATTTACACGCCTCGCTGATTATTCACAAACGCATGTTGTATGCCTGTCCGTTCGTCTGTCCGTCTGTCTGTTTGACTGTTTTTATGTATTTAAATGCCGACATTGAGCACCAACCATCATATGGTACTCGTACGGTACCCATCATCCATTCATCCATCCATCCATCCTCATTATATCAGCAGCACCATAAACAATCACTGCTGCTAACAATAACAGCAACAATACATTGCTAACAACAATAAAAAATGGCATCACTTCTATGGCAACAGCCAAAAATCATTCAACCAACTATTTGTAGTTTTTATTTATTTGTGAAGTTGGAATGATTTTGTTTTTCTGTTATTTGCTAGAGTATTCAAGAATTTATGACGAACGAGTATAAAAGGATCTTAATTTTAATTTGTTCAATGTTTGGAAATTTGGAATCAAATCAATGTAATCCGAACCCTAAAGCACCCTATTTAACTCTAAATATCTTCGTAAACGACAGATACTTCCTTAAAATTTAATGGATCCTCATGAATAAAGATCGTAGGGACTCTCAGTGGTGATGATTGCAAACATATGAATATGTCCCAAAATTGATTACCCTATCGATTTCCGAGAATAGTGAAAAGGTCCTTTGATATACGGAATAGCTTCGAGTAGAGAATCTCAGAGGGTTTTCAGTTAGCATACTTGTAGTTTCAAGTCGAGTTATTTTAAACAGCATCAACTGCCAGCGTCTGTTATCCATTTTATGGGCTGCTTCAGTTCTGGCAGTTATATTGAATGCAGAAACGCAATCAGGTCATCATCTTAAACTGACTGATTACCATAACCTTATGAAGCCTTATGCTCCCCGTACTAACTAAGACAACCAATATTTATATATTTTGCTGTAACTGTACGTTTTTGATACAGAAATCACGTCGAAAAAAATCAGTATACTGCCTTTCCTAAGCCTTAACGACACAATCTGAACGAATACGTTAACAAACTAAACTTGTTATTCTACGGCACTGAGAATCCACGTATCATTCACGAAGACCCATTACCCCAAAGTTACAGCATGGTGCGCCAAGCACGCTTTGGCAAATACGGTTGCCGGCAAGCAACACAGCATGGAGAGCACCGAGTTTATATATCCAGGTATCTTAATGTCTCGTTTATCGTTTCAGGATAACAAAAGTAGTGTTTATTTTCGTCAATTTGCTTCAAATGTGTTTTTCATAAAAAATTATATTACCTTTATTCTAGCATAGAAAAATATTTGAAATTGTAGTTTGTTTTGTACTGTTAGTGCATTCCTTTTTTGTAAATTACTAACCATATTCAAGATTCATTCTGATAATCTCGGATTCCAATTAATTTACACTATGTGAAATATATTGGGAGGGAATAACATAATTAAAACGAGATAATTGCACGTATCATTATTCGTAGGCGTACACTAACCAATTTTTCATCTTTTATGCCAAAATCTTTTTCTGATCCATATTAAGATCCTTGATCGATCTATTTGTTAAACAAACAGTCATAAGATGCGATTTATTTAGCGCAAATACAATGAGAAATGCACTATATAACTCTTGAATACACATAGCAAGGACATCTTGAGACCAATGACAGTGTTAGTGAATCACTTGGTGATCAGTAAGATTGCAGGCACGCTTAAACTTTCTTTTAAATATTACTGACGTAGTTTTTCACATTTTCTGTTAATGTTTAGCTCTTTATATCTTAAGGCATAGATTTCTAACTATCTGTCTAAGGTATCGGGAAGCAGTCTATGTGACCTTATTGGACACCTGAAACCGACAGGTAGAATGTAGTATTTATTTTACTAGTACACTCTAATAAATTTTCATGTAATTTTACTCCATTTATAGTAGGTAACTTTTCTCCTACTATAATTTGGGTAAAAATACATGTTGTGAGTAAATTGAAATATTTACACACATTGTATGTAAAAAAAATAAACAAAACATGTTTAAATTTACCTATTAATGTGTTTAAAAAATGTTTAGCAACATAACCATTTCATATAAATTTCAATATTATGTGTCTAAAAATACATTGAAAATATGTAAAGTTACAGTTAATCAACTTAAAACAGCACGTTTTATATGTACATATGCATTCGAAATGTTTTGAATGAAACCAGTTTATATTCAAAACTACTAGATCAAGAAATTTACTTTAAAAGTAGATTTTATTAAATCAAAGAGTAATTATTATTAAAATTAAACCAAATTTTACATATTAAATTGAAAGAGTAAAATACAAAAAAAAAAAAAAAAAAACAGGAACATCTTGCAGGACGATAAAATGTATAAAAATATCTAAATAAAAACTCCAGTCTGACAAATTTGGAAGGGATATCAAATATTCAATACAACCACTATATTTTATAGGGATATCAAATATTCTCCAACCACTATGACATTTTCAATAAAAAGTTATGCCTTTCATTGTATTTCATGTAGTCAATTTCTAAAAATGAGATAAAAGAAACACAATTATTAAAAATTAACACTTTTTGACATCAAGTATTGAAACGATTACGATTACCTTTTCGATTCGGAATAGGAGTCTGAAGATTAATATTTTAGTATATTCAAATATATTTACTCAAACATTATAATATATGATAATTTTTAAGATGATATATCTAAACCTAAACCCCGTTTTCTTGAAAAAATGCGGATATACTGGGAAATTTCCAATATTATATTCACATTTGGATCAAACAAACAAACCTTATTAACAGAAAACATTTGTTTAAAATTTCAGCAAGCTAGTTCCTTTCGTTTGGACCCTATCATGTTTTCAACAGACAGACAGAAGGACATAGCTAGATCGTCTTAGACTCTTATGAGGACCCAAAATATACATAAGTATATACAAATATTTTAATGTTGGGTATAAAAACAACCATAATTTGTTTTTAAAAAACATAGTGAAATCAGATAATAAAAAACCTACAATAAAAATATCAGTCAAATCAGATATAATAAAAAACTTACAATAACACCTTACTCTTTTTTATTTCTATGATCTCCACTCTTTCGTTAAAAATCTCTTCAATTTATTGCCAGTCTTCAAACACCATTTTTTTTTTGTTTTATTGTGGTGTCTGTAATTGCCAAAAGAGCAATTAGTGTAAAATGCCCAGAAAACTTATAAATTATCCTCCAGTTCTTTGGAAATCGACATGTCTTTTATGATGCAGTGTTTGATATTCCTCTGTTCTGGTGCCTTTTCTACACTATATTTTGGAGAGCAAATTCTGAAGTGTTGATTTTATGACGATATATTGCAAATGTTATATTTATAGATCTTTAATTTAATAAACAACGTTTTTAATAAAACATTTTGTTTAAAACAAAAATTAAAATTTATTTATATATTTTGTTTTGACATTTTCTATTACACAATTTTTGTTTAAAACATAACTTTTACGCAAAATATCAGTAATTATAAGTTCAAAATGTTTAATATTTTATAAACATGTTTACAAACATTCAAAATACTACATTTACAATGTACTTTTACAGAAAAAGGTATGTTATTATTTTTCTTAGACATATTGTGCTTACATCTACACATTTTCTGTAATTTTACATGAAAACTTACTTACTTTATAGTAGTAATTCTACATGCATTTTTTAGAGTGTATATAGTCTTGAAGAGGTGAATCTCATTGAGCGATGTGGTCCTGTCAACACGGAATCATATCATTTCTGGCGTTTCTTGTGTGTAAAAATCTGCGAATAGGTCAAAGGCATATAGAAAATTTTACTTTTAATGAGAAAAGAGTCTGTTATCCAAGCTATTGAGAAATGTTTGCGTTTATTTTCTAGTTTCCACATATAGCGAAAACTAGAAAATAAACGCAAACATAAAATACTCAGAAAATTACATATATGAGTGTTGCTTTTGTTCACATGATGTTTTTATACCCTTCACCATGAGTGGCAAGGCACAGTGGTTTAGAAACGTTTTTTTGGAAATAATTCGGTATCTCGGGAACCATTTGAGATATTGTTACGAAATATCACATGGTTGGAGCTTAGGTATTTTCGAGTTGACCTGCAGTTGTTCAGTTTCCTAGCGCTAATTGGGGCCAAAGTTGGTCACCTCCGGTCTCAATTTTTAAAAAAAAAATCGCCAAAAAAACATTTATGATCGGAAAGAGCTGAAATTTAAAATATAAATAGTGCTTAAGAAGATCTATAAAAAATACGCGTACATGTTTAGGTTTTCTCTATTAGTTGAAGAGATATTTATGTTTATTAATTTATTTTTTTAAATTTTGCTCGATTTTTTTATGGTTTTTTAGATGTGGCGGGCCTACGGAGGGTCGAATTATTTTCTAAAATATCACCTATATTGGTGATAAAATTCTAAATAAAATAAAATCAACTTTCTAACAGTTATCTTGTCCCTATAAAAAGTTAAACGCATCCAAAATTGGAACATGTAAAAAGTGACATATTTTTTAAGTTTTTTCCCAAAAAGGCCCATATATTTTTTCTTCCGTAGAAAAAAATTTTCTTCGGGACTATATACAATTTTTATATGATCCGGAAAGAGAATTTAATGCAAAAGCGCGTAAAGTAAATTTTGGCTTACTTAAGCAGACACAACACCCCCCAGATATATCCAAACTTGGCCAATTTTTAACAAAAATTTCAGATTTGAGTAAAAAATTCTAAAAAGGCAAAGCACCGATCCTCGAAAAAACTTAATATTTGTATAACCCTATATGTTTCTTAAATACGTAAAAAGTTTTTTTACTATCACACGGTAAATAACGTCACAGTAGGCACTTTTCTAAAACTACATAGTTTTTGGAACACATTTTCCCCGGTTTAGGAATTTCGGTATTTGAAAATAAAAAATGTCAAAAATTATAATGTCGCTGATTTAAGGATAATTGAGGTTATATAAGTTCCAAATTTTGTTATGATATCTTTAACCGTTAAAATTTTACATTGATTCAAATTTTATATTTTTCTTCATGGAAAATCACCATTTTATAATTTTTTAAGTTTTTAAAGTAAATGACGTCCCAAAAATTTATTAGATTATTTAATTTTACCAAAATATCAATCTTCATGTCCTAAGGTTTTCAACAATAGCAAATGCTTATATAAAAAACCTTTACTTACTCCTCAGAAGTTCAACAAACCTTGCCCCTTTTGAAAAATTTGTACGTTTTTTCATACATTGCATGCAAAAAAAAAACTTTTCTAAACCACTGTGTAATTTCTACATTTTTCATTTGCGACCCCACAAAGTATATACATTCTGGATCGTATGTTGAAATCAACTTTCCATAGTCCCCAAATAACATACAGACATAATTCATCGAGAAAATCGGCCCACAAATGGCTTAGATATAAGGGAAAAACCGGCACAACCTCGATTTTTGGCCTATTTTTGATCATTATCTGGATACTAAGTCATTAATATAGACAATAATGATATCTAATGAGAGATATTTCAAAGTCCATTGCAACGATTTATATAAGGCTATAGTAATTGGACCTACAATTGGTCAAAAACGGGAAAATTATTTTTTAACTCGAATATTTTTTTTTACCACACATTTTTTTTATAATTTTTTTTTTCAAATTTAAAAAAATGGAAAAAATTAAAAAAAAACAATTTTGAAAAAAAAAAATTTTTTAAATTTTGAACAACAATATTGAAAAAAAAAAATAATTTTGTTTACTTAAAAATATTTAAAAATTTTATTTTAAAAAAAAATTTTAAAAAAATGGAAAAAATTAAAAAAAACAATTTTGAAAAAAAAAATTTTTTAAATTTTGAACAACAATATTGAATAAAAAAAATAATTTTGTTTACTTAAAAATATTTAAAATTTTTATTTTAAAGTATAATTTGGTGAAGGGTATATAAGATATATAAAACATTCTCATGATTTTTTGACAACTGAGTTAGGTATTTGACAGGAAAGTTCTTCTTAGGCATAGAGATACATAGAGCAGAAACTAAAAAAAAACTCAAACACAAAAATTACTCAAAATAATCACACAAATGAGTCTTGGTCTAGTGTTCTCATATTTTTTTAATAATAAATTCTCATCACTTAGGTTTTTGACAACTGAGTTAGGTCTCTGACAGGAGAGTTTCCAATCTGTGTTCTTAGGGTAGACAAATAGTTAATATTTCTAAAACAAATGCATAAAGTCTGTTAGAAAATTTGGCTTTTAAAACCCCTGTTGGAATATAATGTCAGTCAAACATAAAGTAATGCTGTTATATCCCTACATATTATAAATATATTTTACATTTAAATTCCTTTATTATTTGGCAGTCAATTTGCTTTCTGTCAAAAGGAAGAGCATCATGATACAAACTATTATTTCTTCATTTTTGTTATTTTTCCTGTAAAAATAAACTTCATCGAATTGCATATAAACTAAAATAGTGGAATAATGTAAATATTTTCTTTTTCACAAGAATATTTGTTTGTAATGAAGACAAATAAATATTTTAAATACTTAACGTTTGCTGTCACTACAAACTCTGTCTCTTCGTGTTGCCACTCAAATACTTCTGCATACGTGTACTTGCATACGTGAAAGTGTGAACAGCGTAAATATGTTTTTGCACTCGCAAAACTATTTATATTCTTGAAACTTCTGGATGGCCCAAACAAAAAAAGAATGGTTTATGGAGGAGCTTAATTCTTCATTCTGCCAACAATGAGATGACATGAAATGAAACAGATTTCTGTGTGTGTGTAAGTGTTAGTGCACATATATGTGCAAGTGTGTGAAAAGTTCAGTGCAAATCCTTTTTGGGGGTTGTCAAGCTTTAAAGTAAGTATGAAAACGGCAGCAGCAGTAGCAGCATCAGTAGTGTAAACAACATTTGAATAGTTTTAAATTGTACCAGCTGAGTTTGAATATTTCCATTAGACAACTATGTTTGTCTATCACTCAGACATGTTGGCATAGGGGCGGGAAGTGAAACCTTAGGTCCTTAGGGCAGACTTCTTACAGATGAACTTGAGGTTAATTTAGGGAGGGATTTTTTGGTTTTACTTAGTATAAATCTCTAATGGAAGTACAATATTAATATGGAAATTCCATTGTAGTATTAAATATAGTGCAAAGGTTTGCCATCTTGTTTTAAAATATTAATTGTATTAGTGTTGTACATAGTTCTCCTTAATGTAGATCATAATAGATATCGCAGAGGAACACACTTTATTTAAACTATTGTCTAAGTTTTCATGATTCAGGCCCGTCTGCTCTATGTATCGACACACTGCCTGTTACTAAATCTCGACATAAATTTATTAGGCCGATAAACTGTCCGTTAATAATTTTGGTTTTCTCAATATACCGACAAAAAACATTATTTTCAGTTGGCAATACCTCTCAAAATAGATGCGAAAGTTGGGATCCCTGCCTTTAATTGACAACATGTTAACATAAATCAGCTGTTAAGTGTTGCCATTGACAGCCGGAATCTTTTGAAAAATTCATTATTCTCCATGTCTGCCAGGTAGTTAGGCCATGTTCTTCGAGTTCCAAGTGAATGTTATCTTTTCTTTACGTAATTATTTTCTTTAGATTTCGGTAATTTTCTAGAGCGACGAGATCCATTGGTATCAGAACGGATACGCAAATAAACAAAATTTCCTTCTGGACAATGAGAATCCACATATAAATTACAAAGAGCCATTACATCCACTCAAAGTCATTGCATAGAGGGCCATATATACTGAAGATATCAAGACCCGATCGATTAGACTACATCCAGTCTGTAGTGAAGATAATATTTCGGCTGTAGCGGAGAGTCTGAACAAAGTCCGTTAACAATCAATTCGACACCGTTCCAAGCATCCTGTCCTCTCGTATGGAACATCTTGTCGAATTTTACGGCAGAATCTTACTTTAAAGAATTGAAGTCGCCAGACTCCCATTTATGTTTTAATTTATGTCACTGGGTCTTGCAAGAGCTCAATGAAGATCCGTTGTTTTCGCCTCGAATTTTGTTCAGTGACGATGCACATTGCTGGCTAAATTGATACGTAAATAAACAAAATATCTGCATATGAGCTGATGATCAATACAAAGAGATTCTCGAACTACTGTTACATCCACAAACATGTACTGTTTGGTGTAGCTTATGGATTGGTGGAATCATCGGTCCGTATATCTTA
Organism: Calliphora vomitoria; assembly: GCA_942486065.2. Taxonomy (NCBI): domain Eukaryota; kingdom Metazoa; phylum Arthropoda; class Insecta; order Diptera; family Calliphoridae; genus Calliphora; species Calliphora vomitoria. Next base: position 58,473,750 of record OW818029.2, read on the forward strand.
AACAATGAGGAGGACGAAACATAACCGTCAATGGCGAGCGCTATCTCACAATGATAATAACTTAATCATTTCGCGTTCCGGACTTGTCAACTAGCCCCCTTGAGGGGTTATGTGAAATCAAAAGTCTTCGATGATAAGACAGCTACGATTCAAGACATGGATGCAAATATTACTCACGTAATTCTCGAGATACTGGTAGCAATGATGGAAAGAGTGATCGGAAATGTAATCTTCCGAATGTACCACAAACAGCGTAGTCGCGACTAACATTTTAATGAAATTACCTTAAATAATTAAATGTCAGATATTTGGTCAATTCACAAGGTCGCATATTGTCATAATGTGCTAATATATCACGACTCGGCGGCTCGGCTTAACCGACTCTTAGGCATTCGGCGTTGGTCTCTGCTGGTTCGTTACGATAACACAATAAACATAGCATAGAAAATAGTATTATTTTAGGACATTTTTTACTTGAAAAGCAATGAAAACCATTGTGACCAAATATTAGGACATTATGACAATATGACATAATAAGAGACCTTGTGAATTGACCAATTGTCTTTTGGAGGTCATAATAAAGATTCCGAAATGTTTTATTTAAAATTAATCACCCTTTACTTATCGTCCGAAGTTCTCGAGCCCAACTGGTCATCAACAAAGGAGACGCTCACTTGACCATTATCATCCGAAAAAATAGTAAATAAAGCTTCAAATAAACATATAAAAGTTAATAGTAACAGGTGGCGCAAAAGTAATCCTCCTATCAGAAAATGCTATAAATTTTGCGATTGGCTAATGTCAGTTCTGTTTTGACATTTGTGTAGTAAACACATGCGAAATACACGTTAATAAACAATGTTACGCTACACTGCCCCAGAACGCGGAATATTGCTGACTATTTATTTGACCAATAATCGGCAAAATTTATAGCATTTTCTGATAGGAGGATTACTTTTGCGCCACCTGTTATATATGCAACATAACATTCGCTGAATATTTTTGGGCCACTTTCATGGTGAAGTCTATAAAAACTATAAGCCTATTAAATATAAATATAAAAACTTTCCCTATCACACCCTGGCACCCTAATACACTAACATATGCTAACTGCACAGAACCATATTTTCCATACGGATAACAAATGAAAATTTAAAATTTCACATACGCCTCCTACGACAACTATACTCACTTAATACCCAGCAGTTTTATGGTTTTGCCAACTAGCTATATAGTTATCTATACATGACTTCATTGTGGTTACTACCTTTGAAAATTGAGTCTGAATAATAGAGCAATATGGGCAACCGACTAAAGTTGCGTTATCAGATTCCAAAATTGTATTACAGATGACAACTGGCAGCATATAAGTTCGTAACTCATTCCTCAAACCACAATTAGTTCCAAAGACTGCAGGTTATTCCTGCAGGTTACTTTTATACACACACACACAATTAGTGTTTACTTTTAGCATTCATGACATTCGTTTATTCTCATTCATACATCGTTTTTTTTTTTTTTTTGGAAATGGAAATGTCTGTATTTCAACGAACTACAATAAGGTGCGTGTCAAAATGATAAGGTTCTGTTTATACAAAAATACAAATAAATGTTATTCTCATTTGATTACTGTTAGGTCTATATATAAAATTAAATGTTGAAAATGTGCATTTCAAAGTGCATCAAAATTATAAGGTCAGTACATATTATTTCAAACATAAAAAACGTATCTTGATTTTATTTCGATTGATGCATTGAGTGTTTTTATACACTTCACCTTCGTGAGAAGGGTATATATAAGTTTGTCAATGCGTTTGTATTTTCCACAATATAATTTTCCGACCCTATAAAGTATATATATTCTGGATCCTTATAGATAGCGGAGTCGATTAAGCCATGTCCGACTGTCTGTCTGTTGAAATCAATTTTCTGAAGACCCCAAATTACTTACAAACTTGATTCATACATCAATATATCGGGAATTCTTCCGGCTCGGTTACTATTTAAAATCGAGAAAATCGACTCACAAATGGCTGAGATATAAGGAAAAACCCGAGCCAACCTCGATTTTTGGCTTATTTTTGATCTATATCTGGATTACTAAGTCATTAATATAGACAATGTGGATATCTAATGATAGATATTTCAAAGTCCATTGCAAGATCTATATAAGGCTATAGTAATTTGGATCTACAATGGGTCAAAATCGGTAAAAATATTTTTTAACCCGAATTTTTTTTTTTACCAAAACAATTTTTTTGTCATACATTTCTTTTTACTAGTAAATTTAAAAAAAAAAATTAAAAAAAAATATTTCGAAAAAAAAATTTTTAAAACAATTTTGAAAAAAAAAAAAATATTTTGTTTACCTAAAAATATTTATAATTTCTATTTTAAAGTATAATTTGGTGAAGGGTATATAAGATTCGGCACAGCCGAATATAGCTCTGTTACTTGTTGTTTATTGTTTTATAAATACGATTGATTAGGCATGGAATTTATGAAATTTTCTAGTATTCAGGAAAATAAATTATCAAAATGATGACTAATACAATACCACGTATGTTAGCCAATATTATCAAACAATACTATTTGAATTTTTGTTTAAACATAATGTAAGATATATGACCCTATCATTTTGACACGCACCTTATTGTTTGATGATATTTTCCATGACAAGCACATCACACTCAGGCGCACACACACAAATGAAATTAAAAAAGAGGAAAATAGTTGGCCCAACAAAATTTAAAATCTGGAAATTGTGTATTTGTTTCCATTTGTTGTCATACACAAACACCGAGACACTTGGTAACGTATGAACGGAACAGAACCTTCGTATTTGTTTAATATTTACAGCCATATTTTTGAACTTTTGTTATTTTTGGTCGTTATGAGCCTCTCTATATGTAACGAAATGTAGCAAAAATTTTACTACTTATTTGCTCTTTTTTTGTAAAGAAAAACAAAAAACAACATTGAAATTCGCGCCAAATGCCTGTTGGCTGTGTAATATATATATATTTTTTTTTTTTGGAGCAGCAGCAGTTTATATTAATTCGTTAGGTGGGGTAAATAGTTTTTTAGATTCTGGTTGGTATATTTCAGTTTTCAGAGAGACTTCATACAAATTTCATGAGTTTTTAATGCAGAATTTTTAAATAGAATATAAGGGGCCGAATTACCGCATTCGATATCGAGTAAAATCGATCGTAATTTTCTTATTTGAGATTACGGCATTCGACATCGAGCATGAAATTTAGTACATTTTGTTATAATTACGATATCGAAATTATTTTTCGATACGATAGCTCATTCGATCACGTATGCGGTAATTCGGCCCCAGATTTATGGAATAATTTCCTAAATTTGTTATAAAAATTTCCAAAATCCAAAACCTTTTTTGTATGTTTGGTTATGGTATAAATTATAGTTTATTTTTTTTGTATCTTTTAAAAAAAACTCCTAAAACCATTTTCAAAAATTTCCAAAATCCCGATTTTAATAATGGCGATTTATCATTAAGAAGCAATTGTGTTTTGTATTGAAAAAAGTAGTTTAATATTTCAAGAAATTGTTTTAAAAAAAATGTTGGCAAGAAAATTTTTAATTTCCTACAGCTTTTTTTTAATTATCCAAATCCCACCTGCATTGTCATGGTCTGGTCAGATTTCAACAGCTCATAATAGATAGGAGTATTTTGCTTCCACCAAATACAGAGAATTACTTTAGCTCCATGGATATTTGGCTTTGGTGTCGATTCGACAGATTGATGGGCTTCACATATGATCTCTTACTCCTCTTTTATAGCGTTGAAACAGCATTTCCGACAAACAAAATCGTTTTTCAAGGTCTCTCGGCTTCAATTCGTATGGTACCCAATTTCCCTGCTTTTGTATGAATCCTGCTGCATGCAAACGTTCTGAAATTGCTGCTTTAGTAGCTCCCAATGATTTTGCAAGCTCTTGTTAAATTTTGCAACAATCTTCATGGAATAATGCCTCCAAATCTTGGTCTTCAAACTTTTTTGGCTGGCCTGGGCGAACTTTGTCATCCCTGCCAAAATCACCACTTCTGAATAGCACAAACCATCTCTAGCAGGCTGAAACCGATGGAACACATTCACCATAAGCTTTAATGAGCAATTGATGTGCTTTAGCGTTACTTTTTTTCAAATTAAAAAAGTGAGAAAAACTTCCCGCATATGACGCTTTGTTGACACAAAAAAACTTTGTCGTTTACACTATTAGTTCCAATAAATAAGTGATAATAAATGAGAGATATGCACCCATAAAAATGACATATGAGTTATTAAAAACAAAAACCGCGTTCAAATGATACGCCATATATTATAAAGTCCGAATTTTTAAATCATACACCCAATATTTAAACCTCCTAAAGGGTTAAACCAAACATATGAGTGTTGCATAAACGAAACGAAACAAAAAGAGGTAAAAAAAAAAATATCCTGCTATTTTTGTTAAGTCTACAAAGGATGTCATACTCTATAAATTTGTTTGGAATTTAATGTTTAAATTTACAATTTATTGTTAACTTTACCTAGACTGACACACCGACCGGGCTTAAGTTGAGTTCATTCGTGTGTTTTTTTTTTTTTTGTTGCCGTGGAATGTTTTTCCTATTTGCACTTTATTTACAGTGTGATATTTTTCTATTAACGAATATTTGACAACTAAATTTCGGAAAACTACTAAAAAGAAAAGAATGTTTTTTTTCAGGATTTTCTAACTAACTCGTCTCCTTCCATAAGCATTAATATTCGTTAGAAACGGAACAATATGGTAGTTGGTAAAAGCGAAAAATAGTTGGATTTATATTAAAGTGGTAAATTTAAAGGATAAGGAAGAGAATTTAGGTAACTGAAAATGGATTGAACCTTCAAGACTGCGATAATTTCGTTTTAAAGTAGAAGTAAATGTTATTTTTTATAAAATACACCACCATAGTGGGAAGGTTATTAAGCGTTTTTGCTGATATTTGTAATGCCCAACCGATGTAACCGATTGACTCATACTCAGTCTGTGTGGCTGGCTGTACAAGGTGGCGCAAAAGTAATCCTCCTATCAGAAAATGCTATAAATTTTGCGATTGGCCCCTAATGTCAGTTCTGTTTTGACATTTGTGTAGTAAACACATGCGAAATACACGTTAATAAACAATGTTACGCTACACTGCTCCAGAACGCGGAATATTGCTGACTATTTACTTGACCAATAATCGGTCGAGTAAACAGTCAGCAATATTCCGTCGCAGATTTCCTGGCCGTCCAACGCCTACTGGTGAAACACTGCGACGTTTAGCCGCTCGCCTCGAAGAGACTGGCACAACACAAGATGCTGCCAGGCGTGGCAGACCCCGGAGTAGCCGTTCTGCAGATAATATTGCTGCTGTAGCCGAGGATGTCATGGAAGCGCCGTCGACATCGACCAGACGACGTGCCACGCAAATGGATATCAGTCGACGGTCTTTACAGCGAATTTTGGTACAAGATTTGAAGATGTTTCCGTACAAAGTCCAGACGTCCAGCTGTTAGCTGCTGACCGCCAATCGCGTCTAACATACGCTCAAGCCATCCTTAATCACCACCAAGAAGAAGATGATTTTTTATCAAAAATAATCATGAGTGATGAGGCCCATTTCCATGATGAGGCCCATTTCCATCTAAGCAAAATTTACGCTTCTGGGGCACTGAAAATCCGCGTGTAACCCACGAAGAGCCATTACACCCGCTCAAAGTCACTGTATGGTGTGCTGTTTTCGCTGGAGGAGTCATCGGACCTTTTTTCTTCGAAGACGTCGCGGGCCAAACGGTTACTGTGAATGGTGAGCGCTACAGAGCAATGATCAACGAGTTCTTTTTGCCGCAACTTGATGAATTGGGATTGGAAAACATGTGGTTCCAACAGGACGGTGCAACGGCACACACTGCACGTGCCACAACCGATATGCTGAAGGATGCATTTCCTGGGCGCCTAATCTCCCGTTTTGGCGATTTGCACTGGCCAGCAAGATCCCCTGATTTGACCGTCCAGACTTCTTTTTGTAGGGCTTTTTGAAGTCGCGGGTTTATGTCAACAAGCCTCAGACTCTTGCAGCTCTTAAAGACAATATCCGTCAAGAGTGTGAGGACCTATCGCCGGAAGTTTTGGCCAAAGTGATGGAAAATGCCATAAAAAGGGCTCAAATGACAATCAACTGTGGCGGCGGCCATTTACATGACATCATATTTTCGACTTGATGAAAAAAAAAAATTAAAAGACCAAATAAAAATAATCCACAAGAAGAATCAAATTTTTAAATTTTTTTTTTAATTACAGCCAAAAAACATCGGAAGTTTACTTTTGCGTCACCTTGTACATGTAAACTGTGCGCTAACTGTTTTTTATAGGAAATCATGTATTTTATTAAGAAAATCTTTAGTATAACAATTTTTTCAATAGATAATCTCAACGCGAATTCTTATAAGGTGTACTCGTTAGCCCAGCTGATCATCAGCTGTTTTACCCCAACTGTCAAAATTTGTATTTATTTTGTTTACTTTCAAGTGGGCGCCATACATGTGTGTTTTTCCCGTTGTTATACCCTTCACCTTTATGAGAAGGGTATATATAAGCTTGTCATTCCATTTGTAATTTCCACAATATAATTTTTCGACCCAATAAAGTATATATATTCGGGATCCTTATAGATAGCGGAGTCGATTAATCAAATTTCTGAAGACCCCAGATATCTTCGGGATCCAAATCTTCAATGATTCTGTCAGACATGCTTTCGAGAAGTTTCCTATTTAAAATCAGCAAAATCCGTCCCTAAATAACGGAGATATGAGCAAAAATCCGAGACAACTTCTAAAAATTTCATAAAAAAAAGACAATTTATTGCATGCTTTGACAAAAAAGTAACAAAACGTATGTTTGAGTGTGTGTTGGTTTCATTGCTTTGCGTTTTTTTTTTTTTTTTTGTTGTTTCGTTTCGTTTGGCGTTGTTGTTTTTATACCCTTCACCTTCGTGAGAAGGGTATATATAAGATTGTCATTTCGTTTGTAACTTCTACAATATAATCTGTTCGTCAGCAATTAAATGTAAAATTTTTAAAAATTTTCTTGATATATTAAGGATGCTATATGCTGAAAGTGGGCAATTAATGCATCCACACAGCACTCTTACTTATTTTATATTCAATTTCTTCTGTTTCTCCACGCGTTTGAACTCTGCATCGAACATTTTAACATCCTCCACATGAAATTAAGCTATTTATTGCTATTTATTCTTACTCTGGTTTGTTGTTAAATTCCAGTTTAATATTGAATTCGCCTTTCTTTATACACAGCTGTGTTTTTTGACAGATTGGGTAAAAAGCAAAACAGAATGTATGTTGTTTTTGTATTGTTGTATTTGTTGTAGGGACGAGTACACCTTATATGAATTCGCTTTGGATAATCTTGTTTATAACAGTAATGTCTATAGAAAATTGTGTGTATAACATTTGTTTATATAGAAGCTCTTCAATATAACAGTAATTTCTAAAGAAAATCTTTAATATAATAGTATTTGGTTATAGTTAATTAAAACAAATTGAGGTTATATTTATGCACTACTCAGTCTTATTTCCGTCCCACAATTTACCTTCACTTTAAATCATCGCTCTCATTTCATTTTTCCTATTTAGTTTTACTCTTCTTAGAACAGAATTAATTAGAAATATAACTACTTCCAGAAATTGCAGCCATATTCAATTAGACTTAAATGTACTATATACAATTGATTAAAACGATAAACTCAAGGAAAACTACATCTATAAAAAGATGTGTTAACCATCCATTAATTAATGCAATCAAATCTGGTTTAGAAAAATCATGCCAACAAATCAGATCAATTGGCAGACAGTGACAAATACATCGCACTTATATATGTACATTAGGGTCGCCCCGTTTGTATGGAGGGAAACTAAGTTTAAAAAAATAAGTTTATTTTATTTGAGGAAACCATTTCTCCCCCGCCTTATCAAACACTTAAAAAATATGGATGATGAGCGCAGAACAAGATTTACTAGTCTATGAGTTTGTTCGATAGTACTGTGTTTTCTTCTAAATCCAAATTGATGATTCAGAATATAATTGTTTTCAATTTACTTCGTGTACAACTTGTTCATAAGTATCTTCTCAAATATCTTTGATATATTAGACAATAGGCTGATGCGTGATCTTTGCCCGGCTTAGGTATCATAGTAACCAGTGAAACCTTCCACCCTGAGGGATATTCTGCAAGGCGTAATATTGAATAAAAATAAAAAAAATTATTGCATCATATTTTAGGGGGGCACCCTCATATTTGCCGGCAAATGGTTGGTTGCTACGGAAGAAATGTTATGCGGTAGTCGCCCTCACATGTTTCTCACGAGCTGCTAATAATAAATAATTTTAAAGTGTTATAGAACAATAACTATTAATTCAATGTATTATTTACTTACACTGCGTTAATTAAATATGAAATGTGATCCACATTTGTATGAAAAAAGTTCTGTACAGCAGAGTAGAGTAGAGATTGTTATTTGTAATTTCTACAATATTGATTTGCGTTATTGTTAATTAAACTTACTGCAAATCATATTAAACCTTTTTTTATTTCAAATTAACTTTTTTATTTTACATTAGGTTTTTTTAACTTCAAATTAATTAATTTCTTTCTATTGGGTGTATGAAGGAAAAAAGGACTTTACCTTTCACCACTTTATACATCGTCACATTGTCGAGGATAAGCTAAACACTTGTGATGTTGGATTCAGCTAATTTATTGTATAATTCTACAATGAAAAATGTGTATAAAAAACTCAAAAAATAAAAAAATCATCTTATAAAATTTGAACACAAAATAACGTGAAATCTAGAAACCTAGAGTAGATGGAAAAATGAGAATGAAAAAAGGAAATTTTCAATGAAATTCTGCAACTCAACTTTTCGTGTTTTAAACAAGTCGTAAACTAGCTGTTCTACATTTTCGGCTCTCTTGTTTCCTAGAAACCCTTTTATAACTGCTTTCAGTGATAATCAGGCATCAAATTCCTTGTTAGTAAGCTTTTCATCAATGTGCGTATTTGTGGTCCAACAAATATTCCTTCTTTGAGTTTATTATCACTTAACTTGGAAAATACTGTATTTAAATATAAAGAGTCATCTTCCTTTATTCATAGCCTTGACAAAAAAAGTAAAATACATCGAAAACAGTAACTGTTTCTTTTAACCCTAAAGTGAGGGTAGTAAAAATAATAATTGACATGTACCTCGAAAACTAGACGTGATGGATACCACACACGTTTGGAACATTTAACCTATGATTCATTACCTATTCAAGCCAGCTAACAGTTAAGAGAGTACCAAAATCGTGTAAAAGTGATATTATAAGTTAAAACAAATAAGAAATAAACCATATAATATCCTGAGTAAAGGATGAAAAACATTATTATTTTAAAATTTAAATAATTTATTTTAATTATGGACCCATCATCATAAAATTAGGTGATATGACTTTTGTATATATAAAACTTATCAATTTGCAATATTCAATATATTTGTAAATACAATTTTGTTTACATGTAGCTAAACTAAAACTTATTAAAATGAAAAAAAAAACAAGTAAGAGTGCTATATTCGGCTATGCCGAATCTTATGTACCCTTCAACTTTGTTGTGGATGCATTAATTGCCCACTTTCAGCGTATAGCATCCTGAATATATCAAGAAAACATTTAAAAATGTTACATTTAATTGCTGACGAACAGATTATATTGTAGAAGTTTCAAACGAAATTACAATTTTATATATACCCTTCTCACGAAGGTGAAGGGTAAAAAAATACGCAAAGCAATGAAACCAACACACATCCAAACATACGTTTTGTTGCTTTTTTGTCAAAGCTTTTTGTCAAATTGTCTTTTTTGATGAAATTTTCAGAGGTTGTCTAGGATTTTTGCTCATATCTCCGTTATTTATGGACGGATTTTGCTGATTTTAAATAGGAAACTTTTCGAAAGCATGTCTGACAGAATTATTGAAGATTTGGATCCCGAAGATATCTGTGGTCTTCTGAAAATGTATTTCAACAGACAGACAGGCGGACATGGCTTAATCCGCTATCTATAAGGATCCAGAATATATATACTTTATAGGGTCGGAAAATTATATTGTGGAAATTACAAACGGAATGACAAACTTATATATACCCTTCTCACGAAGGTGAATGGTATAAAAAAATTTGTATATTAAGAAACAACAATTTAAAACAAAAATAATTTTGTTAAATAAGTTTTAATTTTATTTGATATGAATAAAAAAAGAGAACAATTCTTATCGCCAAAAAATAATTTAAAAGTTAATTTGACTCGACATAATGTTAATTTGTGAGTAAAAACCTAACAAAAGGTCTTTTTTAATTTCAAAAAAAGAAAAACCATAAAAAATCTCATATTTCACAATAGAAAACAAAACAATGTAAAAATTCAATAAAAAACGCTTTATAAGAGTTTCATACAAAATGTCTCTTTTTTCATCCAAAAATTACTATTTCAACAAAAAATACACAAAATTCCTAAAAATATTTTTAAAAATTTCTAAAATTCCACATAAACAAATTTGATTTTAAACAATAAAGTACAAATACGTAGTTTATATAGAAAAGAAAATGCTTAAACATAATAAAACCTATTTTAAGCCTATAATGTGACCTATTTAAACCAACAAATAAAAATTCTCTAATTTAAATAGCAACTCTTTAAACCAATAAAATACAAAATATGCAAATTTTGAAATTGAAATTTTGTTGCATTAAAATTGCATTAGAAATTGATCGCTGATTAAATTTGAATTTAAGTGCCCCAGTTTTCACATTAGGGAATTCAACTACTACTACTACTACTGTATGTACATATCGTATCAATAGCACAGCAAATAGTACTCCTAGAAAACCAAACCAAATAAAACTGATTACGAAAAAGCCACAAGAAAACTACACAGAAAAAAAACACTAAATAAAGCAGAAATTGTATTTGGTTACAAGTTAACAGGAAATGACACACAACAAAACGTAAGCAAAAGAATAAAGTAGGAGAAAAAGAAGAAAATTGTAGGAAAACTAACCAACATTAGCAACAAGAAATGTTTCAGTTGCTTAGTTTTTTTTTTTTTCCTTTCAAAAACAAAACTTAAAAATGATAAATATGACGATAATGACGACGTCTAAGATGATAATAATGATTAGCATGATGTAGGGTACCCAGAGAAAAATCAGCAGGAATCCCCATTGCTGGTGATGTTGATGTCGATGAAGCATAGCTAGGAATTGCAATTTAAAGCTTAGAAATACACTGCACATTAACATGACGACTTGGCTGTGGCATACTGCGTGCTAAAGCGTACAACAAACATTTAGGCATAGAAATTCTAAAAACAACAACAACAACAACAAAGACAACTGAATCAGAATCAGATTATATTATATTACATAAAAACATTGCTTTATAAATGCGTGCTAGGGGAGTGATATTATGAATGCTGATGGTTACAGACAGTGGTTAGAACACTGCTCCAAAAAGTTGACATTGTTAACTTGGATTCAGAATTTATAAATAGTTTTAAACAAATTCATAATTTTGTTGTTCTGAAATTGATTTAAAAATTGTTTATTTTATTTAAATGATGTATGTTTTACTTTTAAACCTAAGACACCTTTTGAAAATCGGTTGGAAAATGTATGTTGTCAACAAGAAATTTTCATTTTCTTTACGCGATCAGTGCTCTAAGTCGATCTTATTTTAGTGAAGAAGCATACCAAAGCACGTAATCAAATAAAAATAAATTAAACAAGTAAGAGAGCTATATTCGGCTGTGCCGAATCTTATATACCCTTCACCAAATTATACTTTAAAATAAAATTAAAAAAACATTTTTTTTTGTTTAATTTTTTTAAACAATTTTTTAAAATTTTTTTTATCGAGATTGTTTTGTAAAATTTTTTTCCAATTTTTAAAATTTTTTTTTTTAATTTAAAAATTTATTTTTTTTAATTTATTAGTGAAATAACTTATTGACAAAAAAATGTTTTTTGTGAAAAACAAATCGGGTTAAAAAATATTTTTCCCGATTTTGACCCATTGTAGGTCCAACTTACTTATATACATCGTTGCAATGGACTTTGAAATATCTATCATTAGATATCCATATTGTCTATATTTTTGACTTAGTAATCGAGATGTAGATTAAAAAATATTCCAAAAATAGAGGTTGTGTCGGATTTTTGCTATCTCCATTATTTATGGACGGATTTTGCTGATTTTAAATAGGAAAATTCTGGAAAGCATTTCTGACAGAATTATTGAAGATTTGGATCCCGAAGATATCTGGGGTCTTTAGAAAATTGATTTCAACAGACAGACAGACGGACATGGCTAAATCGACTCCGCTATCTATAAGGATCCACAATATATATACTTTATAGGGTCGGAAAATTATATTGTGGAAATTACAAACGGAATGACAAACCTATATATACCCTTCTCACGAAGGTGAAGGGTATAAAAACATGTAAGAAAGTAGGTATTTGCTGGGTATTTAAATGAGCAAAAAGATTTTTTTTTAATTTAAATAATTAATTTTCGTGAGTGATTTTAGGAAGCCTTTTGTCAATAGGCTTAGTCCTCTGGCCGAAAAATACATGTGGCAAATTTCATCAAAACATCTTCAAAACTATTACCTATGCTTTGTACATGGACAGCCAGCCAGCAAAGTCAGAAATAGGACTTTTATGTCATAAAGATTATATTATACCCTTCATGATAAGTTTGTATATATAAGTTTGTCATTCCGTTTGTAATTTCCACAATATAATTTTCCGACCCTATAAAGTATATATATTCTGGATCCTTATAGATAGCGGAATCGATTAAGCCATGTCCGTCTGTCTGTCTCTGTGTTGAAATCAATTTTCTGTAGACTCCAGATATCTTCGGGATCCAAATCTTCAATAATTCTGTCAGACATGCTTTCGAGAAATTTTCTATTTAAAATCAGCAAAATCCGTCCATAAATAACTGAGATATGAGCAAAAAAGGACAATTTATTGCATGCTTTGACAAAAAAAGCAACAAAACGTATGTTTGGATGTGTGTTGGTTTTATAGCTTTGCGTATTTTTTTTTTTTGGTGTTTCGTTTCGTTTGGCGTTGTTGTTTTTATACCCTTCGTGAGAAGGGTATATACAGTGCACTTGCGATAATTTGAACTAATTAAAACCAGGCCAGTTCACTTTTGCAAGATTGTTCATATTTGCGAATGGCATCTAATTCCCATCTACAAACAGTTTTCCCATAAAAATAAAAGTTTCACGTTAAATTTATATTTAAAAAATGAATATGGAATTCTAGCTGAATGTGTGCTATAATTAAACGTGTATGTTAGAAATTTTGATTGACAGCTGAAGACAATTTAAAAGCAAACATCTAGGGAAATCCCCAAATTATTATGAAGTTGAATTAGAATGTAGCCACTACCCAGTTGATTTACATTTCAACTCTGTGTAGATAGATAAAATCCATTAAAAAAAGCAAAAATAAGCTGCTCATATTTTAAAGCTTTTACCTAAGTTCATATTTTAGAGTAGCCAATGGAAGTAAAAAAGTGTTCATATTTTGGGGTGTTTATATTATCGCGAGTGCACTGTATAAGATTATCATTTCGTTTGTAACTTATACAATATAATCTGTTCGACAGCAATTAAATGTAAAATTTTTAAAAGTTTTCTTGATATATTTAGGATGCTATACGCTGAAAGTGGGCCATTAATGCATCCACAACAAAGGTGAAGGGTATATGAGATTCGCCATAGCCGAATATAGCACTCTTACTTGTTTTTTTTTCATTTCCCCCACTGTGTGACGAACAGTGTGGTTAATTGAAAAAATGGTAATAAATCTGGATCTTCTAAACCAGTAACCCGATTGCATAATGATTTATATAGGAATCGTAGAGCAGGACATAGGCTTTAGGAAAAATATTAAAATACGTAGTGAGACATATGGAGTTAAATTGACCATTTCTGGTTAGGAAAACTTTGTTCAGCTTGTAACTTGTACAAATAAAGACAAATTTCAATGCATGAAACTCCGGTTTATTACACTATGTTATCTCTTATTGTTTAAAAGATATTTTAGTTTAAGTTTTGAAACTATAGTTTTCTACCTACCTTCGGTAAAGGTTGTCCAAATATTTTTCTAAAAATATTCTCATTTCCAATGAATTACAAAATCTCAATCCGCCTAACCAGAGATGGTTACCTTGGCGGTGAAAGACTTCAATTTGCCTGATTTTATTAAATTTTCAGAATAAAATAATGTAAAATTTTAAGGGAGTATATTTCATTTCTGTTTTGTGTTCAAAAACATATTTAAATTTTCTAATAATGTGTATAACAATCCCACTGTGAAAACATCTGCAAAAAAAGAAAAAAAAAAAAAACAGAACGCTAAGAAATAGAATTAGAATTCAACAAATGATGGTTGGTGCGGTTGCACGGTATCTATGTTGACTGCAGATATTCGCATTAAAAAATGCAATATTTGTTGTTGTTTTATGTAGTTGCAGCAATTGCTGTTGTTGCTTAGTTTCTGTTTATATTTCTGTACTCTGGCTGTAAGTCTCAATGGCATTGAATAAACTTCTCTATGGCGAAGAAGACGACGGTACGTTTAGGGGAAACGCATTTCCTGATGCCTGATGCGTTGTAAATTAAAAGAAAAGAATAATATACAAACAAAACAAGATTTTTTTTGTTATGTTTGTAACAAAGTCAAGCTCCTACAATAATGATCCCCCAACTGCTGCAGCTGCTGTGGCACGCAACATACTAATACATACAAAATTGTATAATAACTTAAGTTATTTTTACACATTTACAAACACGCACGCACTTGCACTCGCTGTGTTTACGATTATATAGCAATATAGGTACATATATCCATACATACATGTATATTTTTGTTACCTTTGTTATTTTCTTGTTGTTGTGCAAAAATCCGAAACATGTTGGCCACTTATACTTGTTTCCCTGATGTTACCTTCAATAAGTGCTTACGCGTGCATATCCAGTCATTTATAATCCAAACATATACCGCATCATCCTCATCATCCTCATCCATACTGCAGATTTCCTTCCTTCGTTGGGTTTGTTTGGCACAAGTTTATGGCATTTGCTGCTGCTGCTGCTGCTGTGTTGTGTTGTGTTGTTAGCCAACATCTAAGCCAAGAATACCTGTGGTTATTACCACTCACCACTACTCACTCACTTTACTTACTAGCTCGTTCGCTCGCTGAGTCTCTGTTACAGGTTTAAGGCAGTCAACCAGCCAGCCAGTCAGCCAGCCACCAGCACCTCTAAGTTGCAAGTTGTTAGAGATTTCTAATGCTTTTCTTTTTGTTGTTTGGATTTTGTTTTGTTTGTAAATTTTCTTGTAAATTTCTAGCTGGTGTTTTTTTTTTTATTTAACGCTGTAGTTTGTTGCTGCTGTGGCTTCATCATTATCATCATTTTCATAACCTCTGGCTAAAAAGTAGATAAAATAATGCACATTCGCATTGTAAGCACTGCAACAGCAGTAGCAGCAACAACGACAATAACAAGAAAATTCATCCGCCATCATCTGTGCAACATTTAAATACGAGTAAGTAGATGAAAGCAAAGCTCTGACTGCCTTCACTATAAAACAGTTGCAAGTAAAATAATTAAATGAAAAGATTTTACAAAAACAAACAATAAAATCTTTGTGTTAGTTATTTTATGTGGTTTAATGGAGGGCTATAATATAAATACATAAATACTTGACAAAACTACACTATATGGCAAGGACGAGCTAAAAAAAAGTGATGTTGGAGTTTTCAATTTGGCAAAGATAATACAGTTGTACACAGAGCAAGACAAAAAACCTTATATTATCTTAATAATATTTTCAGAGAATTCATTTCCTGCTAAAGATTCCTGTTCTGAAATTATCCAAATACATTATTAATGGATTTTAGGTAGTGATAAGGCCGAATTTTTATTATATTTCAAGTATTCATTTCTTGCGTATTGTATTAAAATTACATATTTCCCTTAGTTTCCCCTAGTACTTATATTGCAATTGGAATTTTGGAAAAGATAATTCCCAGCATTACTTAGTATAGCTTTCTGGAAATTACACAGGGGCAAACAATTTTGAACACTATTCATAGATACCAAATCAAGAGCCTTTTAAATCAGTGTTCGGCAAAAACAAGACATGCCTCATTTATAAATGTATTGTGTTTGCGTTGCACAATTTCCAATGGGATTTCATTTGGATCATTTTAACCAGCTTCGTCGTTAGATTTCGGTCGTTGCACAGTTGGGGGAACTAAAAAAAGCCGAAGTAAATCTGTAATTTCTAAACAGCTACTCGGATTTTAATATGGGTTTTAATAGAGTTTCCAAAAAACCGAAGAATTTCAAAACCGGGGTTTCGGTTTTAAAAAATTGAAAACCGATCGGTTTCGGTTCGGTTTTGTGATAATTTATTAACTATTAAATCAGTTGATAATATAGGAACTGCTAAACAAATTTAAAGTTCAAATTTGACGAGTGTTTGCGAGGATAAAGAAAAATTGGTACTTTTTCTTTTAATGGTACCTTTTTAATATATTAAATTAGTTAAAGTTGGCTAATATGCTTCGCAGTAAAGAAATAATCAAGAATAGGGTGCTCAATTGTATTATGATACCAAAAATGGAGAACTAAACTAAACTAAGGAGTACATTTTCGTTCTTCAAAATGAATTTTCTATAATATTGAACCTAGAATCAGGAAATTACTTTGAAATTTCAAACTTGACAGTGGTTTAAGTGTGGAAAATTTTTACTTTTTCTTCTAATGGTACTTTTTATTATAATAAATTATTTTAGTTATTGTATATACATAAAGAAAGAATCAAGGATAGAGGGCATAATGATATTGAGGTAACCTATAAGCAGGATATTAAACACACATGATCCTGACTGAGTTAGAATATAAAAAAGGGAATTGCAGGTACTTTTTCGAACTAGTAGTACTTTTTGAATATTTTATATCGATGGACCTAGAAACGCGAATTCAAAACGGATAATTAATGTTACTATTTATTTATTGTAAAGGTACTTTTTGAATATTTTATAATAATAAACCTTAAGGGGCCCATAGACACATACTGCTCATGCAAGAAGCATGTGTTGGTAAATTTTAAATTTTTGTTTATGTATGCGACACACAGAATGAAAAATCAAAATAGTTTTAATTTTGAAATGAACTCGTACTGCTGACAGTTGTTCAAATGAACAATAGTATACATTTTTTCATCTTTATGAAATATAATTTTTAAATTTGACGTTTTAGTTACTGAAAAATAGAAAATAATAACTTTTTTTGTTCTCAAACGCATTTTTTTAAATGATGATTGATAGGTGTGTAGTAAAATATCAATCACACACGTATACGAAGGTTTCATCGGCAGTATGTGTCAGCGGTATGTGTCTATGGGCCTCTTTAACATTTAAAATTAGGCATAAATGATTCTGAATGAGTTAGAATTCACGAAAGGTGATTATAGTCTTACCTTTCTTTTCTATTTTCTATAATAATGGACACAGAAATATGAAATTAAACATTCATGATACTGAGTAGGAATACAAAATGTGGGTATTTATGGTACTACTGTTTTTATTCTAATAATACGTCTAGAATGAGCTACAATCCACATTACAATGAATCCATAAACATGAAACTAGAGACATGTTTTCCTGAATTAGTATTAATTTTCAAAGGGGGACTTAATAGTACTATTTCTTTATTTCAATTAAGGTGGCGAAGCGCACCGGGTCAGATAGTACTCCACACTTTTATCGGATATTTGAAAATAACTAAGACTTTGTTACAAAAATTTTGCATTATTTTGCCTGTTACATCATCTGAAGCAATTATTGTAATACAATTTAAAAAATTTAAACAAATCCTTAGATATTTTTACCGATCTGTGTTTAGAGATATTGGATGAATAATTGGATGAAAAAGTTTGTTTCTCATTTCTAAATTTTGAATTTTTCTAGTGAAAATAGATTAAAAGTGAAAACCGAAGAATAATTGTCGGTTTCGGTTTCGGTTTTATGCCTTGAAAAACCGCGGTTTAGGTTTCGGTTAAAACCGAATTGGAAACTCTAGGTTTTAAGCAGATTTTTTTACACGATCTAATTTGAAAGATTTTTATATATAAGGATTGAGATCGTAAAATTCTTAACACATGTTTTTCATTAAAACTTTTAACCCAAGTAATATCAGTTATTATGTTTAATGTCAATTATGGTCATTTGTTGTTAATCTGATTAAAATGAGTGACCAGAAAAAAGTGCGTACTAAAATTATTAAATATTTTCAACAAAAATCCAACTTGGTCCTACAAATAGTTGGCCAAACAATCAAAATTCTGCCGTCAAACTGTTTCCAGTGTTATTAAACAGTATTGGGAGAACTTGTACGTTGATAGAAAACCTGGTTCAGGTAGAAGGAATGGCCCACATGATGTTTCTAAAGCCAAAAAAATAGAAAACATTTTCAAAAGAGTTCCCAACACATCCAGTAGGAAAGCGGCTCGGTTAGCTCAGAACTTTAACTTTTTGGTACGAAAGATTAAAGCCAATACAGGTTTAAAAACCAACAAGGCTCAAAAAGTTCCTGCTAAAAATTTAGAGGCCAAAGACAGAGCACGGACATTGAAGTCAATTTTGTACAAAAAATATACCTGCTGCATAATGGATGACGAAACGTATGTTCTGGCAGATTTTCGCAGCTTCCGGGTCAAAATTTGTATGTTGCTGATGCTTGAGGGAATGTTGTAGAAAAGTTTAGGACCCAAAAGCAAAAAATGTTCCCAAAAAGTTCTTGGTATGGCAAGCAATATGCAGTTGCTGCAAAAAAGCCAAACATTTGTTACAAAGGGCTCTATAAATACCGAAATTTACATTAAGGAATGTTTACAAAAAAGGATGCTTCCATTCATAAGACTTTTTAGTGAGTCCACTTATTTTTGGCCTGATTTGGCACCCTGTCACTATGTTAAGAAAGTTCTTGAGTGGTAAAAGAACAATAATGTGGTATTTGTACCAAGAGAGGCAAATTCTCCTGGAGCTAAGGCCAGTGGAGAGATATTGGGCTCTTGTTAAAAGAGAATTGAAGAGCACAAAAAAGGTGTCCAAAAGTGTGGTAGATTTTAAACGGAGATGGACAACCTTTCGAACAAATTGACAGAAAGCTCTATAAAAACCATAATGGAGGGGGTTTCGAAAAAGGTTAAAAATTTCATCATTAGTGATTAGAACTGTTGTTGTTTTGTAAATTGTAATAATAATTTCAATTAATTAAAAAAAAATCAAAACTGTAAGTTTAGTGGTTTAATTTTTATTAACATATACGTATGTTAAGAATTTGTCGATCTCAGTCCTTAGATAGCGAAGTCGATATAGCAACGTCCGTCTGTCCGTCTGTATGTTGAAATCAAATTTCCGTTTCCCTCAAATAACTTGCAAACATGATTGATACATCAATATATCGGGAATTCTTCGGGCTCGGTTGCTATTTAAAATCGACAAAAATCGGGCCACAAATGGAAAAAACCGCGACAACCTCGATTTTTTGCCTATTTTTGATCTATATCTGGATTACTAAGTCATTAATATAGACTATATGGATATCTAATGATAGATATTTCAAAGTCCATTGCAAAAATATTTTTTAACCCGGATTTTTTTTTTATCAAACAAATTTGTTTGTCATAAATTTTTTTTTTAATATTAAATTAAAAAAAAAAAAAAATTATTACAAAAATATTTTTTAAAAAAATTAAAAAACAATTTGGAAAACAAAAATTTAAATTTTTTTTTTTTTTTTTAAATTTTGTTTATCTAAAAATATTTAAAATTTCTATTTTAAAGTATAATTTGGTGACTACTAAGTCATTAATATAGACAATATGGATATCTAATGATAGATATTTCAAAGTCCATTGCAACGATGTATATAAGGATACAGTAATATGGACCTACAATGGGTCAAAATCGGGAAAAATATTTTTTAACTCGAATTTTTTTTTTAGCAAAACAATTTTTTTGTCGTAATTTTTTTTCAATAATAAATTTAAAAAAAAATTTTTTTAATTAAAAAAATATTTTTTAAAAAAATTAAAAACAATTTCGAAAAAAAAAATTTTTTTTAATTTTGTTTAGCTCAAAATATTTAAAATTTCTATTTTAAAGTATAATTTGGTGAAGGGTAAATAAGATTATATATATAGCTCTCTTACTTGTTTTATTATTGGATGGGATTAATATCAGAACATGATAAATCACAATATTTTGAAACCGGTTTTATGTGTAAATTTTGTAACTTTGTACGATTGAATAAAAACCTTATATTTTGAATGTCTCATTCATACTAAAATGTTTATTTTATCAAACGTTTAGAAAACAAAAATTCCGTACACAATTTGTATTATAAACCTTTAATAGAGGTTAAAGGTATTATACTTAATGAAAAAGTCGATTTAGTAAATTTTTCAATTGTGTGGCTTATCATGTTTTTTTACACTAAGCCTTTCAGTTACTTTATTAAATGGAAAACAAAAATATTAATTATTTTATTTTTCTCTATTAAATGTCTAAATAAAACTTAAATATTCAACATAATCATGGCTACTTAATAATAACTTAGAAAGTAGTGTAGATCAGTTTATAAAACAACATCATGTTGCATTTTTCAGCGTGGGATTGTAACAAGTTGCGGTAATATTTTACGTGAACATCCAGAAGGCTGTAAAAATTAAACAGGATATTGCTTTTGGGTTATTAGGCAAATTATAAGTATAAAATCTTGTGTAATGTTGTTTAGTTTAATATAAAAAAGAAATGGTATTTTAATTAGTTGTATATACTTTATATTAAATAAATTTAACTATTTATTACTTGTATATCAATTGCTACATCCGTACTTAGCTGTATCTGTCAGAATTATTAGTGTGACTAAATACTAACATCGTTTAGAGTTCACTGATGGCATTAGGTATGAAAATATTTTAAAATAGCTGTTAGGTGCCATAATGTAAAGGTTTTTTTATTTTTCAATATGCTTCAGGGAGGATGTAGCTCCGTTTCGTATCTGTCATCTTTATATAGCATTTATGGTTTCTTGAACTCATAAAACAGGTTCATAAATAATAAATGGAATATTTGCTGACATTTTATTCAAAGTCATGGATATATAATATTTTATTTACAAACCAGCCAAAATCATTAATTTTTTTTTCAAATATTGTATTATACCATCAATCAAGCCTTAACTTCAAGCTAAGCCTATCTATAATTACAAGAATTTAGCCTTAAGGCAATTTCTATTTATTTTACAATCTATCAATCTATTAGAGATGGGCCAAAGAATTAAGTGAAAGTTGACAAACACTAAAAAAGTATTTTTTTATTTTGGGTTTCCGAATTCTTTTGTGCGTGCCTTGGCAACGTATTGTGTATTTAAAACCTCTAGATGATTTCTTCATTGACCACAAAGTGATTATTGACCCAAATACTCAGGCAGTTGAATTCAAAACGCCTACTAAAAATCTAAACCAAAGATACAGCAATTTTTGCACCTAATTTTTTGTTTAAACAAACAAAAAGTTGCACAAGAGAAAAGAAACAAAAATTAAGCTAAAATGAGAACTCTACAGGAATTCTATAACAAAAGTATAACAAGCATTTACATACCCATACAATCGCACTAGAACAACTTAAAAAGAAAAAAGTTTAATGATAAAAATCTTCCACCAAACACCAACAAAGAAATAAAAACTGTTTAAAATACGATAGACTAGAGAACTGAACAGAACAGAACAAAACCGAAATAATTTCTTAAACTTCATTGTAAGCAAATAAAAGTTCATCAGATAGTGGACACCTCAACAACACCCAATTTCAACAAACAATCGAATCGAAAAACACCAACCAAACGATCCACAGAAACTCTCTGGACACTGGCTACAACAAGAAGTTACAAAAAGTAAAAGAAGAATTCACAAAAAAAAAAAAAAAACGTTGAAGAACAATGAGTATTCTGAAGAATACAATTATTCGTTCTTGTACAAAACGTTCTTTCTGCCACTTCACAGTTTTTGTTTTTTGTTTTTGTTTATTTTGTTTTGTTGTTTTTTTTTTTTCGCCCAAGTGTAAACAGAAGTCAAATCGAATCAGTCAAATGTCCCCTTGGGGCTCATATGTTACACCAGTTTAGTTTGGAATCTAATTGTGAAAACAAAAAACCAAAACAATAACTTTTTGCTGTTGCTTGAAAAGACAGTGCTTATTGGAAAGATTTTAGAGAAGATTTGATAATTAAAAGAATAAAGGAATATAAGAAGACCATTCCAGTATTGAAAATTGACATCCATGCAAACAGTTTTCTAAAACCTCAACCTCCCCCTCCCTCGTTATTTAAACTTTTTTTTATTAGATAAACTGATCATTAACTTAAGCTTGTCTATAGAATTTTTTTTTTAATTTTACATTTTCTTTACAATTTTGTATTTTCTTTTGAATATTATCGAAAAATTTATATTATTTTATAATTTTTCTTCAGAATTATCAATAACATAATAGGGGTCCTCATGTGCATTTTTACACTCTCGCAAATGAACTGTCAAAAAATGTATGGAAATTCGTTTGCACAACTCCGATAAGTTTGCGCGACAATGTAGACTCGCATACTTGAATTTATTGTGCATTTGATTAATCAGCTGCTTTTGTTTACTTTTATTTATGAAAAATAAAAATAAAATAAAATACAAATATTTTGTGCATGTAAAAATTGTGTAACTTTGGAACAGAATGATTGGATTGAAAGGCAATGTGTATGGAAACATTAACCAACAGCTAGAACATAAACAAAATCTTCCAAACTATGTTTACCATTGTTTGTTCCAAAGATTTAACTTTCATTCAACATTTTTAGAATTTAAATTTATACAATTTGAAAAACTTCTTTTTTACAGCTTTTGTTGAATTTATTTTTATTTGACATTTTTAACAAATATAAATTTTCTGTGTAAACTTGCACAAAATTGAAAAGGTGGGTTCATGAAACACGTCGCGCAAATTTGCAAATTTGCACATTTACACAAATGGGAAATGTTTTCGATAGCTAACATTATGCTACACCAAAAATATGCAGGGATTTTCATATAATAATTTTGTTTTATTGGATTCAATAGAGTTCGGAAATACTTGTACTTTTTCCCAATCATTTTTTCCCGATCACTATAGTGAAAAAAAATATAGTTGTACATTGTTACTGTAACCATTTCTAATTTGTGCATGGTTACTGTAACAATTTCAAAATTTTTAACAATTTTATAGTCACAGTAACTATATATATGATTGTGGTAACAATAATATGTTTAATTTACGATTCACATGAATATTTCAACCATATATATGGTTACAGTGACCATGTATATGTTTGTGACAACCATTTATATGATGAATAATTTTATCATAATATGTTGTTCTCAGATTATGATATGAGATCTGTTTTTTGGACACTCTAGTTGTATTGTTAAAAACACACAGCAAAAATTTGAAGCACCATAGTGGGGAGGGTATATTGGATTTGTGCAGATGTCTGTAACGCCCAAAAACATTAGTCTAACACTAACAATCACATTCTGAGTCGATTAAACGATGTCCGTCCGTCTGGCTGGCAAAGTACAGGTCGCAATTTTGAAGATATATCGATAAAATTTGGTACATTTGAAACTGGATGAAATCGATCCATTATTTCACCTAGCTCCCATACAAATGTCCTCCCGAAATTGGACTTTATCGGTCATAAATGTTTAATCTATTTTGCTATTTACACAAGTTTTTCTCCAAATAAGTTTTTTATATATACGGAATTAATGTCTGCAAATTTTGTTATGATCGGTCTATAATTAGTCATAGCTCCCATATAAGACCCGCTTCCGAAAATCTCTTTAACGTGCATAAATCTCCTAAAAATGTTGATATACACATAAAATTCAACATAAATAACTTTCATATAGATATAAATCACACGACCTACTTTCATGGTGATCGGTCCATAATTTTTCATAGCTCCCATATAAGGCCCACTGCCGAAAATCACTCACGAATATAAATTATTGAAATTTTTAAAGAAAAATGTTTTTGCTCATTTACTTAGTATAGGGTATTATATAGTCGGGCTTGACCGACCATACCTTCTTACTTGTTTTTTTTTAGTGATCTTGTTTTGTAATTTTTGGTTGGTTCTTTGAACAACAGGCTTCGGGAGTTCAAAATTAAGCATATATGAAATTGTATGGTGACGTTTTCTTTATGGTTCTTGTTGTTTATTATTTAGAGATGTCGCGTTGAATTCATGATTTTCGGATGCATGAAGAATTTTCCGCGTATGTAAACTCGACGAAGATAATATGGATTTTTCAAATGATAACACAACACTAGACCCAGACTTCGACTTTGAAGCTGCATTATGAAAGGCATTTAGAACATGAAACAATAGAAGTACTGGATGCTGGCAATATTGAAAATCATGCAGTTGGCGATGTGAATGGTATTAAGGTAAATAATTTCATTAGGGTATTATATAGTCGGGCTTGACCGACCATACCTTCTTACTTGCTTTTTTTTTAGTGATCTTGTTTTGTAATTTTTGGTTGGTTCTTTGAACAACAGGCTTCGAAAGTTCAAAATTAAGCATATATGAAATTGTATGGTGACGTTTTCTTTATGGTTCTTGTTGTTTATTATTTAGATATGTCGCGTTGAATTCATGATTTTCGGATGCATGAAGAATTTTCCGCGTATGTAAACTCGGCGAAGATAATATGGATTTTTCAAATGATAACACAACACTAGACCCAGACTTCGACTTTGAAGCTGCATTATGAAAGGCATTTAGAACATGAAACAATAGAAGTACTGGATGCTGGCAATATTGAAAATCATGCAGTTGGCGATGTGAATGATATTAAGGTAAATAATTTCGTTAGTCCACACATTGATTCAGATGATGAATCAAAGCCTACAGTTGTTGAAACGGAGCCTGTTATTGTTGCAGATCGTTTGCGATAGCAAGAATATACGTTCATATTTGAAGGTATCACTATCGAAAGGAACTCCAACGTTTTTAAAAAGCCGTTGTGGTGAAAATGTCATGTGCGAATGTTTGAAAAATTTCAAAGGGATGAAAGCTTGAATTCTCCACTTCAGTATTTTTCAGACGACATCATTTGAAGATATTGTACATGAGTATAATAAGTAGATGGGCGGTGTCGATCTTCTGGATTCTCCTCTCGGTCGTAGCCATATACGAGTAAAGTCAAGAAAATGGACAAATCGGTTGTTTTATCACATATGAGATATGGCTATTATAAACTCCTGGGTTTTATGGAGCGAAAGAAATTTGTATCAGAAGTTGCTCATTGTTTGACAAAATCGGGTACCGCAATGCTGTTGGATATTTATCAGAATATATAAAAGAAGACAAACCACGGTGGAAATATCTAAAATGTACATCCCAAACAAAAGTTCTGTGCCAAAAATGTGGGGTACATTTATGTTTTTCGTCAGAAAAAAAATAGTTTTTCTGAGTTTCACCAAAATAAAATCTTTATGCGAATATCAATGAATTATCATTTATTTTTATACTCTTCACCATGAGTGGCAGGCAACCCCACAAAGTATATATATTCTGGATCGTTATAGATAGCGAAGTCGATGTCCGTCTGTATGTTGAAATCAACTTTCCGTAGCCCCCAAATAACTCACAAACATTATTGATACATCAATATATCGGGAATTCTTCCGGCTCGCTATTTAAAATTGAGAAAATCGGTCCACAAATGGCTGAGATATAAGGACCGGGACAACCTCGATTTTTGGCCTATTTTTGATCTATTAATATAGACAATATGGATATCTAATGATAGATATTTCAAATTCCATTACAACGATGTATATAGTAAGTTGGACCTACAATGGGTCAAAATCAGGAAAAATATTTTTAACCCGAATTTTTTTTTACCAACAAATTTTTTTTCCAAAATTTTTTTTCACTAGCAAATTTAAAAAAAAAAAAAATTTTAATTTTTAAAAAAAAGTTAGAAAAAATTTTTTTTTTTTAAATTTAAAAAAAAAATTAATTTTGTTTACCTAAAAATATTTAAAATTTTTCTTTAAAAGTATAATTTGGTGAAGGGTATATAAGATTCGGCCCAGCCGAATCGTTAAATAAAATTTGTTTAGAAAATGGTATTCATTGTGGTAGAAAATATTCATATTTAAGTTTTGAACCGCCAGGAACCAATTAGGTATTTTTCGAATTTTTCAGATAAATATCACTTATGAACAAAGCTGTTGATCATGTAATATTTACTCTAGAAAATTATCGATTATTTTATATTTTCTTTAAACAAATTATCGATTATTTTATGTTTGCAATAGAAATGCATCAACAATTTTATATTTTCTTTAGAAAATTTTTAATAAAAATTAGAAAAGTTTCGATAATTTTATATTTTCTTAAGAGAATATCGATTATTTTATATATTCTTTACAAATTTATCGATAATTTAATATTTTCTTTTGAGATTTATCGAAATTTTTTTTTAGAAACTTATCGCTGTTTTACATTTGCTTCAGAGAATTACCGAAAATTTAATATTTTCTCTAAAAATTGATCGATAACATATTCTTTAGACAATTATCTATATTTTCTAAAATTTGTTTAGATAATTATCTATTATTTTATACTTCCTTAAAAAGTTATTGATAATTTTATATATTTTCCAGAGAATTATCGATAATTTGCATATTTTTCTAGAAAATTATTTCATTTATTTTATTTCAATAAAAAATTATCCATTACTTTGTTTTTCAAGTAGCTTTGAAGTAAGTTGTTTAAATTTCATTATTTATAACAACTTTATTTGCTACTATTACGAATAGTGCACCACTGTGCACTTATACGAATAAATAAACAGCAACTTGACCAGAAGACAAGTTTACGCAAAGATTAGAACCATCAGTTAAATATTGAATTGTTTTGTTTGGCTTCTTGCTTTGAAAATGAATTCAGAATTACAAGTTACTGGAAAAAGAAGAACAAAATAAAAAAAGCGCTTTTGATTTTTGATTTCGTAAAGTTGAAATCAAAAACAAACAAAAAAGAAAAAGAACCACAACAAACAGCTTTTATTTATTTAGTGAATTTGCCACAATTCGCTACGGTTTCACTTTAAATACAGCAACAAACAAACACAGCTTGAGCTAAAGACTGAATGTTTCCATTTTTTTTTATGTTTTTGGACATTATCGTAAATGGTGTGTTTTTGGTCATTGTCTATTTTGGCCAAAAAGAACACACACATACACAGAAAAACCAATGGAACGCCAGCTATCAAATTGTAACCATTTCTAAAACTAAAATTCATAAAAAAAGTTATTTAGTTTTTCCTTTTTCGCTTTAATGCGTAGAGATTGTTTAGCTTAAACTCACCGATACTTGTTTTAAACTATACTTCTAAATACTCGCTCTCTCTCTCTGTCTAATTTTCCTTAATGTGCCGTGTTATAAACTTGTGCTAGTGATGTCGTTTTAACTTAATTTGGCCAACGGTAGCATTTAATGTCCAATTTATTTTATGCCCATCTTGCAAAAAAAAAAAAAAAAAAAAAACAAAAACAGCGTAACCTCTTCAACACCTTCTCTTGCGCCACTAAACACTTTCCTCCCTCTCATAACAATTTTATCTTTTAAAACAAACTGAAAGAACGATAAAACAAGAGTGTAATGAATAGGAGAACCAGTAGGAGATGAAGTCAAATCACTAAGAAACAAGAATTTTTAATGCACAAGATAGATGAATGGTTGAGATGGATGGATGGATGCATGACTGACTGAATTGTTAGAAGAATGGAAGAAGTTAGATTAGTTTAGCTGTTTTAACAACTTAAGATTTGTTAAGGTGACCATTGGTTTTTCTTTTTATTTAGCAAAGTTTTAAAAAACACAAGTCTAGTAGTCGCGGTTTGAAAATGTCTTATAAAATATGTAGAAAATATTGATTTAACTTCATTTATTGGAAAGATGCTAATTGAAAATATCTGGGAACAAAACAAGCCACTCAAATGTCAATATTTATCACAGCAGTGGGTAAGAGTGTGAACATCAATTAGGTGTCGTGGACAAGAATTGCATATTTGAAGAAGCTCTCTACAGCGTATACACACTGAAGATCTGCAACTCTATGTTTACAAAGTTCAAAGTTCGGGTTTTGGGCGGGAGTTTTCATTGGACCACACTTCTTCGAAAATGAAAATAAATGAAATTTAAACGATATATTTTTTGTAAAAACAGCAGTGATCTCTGGATGAACTCAGTGACTATTACTGGAGCTTAACATCGAGAAAAAGAGCTTTCTGTCTAATTTGGATGATGTTAATGTGGAAAACATGTACCAAGACACAGTCATAATTTATACAACTCGTGCAACAATTCAATTATAGCTTCAGAAATTTCCTCGGGAATTCCATCCACAATTGATCGTGTGATTCAACACCATTGGATTTCTTTTCTTTACCCCTGAAATTTCTCGAAAACTAAAATCATTGTAGATTTGTGTAATTTTAATGAATTAAAAAAGTTTGTTAAAGATTCAATAATAAAGAAACAATCTAAAGAAAACAATTGTATGATCTATTTAATTAAAATCTTGCGTAAATTCTGCGACACCCTTTATAAGGATTTCCATCTTTTACCTGTAACAATGTAACTAAATGCAAAAGAATCCCATTTTCAAAACTGACCATCATAATTTCCTTTAAAAGAGGAAACAAACAAAAAACTGCCAAGGAACAAAAAATACTTTTCCATTTTTTTCTTTTTTGCACTAGCAAAAGCTGTAAAGGGGCAAGAGAAAAAAAACTGGCAACATTCTACAACACAAAGTTAAAGGTGGCATTCAGTGGATTTCTGTTGTTGATTTTTTATTTCGTTATTTAGCTTCTATTATATCGGGATTTGTTTTCAGTAAGTTCGTGTTTTTTTTCAGTTGTTGTTTTTTGCAACTTTTGGTAACATCATGTAAGAAATTCAATTAAAGCTGGTAATAGATACTGACGGATTTGTTGAAGCCACCACCACCATAAACAAAAGTCATATGTGATGAAGAGTTTTTTTTGCTGCTGTTGCACAGTGGGATCATAAAAAAAATGTAGTAATAAATCTGAAGCTTTTAAACTACTGGTCCTATTGCAAAATGATGTATGAACGAATCGTAGAAGGAACTGTTTGATTAGAATACAAGGTGGTTAGGAAAACTTGTACAAATATGGACAGATCAATAAATGTAACTTGATAATAAAGCAAGTAATGGTTTACCATGGTTTTATTTTGATTTTTTTTCAAATATCTTAGGTATAGATGTCCCTATATTTTGCTTATTTATAATAAATTCGAAAATAACACGTAAAAAGATTTTTGGTAATATTGCATTCCACATGTCGTAAAAAGTATTCAGAATCAACATTTTCAAATGAGTTTGAAAAATGTCTGATTTTTGATTTTTTTTTTAAATTTTTAATATTTTTCCATAAGAACTACTGAATCCTACATCAGGCAATGGTCAAAAATAATAATTTTTTTTAAGTTTATCATTGAGAAAGAAGAATGTCACATCTAGTTTTTAATTTTTTTTTTTTACAAATTATATTGGGTGTATGATTTAAAAATACGGGATTTTTTTTTTTCTTCAAATTTTTAGCTTTTATTTTGAAACATTTGTACAATATAAATTTATTCAAAGTAAGTTTTGGCTACATATGGATTCCGGATCAAAATAGGCCAAGAACGAATCAAGGCAATATCGAATACTCTGTTCCAAAGATAAACGTATCCCAGAGATAGCGTTTTTCAACGATCGAAACATTAAGTTGTCGGGCGGGGCAAGGTCTGAACTATAAAGCGGGTAAGGCGAAACTTCCCAACCACTTATTTCTAAATAATTTTTAACAGGTATTGCAACCTGTTGTCATGATGGAATATTATGGTTTCATGTTTCATAATAGTACCCTTTTTGTCCTACCAAGTATAGAGCATTACCGTAGAACCATGGATATTTGGCTATGATCTCGATTCGGATGTTTGGCCGGGCTTCACATACGATATTTTATGCTTTGGGTTATCATAATGGATAAATTGTTCATGGCAAGTAATGGTTCGGTGCAAAACCGAGGTCTTTCTGCATCAATTTGTTTGGTACCCAATTTCCCTGCTTTTGGATGAATCATGTTGCTTGCAAACGCTCTTGTTGAGTTTGACAACAATATTCATGGAGTAATGCCTCCAATTCTTGGTGTCGATTCGGCAGATTGATGGGTTTCATATATGATCTCTTACTCTTCGTTTATAGCGTTGAATCTGCATTTCAGACAAACAAAATCGTCTCTCAAGGTCTCTCAGCTTCAATTCGTATGGTACCCAATTTCTCTGCTTTTGGATGAATCCAACTGCACGCAAAGTTTTGAAATTGCTGCTATATTAGCTCCCAATGATTTTGCAAGCTCTTGTTGAGTTTTGCAACAATCTTCATGGGGTAATGTATCCAATTCTTGATCTTCAAACTTTTTTGCCTGACTTGGGCGATTTTTATCTTCCGTGTCAAAATCAACACTTCTGAACCGCACAAACCTTCTCTCGCAGGTTGAAACCTATGCAACACATTCACCATAAGCTTAGGTGAGAAATCGGTGTATTTCAACGGCAGTTTTTTCAAATTAAAGAAGTAAGGAAAACTTCCCGCGTATGACGATTCGTTAGTACAAATGTTGACATTTTCCATGCAGAAAAAAACATTGTTGTTTACACTGTGACGCAATTTTTGTTTCCATCCGGGATATGCTTAAGCTACCCAGGTTCTTCAAAGGTCACCTTCCTTTGAAATCTTTACCATAGAGCTGTCTTGGATCTTTGGAATATGTTTGTTAATGGGCGAAGCTTCTAATAGAGGATTCGGCAAGATAAACGATTCAGCTCTCGCTCGGCTAACGATTTTTTATTATAAAGTAAACGTATGCAATCCAATGAGATCAATTCTTCGGCTCTATAAGTTAGGACTAGCTACTGAGTAAAATACGACGATCTTCGCCTCTCGGTCGGCTAACGACTAATTATTCGTAACTACAGATGATGGATGAAATCCGAGAAGATAAATTCTTCAGCTCTCGTCGGGTAACTACAACTTATTGGCTATGACTAGCTAATGAGAACAATCCGACGAGATAAATGCTTCGGTTCTCAGTCGGCTAACTACGGATTTTTACTACAGTATTAGTGCGAAGTAAGAATTTAGGCCTCGTCTAATAATGCCTTGTTAGCCGGGAAGAAAGTATAAGTAGATCGGGAATTCGATTCAGACGTCTTATATTAAAATTCACATAAACTATTTGGGAATTATTAACAACAAAATACTACATTTTTATACCCTTCCCTTTCGTGAGAAGGGTATATATAAGTTTGTCATTCCGTTTGTAATTTCCACAATATCATTTTCCGACCCTATAAAGTATATATATTCTGGATCCTTATAGATAGCGGAGTCGATTTAGTCATGTCCGTCTGTCTGTATGTCTGTTGAAATCAATTTTCTGAGGACCCCAGATATCTTCGGGATCCAAATCTTCAAAAATTCTGTCAGACATGCTTTCGAGAAGTTTCCTATTTAAAATCAGCAAAATCCGTCCATAAATAACGGAGATATGAGGAAAAATCCGAGACAACCTCTATTTTTGGCATATTTTTGATCTACAGTGGTGGCCATGAGGTTAGCACACTAGCTACTTGCTATTTTTAAACGCAAATATTTCCTATATTTCTTAATTTGTTTATGATATCTTTTGCATGCGTGTTACTTGTCCTTCTAAGATCACGTCCCATCATGTCCAGCATTATTCCTTTATATATATTTTGCGTTTTTCTATCCAGAATAGAATAACCTCAAAAAAACACTGGACAGTATTTTAGCACAAAATAAAAAAGTTTATTCATATTAAAAAAGTAACAAAACAAAAAAACTTGTTTCACTAAAAACTTAGTACTTAGTTGGATACAATTTATTTTTGATCACAGCTGCTAGTCTCCTTGGCATACTTTCTACAAGGGCCATACAGCGATCCACTGAAATATCATTCCACGCTTTTTCTACTTCTTTCCATAAATCGGCCAAATTTTTAGATTTTTCTCTCATTACATGCTGCTCCACATCATTCCAAAGGTTCTCAATATGATTGAGATCCGGAGATTGGGCTGGCCATTTTAACACGTCGATGTTGTTCGATTCCAAGCAACACCTCACTAAGCGTGAGGTGTGTTTTGGATCATTATCTTGCATAAATCGCCACCTAAGTGGCATGGTGTCCTCTGCATAAGGTATCATTGTATTTAGAAGTATATTCTGGTATACATACAGGTCCATACGAGTATCAATCTTTTTTATAGGACCAACACCATACCCAGAAAATGCTGCCCACACCATCACATTACCCCCACCGTGTTTTATTGTTTTACTGGTGTACTTTGGATTATGTTGCATGTTCGGAGGACGCCATACATACCTCTTACCATCCGATCCGAATCTACAAAATTTAGATTCATCACTCCAAAGGACATTTTTCCAAAAAATTAACGGCTTTTCCAAATGCTCACGAGCAAAGGACAACCGAGCTTGTATGTTCTTTTTTGAAACATGTGGCTTATGCTGAGAAATGCATCCACGTAAATTTTTTTCATTAAGTCTTCTTCTTATCGTTCTGCTGGACACGTTGATACCATATTTTCCTGAAATTTCTCTCTGGATTACGGTGGAGCTCTTAAGAGCCTCTTCGACAGAGGCTCTGTATATTAAAGAGTCCTCTTTACGTGAAGTTTTTCTGGGCCGAGGA
Source organism: Calliphora vomitoria (assembly GCA_942486065.2). Lineage (NCBI taxonomy): Eukaryota > Metazoa > Arthropoda > Insecta > Diptera > Calliphoridae > Calliphora > Calliphora vomitoria. Next base: position 58,506,855 of record OW818029.2, read on the forward strand.
GCCTGTGTAACATTTTTAGATGTTTTATACTTCTGAATATGTCTTAGTGCATTATAAACCATCTTCCTGGAGCATTCCAAAGTATAAGCAATCTCACTTATACTTGGTCCTCTCGAGTTCATTTGTTGAATAATCTTTCGTTGTTCCTCTGTACACCACTTTATTTTAGCCATATCTAAATAATGTTTATTAAGTCAGTTTGTTTTCCTCATTGATTAAATAATACCTAAACTTACCAATTAATATTTATACCCTCAAAAAACTTTAAAAAAATTTAATTATACTTATATGTGCTAAAATTGTGTCCAGCTTATTTTACATATTACTGCACTAAAATGCAAATTTGAAAGAGAATAGCGATAGAATGCAAAAAAAACTAACAGGACTTATTGATCACACCATAAACAACACTAATTACCAAAAACTTTAGTTTATAATTGCAATGAAATGAAATAATTTGCTTTAGAAAACAGCAAGTATGAAGTGTGCTAACCTCATGGCCACCACTGTATATCTCGATTACTAAGTCATAAATATTGACAATATGGATATCTAATGATAGATATTTCAAAATCCATTGCAACGATGTATATAAGGCTATAGTTTAACCCGATTTTTTTTTTTCACAAAAAACATTTTTTGTCATAAATTTGTTCACTAAAAAATTAAAAAAAATTAAAAATTTTTTTTTTTTAAAATTGGAAAAAACTTTTTTTTTAAAAATTGGAAAAAACTTTAAAAAAACAATTTGGAAAAAAATTTAAAAATTTGTTTAAAAAAAATTTAAAAGTTTTTTTAAAAAAAATTTAAAAGTTTTTTTTTAAATTTTAGTTTAAAGTATAATTTGGTGAAGGGTATATAAGATTCGGCACAGCCGAATATAGTTCTCTTACTTGTTCAGTACAATTTTTTTTAATTTCTTAAAAATTATATGTACTAAAATTTATTGTTTCACTTGTTCTTTAAAAACATACAAAGTTTCCCTAACCACACCTAGAGTATAAACATAGTTGTAAATGTTTACTGTAACCTTTTCAATTTTTTTTTTTACAATATTTTTTCATTTATATGTTTGTGGTAAAGTCCCAATCATATATATGATTGTAGTAAATAAATATATGTTTATTATGATCATGTTCATGATGAATCATTACATCTTAATATGTTGTTCTTAAATTATGATATCCATCCAAGTCGAGAATAACATAATAAGGTAAATCCTTCATTATAAAAATGTTTGTCACAAACATATACTTATGTACTGCAATTATATATATGACTGCTAAAATTATGTGAATCGCAACATTATCATATTATGGTTACCGCAATCGTATAAATAATTACATTGACCATAATATGAAATGGTTACAGTAAACAAGTACAACTATATTTGTTCTCTGTTTGCAGAGGTGGTTGACTTTGACAACCCTATATCTCACACCTTGTATGCCAACAGGGTGGTCACTAATTAAAGTTCCTAAAAGCCTATGTCCTCTTGCACCAATAGTTTAAATAGTCAGATTTATTGACACTTTTTTTACGATCGACCTCACGGTGTGTTTTTGTTTTTCTTTACTATATAAGTTGTTGCTGTTGTTGTTTTCGTTTTATAAACAACAAATATAAAGAACACGCCACAAGTGGTGTAACGTACGTACGTACTACGGCCGACAAGTTTCCTTACGCGGTCATTGTGCGTTTTAACATTTTGTATGAAGCTTCTTATTGTTATTTTTTTGTTTTGCTGTTGGAGTTGTTTTTCAGAGGATGTGTGTAAGTGAGGTAAACATACATACATACATCCATACAGACACACTCATGTGTGGAATTTGTTTGTTGTTGTTATTATTTTGTTTACTTTTTTATTTTGTTGCAAGTTTATTTAATTCTACATCATTGCAAATACAGGTTAAGGATGTTTATTTGTAAATAGTTGTGTCTATTATTGCCCATACCACTACTTCTACTACCACTACAACTTACATGCTTACACAGCACTCAACCACCACCACCATCACCATTTGCATCATCATATATGTACATATATCCAAGCCTGATGACCATGGTCATACCATTCTTTGCCTCTATCATGACCATGGCCATCGTCATCATTTTTTTTCATCTTCAATTTATTTGTTTTTCTGTAGTTGTTGTTGGTTTTTTGCTCAGTGATGAATTTCATTTGAACTTTTAATGCGCATTTGCTGTTTTAGGACCTTTTTTTTTGTTGTTGTTGTCTGTTTGTTTGTAGTTGTTGTTATTGCTTCAACATTTTCCAAACATTTTTAACAAGTTTAATTTGATAAATTTTCCATGTGGAATTTGAAAAATGTTTTCTTAACTTTTATTTGTTTAATACATGTTTAACAGTCAAAGAATCTTCCTTCTTATTTTCATTATCTCTCTTTTGTGTAGTTTTAATACATACTTGTAGTTGAGGTAAATTATGTTTTTCTGCTGCCAACAACGACTTACGACCTGGACTGACATGACATCAACAACTGTTTAATAATGGTCAGGAGGGTTAATGCGGTTAATACTACTTTAATTACTGGACATTTTTTCAAAATTGTTTTAAATAACGCAAAGTGATTCCTTCAATGGCAAAAATATAAAGGAAATTCAATTTTAAAAAAAATTTTATTCAAAATATGTATGGCTTTTAATGGCATTACAAAACTTATTTAGAAGATTTTTAAATTTTTTCTTTTGAAGTGCATGATCTATCTCATGCTGCATAAATGTCTATATACAATTGACTAGGAAATGTTGTTTGTATTTATTTTTTCTTCATAGAGAATATATAAAAATTATGCAATTTGGCTTAGTTTTGGAAAGAAGATTAGTGAACGTTTTTCCATAATATATAGCCCATTGGTTGTTTAATAAGAAACAGTTGAGAGAAGAACCATTTTTTGGCTACATTTTCTAAAATCGGAAATTATCGAAACATATATAACAGCAGTTTTCATAAATGGAAGATAATTTTAGTTTAAATACCGAATTTATAGAGAATTAATATTTGTATGATGCTTTGGCTTAACCTTAACTGAAATCAGAGCATAGAATTAATAAATTAATTAAATTTGAGCTTTATTCAATCTGAATTCGGAATAAGAATATGTCCGCCATTCATTCAATAAATCTTTTCCCAATAAATTGGGTGTATGACTTACAAATGCTGGATTTACAATAGATGGCGTATCTTATGAACGCTGTTTTTGTTTTTAATAACCTATGTGTAATTTTAAAGGCTACATATCTTTCATTTAAACTTATTTTATTTGAAACAATTAAGAGAGCTATATTCGGCTGTGCCGAATCTTATATACCCTTCACCAAATTATATTTTAAAATAAAATTTAAAAATTTTTTTTTTTCGAAATTTTTGTTTTTTAAATTTTTTCCAATTTTTTTAAAAAAAATTTTTTTAGTTTAAAAATTTATTTTTTTAATTTATTAGTGAAAAAAATTAATAACAAAAAAATTTAGTTTGTAAAAAAAATTTGGTTTAAAAATATTTTTCCCGATTTTGACCCATTTTAGGTCCAAATTACTATATCCTTATATAGATCGTTGCAATGGACTTTGAAATATCTATCATTATATATCCATTTTGTCTATATTTATGACTAAGTAATCGGGATATAGATAAAAAAAATAGGCCAAAAATAGAGGTTGTCTCGGATTTTTGCTCATATCTCCGTTATTTATAGACGGATTTTGCTGATTTTAAATAGGAAACTTCTCGAAAGCATGTCTGACAGAATTATTGAAGATTTGGATCCGAAGATATCTGGGGTCTTCAGAAAATTGATTTCAACAGACAGACGGACATGACTAAATTGACTCCGCTGTCTATAAGGATTCAGAATATATATACTTTATAGGGTCGGAAAATTATATTGTAGAAATTACAAACGGAATGACAAACTTATATATACCGTTCTCACGAAGGTGAAGGGTATAAAAATAAGCTCACCGAAGCTTATGGTGAATGTTTTCATCGGTTTCATCCAGCGAGAGATGGTTTGTACGGTTCAGAAGTGTTGATTTTGACACGGAAGACATAAAGATCGCCCAGGCCAGCCAAAAAAGTTTGAAGACCAAGATTGTTGTAAAACTCAACACGAGCTTGCAAAATATTGGCAGCTACTCAAGCAGCAATTTCAAAACGTCTGCGGGCAGCAGAGTTCATTCAAAAGCAGGGAAATTGGGTATCATACGAATTGATACCGAGAGACCTTGAAAGACGATTTTGCATGTCCGAAATGATGCTTGAACGCTATAAAAGAAAATCATGTTTGCACTGGGGAAGAAAAATGGATCCATTACAATAACCCTAAGCGTAAGGGACCGTCTGTGCAGCCCGGCCAACCAGTCGAATCGTCACCAAAGCCAAATATCCATGGCGCTGAGGTAATTCTTTGTACTTGCTGGGAGCAAAAGGGTCCTATCTATTATGAGCTGGTGAAATCTGACCAGACCTGTGATGCCAAATGTAGGGTAATGCCCTGTAGGGATGCCCTTTTTGTAGGGATTTTTTGCAAAAATTTATGTTTTAGGGAAAAAGGGACAGATTTTTTTATTTTATGTTCATTTGTAGGTATTTTTTATTAATTTACCTTTTTACTACTATGGAAACAAAAATTTGTGTAAAACTATTGAATGAAACTGGTCACCAGACCATCACAGGTAACCTATAGCGAATGCAACTGATTCGATTGAAAAACGCCCAGAATATGCGGCCAGACATGAAACCGTAATATTCAATCATGACAACTCCCGGCAACATGTTGCAATACCTGTTAACAAGTATTTAGAATGAAGTGGTTGGGAAGTTTTGCCTCACCCGCTGTATAGTCCAAACCGTGCCTCATCCGACTAATATTTGTTTCGATCGATGCAGAACGCTCTCTATGGGATACGTTTCACTTTGGAACAGAGTATCCGATATTGGCTTGGAGCGGTTCTTTTGGCTCGCAATACATATGTTGCCAGAAAGATGGGAAAAGGTCATAGCTAACAATGGACAATACTCTGAATAAGTTTTGTATTGTATTGTTTAAATGTTTCAAAATAATAGCTAGAAATTTCCAAAAAAAAAAAAATCCCTCATTTTTACGTCTAACGCCCAATAAAATGGTCATACATTGGATATACATCCTGCTATTAATACAAAATTAATTTAAAATAACTTTAATATAAATAAAATCATTAATAACATTTAAAAGTTTAAACAACTTTCTTCTTAACATACAAATGTCTCAAATATGTTTGTTTTATGTTTTAAATGCAAACAACACAACTGAATATCACAAGTTCAAGACCACAAATTTTCTTATTTAAAACAATTAAAATGTTTAAAGCACTTTTACTATACAGTGATAGACATTCGTTTGTACGCACATAAAATATTTTCCAAAAATGGTTCTCCTAACAGAAATCCTTCAGACACTAGAAATTATGAAGGTCATAGCAAATATTAAGGAAGAATAAAGTTTTTTGATTAATTTGTAAGATTTTTTATAAAATTTCACGTTTTTCCTTAAATTACAGTGAAATAGATTACAATTTTATTTCATAAATTATTAATTATAATCTCGTTGTAAAAAAATTATCAAAACGTCTTTATAGTTTCTTTACAAATAAGGGAAAACATGTTGCGTGCAAACGATTGTCAATCACTGTTTAAGTATAAACTGGGATAAATTTCAATTATAATATAATTGTCTAGGAAAGTTTCATACGTGTGTGGCAAGACAGACGGACAGACAGACAGACAAAAAGTAAACCCAAAACTAATCCCATTTGATAAATTCCCTTTACAGACACATTATTCTTATTGTTTGGTGGTAATGAGATGTGTGAACTTTATCAAATATTTAAACACACACATACGAATAGATACATAGATACGAGTACATTCATACACTGCACACATATTTAGATAAGAATAAAAATTAAAATAAAATATAATAAAGATACTCCAAGTAAGAACACTTGTTTGTAATTTGATAGAAACTAATAAACCTTTTCATTTTACCCAACCCTCTTCCCCACTGCCCTGCCGGCAAAGTTAAACACACCCACAATTTTCCCAAGGAGTGGAGGATGAAGGAAGATATGTATGTTCATGCAACCCAATGATGAAAATGAAAAGTAAATAAATGCATACATTTCTGTTGGGTACAAAAAAAAAAAAAAAAGCACAACACAAGAAAAGCTAAAATGTATGAATGAAATTGTGAGAAGTACAAAACGTAGAATGAATCTGTAGTAAATAGAACTTTAATCGCATTCATGCGATACAACGACTACAAAGTATCATTCATCATTCGTTTGAAGCCCGTGTCGACAAACGATTTATTTATTTTCGTTGTATTTTTTTTTAATTTTTTGTTCATTCTCTATAGTTTTGGGGGAATTTTGCTGCAATTTTAATGTGGAGAGGGAAAGTGTTTTGTATTTATGAGCATGATGATAACGGATGAGTATGGCAATGACTAGAGGAACAGCTACAGCAGGAGCAGTAAACATTAAACTGATGCTGTCGTTGTTGCTAGCAAAGGCTACAATGAGTTGCAGAGGGCACACAAAAACACGAGGGTCATTATTTTGCATTTATACCAGGTTCATTACTCCAATGTAGGTGTAAAGAAAACCTTTATATTATGTGTTTCATTGCAATACATTGGTTGAAAAATATTCAAGTTTATCTTATATATCCACCACCAATGTAATACGGCCACCTAATTGTTATTCGTTTTGTAAAAAAATATCTATCTGGTTTTCCGATCCGGTTAGTTTTATATTTTCTATAACTAAGGACTGAGATCGTAAAATTCTTAACGATTAAAACTTTTTCATTAAAACTTTTAACCCAAGTATTATTTGATTTTTTTTTTTTTGTTTGATCAAGTTACCTTTGTAAAGCATATCAGTTGTTATGTTTAATGTCAATTATGTTCATTTGTTGTTAATATGATTAAAATGAGTGACCAGAAAAAAGTGAGTACTAAAATTATTAAATATTTTCAACAAAACCCAACTTGGTCCTACAAAAAGTTGGCCAAACAATCAAAGGTCTGCTATAAAACTTTTTCCAATGTTATTAAACAGTACCGGGAGAACTTGTCCGTTGATATAAAATCTGGTTCAGGTAAAAGGAATGTTTCACATGATGTTTCTAAAGCCAAAAAAATAGAAAGCATTTTCAAAACTGCTCCGGTAGGAAAGCAGCCCGGTTAGGTTAGTACTCGGACTATTTGGTACGAAAAGTTCAAGCCAATGAAGGTTTAAAAGCATACAAGGCTCAAAAAGTTCCTGACAGGAACTCTGGTAAAAATTTAGAGGCCAAAAACAGAGCACGGAAATTGAAGTCAAATTTTATACAAAAAATATTCCTGCTGCATAATGGATGACGAAACGTATGTTCTGGCAGATTTTTCGCAACTTCTGGGTAAATTTTTTTATGTTGCAGATGCTCGAGGGAATGTTGAAGAAAAGTTTAGAACCCAAAAGCAGACAAAATTTCCCAAAAAGTTCTTGATATGGTAAGCAATATGCTGTTGCGGCAAAAAACCCAAACATTTGTTGCATATATAAATACCGAAATTTACATCAAGGAATGTTTACAAAAATGATGTTTCCATTCATAAGACTTCTTAATGTGTCCACTTATTTTTGGCCTGATTTGGCATCTGTCACTATGGTAAGAAAGGTATTGAATGGTAAAAGAACAATAATGTGGTATTTGTACCAAGAGAGGCAAACTGCTTGGAGCTGAGTCCAGTGGAGAGATATTGTGCTCTTGTTAAAAGAGAATTGAAGAGCACAAAAAAGGTGTCCAAAAGTGTGGTAGATTTTAAACGGATATGGACAATCTGTTCGAACAAAGTGACAGAAATCACTATAAAAACCATAATGGAAGGGTTTTCGAAAAAGGTTCAAAATTTCATCATTAAAGATTAGAACTATAAAAAAATATATTTTTTTTTTTTTGTAAATTATAACAATAATTTCAATCAAATAAAAAAAGATTCAAAACTGTTTAGTGGTATCATTTTTATTAACATATATGTATGTTAAAAATTTTTCGATCTCAGTCCTTAGATTATGGGTTGAAGATCTGGTACGTCGGTTTCTCTATATATATTGCAATTATTTTTGTCGAATTTCGACCTGATATGAAAAACATTTTCGAAAAATATGAACTATTTTAGAAGTTGTTTCACATTTTGGTCCATATCTTTGTCCATTTTCAATACCAAAAATGTTTAATCAACAAAATATTTAGGGAAATTTTCATCTCCGTACGTTCTTTCCTCGAGGCCCTATAGTGTCTACATTATACGGATAGACATAGCTAGATCGTCTTAGAATTTACCAGTACCCTGAATATACATTATTTTTGGTTTTACGTCTAATATTTCGATATGTTACAAACGGAATGATGAAATCAATATGCCCCCCATATATTTGGTATAGAGAAGAACATTCATGGTCTTGCAGAATTGGCGGAAAATGCAACTTAATCTTGCGGTACTCGCACAGTTTTCTAGATCACGAAAAAACTTGTTAAACAGAGTATGCGAACAAAACATCCTAATCGCGATCATGCTGAAAATTTGTTCATTACCAATCAAAAATAGGCTTCAGGGATGGAAGGAAAATTTTTCCATTGTACTAAACAACATGTTGCTGATCCAACCATCCTTCAAAGCTCAGTCATCATCACAAACTCCAGGATTAGAACTCACTCCCAAGTCTTTCAGAAATTATTTCATTCCTTTCATTCTTTATAGAATTAATGCCTTTCAAATTTTATGTTATTGAATTCAGCCTTAAATATGTATTTTCAATTCAAGTCTATTACAAAAAGCCTTAAATAAATTTTTTTGAAATGAATTCATTTTGGATGAAGAAACAATTTTTTAATTCAATTTGTATTAGATTTGAATTAAATAAATGAAATAATATTATGATCCAAAGTAATTATATTGTAATTTTTTTCTCCCATTTTTGTACTGTTATTATAAATACTAGACTTCATGTTATATTTTTCTTAAGTTTCATCAAAAAAAATAAATAACATTTCGCTATCTTTAAATTAGAAATTCCAAATATTAAAAAAATTTTACCTTTGACCTTCACGATTTAAGGTTTAAAATTTCGAAATTTAAATCGCAGGTACGGCAAAACTTTAGGAGATATTTTCATAATTTTTTCATATTTTTATTCCCTATTATATTCTCAGTAAGTCCAAATAAGATGATCAAAATATTCTGAAATTTGTTTAACAAAATTATTAAAAATTTGAAAATGGAGTTTTGAAACTGCCGTAAAAAAATTTTTAATTTTTGGTCATACTTGTGAATAGGTTAACGGTATCCGACGAAGACAAAAACTCATATACAAGTAAATATGGATATATATTAAGTAAAAATTAGCTTTTATTTTAATATTTATCAAAATATGTTAATTTTGTTCCTACATTTCTTTTTCTAGTGGCCTGAGACACGTTAATGGCCTGGGGAATTTTTAATAACTTTAACATTTTTTGACCAATTTCTGTTTTTTATGTCTCATTAGAACGACAATTACGTACGCATTTCTATTATTTTAAATTAAGTTCTAAAAGTAATTTTTTAATGGCAAAATTTTTACAAAAACTGAAAAAAATGCATTTTTTCTTAACCCCAACCGATTTACCTAAAATTTTGTCAGGATGATTTTTTTTTACCAATGTTCACCAAACTGGGGGGTGAGAATGGCAAAAATCAATTTTTCGTTTATTAAGGACTACCCTATTGAACATAATTTGAAAAATAATTATGTTTCGCTGAATCATACTCAAATTTATAATTCCGGTGAACATAAAAATGTTTACAGTAACATACATATTGTTGAAATTAAATTGTAATACGATTGTAGTACGACAACAATATATTGTTACAAAGAACACAGTATAGTTGTCGTAACCAATTGTTTTAAAAACGTTTTCTTCTTTATCGGTTCTTTGTACAGTCCGCTAAAACGTTGTGATCAAACTTCAAGTCTCAATTTTGAAGACAGTTTAGTGAAGTTTAGCACATGTCATTGTTTTGGAAGAAGGGCTATTACGTTTCTAAATATCTTGTACAGAATTTTTATATATTACACACTATCATGCATTCGTAATATCAAATACTATATGGATCGTATTGTCAATTGCGAAAATCACTTCAACGCCTGGTCAACCATTGGCAGCTGGGGGGGTTAATAAAGTAACATTTATTTTACATTTCTCTTTGTTTCCTTTTTATACCCTTCACCTTCGTGAGAAGGGTATATATAAGTTTGTCATTCCGTTTGTAATAACGTATATATATTCTGGATCCTTATAGATAGCGGAGTCGATTAAGCCATGTCCGTCTGTCTGTTGAAATCAATTTTCTGAAGACCCCAAATAACTTACAAACTTGATTCATAAATCAATATATCGGGAATTCTTCCGGCTCGGTTGCTATTTAAAAACGTAAAAATCGGCTCACAAATGGCGGAGATATAAGGAAAAAACCGGGTCAACCTCGATTTTTGGCCTTTCAAAGTCCATTGCAACGATCTATATAAGGCTATAGTAATTTGGACCTACAATGGGTCAAAATCGGGAAAAATATTTTTTAACCCGAATTTTTTTTTTAACAAAAAAATTATTTTGTCATAAATTTTTTTTCACTAGTAAAATTAAAAATTTAAAAAAAAATTTTGAAAAAAATTTAAAAAAAATATTTGGAAAAATTTTTTTTAAAACAATTTTGAAAAATAAATTTTTTTTTAAATTTTGAAAAACAATTTTGAAAAAAAAAAATTAATTTTGTTTACCTAAAAATATTTAAAATTTTTATTTTAAAGTATAATTTGGTGAAGGGTATAGAAGATGCGGCACAGCCGAATATAGCTCTCTTACTTGTTTATAGGGATTTCCGCTTTTTACCCCCCTAGATCCGCGAATACTTTAACGTCTATGTACATACGTAAGTGGTATCGCCTGATCGGTTATAAACACTTACTTGAAAATTTGTCTGATGTTTTCATCATAAAATATGTCCCGATTTTTGGAAAACACTCCTCGTACAAAGTAAGAGAGCACTTAAAAGCTTAATGCAGTTAAATGCTTTTAACGAAGGATTTCATTTTTGTTTGGTTTTTCTATTTTTGCTTTATTCTTCCTTTCTCCTTTTCAATTTTGATTTTGTTTGTTTACTTACATATTTCATTCATCGCTGCAACAAATGGGAAAGTTTTAAATGGTAGTAACTTAAAGGATAGACAGAATTCCTTGACAAAAGTATTTTATAACTACATACATACTTACTTACTTGCAATTCATGTATGGTAAATGTAATGGAATGAAGTGCTGTATCACATTTAACTCATTTATAATCTTTATTTTCTAAAGAACAGTACTTGAAATAAAAAATAAACCTTATAAAGTATGTTATTTAGTAAGTAGTATACCTTACCTTTTACATTACTATGAATCTAAAAATCATAAGAAGAGATATTCAATTTATAGCACGAATAACTAAAATTAACATAAAAGTTACAGGCCTCTTAATCAAAAGTAAACATCAGTTGGTTTTTTGTTTATATTACTCGTATTTACATGTCTTGTTGTGTAGGGATTTTGCCAGTACAAACAATTAATCAATCATCCTTCAAAAACCTGGGAATATTCTAAAAATAATAGCAAACCTTTAGCTGGTTTGAAGTAAGTGCCAGCCATGCACCTTTCCACTGGCGCCTAGAGTTTCCGCAAGGAAACGTCTTTTTATTTTCACAACTTCATTAATCTCTGCAACATGTTTTCCTTTGCAAAATAAAAATCAAGGAATAATTAAACAACAGAAAGTAAGTTTATGTGATTTAGTTAAATTACCATAACTTTAATGTACAATACGAAGCAACAAACAATATTATTATCATAATACTCCTATGATATAATACATACAATACATTTAATCTAATAATTTGTTTTGTTTAGCAGAGTAAAGTAGTCAGTCTTCTTAATCAACTCATTTAAAATTCTATCGGTAGCTAATTTTATTTATTTCGAATTCATAACTTTTATCTGCATCTGTGTAAGTATGAGTATCTGTATTTACTATGTATGTATTTATGTATATCTGTATGGGTGTTATGCTCGTTAAGTATCATTAGAACTATAAGTGGCGCCATTAATACGAGTATGTTGTATGGAATATCTTGGAAAGAAATACTTTTTATGAATTACAAACAAGTAGCATTATTTTTCACATCATAAACGAGAAGTACATACATAAATACGGGTGCATACAACATGCATTTTATTACAACTATTGTTATTGTTGTTGTAGCTGCTGCTGATTTTGTGTTATTGTATGTTGCTGTTGCTGTTGTTAGTATCCCCCCCTGTTTTTGCTGCCATTATTTAGCCAGCCTAGTGTTTGTTGCTTGGCTGACCAAAAAGCTCTTGCATCTAGTGTTTTTAATTAATCGTGTCTGGTAATTAAATGATTAATAATTGTGTGCAAGGATCTTCAATTAATTTTATAAATAATTACTTTAGTGTGTTATAACAACACACTCTAGAGAGAAAGAGAGAGAGAGAGAGAGAGAGAGAGAGAGATGGTTAACCAAAAACTTGTTGTGCCTTTGAATAATGAATTTGAAACGCCCTGAATTTGTTTTAAAATTTTTATGTTCTGCCTAAAGGAATTTGTAAAATTCTAGATGAGTTTGTATCCTGGTATAGCTGTTATTATGATAAGAGTTTGGCATTATATTTATTTAATTTATTAAAGAAATTTAAATCGATCAGAAGAATCTGTTGGCTTTTTCGTTTCAGTACCCAGTACAACAGAACTTAAAAAGAAGCAAAAAAAAAAATAAAACATTTTCAATTTGTTAGTAGTGGAAAATAGCAGCATCATTCACACAGAGAAAACAGATTTGTAATAGCAACCGAATTTGTTGCCAATCGAATGATATTATTATCATTTACTTAGTTTATGGCTAGACCGACCATACTTTCTACCTGTTCCTTTTCCATCTCTGCCACAAATTAATATTGTCATATGATGGAAATCAGGTCATACTTGACTCTAGTCCCTTTTTAAGGCTTACTACTAAACTTTGAATTAACGGTCATAAACCAATTTTAAGTATACCAAATAAGAAAAAATTTAGCACTTATAAATACTTAAGTATATGGGCGTTATGCGAGTATACACCAGTGAATTATATTATTATTTTTTAAGATAATGAAAAACATTAGAGTCCAACCTAAAACTTATTTTTTTACGAACCGAACCAAAAATTCGGCCTAATCTGCAGCAAACCGAAACTTTTACATTTTAATCGATGCGCTATAGGAAATTTTACCTATTTTTTCCCATAATTAATAAAAGCTAAACGGCTGGACCGATTAAATGATTTTTTGGATTTAACGTTTGGAAGACCCCTCTTAAAATTCTATATCATTGGTAGGCGTTCATATTGATCAGGTTACGAAGATTTTCGTTAATTTACACGTACACAACCCGAATGTAAACAATAGAGCGTAAAAATACCAATATTTCATTTAATTGCTTGATGTTGTTGCTGATATTTAATTTCTTACCCATACATGCACTTAAATGAAATGCCTCTAATTGCTTGATGTTGTTGCTGATATTTAATTTCTTACCCATACATGCACTTAAATGAAATGCCTCTATTTGCCTACCAATCTTCCATATGGGCAATTCCACGAGAATGACAACCACGACTGAGAATACAAAAACCCTTGAAACTTTTTTTCAAGATGATTTGAATAGGAGGAGAAAACACTAAAATGTTACTATGTTAAAGTATTTAGAGCTTATTACAACATTTAAAGGGCAAAAATAATAGTTTAAACTGGCTATAAGCTAAAATTGCTGTTTTAAGCTAAAATGAATTTGACTTTGAATGTTTTTTTGCTATTACCAAATTGTTTATTGAAACCGAATATACATTTTATATTATTTTTTTTTAGTTTTTGTATACATATATTTACAGAATATATATTGTTTTCGTATGAGAGAAAAATCCGTCACGTACGGTATGTCACGTACGATATTAAATTTAATTTATTATAAAATCATCCAAAGATTGTTTGTATTTAAATATGACGGATTGTAAAAGAAAAATAATTGTTTTAGTGTACCAAATTAAAAGAAAACATAAAGCTTCTGACGATTCGCAATTTTTCGCATATTTCTACATGTACCTCAAAATTACTTCCGTTTTATGTCACGTACGATATACCCTTATTTCCGTCGTTATTTTAGACAACAATGTTTCGAAAGAACTTATTATTTTTTTAAAATATAGAACCTTCTGAATGGAACATAAAGACCAACTTATTTTTCAGTTACTCTTATTTTTGCAAAATCTATTCCACTCTATAGGCGTACAAATGTCACGTACGATGACATGGAATTTGCCCATATACACTAACTCTCAAAAATAACAGAAGACATTTTCTGTTTTGTTCTTTTGGCTCTTACAGATTTTTTTCAAAATGTTAATTGCTACTGTCCAGGTTTAATTTAGTAAAGCCAAGCTACGTTTCATGTTTTATTATCGAAATATTGCTTTTAAGTCACACAGCTGGCCGAACTACAAAAGCCTTCAAACACCTACAGCTCTTACGAAATATTCATGTTTAAATATTAAAAGTTTTCGGATCAATGACTCAAAAAATAGTATAAATAGCGGTTCTATTGTCAGCTTCGATATTATTCTCTCGCTATATAGTGAATAATATTGTTTTTGACAGCCTAAATATGTATGATAGATATGTCTAGAAAACTGCTATATTATTATGTCTAGCTATCATATTTTGTAAGTCTAAACAAAAATCTAATTCATAATTTCATTAGTTCATCTTAAGGTCACTTCAATTTTCCCGATTTAATCAAACTAACAAAAGAATTCACAAACATTTCACATTATTTTCCATTTTTCTTTTTTTTTAAATTTTTAAAACTATCAACTTTATCTGAAGAATACCTTGATCTTTATATGGCCACATATCTCAAAAATCACTGCTTTAAAAATATTCATGAAATTATATTATAATAAGTAAAGTTTTTTGTTTATTTGTAGAAATTTTTAAGCTGTACACTCTTTTAGTTTAGGAGCTATATATGGCTGTATGGCTTTATAACTGCCTTATACGGCAGATCCTTGATGTCCAAGTATATAGCAGGACATGGAGCCAGTGCATTTGAGCAGCTTTTTGGTAATAGATTGATATCAAAGCACCTTACGAGGGTTTCTTTGCGAACCCTGATGTTGCTAAACTCTTCTTCTTAAGATGAACGTAACGTGGATACATTTAGTAGCATTAACTTTTATGGTCTATGTAGATTTTTAGAAATTGTTTAACAAAGTTGTGCTTCGTCCCTGCCAGTGTTGTCCTAAGGACTGAGATCGTAAAATTCTTAACACACGTTTTTCATTAAAACTTTTAACCCAAGTATTATTTGATTTTTTTTATCAAGTTACCTTTGTAAAGCATGTCAGTTATTATTTTTAATGTCAGTTATGTTGCTATTTGTTGTTAATCTGATTAAAATGAGAGTGACCAGAAAAAAGTGCGTACTAAAATTATTAAATATTTTCAACAAAACCCAACTTGGTCCTACAAAAAGTTGGCCAAACAATCAAAGGTCTGCTATCAAACTGTTTCCAGTATTATTAAACAGTACCGGGAGAACTTGTCCGTTGATATAAAACCTGGTTCAGGTAGAAGGAATGGTCCACATGATGTTTCTATAGTTAATAAATAGAAAGCATTTTCAAAAGAGCTCCCAACACATCCGGTAGGAAAGCAGCCCGGTTAGCTCAGTGCTCGGACTATTTGGTACGAAAAGATAAAGCCAAGGCAGGTTCAAAAACATACAAAGCTCAAAAAGTTCCTGACAGAAACGCTGCTAAAAGTGTAGAGGCCAAAAACAGAGCACGGAAATTGAAGTTAAATTTTATAAAAGAAAATATTCCTGCTGCATAATGGATGACGAAACGTATGTCTTGGCAGATTTTTCGCAGCTTTCGAGTCAAAATTTTTATGTTGCTGATGCTCGAGGAAATGTTGAAGACTAAAAAGCAGACAAAATTTCCCAAAAAGTTCTTGGTATGGCAAGCAATATGCAGTTGCAGCAAAAAAGCCAAACATTTGTTACAAAGGGCTCTATAAATACCGAAATTTACATCAAGGAATGTTTACAAAAAAGGATGCTTCCATTCATAAGACTTCATAATGTGTCCACTTATTTTTGGCACTCTGTCACTATGGTAAGAAAGGTATTGAGTGGTAAAAGAACAATAATGTGGTATTTGTACCAAGAGAGGCAAATTCTCCAAACTGCCCGGAGCTAAGGCCAGTGGAGAGATATTGGGCTCTTGTTAAAAGAGAATTGATGAGCACAAAAAATGTGTCCATAAGTTTTGTAGATTTTAAACGGAGATGGACAACCTGTTCGAACAAAGTGACAGAAATCACTAACAAAACCATAATGGAAGGATTTCCGAAAAAGGTTCAAAATTTCATCACTAGTGATTAGAACTATAAAAATATATATTTTTTTTTTTTTTTTGTAAATTGTAATAATAATTTCAATCAAATAAAAAAAAAATCAAAACTGTAATTTTAGTGGTTTAGTTTTTATTAACATATACATATGTATGTTAAGAATTTTTCAATCTCAGTCCTTAACCCTAGCTCTGGCACTATTTACATATGTAAATATCTGAATTTTAAAATAGCTATAATTTTTGTATTTTTGGTCCGATTTGGAAATGGTTTGGAGTCAGTGACTAATTTTTGACGTTCTTCGTAAGTTTATAAAAAAAATCACCAAAAAAGTAAATTCACCGTTATTTCTAGCCATTTTGTTACTTTTTCTTCATTATCTGCCACTATTTACATATGTAAATATTTTTGTTTTATATGCTTTATTTTTCATACAATTCATTTGATTTAATTACATTTAATTGTTTCTATTACTGGGTCATGAGGTCCTGTCCTACTTATGGTCTAAGAGTCATCCTGAACATTCATAGGCCACATAATTTGATAAAAGAGGCTTAAGTGTATATGACGTTTCAGGCTTAGATATATGCAAACTCATTTGGGCTGTTTAGTGTTTGGGAGGAAGATTGAGGAATTAGAGGATCATTGTGATGTCGGATAGCCAGAGGGCACCAGGGAACTTATCTTCTCCTGATATGAGGTCTCGAGTGTCGTCATTTACTCTATAATATCTCTAAAAGGCACTCGTTGACATTATGATG
This sequence comes from Calliphora vomitoria, assembly GCA_942486065.2. Taxonomy (NCBI): domain Eukaryota; kingdom Metazoa; phylum Arthropoda; class Insecta; order Diptera; family Calliphoridae; genus Calliphora; species Calliphora vomitoria. The sequence continues at coordinate 58,524,201 of OW818029.2, forward strand.
GTTACTTAGTCATAAGTGCCATGTCATGAGCACTTATAGGGCCGGAACCATACACTGTCACCGTTCCAAAAAAATTCAATAGGGAGGATCCAGACATTCGACATACAGGACTATACCTCTGAGGATGGTAGGCATGCATGCAAGTCGCCTTGGACTCCCTTTTAACGACTATTGTCGTAGCTGCGAGGATAGGGAAAAAGAGGAAAAGATTTTTCATATTCTCTACGAATTCACAGCCCTGGGTGTCAAAAATGCACAGATTCCTGGGCAACTACATATTAACCAACCTTAGTAGGTAGGTATCTGGATCTAGACTTAATGACCTACTGGGTCTATTAACTTCAACATTTTAGCATACATTACGATGTAAATGGCACTACATCTGAGTGGTGTGATCTTTTCAAAACGGGACCCTTTCGACTCTACTTGATTATTCGCGCGCAGGGAACTACCACATAAACCAACCAACCATATCTCTGAGGATGTACATTGGGATTGCCTTATGTTAAGGTAGTGCTGAGTGAAGTACATCGGAGGAGGTTTGATGTCTGATCTCTCAATAAACAGAATAATTGGTTTCATAAGAAGCCTAGGCCTATAGTGGTGATTTTATGGACGGCTTCACCAGAATCTCTAACGGTCTATAGTGTACCCCTAACAATAATCTACATATCAATATATAAGAAATTACACGTATTTACAAATGTAAATAGTGCCAGAATTCGTAGAAAATTATTGGTGCCAGAGCTAGGGTTAATTAAACAAATCTAATATCAATATATTTATGAAAATTCAAAAGATAAACAATGTCTTTTACTATAAATTTATTTTTTAATCCGCCAATTGTGACCTATATGTCTGTGAAACCGGGTGTGTTAAAAAAATCTAATAACTTTATTCTCCGTTATTGTTTTTTAAAAAAAATTTCCAAATTTTAGAATTGAAGAAAAAGAGCTTAAATTTATTAAATATATTTGTTTTATTGTCAAAGAGCATAAATTTTTTAAAAAAGTGAACTATCAGGGCGTTAGACCGGCGTCATCATTTATCGAAATCACAGTTAAGTGATCTGTGATTTCGAATGATCGGGGGAATTTTTTTTAAATTGCGATTCCTTAAGAATTAAATGAAAATATTTTACATTATACAATTAGCTTATTTTTTTTTTTTTTCAAAAAATATATTTGCTTTTACTCAATGTGTTTTTATAGTAAAAAACAAAAGATTTGAGGAATTGCGATCGCAATTACGTTAGTTTTACTTTTTTCATATAAAAAACGTTAATTTTTCTCTCGGATAAATAAATCAAATTATTTAAATGTTATAAAGAATTTGTAAAGAACATTGAATCGGTTAACCGATTGATTTATAAAACCCTTTAGCAACTCGTTTGTCTATCAGACTAAATGGATGTATGTATGGCTGGATGACTGGCTGGCTATTTGTTTGGTTGGCTGGTGGATGAATAGATACAAAGATAGATGGCTGGTTGACTGGCTGGTTACTTAAGTCGGTTGATTGTTGTTTATTTGTCGTAGGGTCTGGTCTGTTAGTGTTTTATACTACTTTCAATTGATATTGATATTTGTTGTTGAATTATTAAGATTGTTGTTATTGCCCTTTTTGTTTTTTCATTTGTGGTTTTTTGCTGGTCTACTACTACTGCTACCACTTGTACTAACTAACTTAGTTACTTACTTACCTACCCTAGATCATCATTATTATCAACATCGTTATCATTTGCAACAAAAAGCAAAAAAAAAAAAAAAAAAAAAAAAAAAAAAAAAACTTTATTAAATAAATGAAAGAGAACCTAAAACAAATTTAAAGAAAATAGCAGTAGTAGTAGAAGCAAAGCAAAGAATTTATAAAGGAATGAAAGACAATCTAGAAGTTTATTAAAAGATACACGTACACGACATGATGTGATGTGATGGGCATTATTTTAAAAGTTGTTCTGTGCTGCTCAGTTCAGTTCAACTCGGTTCTTTTTCTTTTTTCTATTCACTTTGATTTTGTTTCCAGGACGGATTTCTTTTTTATATCAGTTCTGACTCGTTTGCTGCAGTTAGTTACATTCGTGTGTCGTAGTGATGAAGGAGCTGAATTAAAGGTAGCTTTTTTTTCCTTAGTCTTTCATAGTTTCATTTGTTTTCAGTTATATTTTTGTTGTACATTGCTTTTTTTTGGTTTAAATAAAGTTCTAAAATATGTAACTTGTAAAAGACACACACGCTTTATTGTTTGATGCGAGGGTTGTATGACAATAAAGTGACTACTGCTTAAAACTTATTCAAAACATAAATCTCGATATAACGAATTTTTCGATTTAACGAATGGACCTGAAAACATCGTTCGTTATGCCGGGATTTGCCTGTATATTCATATGTAGATTATTGTTAGGGATACTCTATAAGTATAGTCGAAAGGACCCCGTTTTGACAAGACCACACCACTCGTCAGATGTAGTGTCATTTACATCGTAATGTATGCATGAAGTTATTAGACCCAACCCCGTTGGTTAATATGTAGTTGCCCAGAAATCTGTGCTTTTTGACTTTGTCCCTATCCTTGCATCTACGACAATGGCAACTTGCACTCTTTCCTAGCATCCTCAGAGATATTGTCATGTATCTCGAATAGCTGGATCCTCCCTATAGCATTATATGAAACGGTGACAGAGTAGGGTTCCGGTCCTACGAAAGTGCACTGGACACTGTGTTTGCTCATGACATGGGATTTATGACTAAGAAACAATCAGTCCCCAGGTGCCCTCTGGCTATCCGACATCACAATGATCCACAAATTCCTCAGTCTTCCTCCCAACCACTACAACCAAAAATTTTAGCATGCTCGGGCCTAAACGTTCAGACCTAGAAAGAATTTACCACAATAGTTAGTGTTAATAGCAATGTCCAAAAGTGGACGTAATAGGTTGAATTGGTAAAAATGTTGGATCGAAATAAATGAATTGGTGGTGGTACTATATTTGGCACATTTAAAACATTCTAAGACAACTCTCGCACCTGTTGTATGTACTACATTTAGTATGTAGAACATTCAGACATCTATCCATGCAACATGTGAGGCATGTACTTTTGCATGTTTTCATGATGTAGTGTTTCTTTTTTTTTTCATTCTGCGTGTGTGATTTTTTCTTTTTTTCTTCTACGTTCTCGTATTTACCTTCATACCCTACACATAGAGAAGAACCCTGAATATTAAATAGCTTATGATGATGAGGATGATGTGATGGCGGGTATGATGAGGATGATACTGATTACAGGCAATATTTAATGTAGGGTATCAAATTATCATGTTTGATCGCCTAGATGTGACTGCATACAGGTACGTACGGTACGTAAATACATTTTCAGTTGTCAGTTTTCATACGAGTAGTTCAAAGTCTATGTGAAATTTATTAAATACAACGTGCAACTTGCTTTGCTAAGGTACTGTATGTTAGTTAGTACACATGTCTGTAGATGTTGCAACATTTTGCTCACGCATCATTTTCATTCTTCGTTCCTTCACAAAACTATTTTTAGAATTTAGCAATTTTTTTTTTTGTTTAAATTGCTGTTGTTTGTAACCAAAATGTTAAATAGTTTGGTAAGTTGTTGAACAACTTCTTAAAGCCGTAATCTTTCAAAGTTAAATATAAAACTTAACTGGACATACAATATTTTACAGCATTGTTTTTTCTCTATTTCACTGGTCATTAATTTTCATGAGTTCCGCGTAGGAAAGTTCAGATTTTAAAATTACTAGCCACCAGAAACATTCGTATTCATATGTGTTCAACACCATCATAGTCATCATAATCGTAGAATATTTGTACTTGAAATGTGGAAGCGAACCTGTTCACGTTAGTGAGGTTTAGCTGGCAAGATATTTGTTGAAATTGTTCCAAAGCTGTTTGCAAACATTCGTAATTGGTTTTAACGCCCTTTTGAAAGAGTTGATCCTACACAGTATGTATGTATGTGAGTAATTTTTCTCTTTACTCATTGCTATTTTTAGCCATAAAATAAGTACATGAGGGAGCTTAAGTTCTGTTTTCAAATCTGTTCACGTTTTTCCAGTAATGTGTAATCCCTCCTTATCCTTTACAAATGATGGCATTTGCTAAATTTCGAAACCTTACAAATGATGCATTTAAAATTGTATAATATGTAATTGAAATCTTAGTTATTTGTAAAACTATTTTACTAATTAAAATAAAATTTATGTTTTGAGTTTATCATTTGAAATGTATAGTAACAAAGTGGTTATGAGAATGAACAAATAGCCTAAGCGCGGCGAAAAAAGTATTTAACTCTTTTACTAAGGATCCTATTATTTCAACCTATTAAAATGAAGCAATCGCATAATTTTGTTAAGAATAACAAACATTTTAATGGTTTCAAATTTTATTAAGCTCAGATATGTCCAGATGGGAATGAAACATAATTAACAAAACATAATACTCGTATGTATGACAATGATTTACTAGACATATTGCTTTGCAAACTTTCAGATCATTCCTTTTACGCACCATATATCCATGCTGATGCTCCAAATCATTATAGATGCTGCGGCCCTTTTGGAGTAACTTGGTGGCTGAGGTTTGGGCGAGAATGAAGTAGATGATCGTTGTGGTGTTGTATTGAAATACATGCAATCTGTAGTAAGCTTGGAGTTTCGGTAGTTTCCTACTCTCTTCCAAATATCAAGAACCTTGAATTTCAAACTGAGACATGTAAGTGTCAGCTATTAAAGAGCTGGAAACTAACCGAAATTTGGCAGACAAACAATGCTATGAAATTCTCGTGCCTTGTTTACCCTCATTGCAACAGATATACTACCTTGCCTACTTAATACCAATGTGTTCTTTACACAGTGTTAATACAAGGAGTCTAACAACACTCTCATGAGCAAGGGTGTACTCACAGGTTGAAATTCAAGGTTCTCGATGTTTGGACGAGAACCTTCCCCATGATTTGGATCCGGAGACTAACTAAACTTTAATCCTACTATAGAGGGCATGTATTCCAATACAACATCATAACGAGCATATACTCTAGTCTCGCCTAAACCTCAGCCGCAGCTAAAACTAGGCTGTGTCTGTAGTCCCAAGACTCCAAATCTCCGTGTTAAGTCTCTGGTTAGACCCCGAAGATTATATTATTTAAATTTAAACTCTAGCAAAGCTCACTTACTGCTATACAGAAAAAACAGATTCGTGATAGCAACCGAATTTGTTGTCAATCGAATGATTCTACCTTAGTGACCGAATTTTACAGTTGTGGCTACAATATTTTAGAAGGGGTAACAAAAGCTTGGGTGCTGCAGCCGAAATTCGTCTATATCAACTGACTTTCTGTTGGTAGAACCGAAAAATTCTATGTGTGCAACCGAATCATTCGATTGGCAACAAATTCGGTTGCTACTACGAATCTGTTTTCTCTGTGTAGTCATGTATACCTGACACAGTAATTAAAATATTTAAAAACCGCTACAGTTTAGTCTTAAAGGCAATCTTGAAAAGATTTTCTCTACCACAGAAACTATACTTCATGCTGGTATAGATCACCAAGAAAACACGACTCGGTTTGTGGTTTTAAAAGAGAGTAAGGAAATGTTTACCTTTACTCAGTTCTATCATAACTGAATGTGCTGAAATTGACACTATTTATTAACGCGAAACATCTAGCTGTCATCCTAAACTATAATTTGTTTTCGTTCTAAGAAGCTAGAATGAAAAAATAGCCAGTATGTCAACAGACTTTTTAAAACAGTTAATATCTGTATATATGAATTGATTGTATCTCATATATATGAATTGATTATACACACAGAAAACAGATTGGTTGTAAAATGGTTCCAATTATAAAAATTTAATAATCTAAACTAACAGTTGATTGTATTTATTAAAAAATGATTATCTTAATATATTTTCTGTGTTAAGGATTATAAAAACATTATTGCAATTGAAATATGGTTCTGCCTATTCCTATATAGGTTGATTTAACCGAATTGTCTATTTATAAATTTGTTGCTACTAATTCGATACACACAACCTACTTAAATTCTGTTATAATACGTTTAAATTCGGAATATTGGTGACTATAACCAAATTTTTCGGCTGTGATATTAAAAGTTGAATTCGATAATCACAACTGAACAAAATTTTAAATTGGTAGATTATTTTTTGAAGTTTTTAAATAATAAAACAAACAATTTTAAATTACAGAATCAAATAAATTATGAAAAACAGAAAGAAAAGGGTATTTTAGAACTTCTTGGTAAGAATAATATCTCAATAAATATGTATGTACATATGTACGCTAACATGTGACCAATAACCAATAAGTGATTGCATTTTTGTGTGCCTACATACGTACATTCATATGTATGTAAATTTAGTAGAAATATATTTTCTCATATTCTATATTCTATATAGGAATTTTGTCACAAATCTTTCGAGAAGAAATTGTAATGACTGGTGCCATCACTACAAATCCATTTCTATCAACTTCTATAGGTTTTTGATTACTACGACTTCGGCCAATATCGTAAGTCCCTGCAAAACTCTGCAGTCATCAGTTTGTGTACGACTTTAGTTGCTGATTCAACCACACGATTTATCTTAAAATCTGAAAATAGAGCTGTACCACTGACCAAATTTAACTGCAGAGGTGTGCAGTATATCATACAATTATTTATGTTAAGTTTATTTTTAATATATAATTGTATTGTATATTTTTATTTTTGAGAATTTATTTTGTATTTATAATAAAAGAAATTGAAAGAAAATGTCAAATAATTCACAATAGTTAAATATATTTTATACAGAAAACAGTTGGGTGCACCAATATCATAGAATAAATTCAGTAATTACAATCGAATTTTGTGATAGTACACATAACCTCATAAATTCTATTGGCGACAAATTCGGTTGTGATCACGAATCTGTTTTCTCTGTGTAGGATTTATGAAAATGAGTCAACAATAGTTCAATGCAAGTTTTCTGGACGACACAATTGTTAATGTTTGACTTATATGTTTGAATCATAGAAAACCAGTCTATTACACTTTAAACCCCGTTTTTGTAATGGAATTTTATGACCAACCTCTCAACCTTGCAACTATTTGCAATATAATTACTTTTAGCTGTAAAAAAGGTAGACAAGAATTGGCGGTAATATACATTTTGGCTGTGTTCTGTATTTAAAAGACGCAATCGATCCTTTAAGCATTGCAGTGACTTTCGTGGATCTGATCATAATATATAATCAAATCTATATAACAAATGCTTCCAGTAATGGTTGCAGATCACAACATAATCTATACTAATTTATCAGAACGATTATTTTATTTAAATATGTCGAGTGCTTTGGTCCAATTGAACCAAAATTGATAGTTTCAAGTTAACAAATTGACTTTTCGTAGTTTGGTTGGTTTGTTCCGTTGTTTGTATTTTTGAGAGCAAAATAATGAAGACCATGACGAATTCTGTCATGTCAGAATAGTAAAATATTTCTTCAGTTTCATTTTAAGCTAATAACATATTATACAATTAATTTACATATTTTAATTCTTTCATAATTATAATTAATTTTATGTAAATTGTGTGTAGTCTTATTAAATTATTTGATGATTTGTGGCACAATTGTGCCATTTTTATAATGTTTTGAATGGCACTAAGGTGCGGTCAATATTATTTTGACACTTTTCAAAATATTACGAATAAAACTTAAAACAATTATATTGAGGATTAATTTCGGAATATTTCTTTGTTAAGCTACATGTATAAAAAAAGGTTTTCCAGATACTAGGGATGATAAATTCACCAAGTGTATTTTTTCAGTACAAATCAGATTTCAAAAGTACTACAGTACTTCAATGATTGATTAAGATATATTTCAAATTATGATAGAACTTAGAACGCAATACCACTACTTTTTAAGATATTATATACAATAATGTCAAAGAAAGGATACAAATCCAATTTATGTTCTGAAATGTTATTTTTAACTATTAGTCCCACTTTGTAAATTTTTAGACATTAATTTGGCACTAAATATACATTTTTAAATCCCAATAGGAACGGATCAATATAGAATTTTTCAAATATTTCGACTAATTAAAAACCAGACCTGTCGCGAAAACTGAATTTTCGCGTAAACAGAACCCAAAATTTTATTGAAAAAATTTATGTAATTTTTAAAATTTGAATCCTTTTTATTGATATACATATTACATATTAAACATTTTTATAGAAATTGGAGATTTTGAGTTGCTTTTTTGCCCATTGTATGCATATGTTTATCGATGTTAAACAATCGTACACTTTAATTTTATTTTCTTCATGACCACTATCGTATAAATCCTTTGATTCCATATCTGATAATTCCATTTGCTCCTCATTACTTTCCACATGAAATTCTTATTGAATCTAGTTGTGTATGTCAGCATTGGTGAAAAGATGTTTCGTATCTATTTGAGTTACAAGTGTACCAATAGTAGAAAGAAATTCGTTTTCTTTCTGAATTATATTTTGTAGAAAATTTAAGGGCATGTTATACTCTTCACTACATTCAGTATCGAATTCGAGCAAGGAGTTCCAGGATGTTAGGATATAAAGGATATAAACCGTCATCACTTTTTAGTTCCTCAACTGGGTGACACGTCGCGTTATCTAAAAGCAAAACTGCTTTTTGCGGCAGACCTTTTGAAGCCAAAAATTCTCGGACCTAAAAAATGTTTACTTATGAACAACTTACTTTTACCAATTGGTGAAAATTAACTTACGTGGGTAACAAATTCGTGATGGAACCTGTCCTTGAATATTAATGATGTCATCCAGGGTTATTACTGGAGTTGTATATTGCAGGATTATAGAAAAAGCCTTTAAAGGCACGTGGGGTTTTCGATTTTCCAACAACCAACAATTTCAGTTTGTCTGTGCCATTCGCATTTGAACAGGGCAAAAAAGTTATTCGTTCTTTACATATTTTTCTTCCGGGCGCTGTTTTCTCATTACATGTGACAAGAGTGTGATTTGGAAGCATCCTATAATATAAACCAGATTCGTCGGCATTGTAGATTTGGTGAAGAGTCAACCCATGCTCATCAACATAATCCTTAAACTCTTTCAAAAATGGATCAAGAAGTTGAAGTTTCAAAGACAATTTCTCACCCGTAATTTTTAAAAATCAACCAAAAAGGTTAATATACCAAAAGACGGAGATTTACCTTTTTTGGTTATAGACATTGTAATCAAATTTAAAACAAACTGATAAAAGTCGCGAAAATAGAACCTGTTTTTCGTAAACTGTCGCGATTATAGAACCTGCAATGTTAAAAAATAAGACGTCGCGATAACCGGGTTGTCGCGATAATGGATAGTCGCGAATACCGAGCATGCACTGTATTATGTTATTTTGTAAGGATGCCACGTGTACTCAATGAACATTAAATATTTTTAAAGATATTTTGTTCAAAGGTATACCTTCGGATGGGAATGTGTCTGCAGTCTTGAACCCAATGAAAAATATAATAATTTGGAGCATGTCGTTCTGATGATGGTGCTTGGTGACATACCTTCGGGGCTCCAGTTAAAATATCATGTTAAGATATGATAAAAATTGGCTAGTACTTCTGTTAGCGACTTATCTACCCAAACTGCTGTGGTGGAACCTAAATGAGCCGAAGATTACACAGAAGGTGGGGGTATATCAAATGATATAAAAGAATTAGAGATTGTCTCACCTAAACAGCTATTTCGTTTTTTTTGTTCAGACAATTTAGTCGAAATGATAAGTTTTCAAACAAATTTATACTAAAATTTTTATCATAATTATTTTTATAGCCAACCTCCATGGTGGTTAATAAACTAACCACCTTATTCCATTCAAACCTTTAGTTGCATTTTTATTTGTTCTTATTTTTCATAATATGTCAACCCGAATTAAAGTGAACTCAAATTCTAAAGCCCTTTGGGAAAAGGTTTCCTGATGATCTGGCCTAAGCAACCAGTGAAATGCGCATAGGAACTAGGTTATCCCCCAACAATAAATTTCAGTGAATTTATCAATAAAATTGGGAATTTAGCATAAGAAAATCTTACTAAAATACAATTGTCTTGATTATAAACTTATAAACTTATACACATAAAACAGTGCCTGAAAGAGTTAAACCGTTTTATATCTACTACTTTAAACTTATGAAGCATATTTCACTTTATCCTAATTTTTGATTAAATACTAGTAGATTTAAAACTGAAAAATATAGAGGAAAAGTGTATATCTGTCTCTATTCCAGATACTTGAAGGACCGTTTCTTGTCTAAAGAGAAACTGTAATGTTAACCTGCATATCTCGTGGTTTGAAATAAAAAAATATTTGACTTAATTAGATCAATCAAATTATATTAGATATTATCTTTTCTATCGAATCAAGGCGATCAAAGTAAGGCAGCGATTTTTGATTTTTGTCAAATATAAGAAGGAGGATAAGAACTTTGCTTGCCACTACTTCGCATAAGAATGATCTTCATGGGGTCGAACTTCTTTGATGGACTTTTGATATATTGGAGTTTAAGAACAATTTATGAACTTTATAATGCGTTATGCTGGGTTATAAGGTGGAAAAAAACCACCCAAATATGAATCATGTTACAAGGTTTTAACATTCAATGCCCCTTCAGTGACAGCGTTATTTGAATGACCACAAAAATATACAGTTTTTGCTACCATGACGTAGTTAAAAGATGAATCACTCACTTTACTTTACAAAAAAAAAGATGTAAACTACATTTCTTTAAATAGTAAAAATCCCAAAGCTTAACATTCTCTGTAAACTACTTAAAATGTTAATGAGTTATTATCTTATCAAAAGAATGCGTTTGATTTAAACATCTATTTCCATGACTCATTTCATTGCAAATTATTAGGGGTTTTTTTTTTTCTTCAGGTAGAATTCTCCAGCTAGATTTCTCCAAGTGTATGATTAAACAAGATATATTATGACAACGTTATGCTAATTAAATTGAAATTTCTTTTAACTAAATATATAAATTATGAATTAATTAAATATAACGAATCATTTAAAGACAAAAAAAAAAAAGAAAAATAATCAACAAAATCTCACAATAAACAACAGATGAGAATAGAAACCCCAAGAAAAGGTTAACAAACTCCATCCACAAAGATTTAAATATAACCAGACAATTTTTAAAGATTTATTTCAAATAAATTTCATTTGGTGGCGAAAAGCAACATAATAATCCAGAATTATGAATGCAATTTTTGAAACGCTTTATTTGATGTTAAATTGCTATGAAATTAATTAAGAATTTCGTAGAATGAAATATGACAAGAAATTCCCAAAAAAAAAAAAATAAAAATCTTTAAACATGAGATATGCACAAAAAACATGTGTAACTCTTATAATGTTTTGGGGGAGATGTATAATAAAAGGGCAATAACTTCTTTTGTTTGTCTTAAGATGCCGCCAAAAGGAAATTATTTGAAGATAATAAGAAATTAACAAATTAACCTTGAAAAATTTTAAAAGAAGGGTATGCAATTCATACATACTTGCGTCTAAAAGAAAAAAAAATACTATTTAACTAAAATATTTAAATACTGGGAAATATTAAAGTCTGGAAGTTGTAAAACAAATGATGGTTTTATCTTTCTTTGAAATCTTATTTAAAGTCATAACTTTTGGTGAACTTAATTTAAATCAACGAAAGAACAATTGTATTCTTTACATTTTTGATCTGCCCAATTAAATACATTATAATGTGTTTGGGAGAGTGAGAGCTTTTTTGAGTAGTTTTGTGTCTAATTAATGTTTCACATTTTAAGAAAACGTTTAGGGTCAATAAACTGAGGAACTATTGCACTATAGTTATTGTATTAAAGTGATTTAAAGCTATTAAATTAACTTAAATAAAGTACAAAAAAAGTTTAAAAGGAAATTTTGTTTGCAATGTTAAAATTGTAATTAATATACATATAATTGTTCAATTCATAATTCACTGTGTTTTATAGATGTAATTTCAAGACATTATTTCATAGTTATCGGTCTATAATTGGTCATAGCTCCCACAACATCCGGAAATCTCTTTAACGTGTATACAGAAATAAGTTTCATAAAGACATAAATCACACGACCTAGTTTAATGACAATCGGGCCATAATTGGTCATAGTTTAACGGGCATGAATCTTATACAAATGTTGGTATGCAAATAAAATTTAACAATAAAATTTCAGGACGATCGGTTCATAATTGATCATAAATCCTATTAACTGATCCCTTCCAAAAATCACTCACGGGATAAAAATATTTAAATTTTAATAGAATAATGATTTGCTCTGATACATATGTGCCTGGTATCACCCGGTATTTCGGGTTCACTTTTGAAGCTTTTATTCTTTGAAAATTTACAAGTAGAAACTACGCCATTACTAAAATTCACTACAAAAATGGTGAAAATCTTGCAGTCACAGTTTGCAAAACTAAAGCATTTTTGGGTCGTCAGACCGAAATACAGAAATTGGTGGCAAAATTCGAGCTGTTGGCACAAGTTAGTGATGTGAAGAATAAAACCCGTGCACGTTGCTCAAGAACAGCTGAGAATATTGCTGCTGTAGACCAAAGTGTTTGTCCATTCCTAGTCAATCTTTGGAATTGGGCATTCCACAAACGTCATTACTCCGTGTTTCGGTTGGAGTTGGATGATATTGATCTGGACAACGTTTATTTTCAACAAGACGGCGCTACGTGCCACACAAGCATTAAAACCATTGCTCTTTTACGGGAAAAGTTTCCGGGCCGTGTTATCTCTCGAAGAGGTGATCACAATTGGCCACCGGGATCTTGTGATTTAATACCTTGTGACTTCTTCTCTGAGGCCACGTGAAAGATAACGTCTACGCCAACACCCCAGCGTCGATTCAAGACCTCAAAGATAGAATTCGTGGGCTATCGAGGACATAGGGCAGCCCCTTTGCGATTTGGTTATGGATAATTTCATGAAAACAATATGGTCCTCTAAGTGTGGTCGTGGTAGCTATTTGGCTGATGTTGTTTTTCATTATTAACGGCATACCTTCCTCTTTATTATGAAATAAACATCCGATCATTTATCTCAAAAAATGAAAATTTTCTTTGAATACCAAAATAAAACCTCTTGTTGGAAAACCCTGTACAATACTACTTTCTTGCTTGTTTTTAAAGTAGGAAGAAAAAATCGAAAAAGTCGACTTTTCATAATTAGCAAAAGTCGAAATGCTGTCTATTCAAAAATGTCTAAAAGTCGACATTCTCTACTAGAGCTCCTTTAGATTTATTTAATTGACAGCATTACTGACAACTAACATCAATTTTGCGACCTCCTACGGGGTAGAAATATTAACAAAGTCAAATATTGAACTTAGTTTTATTAATACACAAAAAACCATAAACTGTGCAATGCGGAAATCAACATGTAATGAATGATCAAATTACATAAAACTTAATATAATATATGTATGTACCTACATAGTTATGTATATAATACAAAATTTATAATTTATTTAGCATCAAATAATCTTTATAATAACTTCTTACAAAACTTTCGCCACTAATGATGATTCATTAACACTTTAATGCAACTTAAATAACAACGAAAAAAGCACCAACTTAAATTATGTTCTTAAACCCATAAGATATACATAAGTAAAAAAACAAAACAAGATAAAACCCCTTCTTTCACTAAATTATGTAAAGAATGGCCAAAGAGAAACAAACAACAAAACAGCGACAAATAACCATGAAATTTATTTTAAATCATAAAAGAAGAACTAATTTAATAACGATATTCATATCCATACAACTACGATCACAAACATCGATACAACATAAGTATTTTCCTTATTTGGACTTCCATACTGGTATGAATGCGCCATTGAAACACTTGTGCTTAATGTAGGATTAGGGAGAGAAGATCCTCATCATGCGGCACAGTATGGCAGCACGCAATGCGTAAATCTTCAATATCTACAAGTGCTTAATGCCAATAATCTGTAAATGAAGAATGCGTGCATTGTAAAGTTAAATATATATATGTACTTACACTTGGGTTCGAGTATAATTAATGCAGGTGATATAAGACTGTACTTTGGGTACACTACACTTTATTTTAAGATATTTTTAAACGAAACCGCGGGCCTTAAAAACTATAACAAAAACCGGTAAGATCAGTCAAATCGAAACACATTTTAGACAATTGCCAGTAAATAAAATGTCTTTTGATAACCAAGCGATCATGTCACAACTAAGAAACATTCTGTTCATACAAGCAAAAAACTTGACAAAGACCTGCAACGTCTGAATAACATACTTTTCAATGACTTTTATATACCATCTGTAGGATTTTGAAGTAATCTAATAATGACTTATTTATTAGCTGTTGTATTAGTACTTGTTATTACACATTTCCATGAGCACTTTAATGCACAAATGAACAATTCGAAAGTTTCAATCAAATAATCAATATAATTCTTATTTAGTTCAAAATATTTTACGCATAAATTGTTCTGTGTTTGCCAAAGCGGAATAAGGTTTTTGCTTAAGTTTTACAATATAATTACCAAAGTATTGAACGTGGCTTCGCCAGATCCGTTACTGGCGACGAAACCTTGAATATAGAAAGAAAAAAGATAGGAACTCTTGATAAGGCAGGCAATTTGCAGTTGGAAATTACATCTTCTTTAATGACGTCAACAGTTTATACAAAATAATGATTAGAAAAACAATTACTGGCCAATTGTTTAAGAACAAAATGAGATCGTTTGTTAAAAATGGGGTCATATTTGTATGAACAAAAATATTTTGAAAAAAAACTAAACTTTTTCCTGTAGCCATAATTCTGGTTTTCCTAATTTGCATTTAAATGAAAGTTCTATTGATTTGATTGCTTCCAGCTGACCTCATTGGAGTTTCGAGTACTAGAACTAATCACTAGCTTGACAGCCCAAAAGAAAGTAGAGAAATTGCATGTCTCTCGTCTAGATTATTGAAGAAAAACAACCTTTATCGTGGCCAGTTGTACATTAACTTTTTGCCTTAATAGTTTTAAAATAAAATTAAAAAGTCTTCATAGTAAAACTCGCCAAACTAGCGCGTTTTGAATCCGAATTCTAATCCGAATTTTGAGTTATTAAAAAGTGCTAAATTAACAACGCTGACATTTTACGTTTTTTTCGTCATGTTAAACGAAGTACAAAACTTGCTTTCGCCCAAACGATTGTTGTCATTCATTAGATTTCACACATCTCCAGTGATGCTTTGGCCCGATTTGGGTATTTGCAGTTAAAGGGTGGCAAATTCTAGGTTAGGAAGTAAATTCGCTGTTTTCTTCAGTTTATCAAAAAGCCAATTTCCAAACATTCCATGTTTCTAAAATTTTCCAATCTTCTGCTAAATAAATGTCTCAATTCTTAACATGTCATCCTTTGCCATCTAATTTACTTCCTAACCCCAAATTATCCCACCCTTTATTCAAATACGACGATGAAATGGTACAACGATAATAATTATACCCAATTGGCATTATATCCAAATTGTGGGCCATTGTTAAAAGTAAAAGAACAAGAGTGCCGGTGTGAATAGATTGGAATGAATCTGCTGATTGGTACAAAGAAAAGTTGTGCAGACTTCGATGAGGAGAAATCAAGAAATTTAAAAATTTTTTTAGCTACATTATTTCCTGTATTAAACTTTTATTTCTATCGTTTCAATTAATAGTTATCAAACGTATAATGCATTAATATTTTAAGTGAACAGCTCCTTATGTTTTTCATCATCGCTGTTAACAATTACCCAAATAGATTCAACATTTTTGCCATGAAAACTGCACATGTGTCCACCCGATTGTGAGCAAATGCTGCATCCATCATACGGGAAGTTTTTTCATACCAAAGTGATCATTCAAAATTGAAACCACTGGGCCGTGTGAGATGCCTATGGCTTCCACAATCTCCGATCGGCCAACACCATATCGAAATTTTTTTCAATTGTTTCCGGTTTAGAGACCTCAGCGTCCAGAACATTCTGTAATCCAC
Source organism: Calliphora vomitoria (assembly GCA_942486065.2). Lineage (NCBI taxonomy): Eukaryota > Metazoa > Arthropoda > Insecta > Diptera > Calliphoridae > Calliphora > Calliphora vomitoria. The sequence continues at coordinate 58,540,301 of OW818029.2, forward strand.
GTTTTTAGCATTGAAATAGATGGTGCGAAGTTCCCATAGAATATGTTACGCTTAGCCTTTATTTGAGTGATGGTTCTTTTCCGCAAAAAATTATGCTTAATGAGCAGACGAAATTCACTTTTTTCCAAGTTCTCCACAAGTCACGAGGTAGTCTGGTATCAGTGGCTTTCAAACACAAACTACTGACAGATGCCTGTTGACAGAAGCAGTGTTGACCTTTCAGCAAAGAGACGAGAAATTCGAAAATAGAAAACATTTATGCGCTTCTAAAAATCATTTTTAGAAGCGGGTGAAATAGGAAACAGGGAGTGAAATAGGAATTCCCCCCCCCAAAACCGAAAATTTATCATGTAAGAAAAAAAGAAAAATGTAGAACAAATTTTGATTTTTAACTCCCGCCCCCCCAAATGGTTGACCTAGATCCGCGCCTGCAATAATATATTGGATTATGTTCTAAATAATAAATTTGATAAATTTGTCAAATTAGTCAAATCTATTTACAAATTTTAAAGATTTTTCCAAAAAAAAAAAAAAGATTTATGAAAATAGTTTAATACATATAAAGGAATTTGTTTTGAAAATGCGAGCTATTGGGTACTACGGAATTGTTACGAAGCCAGTGCTCCTTCATTGAAACGATTCTGAAACCAGTTTTCTAATCAATGATTTTTTTCTTGAAATTGTTATCCTCGTAACTATTTCTACAAAAGCGATATATATTTAACATACACTAAGGGTAAAACTGCAACTTAAAAACAATATTTTTCCATATTGAAATAAAAAATTTCAACATTACTAGACTTACGTTAATCTTTCTTATTGCTTCAATACGGTTTTTATTGATTTTAAGTTGTTTTTTCTCTGGGTGTATCTTCTTAAGAACGGTTCTAGCTAGAACTAGTTTTACATCATTGTTTTTTATTTGAAATTGTCATACATGGAACTAGTGGGAACCAATTAAGAAAATTTTCGTTGCTTTCATTACATTATAAAAAAGTATTTTAAAAAGCTTCATTGGGATATGCTTAACATTGATTAATTGTTTGAAATGCCTATTAATATTCAATATTATTTTGAAAAAGAATCGACCACAATTTTTTCCAATGACTTAAGTTTTTGTTAACGTACCTAGGGCTTTGATAAATTGGATGAATAAATGCATTTAAATTCATCATATGTTCCACTTTTGTTCACTGTTATTAGAGAATAATACTTAATTTTTAATTTTTCTTAGAGTGTGTTGTATAGAACTAGTTTAGAACCAATGTGCAGCTAGTTCTAAATTACTAATTTCTTAAGAATCAGATATCACTAATTCAGTGAATTTTACCAAAAAATCTGAATTGGTTCAGGTTATAGTCGTTCTAAAACTAGTGATTTTGGATCAAGTTCTAAAAATGTTCCTTTGTATTTTAAAAACTTTAACAACAAACTTTAACAAGAAGAAAAGTTTGTTATTCCTAACGAACAATTTGTTCACAAAAAAAAAAAACACCCTTGAAAAAAAAAAATTGTTTAAGATAAAATTAAAAAGAAATCGATTTTTATAATTTATTTATACAACAATCAAATAAATAAATTTACTTAAAAAACAAAAAAAATCAAACTTTATGCCTCACCTTGCTACATCCTTAAAATGCCATATTTGTTTGTAAATATAGATGTAGGGTATGTAAAAAATAACAGAAAGCTGAGAAAAATATGCAACACAACAACGCCTGTGGTAATAATAAAGATAAATGTCATGTCAGATCAGGACTAAAGGAATAAGCAACAAAATAACCATATAAATATAAAAACGCCAAAAACTAAATACAGCACACGAAGATGTTTTTCCAATGTCTTCCAAACAACTAGTGCAAAATTGGGCTGCAGTGTTTGTAACAGATTTGTAGATTCCGAACGAATATTCGATAAAAATTTGGCCAATTACCGAAACTTTTATAAAAAAAAAATAGATTACGGAATTTTAAAGGAGAAACAAGTTTTGAGTATAATAAATAAAATCAAAAAATATATATTTTTATTGTAAAATGTCTAAGCATACAGTAAAAACGGTTCCCTCAAACAACACTTTATAAGATGCAAATCAGGATTATTGGATTTCACAATGTAAAATGAGTGCTACATGGACTCTAAAAATGAACTGAAACATAATGCTAAATTGAAATAATTAATTTTTTTTAGGAAATTAATAAATAATACATTTGATAAGTTTGAATTTGTTTTGGATCAGGTTAAATGTAAGGTTCGTTTTAACCTGAAAAAAAATTATATTATTATCGAAATATTGGTCTTAGAACCAAAAATTATATATATTCTGGGTCCTCATAAGATTCTAAGGCGATCTAAGGAGTGAGATCTTAAAATTCTTAACAAACGTTTTTCATTAAAACTTTCAACCCAAGTATTATTTGATTTTTTTTTTGATCAAGTTACCTTTGTAAAGCATGTCAGTTATTATGTTTAATGTCAATTATATTCATTTGTTGTTAATCTGATTAAAATGAGTGACCAGAAAGAAGTGCGTAATAAAATTATTAAATATTTTCAACAAAACCCAACTTGGTCCTACAAAAAGTTGGCCAAGCATTCAAAGCTCTGCCGTCAAACTGTTTCCAATGTTATTAAACAGTACCGGGGGAACTTGTCCGTTGATCAAAAACCTGGTTCAGGTAGAAGGAATGGTTCACATGAAGTTTATTAAGCCAAAAAAATAGAAAGCATTTTCAAAAGAGCTCCCAACACATCCGGTAGGAAAGCAGCCCGGTTAGCTCAGTGCTCGGACTATTTAGTACGAAAAATTAAAGCTAATGCAGGTTTAAAAACATACAAGGCTCAAAAAGTTCCTGACAGGAACGCTGCTAAAAAATTGAAGTTAAGAATTTTTCGATCTCACTCCTTAGCTATGTCCGTCCGTGTGTCTGTCTGTTGAAAATACGTTATGGCGCAAACGAAAGGAGCTATCTGGCCTCACAAATACTTTCATGTTAATAAGGTTTGTTTTATATCGAAAATGGGCAATATCGGTGCATGATTTCACCTAGCCCACATACAAATGTACCGTCGGAATCAGAGATCAGCAATGAATCACTTTTTTGCTATTCATACGCACTTATGAAATTATAAGTATAAGTGAGTAGACATCATTGAAATTAAACTACTCTGACGTACTCATACTCACAATAACATTGATTTATAGGTATGCGTAGCATTAAATGTGAATCCGGCGTCCCCAGCGGGAAAAATTTATATGACTTCAGTTTTTAGGCCTTCTAAAAGGCATACTTACTTAATCATTCCACTCTGCCAGCTCTTAGAAAGTGTTCAAGAAGCCCTATGAATCGCCTTCTAATAACAAGTGATTAAAAGAAAATAGTCTACACCAAAAAATAAAATACTCTGCATCTCTTTGATGAACTCTCTTTACAAATTTACAACAATAAATTGCATTTTGGCTTCTTATTTAGTTTCCCTTCTTAAGTTGGCCTTGCAGCAGCCCATCATAAGTAGTAGACTTGGGTAGTTCATGAACGAACTAGTTCAATTGAACGATTCCATTATTTAAACTAAATGAACTAGTTCAAAACGTTTGCTCACTTAGTTCAGTATTGAACTATGAACTGAAATGGTTCATATGTACGCTCTTAACTAAATGTGTGTTTTTCCATCTTCTTTTTATACGAATTCTGACATAATGCCGAAAAAATAAAGGTCATAATGGATAGAATCCGTTCTCAGAATACGGCAACTGACAGCAAATTGAAAACCCAAGGAGCAGTTTAGCTGTAGTATCATATCTGTTGTTTTAGTTCAGAACAGAGAGATAATTTTAATATTTTATTATAAGAAATTTATCATTCGTTTTTTGTTCTTTTATAAATAAGTAGTTCAACAAAAAGGGCCATTGAACTAGAAGAGCTACGTAGTTAATTTTTGAACTATGAAATAAAATGACCGGTCATTGAAATGAACTATTAAGCACAAGTCTAAGTCCTCTCAGCCCTTCTAACCGCAGCGAGTATGCAAGGCCTTGGATCTGATTTTGCAATACGGCTAGAACTCCTTGTGTCTGTAAAATGAGGCCTTTAGGAAGGCCTCTTTACTGAATATTTTTCCCGCTGGGTCGATATTATACTCATACGAACTCTAATCTGTTTGATTCATAAATAACTTCAGCCTGACTCATGATACTTACTATTGATTCAACTCATTCGACTCACGCATGTTTCTTATTTTTGTGTAATTATACAGAATTCGGCAACAATGAAACACCAAAGCTCATAATGAGCATTTTAATGTTCGTATTCGAATCATACTTATTTTGCATCGTCTATACATATTGAGTTAAGTAGAGTCGGAATCAACAACGTCATAATAAATATTGTTAAGTATGAGTATGATGATTACCTCAAACTTTACGTTTGGATATGAGTCTCGACAACATTGTAATAAATATGAATGCGTATAAGTACATGAAATTTTGAGTCATGATTCAACTCTACTCATTTTGTCACTACTCATTGCTTATCTCTGCTCGGAATACAGTTTTAGCAGCCGTAAATATGTTGATTTGGCGGCAGTCCTCCTAAAATTGTGCGTAAATTAGTTCTAAGTACTCTGAAATTATACTGTAAAGTATGGCGAAAATTTGGCATCATTTTTCCCAAGTCCCCATACAAGGTCCCCCTTCAGAAAATGACTTGAACATTTTGTCTTATAATAATTAATATCGTGATGAAATTGGCAATAACCAAGTATTATATTAACGTAAATCTTTCTACCAACTTCTGTGAGGATCGATCCATATGTGACCCTACCCCTCATATAACCCCTATATCAGAAAAATATTTTATTGGCACAAATTTGTTTTGTTTATACAAGATTCGTCACAGCCGAATATAATACTCTTGTTACTATTTACTTAATATTCACTAGTTTTTCTATGTTTGTACCATACCATACCAGAAGGCATAGAGACGAGACATTTCGATTTGTCAAACAAAAATACAACAAATAATATGACTGATACAACAACAAAATACATTGACTAGCATGTATTTTGTTGTTGCAAGAGTTAGGTTTTTGACACAGACTTAGGTTTTTGACAATTACGTCTCGTCTCTATGTTACCCTATGCCAGAAGGTATGTAGTAGTCAATACAAAGTTAGTATGTTAATCAGTAATGTTGTTTTTGTTGTGGGGATATAGTTTTCAGTTGTTTTACAAATCTGGAAACATAGTTCACTTTATCAGCTGAATTTAGTGAAATTTTAGAAATATGTGCAACATCTCGTCACCTTTAATAGTACTTAATGTAAAATTTTCCGTGGTTTCCCTTTAAGAATCGAGACAAAATACATACGCATTGCGTTTTTGTTTTTTCCTTTTTCACTCGTATGCGCCACAACTCTGGACGCATGTGTAGACAGACAAGTTGTCAGTTTAAGCCGTTTTATATTTGCGTTTTTACATTTCGACTGAACGCATATGAAAAAGGAACAAGAAAAAATTCTTTATGATTTAGCATTCTTATTGTTGCATATTTAACCACTATCCCATATACCCATCCGGAGTTCAGTTAAACAGTCAGTCAGTCAGCTCTCCAATGACTTAATATTGGCAAAGTTTTTCAGCTGCTCCATTGGCCAGGCAATCGAGCGGCCATCTATGACTAATATGAATGATAAATTTCTTGTATTTTAATATTAAAATGCCATAAAAAAAAGTACAAATGAAAAGAATTGAAAGATTCTTTTCGACATGATTTGTAAAATTCGTCTTATTGCCACAATGACGATACACTGGAATACTTACTTACTTTCATGCATACTAGAGTATAAGAATATTATTCAATTGGTTTGTTGTGACATTTATATTATTTTGTGTGATTTCTTTAATAATAAATGGGTAAAACGAAGACAGACATTGATACCGTCTTTTAAACAGGGAATTGTTTGTAAAGTAAGTAAGAAAAAAAATCTACTAAAATGCAAATTTTATTCATATTTTTCCTTCAGATTTATATATATTTTTTTGTCATCACACAGCTACAAGTCACTTGCTTCATATTCTCTACTGACTTGGTTAAGATGTCTAGATTAAATGTTACGCTTTTTTAACTCTTTGTTGGAATTCGTTTTGTAACCTGTAGCTGAGACTGTTGTCCTGAAATAAATAACTTAATCAGAATTTTTGTATTTTGTTTATTTTTTTTATTTATAAATACTTTGAATTTAAATTGCACATGTTTTTATTTTATTATGTTAAGTTTTACACTTGAAGAAATTTATGAAAATCATGATTGTATTACATATTATGATTTGAAGTTATTCAACAATGTTATGATCACTGCAATCATTCATATGACTGTCGCAACCATACTGTATTACAGATAACATAATAGTTGTATGGGCATTCCATGTAATCGCCCTTGACATTTTTTCGCCTAATTTCCCGTGAACTAAAATTCTCCCGGAAACCCCTAACCCTAGTCTGAATACATAAATTACATTTGATAAGTATACACATTTTGCATGCAATATATGAAAAAACATTAACATTTTTGAAAGGGGCAAGGTTTGTGGAACTTCAGAAGATTAAATATAGGCTTTTATATACGTATTTGATATTGGTGAAAACCTTAGGACTTAAAGATTGATATTTTAGTAAAATTAAATAATGTTATACATTTTTCGAACTTCAGTTACCTTTAAAATTAAAAAAATTATAATATGGTGATTTTCCATCAAGAAAAATATAAAATTTGCATTAATGTAAAATTTGAACGGATTAAGATATCATATCAAAATTTGGAACTAATGTAGATCCAAAGGTCCTTAAATCAACGGGATTATATTATTTTATTTTTAAATACCGAAATTCCTAAAACTGGAAAATGTGTTGCAAAACTCTGTTTTTTTAGAAAACTGCCTACTGTGATGTTATATGCCGTGTGATAGTAAACAATCTTTGTATGTATTTAAATTACATATAGGGTTATACAAATATGGAGCTTTTTGGAAGAGCTAACTGTTAGCAAGTTGCTCTTATTTTATTTAGAATTTTATTCCCATATAGCTGATTTTTAAAAAATAAATTTCGACCCTCTTTGGACCGCCATATCTAAAAAACCAAAAAAAAAATCGAGCAAAATTAAAAAAAAACAAGTGGCTGTGGCGAATCTTATATACCCTTTATCAAATTATACTTTAAAATAAAATGAAAATTTTTTTTTTTTAATTTTTTTTTTCAAATTGTTTTTTAATTTTTTTTTAAAAAGTTTTTTCCAAATTTTTTTTTTAATATTTCTTTAATTTAATTTTTTTTTTTTTAATTTATTAGTGAAAACTATTTATGACAACAAAATTTTTTGTGAAAAAAAATTCGGGTTAAAAAATAGTTTTTCCGATTTTGACCCATTGTAGGTCCAGTTTACTATAGCCGCATATAGATCGTTGCAATGGACTTTGTAATATCTATCATTATATATCCATATTGTCTATATTTATGACTTAGTAATGGGGATATAGATCAAAAATAGGCCAAAAATACAGGTTGTCCCTGTTTTGTCCTTATATCTCAGCCATTTGTGGGCCGATTTTCTCGATGTTTAATAGCATAAGAATTCCCGATATATTAATGTATGAACCATGTGTGTAAGTTATTTGGGGGCTACGAAAGTTGGTTTCTACCAACAGGTGGACATGGCTATATCGACTTCGTTATCAATAACGATCCAGATTATATCTACTTTGTAGGATCGCAAATGAAAAATGTAGAAATTACAAACGGAATGACAAACTTATGTATACCGTTGCCACTCATGGTGAAGGGTATAATAAACCTAAATATCTCTTCAATTAAAAGAGATAACCTACATATGGGCAATTCCATGTCATCGTACGTGACATTTGTACGCCTATAGAATGGAATAGATTTTGAAAAAATAAGAGTATCTTGAAAATAATTTGGTCTTTATGTTCCATTCAGATGGTACTATATTTAAAAATAATAATAAGTTCTTTCGAAACTTTGTTGTGCAAAATATCGAGCGAAATAAGGTAATATCGTACGTGACATAAAACGGAAGTAATTTTGAGGTACATGTAGAAATAGGCGAAAATTTGCGAATAGTCAGAGATTTTATGTTTTCTTTTAATTTCTTACACTAAACCAAATATTTTTCCTTTACAATCCGTCTTATTTAAATAAAAATAATCTTTGGATGATTTTATAATAAATACAATTTAATATCGTACGTGACATACCGTACGTGACAGATTTTTCTCTTATAGTAAAACAATATATATTCTGTAAATATATGTTTAAAAAAACTAAAGAAATAAATAGTAAATATATGTTTGGTTTCAATAAACAATTTGATAAAAGCAAAAAAACAATCCGAGTCAAATTCATTTCATACTACATGCTAATTGGGAGCTTAGCTGCAATCTTAGCCTAAAATATACCAATTAAATTAAAAAAATTAAATATAGTCAGTTTAAACCAGAGTTTAAAATTACTACTATATTAGTCAAAAAATTGCAAAATATTTCATAATTTTAAATGAAAACTGCAACAAATATTTAACAAAATAATATTTCCTCAAATACATACTAAACATATAAATACTATTTACGAATTCCATATATGCACAAGCTTCATAGTAGAAATATTTGTCGCAGTTTTTCCAAAAATATTTTGCCTTACAAAATATTTTACGTTGCAGCTAGAAGACAAAATGAAAATTTTTCATTTCTAAAACATTTGCTGCCCAAATATATGTATATTTTTGGTTAGCAAAAACAAATATATTGCTTGTGTATAATATACAAAAAATTTACTACAAAAACATCAAACATGCAAACAAATTGCTGCGTGAAAACCATAAACTGCAAACGATATGCGCAGTAAAAAATTCAAACAATGGAAATATGGAAGATGCTAAATGTAGACTGCCAAACCATACGAAGTTGAAAAATGTAAAATACGAAATTGTGCGAAGTCAAAAATGTTTAAAACGAAAATGTGCATTTATAAAATATTTCAGCCACATATATGGAAATATTTTGCCGCATATAGTCACTGAGTAGAAAAATGTGAAAAAAACTATGAACAACAAGTGTGCGTTGATTTGGGTGTACAAAATAAAATTTGATATTGAATCGTGTGTTAATAAAGAATTTAAGTGCAATAAAATAGAACTTTTGTTTTTTGAGGTATGTAATTGTATTATGAAAGATAGGATTGCAGTGAAAATATATTAAATAAGATTCTGGGAAAAGGATAGCGGACGATATTATTTTATTGAATTTTTTGATTAAATGATTTTTGTAATACGAATTCAAATGTATTCCTGCTGCTTGTAATAGGAGTCCAGAAAAATTAGTAACATACAATTTTGTATGTAAAGAGGCTAAAAAAGGATAGATAATGCAACAACAAAATGTAACAACAGACAAGCAAAACAGCCAATGAATACAATGTAATAAAAAATAACAGGATCTCCAAAAAAAAATAGTATGTTGCATAAAAATGCAATGTAGATAGATGGATTACTTTTTCTCAGTGAAATCTATCAAATTAAGTGTTTGTACACTCAAATGTATCCTTTCGTAAAATTTGTATCAGGAGAACAAACAAATAAATAAGCAGCATAGAAAATAATTGTGCAAGAACAATTTGATGTGTAAGATATAAATGCAAAAAGGCACAGGCATGAGTACAACAGGAGCAAAAGGAAATTAACTGTATACAACTGATGTATGTGTGTACATGTGTTCTGTAACTGCATAATGCAACAACAATTTACGCAAAACCATAAACAAACACATAAATAGGTTCAATGATGATCGTGAGTGTAGCAGGAGAAAAAAGGATAAAGAGGAATGATAGAAATTTAAGTAAAGTCCAGAGTATATAATTATGCAATGAAGAAAATTTTACTATAGTACATACATAAATTATGTATGACTTGTATTCTGAAAGATCGACTTTGTGTTTTTAAATGCACATTCATATGTATCCATTCGTAATATTTGTAACAGGAGAACAAAAAAACAAATAAGCAACAGAGAACAAATTATGTATGCAACGAAGGCACAACAATTTTTTACATAGCCACGAGTGCAGCAGGAGAAAAAGGAAATACAAGAGAGAAAAAGGAAATACAAGAACAACTACTTATACACTTAAGGAATTGTGATATACAACTGTTGTATGTGTGTCCTTTAGCTGCAAAAAGCAAAAACAAATCGTGCAAAAAAGAAAGAAATGCATAGTAAAGGAACAACAATTCAGTGCACATGACAAAAATTTCTCGAGCTAAAAATAAACCAAAATGCGTAATAAAAAATGATCTGTAACGGTACCCAACAAAAATCAGTTCTACACAAACAATGCAATAATAATATCATCCGCTATCCTTTGCCCGTAACCTTCTTTAATGTACTTTTACTGCCATTCCTATCGTTCACAATACAAGTAGGTACATACCACAGGTTCTTCATTGTATAATTATATTTTTTTCAGCATTCTATACTTTATTATTTTACTCTTGTTACAAACGCTCAGCCAATCATACTCATTTGCATTTGAGATTGCACAAGTTGTTGTTGATTTTCTACATTAACAATAAAAAAACAACAAAATGCAATTAATTGCAACGGTTCCTGCTCTACTCCTCCATATTTCTAGAAATTCCTTTACTATGCATTTGTTTCTTTTTTTGCAAGAGTTGTTTTTGCTTTTTGCAGCTAAAGGACACACATACAACAGATGTATATCACAATTACTTGAGTGTATAAGTAGTTGTTCTTGTATTTCCTTTTTCTCCTGCTGCACTCGTGGCTATGTAAAAAATTGTTGTGCCTTCGTTGCATACATAATTTGTTCTCTGTTGCTTATTTGTTTTTTTGTTCTCCTGTTACAAATATTACGAATGGATACATATGAATGTGCATTTAAAAACACAAAGTCGATCTTTCAGAATACAAGTCATACATAATTTATGTATGTACTATAGTAAAATTTTCTTCATTGCATAATTATATATTCTGGACTTTACTTAAATTTCTATCATTCCTCTTTATCCTTTTTTCTCCTGCTACACTCACGATCATCATTGAACCTATTTATGTGTTTGTTTATGGTTTTGCGTAAATTGTTGTTGCATTATGCAGTTACAGAACACATGTACACACATACATCAGTTGTATACAGTTAATTTCCTTTTGCTCCTGTTGTACTCATGCCTGTGCCTTTTTGCATTTATATCAAGGCGAATTCATACAAGGTGGTGGCAGTTCTACAAAAACAACAATTGGTCTTAACAAATGTCAAAAAACAAAAATGAAAAATTAAAGAAATATGTATTAAATCTTTATATAGTGTAGATAATTGAATAGTGATGGCTTTACTTATTTATGTAAAAAATAAATATTTTGTTAATAAGCTTAGAATATGTAGATATTTAAATATAAAAGCAAGCTTTGACATCTGTTAGAACCAAAAAGCGAAAAAAAAAGTTATCAGCTGATTGACTGACTCCACCTTGTATAAATTCGCCTTGATTTATATCTTACACATCAAATTGTTCTTGCACAATTATTTTCTATGCTGCTTATTTATTTGTTTGTTCTCCTGATACAAATTTTACGAAAGGATACATTTGAGTGTACAAACACTTAATTTGATAGATTTCACTGAGAAAAAGTAATCCATCTATCTACATTGCATTTTTATGCAACATACTATTTTTTTTTTGGAGATCCGGTTATTTTTTATTACATTGTATTCATTGGCTGTTTTGCTTGTCTGTTGTTACATTTTGTTGTTGCATTATCTATCCTTTTTTAGCCTCTTTACATACAAAATTGTATGTTACTAATTTTTCTGGACTCCTATTACAAGCAGCAGGAATACATTTGAATTCGTATTACAAAAATCATTTAATCAAAAAATTCAATAAAATAATATCGTCCGCTATCCTTTTCCCAGAATCTTATTTAATATATTTTCACTGCAATCCTATCTTTCATAATACAATTACATACCTCAAAAAACAAAAGTTCTATTTTATTGCACTTAAATTCTTTATTAACACACGATTCAATATCAAATTTTATTTTGTACACCCAAATCAACGCACACTTGTTGTTCATAGTTTTTTTCACATTTTTCTACTCAGTGACTATATGCGGCAAAATATTTCCATATATGTGGCTGAAATATTTTATAAATGCACATTTTCGTTTTAAACATTTTTGACTTCGCACAATTTCGTATTTTACATTTTTCAACTTCGTATGGTTTGGCAGTCTACATTTAGCATCTTCCATATTTCCATTGTTTGAATTTTTTACTGCGCATATCGTTTGCAGTTTATGGTTTTCACGCAGCAATTTGTTTGCATGTTTGATGTTTTTGTAGTAAATTTTTTGTATATTATACACAAGCAATATATTTGTTTTTGCTAACCAAAAAATATACATATATTTGGGCAGCAAATGTTTTAGAAATGAAAAATTTTCATTTTGTCTTCTAGCTGCAACGTAAAATATTTTGTAAGGCAAAATATTTTTGGAAAAACTGCGACAAATATTTCTACTATGAAGCTTGTGCATATATGGCATTGGTTTATAGTTTGTATATTTTCAGTACATGTGGACATTAATATGAAAACGATTCATATTTATTGCGTAGTCGGTAGTCAAATGTAAAAAACGTTTAACTAAATATTAAACCCTGGTTTAAACTAATATTTTTGGCCTTAAAATGTTGTAATAAGCTCTAAGTACTTTTACATAGAAACATTTATGTGTTTTTTCCTATTCAAATCATCTTGAAAAAAAGTTTCAAGGTTTTTTGTCTTTTTAGTCGTGGTTGTCATTCTCGTGGAATTGCCATATGTAAGCGCACTTATTTGTAGATCTTCTCAATAACTACTTATTTGTTTATACATATTTTAAATTTCAGATCATTCGGATCATAAATGGATTTTTGGCGATTTTGAACAACTGGAAAATAGCTCAGCTCAAACCATGTGAAATTTCGTAACAATAAATCCAATAGTTCCAGAGATACCGAATTATTTCCAAAAAGAAATTGCTTCTAAACCACTGTGCGATCATCATTAAATAATGTCGTGTAATTTCTATATGAAACCTCTTTCTGTTATTTTATGAGATTTATGCTCGTTAAAGTGATTTTCTGAAGTCGGTATTGTTGGAAGCTGTGCCCAATTATGGACCGATCGACATGAAATTTGTTCGCATGATTTCTTTCTATATTAGAGTTATTTATGTTAATTTTTTTGTGCATAGCAAATATTTTTAAGAGTTTTATGCTCTTTAAAGTAATTTTCGGAAGTGGGTCTTACATGGATCCGCTCAAAATGTTTATGTGTGCTTTATTTGTTTATAAAACTTATTTGTGGAAAAAAATTATGTGGATATCGATATAAATCAAGCATTTATGGACGATAAAGTCATATTTCTGGAGGACATATGTATGGGGCCTAGATGAAATAATGGACCGATTTTTACCAGCTTCAATAGGCCAAGTCTTTGCGTCGAAGATAATACATGTGACATATTTTATCGAAATATCTTCGAAATTACGATCTGTACGATCGTTATATTTTAAGGTGGGTATATTTTTGAGCGTTACAAACATCAGTACAAACGCATAATACCCTTCCCACTATGGTGGTATAGGGACTTATCCAAACTCTTTGTATTAAAATCTCAATTTTCATAAAAAGTGGATTTTGCAAAATTTGAAAATTATTTAGTAAAATCTTTGAAATAAGTATGTATTTATACTTTTCTTCTTATTTTAGAATATTCTCTCTCAAGCAATTGTAAATTTCCCCTGATTAGCTTACATAATACAGTTATGTTTAACATCATCAATTAAAATTAAACCTTTTTTGTAAATTTAAATAATTCATTAGTATGCTTAAACTAACTGTACATTGAATTTAAATAATAAGACACTTTTGACAGACATTGTAAAATTAATTGTATTGTTGTTGTCAAATTAAATGGTCTGTGTACTAAAGTTGTTGGTTTATTCTTATGATCATGAACAGAAGTTCCAAAAAAAATGTTGAGGTAAATGAACAAATTATGCTAATTAATGTTTTAATTTGACTCTGTTTTGTAACAAAAAACTAAGTTAAATGAACTTTAAACAATACACAATTATTTATTATGTAAAAATCTAAGTATATTTAAACAGAATTGAGTTAAATGTAAAGAACAAATACAAAAATAACATTTTGTTTTTGGGAATGAAATATTTACAAAAACTTATAGAAGATTTTGCACAATTACTACTTCTGGTTTAATGTAAAAGAGAGCAGAATAAATTTATTTATAGAGAGACAACAATATAGGGTTAATTACAAAACAAGAAGCAGATTGGTATGAGTATCGGAAACTGTTCACAAATTTTTGACTGTTGTTTTTAGGTACTTTTTCCTTTTCCCGTCAATTTTCCACGAAATCAATTAAAAGGCACGAGTAGCCTCTTTTAGCTGTCCAGTAGTGATATTAATGAAACATTATCCGCTTTTACTCTATATTTCGCGATTATTCAATCAATCTAAAATTAATAATGTTTGAAACGGTGAATAAGTATACAGATTAATATAATTGAAGATTAGAGGAAAATTCTTCTCCTACTAGAATGGTTTGAAGTAACCAGAAGATTTAGCAAAATGTATTATGCTTTCCTAAAATGCTACACGAGCAATCAATGAATTAATGTCAATGTTGCTTTTTTCGACTTTCGTTGAAACATTGATTAGAAGAAAATTTTAATAAAAATGAATGGACATTTTTTTAAATTTATTTCAGAATTGTTACCGCATATTTAAAATCACAAAATAAATTCCTTAATTTTCCCTTAAATGTGTGAAAAGTTATTTCAGTTTCCATCATGAGCTGTTACAGGCATTTAATACAATATGAACCCTTGTTCGGTTTTACAACACAATGACATTTTAAACTAAATAATACAAAGAAATTAAACTTAACCTCATATGGCAAGCCTTAAAAAGCAACACATGCTTTAGACAGTATTTGACCCAGTAGGGTAGCACCCATTAGCAATTTCAAACAACTGAGAAAGTAAAGTCGGTCAAGCCCGACCATACAATACCCTACACTTAGTAAATGAGCAAAAACATTTCTGTCTAAAGTGTGCCTTATATGGTACATAGCTCCCAATTATGGACCGATCATCAGACTGATCAAAATATCATCAAAATTGCGACATGTACTTTGCGCACAAGGTTTAAATGGACAGCAAGACAGACGGACGGATGGACATCGTTTAATCAACTCAGAAAGTGATTCTGAGTGGGTGTTAGACTATTATTTTCGGACGTTACAAACATCAGCACAAACGCACAATGTCCTCCCCACTATGGTGGTATAGGATATAAATATTACAAGAATACTTGAATAAAACACCAGTTGTGAATTGATCAATAGTTTCGTATGAAATTGTTTTAAGTAAAGGGTTTTTCAACAAGAGGTGTTATTTTGAATCAAACGGTATTTCGGTAGCTGTCACTTTTTAAAGCTTTTATTCTTTGACATTTGACAAGTAGAAACTACCCAATTACGAAAAGTTGAACGATACAAACTTCAACAACGCATTGAAATTATTAAAATTCACTACAAAAATGGTGAGAATCTTGCAGTCACAGTTCACAAAACTAAAGCATTTTTGGGTCGTCGAGAAGTACTTTGTCGGACCGCAATACAGAAATTGGTTGACAAATTCGAGCTGTTGGGACAAGTTAGTGATGTGAAGAATAAAACCCGTGCACCTCGCTCAAGAACAACTGAGAATATTGCTGCTGTAGACCAAAGTGTTGAAGAAAACCGAGGTTTGTCCATTCCTCGTCGTTCGTTGGAATTGGGCATTCCACAAACGTCATTACACCGTATTTTTCATAAAGACTTGGGTCTTAAGGCTTATAAAGTTCAGTTAACACAAGAACTCAAGTCGGCTGATCATCAACAACGTCGTGTCTTTGTTATTATCTCTCAAAGATTAGATCACAATTGGCCACCGTAATCTTGTGATTTAACACTTTGCGACTTCTTCCTTTGGAGCCACGTGAAAGATAAGGTCTACGCCAACAGCCCAGCGTCAATTTAAGACCTCAAAGATAGAATTCGTGAGGCTATCGAGGACATAGGGCACCCACTTTGCGATTTGGTTATGGAACATTTCATGAAAAGGATATGGTCCTGTAAGCGTGATCGTGGTGGCCATTTGGCTGATGCTTTTCATTATTAACGGCATTCCTTCCTCTTTATTATGAAATAAACATCCGATCATTTATCTCAAAAAATTTAATTTGAATACCAAAATAACACATAAAACTTTCCTTTAATAAGTTTTATGTAAATCGCATGTTGAAAAACTTTATTTTCAAACCTTACAAAATATTTACTTAATAAGCGCCACCTTAATATATTCATGTTACAAGTGCATTGACTTTTCAATTCACTTAACTTATGTACTGTTCACAACGATGGTGATGATGATGATGATCATGCTCATAAAAATACCCTAAAACCTCTGGCTAATTCAAAGTAATTTTATTGTGTTATTTTCTTAGGTTTTTTTTTACTCTTTTCATATAGCTGTAGACATATAATTTCCAGTAACTTTAAGCTAAAAGACACACTTTTAAGTTGTTGAATTTTATTACAAAATTTTTTTTGTTTTGTTCAAATTAATACATCAAATTGAGATTTTTGGCAAAGATGTAGTAGTACTTGAATTTTCGTGGAATAAAATCTTTAAGAATTTAAAACATAAAAAATTATATTTGGGAGGCTGCTGAACACATGTTTTAATATTGTGTTTTTTTTTTTTTTAAACAAAAGACTTTATGAAACATTATGTTTTAATTTTATTTTTTGTTGGCTGCTACTTGTGATGAATGTCTCATGCCAGCAGATTGTTTTCAATGAAATCTGTTTCTGGCGATCATCTTGTCTTTTTTTTTATCAAACAAGTGATTTAAATTAAATTGTTTCATATTATTTATAATGTGTATATAGTGTTTTAATTTATTAAAAATTTAAAAAAAGAAATCAAGCTTAATGTAAACAAAGGAAATTCCCTTGAAAATTGCATTTGCATCATGAATGCATTTTTTGAGAACAAATATTTTTTGATCTTATATCTTGTCTTTCAAATGCATCTTAAATCAATAAAATCCAACTTCAGCTTCAAAAGATACGAATATGTAAAAATGCACAATAGATCACTATTTTTAATTTTTTCGAATCGCGAATAAAATCACGAGTTTTTCGAAATTTTCGGAAAAAAAAAAAATTAAAATGTCCAAATGACTCTGAAAAGTATGTGTATAACGAATATGATCAATACGGAAGAGGTCTGATGGAATTCATGACATTGCTTAAAACATATTACCGTAAGCAATTGATCGGCGAGAGCAAAGCTAAGAGCAGAGAGTTGAAAACTAATTATGGATTTCTGCAGATGTTTGTAACGCCCAAAAATATTAGTCTAACACCCACCTTAAAGTATACCGATCGACTCAGAATCACTTTCTGAGTCGATTAAACGATGTCCGTCCGTCCGTCCGTCTGGCTGGTTGTCCTTGTAAACCTTGTGCGCAGAGTACAGGTGGCAATTTTGACGATATTTCGATAAAATTTAGTACATGTCATTTTTTCTGCCCAAGGACTATCCCTATTGAAATTGGCTGAAATCGGTCCATTATTTCACCTAGCCCCCATACAAATGTCCTCCCGAAATTGGACTTTATCGGTCATAAATGTTTAATTTATATAGGTATCTACACAAGTTTTTCTCCAAATAAATTTTATATAAACCGAATTTATGTCACCAAATTTTTTTATGATCGGTCCATAATTAGTCATAGCTCCCATATAAGACCTGCTTCCGATAATCACTTTAACGAGCATAAATCTCCTTAAAATGTTGGTATATACATAAAATGCAACATAAATAACTTTCATATAGGCATTAATCACATGACCAAATTTCATGGTGATCGGTCCATAATTTTTCATAGCTCCCATATAATGCCCACTTCCGAAAATCACTCGAATATAAATTATTGAAATTTTGAAAGAAAAATGATTTTGCTCATTTACTTAGTGTAGGGTATTATAAGGTCGGACTTGACCGACCATACCTTTTTGCTTGTTTTTTCGATGCATTGCTCTCCTATGTTTTAATCATTAATGTGTGGTCTTATTCTATTTTAAAACTTTTTTTTATATTTCGACACATTTCTCTTAACTATACTACGTGTTTAGCCGTAGTATAGAAATTACCCCATCTTTCATAACTTTTAGTAGCAATCTAGTAGGACATTGAATTATCAGCTTTTAAACCAGAAGCTTCCTCCTATCAATAACTTAACTTTTCTACTATCTAAAAAACATTAATTCCATTGGCTGCATTTTATGCATTTCTAAAGACACTAAAAAGCAAAAAGAAATTAAATTTATTACCTTCAATAGTCTGCAGCATCCTTACAAATGAATTTGAATCAAAATAATAAACCTTTTATAATCCTTCAAATACTTCATTTAAGATGTCTTATTTTCAACAAAAAAATAATACACTTAAACAAACACACTCAATGTCTTACAAAAACAGCCACTAAATAAAATCAATATTTCATACAATGCAATTAAGTTATCAACACTGAACAACCAACTCGAAAAATTAGTTAGAAAAAGACTTAAAAAGAGTCTAAGGAAAAAATACTTATATAAAAAGGAAAATCCATTGATGATGATGACGACAACAAGTGCAACAATTTGTACTAATAAGCTTCCAAATTTAGACACAATTACTTTTAAGTACACGAACTGTTTGTGGAACATTAAGGTATTGGCAAAGGTGTGGAAAGAGAGTGAGAGATACACCGCTTTATTTTCCACTATTTTGGCAAAGTTGTGTGATGTTAATATACCCTTCACCATGGGTGATAAGTTCTACAATATTAAGTTGTGACCAAGTTTTTATAACTCAATTTCCCTTTATAAGCAGATGCTGCTTAAATCAACTTTCCGAAGATAATTTACAGACTCATATCTGACATCAATATATGTTTTCAAGATTATTGCTTTTGAAAATCAGAGAAAATTTTATCCGATTATTGTTGCTCAGCTCTGTGGAAACAAAAGCATCGTAAACGAAATCTCTTAAAGGGTTGTAGAGATGAAGGGTTCATGAGATTCGCCACAGCCGAATATTGCACTCTAACTTGTTTTCATTTCACTTCTCTTCCGTAGTGCAACAAACAATAGAAAAGTTGTGTTAAATCGTTGTGTGTAGTTCCAGAAGTATTTTCTTGCAGACAACTTACAGACGTAAAATAAACACTAAAGATACGCTACTACATACACTACAAACAGATATAGAGATACACAGACCTACTGATAGATAGACAGACAGACAGACGTATTTTCAACATTTGTAAAGAAAAGACAATGATTGAATTTTTGATGCTGCTGATTTGGGACACAGTAGTTGGGAATGTGAGTAAAATGGCAAAATTAAATACACTTTAGCATGATCAGTTGTAAAGTGGTTGCGACTAAACATTTCGAATAAAATAAATATGTGTTTGAATTTTATTCGAGTTTATGATAGTATGTACCAGAAAATAATGTTCTAGTATCCACCATAAAGTATGCAATACATACATCACTTACTTTATGAAACGTTTTGAAAATGTCCGTCCATAAAAAGTGGTCGGCACAAATAAAACCTGTGGCATTAGTAAACATATTGTAATGTTAAATAAAACGTATTTTCTAATTTTGTTTTTGATACACAATATTCAATTGGTCGTTTCACATGGTATCCTATCATGTCATATTGTCATAATGTTCTAATATTTCACGATGGTGTGAAAATGTTGTTATTGCCTTTCAAGCAAAAAATTTCCTAAAATAATACTACTCTTTATTGTGTTATCGTAACCAACTAGAACGCCTAAGAGTCGGTTAAGCCAAGCCGACGAGTCGTGAAATGTTAGACAACTAGCTTGCGCTTCGCTACCCCTGTCGTAGTAAAAATCGGTTCAGCCGTTTAGTAATTATTGTTTAAGAACTAAAGGTACCAATTTTACCTGTTTTTCCCCCTGTTTATCCCTTTCTGGTAAAAGTTATAGCCTATTGAATCTATATACGTTCCAAATTTCAATAAAATCGATTTAGCCGTTTAGACGTGATGCTCAAACAAACAAACTTACAAAGACATTTATATATTTATATGGATTATGACATCAACCAAATATGTTTCCCTTTTAATAATTTTTGCAAGTTTCGCTCACATTCGTGTTGTATACATCTAAATAGTACTTTCTTTGGTGGCTGCAAGGTGTCAAATACTAATGTAAACCTTGTGATGAAAGTACAGGTCAAAATTTTAAAGGTAATTGAATAAAATTTAACAAGTGTTTTGTTACAAAGACTATACTACACTATTTTCTGACAGAACTTCATGTTCAGTAATTGATCAAAGTTGCCATATAAGGCCTGCCATATATAAGGCATAAATGTCATATCTGTATGTACGAGGGTGGTTTAATAAGTCCACAAGTTTTTGAATTTCACGGCTCTCAACTATAATGCCAACACTGCTCCTGTCAACATGCATCTGTCAGTTGACTCTCTTCATTGATAGCACACTACCTCGTGACTTAACCCTTTCAGACATTATAGAAAAATAGACATTTTAGACAACAAATTTTAAAAAATTAATGTAATTAATTGAAATTAATATACAAATACCTAACAAATACTGAATTAATATTTACACGTTTTTTTTTAGAGTTTAAATAATGTAATTATCACTTTAAAAAGCACTGAATATTACTATGTCTCATACACACTTATACAACGCTAACGAACTTATGAAAAACACTTAATTTAACTAAAAGTAATGAAAAATTAGAAGTTTAAATCGCATATAAGGACTGAAATCGAAAAATTCTTAACATACATATATGTTAATAAAAATGAAACCACTAAACTTACAGTTTTGATTTTTTTTATCTATTTGATTGAAATTATTATTACAATTCACAAAAAAAAAAAAAATATTTTTAAAGTTCTAATCACTAGTGATGAAATTTTGAACCTTTTTCGGAAATAGTGCTTTCTGTCACTTTGTTCGAGCAGGTTGTCCATCTCCGCTTAAAATCTACCACACTTTTGGATATCTTTCTTATGCTCTTCAATTATCTTTTAAAAATAGCCCAATATCTCTCCACTGACCTTAGCTCCAGGCAGTTTGGAGAATTTCCTATCTTCGTACAAATACTACATTATTGTTCTTGTACCAATCAAGATCTTGCTTACCATAGTGACAGAGTGCCAAATTAGGTCAAAAATAAGTGGACACACTAAGAAGTTTTATGAATGGAAGCATCCTTTTTTGTAAACATTCCTTGATGTAAATTTCGGTATTTATAGAGTCCTTTGTAAGAAATGTTTGGCTTTTTTGCCGCAACTGCATATTGCTTGCCATACCAAGAACTTTTTGGGAAATTTTGTCTCCTTTTGGGTCCTAAACTTTTCTTCAACATTCCCTCGAGCATCAGAAACATGAAAATTTTGACCCGGAAGCTGCGAAAAATCTGCCAGAACATACGTTTCGTAATCCATTATGCAGCAGGAATATTTTTTTTTTATAAAATTTGACTTCAATTTCCGTGTTCTGTTTTTGGCCTCTAAATTTTTAGCAGCGCTCCTGTCAGGAACTTTTTGAGCCTTGTATGTTTTTGAACCTGCATTAGCTTTAACTTTTCGTACCAAATAGTCCGAGCACTGAGCTAACCGGACTGCTTTCCTACCGGATGTGTTGGGAGCTCTTTTGAAAATGCTTTCTATTTTTTTGGCTTTAGAAACATCATGTGAACCATTCCTTCTACATGAACCAGGTTTTCTATCAACGGACAAATTCTCCCGATACTGTTGAATAACATTGGAAACAGTTTGACGGCAGACCTTTTTGTAGGACCAAGTTGGGTTTTGTTGAAAATATTTAATAATTTTATTACGCACTTTTTTCTGGTCACTTATTTTAATCAGATTAACAACAAATGAACATAATTGACATTAAACATAATAACTGACATGCTTTACAAAGGTAACTTGATGAAAATAAAAAAGTTAAATAAAACTTGGGTTTGAAGTTTTAATGAAAAACGTGTGTTAAGAATTTTTCGATCTCAGTCCCTATATACAATCTAGTAATCTTTTGAAAACGCCATTAACTGTAAAAAGCTGTATATTTGCGTCAACGCTATATGAATTCCAAAGGAAGAAACAAATTGTCCAATATATTGGACAAAATGTCTGAAAGTGTTAAGGAGATATTGGAGAAAAGTGAATTTCGTCTATTCATTAAGCATTATTTTTTGCGGAAAAAAACATCATTCAAATAAATACTAAGCTTGATAAATACTATGGCAACTCTGCACAATTAATATCAATGGTAAAAAAAACTGAGGTATCTTCATCCGAAACAATTGAAAAAATCACGATATGGTGTTGACCGATTGGAGTTTGAAAGTGCAAGAGATTGTGGAAGACATGGCACAGTGGTTTCAATTTTGAATAATCACTTGGCTATGAGAAAGTTTTCCGCAAAATGAATGCCGCGTGTGCTCACAATCGGGTGCACAAAAGGTTACACACATGTGCAGTTTAATGGCAAAAATCCATGAAAAAGGCTACGAACTGCTCCCTCCTCCGCACTTTTCTACGGAATAGAATACTGAAAGAAATGGGAGGAGTAAGAGGAGAAGATGTTGAGAGTCAGATAACGCTGACCTTCATGGGACAGTTGCCGAGTCACCATGAGGTGCAATTTTTCCGGTCTTGTCAACCACCTGCTTTCCCTAATAAAGGCGTCTATGCATTTTAGTTTCTTCACAGATAGCCCGGAAAGGGTACTAAAGGATCGCTCACCTAAAAGTCTGTAGAATAGTTTCTTCCTCTTCCTCATTCTAACAACTTCTGCAGAAGTCGTTATAAGGTAACTCAAGTCTTGCAGCATGGGGACCGAAAGTGCAATGTCCGGTGATCATCGCCACCATATTGCTGAGTCGTATTCGTTGTAGTCGAAGTCGATTTGACGTACGTTTACAGTCCAACGCAGGCCATATCATCCTCGTAATAGCACAGGTGGCATGTTCGTAATATGCGTCATGTATTCGTTTCTTGCAGGTTGACAGCGGAATTCCGCATAAGAAGTCTATCTCGACTTCCGACAACAAGGCTCCTAATCCTTCCAAGTAATCAGCAATACAATTGCCTTCATTGTCCCTGTGTCCATGTACCCATGTGAGTACAACTGTCGAATGTCTCGCCATCTCATTTAAGGATGCCCGGCATTCCTGGACCATATTTGATGTTGTATAAACACCTATCAGGGACTTAATTGCGGCTTTACTGTCAGTATATATACGGATATCCCTACCAGATACACTGTAATATCTGAGCCAATTGGCTGCTCTTTTGGTAGCCGATACTTCGGCCTGAAGAATCCTACATCCATTTGGACCCATCCCATAGATGGATAGCCTCATTTCATCAACAGTGAGACCATCGACATATTGCATATTGGATGGGATTGAGAAGCCGAAGTTTCTCAGGAAGAAGGGTTTGGGAGTGCAGTAATCTTTGTGCTTAATTTTAAGACGATATAAAACCCATTTCCGAGCAAAAATGTCTAAAAAATTTTGGTATCTAAACAAAATTTAATACAAACAAGTTCCATATTTACACAAAATATGACACCTAATGTTATGAGGATCGGTCCATAATTAGTCATAGCTCCCATAAAAGGTCCACTTCCGGAAATCATTTTAACATGCACAAATATTAATATCGAGACAAAATTTAATTCAAATAAGTTGTATATGAACACAAATAATGCTACTAAATTTTGTGCGATTGTTCCATGTAACCGAATTAATTGCTAATCATAACCGTATTTATAGTTGCGCTGACAAAAATTCTGTTATTTAAATCGTAATTCTTTTTATCTTTATCCCCTAAGATCTATTCAATAGATTCTACTTTACTTGTTCATATTTTACACCCACTGTGCGTATGAGATAAAATACTTCATCATTAAATGTTTTAGTGCTATTTACGGAGAGGGGATAAATAACTTTTTTCCTCGCTATATATATATATATTTTTTGGTTTATTTTTTTGCCAACAACTATTTACTTCTAGAAGATTTTTTGTTGCTACTGTTGTGGCAAGCAGATGATGGTGTTAAATTTTCCATCATTAAAAAGCAATTTTCAACAATTTGTTCGAAAAGTAAAATACAAAACCGAAATATTTATTTTATTTTTTTTGACAAGAAATTGGTATAGCACGATTTATTCCGCAGCTTCAAACCAAATTCGACTGCATTTAAGATAAATTTAGAGTAAACAAGGCAGCAAAACAACAAAATCAATTATGTACCATAGAGAATTCTATCACAGTCTTTAAGCCATCAAGTATTTGAAAATAAATAGAATAGAAAATAAATAAAAACATAAAAAACTAAAACACCCAAGACGTTTAATTCAGAGTAAATTTGAAAATGAGACAAAAACCAAGTAGATGCTCAAAATAGAGTGTCAGTGTCAAAAGCACACACCAAAAATAAAAATAAAAAAACATGAAGCAAGCTATGTTGTCGACAATTTTCCGCAACAACTGTACGAAAAGGAACTAAATATGTATTTTTTTTGTGGCATGAAGCTATTTAATACAGTAGTAGTAATACCGCACAGCATACCCTGAAGGCTGTCAGCCAAGCAGGCAGGATGGTGGCTGGCGCATTAACAGGAGGCAGGCATCATGGTAAATGACAAAAAAAAAAAAAAAACAAAACAGCCTTAATGGTAGAAAGAGAAAGACACGAAAAACTAAATTTCATGCTTGCAGCTATCATCACAGCATTAAGTAAGTGCGGATTACTTAAATGTTTTTTAATTGAAAAATTCTGCCATCTCGTGTTCTTGCAACAGCGCACAGTTTTTTTTAGTTTTTTGCTTTCGTTGATTTGTTTTTTGTTTTTTAAGTTTGTTGCATGTTCTAAGTAGCAGCGAGTGTCATAAGTACGTATTAAGGATTTCTTTTTTTTTTACAATTTGCTATATATAGCGTATGACATTATTGGATAATGAAACTTATTAAATATTTAAGAATAGTAGAGTTTATTTAAATTTTGTTCATATTGCACAGTGGGAGTTCCTGGGCTTACTATGTAAACTTTTAAAATTAAAAGAAAATTGCTCTAATTGGACTTTAAATTTAAACTGCAATAATAACATTTTAAAAAACTTAAATTTTTAAGTATAATGGAGTGTGTGGTATTTTGGGGACTCTTTTAATCTCACTTCAATACATTATATACAGATACATGTTTTATGGGGTCTATTCTTTGAGCCGTTTGGGCTTACGGATGGACAAGTTTTACCAATTGAATCATATCTCATATTAAATAATGTTTGGAATTTGAAAAAAAGTCACAGACAATTGAATGACATTTCATGTGTGCTTCATCACTTTGAATATGTTACATCTTATGAAGAGAGAGTTAGCTTAAACAGACCCTCTCGTGGAATAATGTAATTGAGACCGTCAACATACGCCTCGTTGTGATGTCTGGATAGATAGGGTCGCGAGTACGGAAAGTTTAATCAGCAATTCATCCGACCTTAACCAAACTATAAATTAAATGAACGAAACATCCATCTTAATAGATCGGACAGATCATGCAAAAAGAAGCAACCCAGCGGCATGAATCTTCTATTCACCAAGTCCGGACAGTAAAAATGTAGAGAATGTGTCTACATTTTCTCTTCGCTTCTAAGGACTGAGATCGAAAAATGTTTAACAAATGTTTAATGTTAATTAAAATGAAACCACTAAACTTACAGTTTTGAATCTTTTTCTATTTGATTGAAATTATTGTTACAATTTACAAAAAAAATATATATTTTTATAGTTCTAATCATTAGTGATGAAATTTTGAACCTTTTTCGAAAACCCTTCCATTGTGGTTTTTATAGTGATTTCTGTTACTTTGTTCGAACAGGTTGTCCATCTCCGTTTAAAATCTACCACACTTTTGGACACCTTTTTTGTGCTCTTTAATTCTCTTTTAACAAGAGCCCAATATCTATCCACTGGACTCAGCTCCAGGCATTTTGGAGGAATTGCCTATCTTGGCACAAATTCCACATTATTGTTCTTGTACCACTCAAAACCTTTCTTACCATAGTGACAGATGCCAAATCAGGCCAAAAATAAGTGGACACATTAAGAAGTCTAATAAATGAAAACATCCTTTTTTGGAAATATTCCTTGATGTAAATTTCTGTATTTATAGAGCCCTTTGTAACAAATGTTTGGCTTTTTTTGCCGCAACTGCATATTGCTTGCCATACCAAGAACTTTTTGGGAAATTTTGTCTGCTTTTTGGTCCTAAACTTTTCTTTAAGATTCCCTCGAGCATCTGCAATATAAAAAAATTGACCCAGATGCTGTGAAAAATTTTCCATACGTACATTTCGTCATCCATTATGCAGCAGGTATATTTTTTGTATAAAATTTTACTTCAATTTCCGTGCTCTGTCTTTGGCCTCTACATTTTTAGCAGAGTTCCTGTCAGGAACTTTTTGAGCCTTGTATGCTATTAAACCTTCATTGGCTTTACCTTTTCGTACCAAATAGTCCGAGTACTGACCTAACCGGTCTGCTTTCCTACCGGATGTAAGACCAAGTTGGGTTTTGTTGAAAATATTTAATAATTTTAGTAAGCACTTTTTCTGGTCACTCATTTTAATCATATTAACAACAAATGAACATAATTGACATTAAACATAATAACTGACATGCTTTACAAAGGTAACTTGATAAAAAAAAATCAAATTATACTTGGGTTAAAAGTTTTAATGAAAAACGTGTGTTAAGAATTTTACGATTTCAGTCCTTATTTTAATATAAATGTATGTGTGTAAAAAGTATATTGACTTATTATTGATAAAGTGTATATGGATAGCAAGAGATTAGATCAGTGGCCAACACTAATAGCCACCAGGGACCGAACCCAATCGACTTTACTCATGCACTCGCCTCAAAGATAAGGAAATCTCATTAAAATTAGTAAAAAAAGAAGTATTTGGGAGGTTGTGCATCAAAATCACTAAAAAAATCGTTTTGTGCACCATACTAATAATACATTTTCTAATATGTCGACCACAGCTTAAGCCTCATTTCAGCAACGAGTTTGTATGGGGGCTACATAAAATCATAAACCCATTCTAAAGAATTTGAAAACAGTTCATCATGTGGCAAATTTTAGAAAACTGACTTTGAAATTGCGATATTTAGTTTGATTACAAGGTGATCTGTGATCTTTGGTCGAGCGGTATACTTAAAGGTGAGTGTGAGCATTAATTTTGGACACTACCAACATCAGCACAAACTTTTAAAAACCTCCTCTTCAGAAAGGTAAACAATTGGAATTTGTTGTAGATATTTACAGGCTACCCTTTCTATTAAAATCTTTGAATACATCTTCGAATTATTTCATAAATCGATTTCACTGCTTAAGTAGATGAACAAATAAACGGATGTTCCCAGCATAAAATGTTTGTCAACATTTTAAGGCGATAAGATAATAAAAATTCTGCTGCGTGAAGTTGTTTTTATTAATGCTCCCCTCACCATATACTCAAATGAGCTGATCGTAAAAACAATGTAACTTCTAAATCATATTTGCATGAGTTTGTTGTGTCAGTCAGGTATTGCCTGCACTTCCAAATGCATATAAGTATTTTTGTATCTCATTAATCCTTAAAAAGGTAACATTGTAATTTCGAACATTGAAAGTCGGTTAGATTCAATAAAAATGAAATGGGTAAAAATGCTTTTAAACGCATGTTTGTCGATAGGTTTGTATTTGCAGATAAACATACTTGCACTTGTTGCATTGGGGGCTTAGTGTTGCTGTTGCTGATGTTGTTATTGTTGCTATTCATGCAAGTTTTGTTGTTGTGACTTTTTTATTGCCAACATTAAAATCTAGAAATTATTGCGTTTTTGTTACATTTAGATTTTTTATTTAAAAAAAAAAAAAAAAAAGATTTTCATATCAGTGGAGCGAATAAAATCTCGTTAGCCCTCTATTTTATTGCTGTTGTTGTTGTTGGTTTTTTGCTTTTAAAAGGCCCTGCACTTGTTTATTAAAATCTATGCTGCTGCTGTTGTTTTTGTTGTTGCAATTTAGTTTTCCAACATGACAACTTTACGTGTATACTAACGATTATTTTTATACAACGTATCATGATGTATGGACGTACATTCATACGGAGAAGTTTTACATACATACATGGATATTAGACTGGGCCCGTTTTTGAAGACAGTAAAAAACAAAATATTGATGAAAGAAATTTTAAGTAAAATTTTCACGAGAATTACCAATTCTAGATTCGAATTTCTAATACGTGTTATATATCGCTGAATAGGTCATTCATTGTATGAAGATTAGAGTTAATTTCAACAAGTAAGAGTGCTATATTCGGTTATGCCAAATCTTATATACCCTTAACTTTTGTTGTGGATCCATTAATTGCTCACTTTCAGCGTATAGCACCCTAAATATATCAAGAAAACTTTTAAAAATTTTACATTTAATTGCTGACGAACAGATTATATTATAGAAGTTACAAACGAAATGACAATCTTATATATACCCTTCTCACGAAGGTGAAGGTTATAAAATTTTGATGGAATTTTCAGAGGTTGTCTCGGATTTTTGCTCATATCTCCGTTATTTATGGACGGATTTTTCTGATTTTAAATAGGAAACTTCACGAAAGCATGTCTGACAGAATTATTGAAGATTTGGATCCCGAAGATATCTAGGGTCTTCAGAAAATTGATTTCAACAGACAGACAGACGGACATGGCTTAAGCGACTCCGCTAAGGATCCAAAATATACATACTTTATAGGGTCGGAAAATTATATTGTGGAAATTAGAAACGTAATGACAAACTTTCAAAATTTAAATAATTTATTTTCACAAGTGGTTTTCGGACCGATCGCAATGAAATTATGTCGCTTAAATTTTATTTGGATACCAACATTTCAATAAGATTTATGCTCGTTAAAGTCATTGTTGGTAGTGGGATTTGTATGGGAGCTATGACCAATTATGGACCGATCGCCATGAAATTTGGTCACGCGACTTTCTATATTGAACTTATTTGATTTGAATTCTTTCTGGATACCAAAATTTTCAGTTTTATCCCCATTAAAGTAATTCATGGTTAATTATGAATTGGTTTTTCGGTGTGGTTTATTTGTTTATATGTACAGCCAGCCAGACGAACGACCATCATTAACTCGAGAAAGTGATTCCGAGTCTATTGGTATACATTAAGGTGCGTGTTAGACTAACATTTTTGGGCGTTACATTAGCTTAAACGCATAATACCCTCCCCACTATAGGGTATAAATATATACAACAGTATATGAGGATTGATAGAATTCTTAAACTTTGTGATTATCTCCGAAACTATTGAACAGTTTAAAAAATAATGTCGGTACAATTTGAAGCTGAATGAATTAGAAGATTCCAAGGTGGGATATCGATTTAAAGGTAAAACTAATTTGATTTATTGCGGTAGCGATATTATGGCTTATTTCGTTAACGGTAATTTCGTCTTGACTTAAATTATAAATAAAGTTTATAAATATTGAAAATTAGTTGACATAGGTAACATTTCAACATCGATAGATTTCAATTAACTCAATTATGGAAAACCAAAATTTGTATTTTCACATTAAAAAATGCTTTATTGAATAACGCTAACGGTATTTTCAATTATTTCAGTAACGGTAATCGCAAGCGATATTTTAGAGGTAACTTTAGCAGAGCTTAAAGGGTATTTTAGGTATAACGGTTGCTTAGCCGTAACGATAACCAACCTTCGAATTTTTTAACAAAATCATACACATATTACTTGAGTTATACTAAAATGTGTTGTAAAGGGTTCTTCAACAGGGACGCTACAAAAATAGACCGATAGCGACAGTAAACAACGCCATATTTTTTGCCGCTCTTTTGAAACTTCTCTTCAGTAAGGTTTGGCATTTCTTGATGGAAAGATATACGAGCCAACAACGAGTCGAAATTATTAAAATTTACTGCCAAAATTCGGAGTCAGTTGCCTCAACGTTAAGAGCGCTACGTCCAATTTATGGTCGTCATAATCGTCCTACCAGATCAACAATTGAGCTTCTATTGGAAAAATTTGAACCCACAGGCACAGTACAAATTGTTCCCGTGCCAGTGAGACAAAGAAGTGCCCGTAGTGCAAGAATATTGCTGCCGCTGAGGCTTCAGTTGAAGAAAGCTCAAATGTGTCTCTGACACGTCGTTCTCAAACGTTGGGCATCTCTGTGACATCGTTGTGGCGAATTTTGCGAAAAGATCTTGGCCTACATCCTTACATGATCAAATTGACACAAAAACTGAAGCCGCTTGACCACCAGATGCGTCGTATGTTCGTGAATTAGGCTGAGCAACAACTTGAAAATGATTCGGATTTTAATCGAAAAATCATCTTCAGCGGTCAGGCTCATTTCTGGCTGAATGTCTTCGTCAATAAGCAAAATACGCGTTATTAGTCAGACAGCAATCCACACGTACACCATGAGTCATCATTGCATCCCGAAAAAATTACGGTTTGTTGCGGTTTATGGGCCGGCGGCGTCATTGTGCCGTACTTCTTCCGTGATGATCAAGACCGGCACGTTACTGTGAATGGGAATCGCTACCGTTCAATGATAACATAATATTTTTGGCCCCAATTAGATGATATGGACTTGGAGGATATGTGGTTCCAACAGGACAGCGCCACAAGCCACACAGCGAATGTCACAATCAATTTATTGGAAACCAAGTTTGGAGAACGTATTATCTCACGAAATGGTCCAGTCGATTGGCCGCCTCGGTCGTGCGATTTGACGCCGTGATCGGCCGATTTATGCTTGAAAACCGTCGAAAATTGGGTTCAGCGTTTGGACCTCTGCAAGCGTGCCCATGGTGGACATTCAAAAGAAATCGAGTTCCATACATAATTCACAGGAATAAAGAATTTCATTGAAATCCAAAACCGTTTTGGTTTTACTTAAAAAAACTTTTGTAGCGCTCTTATTGAAAACCCCTTTACAACCTCCATAATTTCAAAATCAATTCCAACGATGTTATTTATTGGTATAGAACTTCATTACCATATCATGTATGTAAATTAATTTCAAACCTTGCCGCCCTGTATAATTCGTCTTATAAAGGGTGATGTATTCAGACTCTAAATTTTAGAGTTTTTTGTTACCATTACTTTCTTATTTCAATCCCGTATTGTTTGACAATTCATTATGGAAAGACTGACATCGAACAAAGTCTCCAATTTATTCAGCTGTTTTAAAAAAAAACAGCGTTTTATGAGAAAGGTTTTTCGTGCTTTATTGAGAAATAATAATCTGAAGTCTGAACTATTAATACGCGAGATACTGGTAGCAATTATATCCATTTTTTAAATGTAAATATCTAGATTATTCTTTTCGTACGTGACATAATACACTTTTTACATACACAAAGTTTCATATGGATCACACGGTATGTACATGTTTACATGTGGAAAATGTCCCAATACATGTCACAAAACACATGCAATACATACCGTGTGACCCCCCTATTAAATGTATCACCAGCATGTATCAGGTGTATGGACGTATAGACGGCTGGTTGGATGGAAGTATGTATGAACGAATACGAGTAGTTACAATTTCATACAATATTACAATTACAATATCATTTTTTTGTTTATCTTTACATTTCGCTTTTAGTACAAGTTTATTTGTTCTAATGATTTCTTCCTGTCGATGTTCTCAAATAACATTATCATCATCATCAGCATTGTCGTCATCACAAGTTTTAGTTTTATTTTCTAACTACATATTCTTCTTTAGTTTAGGTTTAATTTCTGCCAGCAGATCATTGTCTTTGATTTCTAACAGCAGCACAGCCACTGCAACAGCGCCGCCTATGTTGTCTGGCAACTACTTACAACTATTGGTTGGGTTGTCTGTCTGCTCACTCATTGTTGTTTGCCACAGACATGTCTTCATAATGTTTGGCATGTGCATTTTACACATTCAACATTCTATACTTCCCCTACTAGCATTTCTGGGTAAATTCTTGAAGTTTGTTTTACTGACTGACTTTATTTCATGATCTTGTTTCGATATCTTTTCAAAAAAATTGTTTTGTTCTTTTTGCCTTCATCTCCTCAGTGTGTGTGTGTGTGTGTGTGTGGAAAAAGTCACATGAAGCAGACCCTTTTTATTGTCTGTAGTCATATGTGGATTTTACTTACTTCTTCATCTTCTTAAGAATTGTTTTTGCTTCTATCTCGGGTAAGTTAATGGTTTTTAAAAGCACGCAATGATAGATACTAGTAGCTATTGTTTAAAAATAGTAACAAGTTCACATAACTTTACATTATCAATAATTCTTTTACTGCTACTCTATATAGAACTTACTGCATAGCTTTGGGAGTGCAATGTCTAGGAATGTCCCATTTACTGGGTGTCCAAAAATGTAGTTGATATTTGCAATAAAAATTTAAGTTTTGTTTGCAGTAACAAGTCTTGTATAAGAGTTTCAGTTCTGACGTTGAAATGAATATATCGTTCTTTCAGTTTTGCTTTTATTTTTCTCATGCTTGTTTCAGAAAAACAAAGTCCTTATATTCTTCACTAAATGATTATTTGTATGGGCTTTAAAGTGCTTTGCTGCTTACATATGTCATTGTAAGCTATAAAACAAATGCTGATATCGAATAAATAATCATGTATATATCAAAGCATAAACCAGCTATTACTAAACACTACTTCTAACGAATGCATACGTATCTGGTAGTCATTACAAAGTATGTAAACCACTAATGTCTTATCTTAAATTTTATTTAAAACCTTTTATGTAGTGTAAAAAGTAACCTTTGCTGCCGACTATATTCACACCAACCATCATTAATTTAAATTCACCAATTATCTCGTCATCATTAGGTGTGAATTGTGAATCTTTGTTTTCTAAAACCCTCTTAATATTCGCTAATTATGAAATGCATTTCATTTCAAGTTTTAGTTACTTTTTTTTTGTACACAAATTTCACAAACATCATTAATATTAAGCTAAAACAGAAATTAATAATTATTGTTAATAGTTATGCTTGCTTTTTAAATTTAAGCATTTTTTTTGTACACTTTGCGAATGCAACAAAGTGTTGAAAACATTTAATTATTTATTGATTTAAATAATTTTGAAAAAAAAAAAAAAAAAATATTCCATGTTTTGTTTAAGCAAAATGCAATTAGCTGATAAATTAAAAGCAAAATTATTATGTTAAATTGGTAAATAAATATTTTGATTCTAAAGAAAAACAAACACTTATTATAATAATGATGGCAAATTTTATTCTAAATTGTATTGTTCATTGTATATTTGTTTTTCATTTATTTACTTTTCACAACATAAAGGCATTCTATTCTATTCTTAACTAGCAGGATTTTGTTTTTTAGAAATCAATTCAAATAATTTGAAATTTTAATGAACATGTCAAAGTTAGGGTTTTATTAGTGTTTATCTAGCGCTAACCGCAAAAATATCTTAAGTGCATAACAATAAACTTTACAGAAGCAGCATTGTTGTGATTGTTAGCATGTAAATATACGGAAGATGTATATTTTTAAGCTAAAACAGTTTTTGCTATAGAATTGTAACGGTACTGGGTACACCAATGAAATTTCAACAGATTAAGTTATCGATTTGCATTAAAAAACTTAAAATTTCAGATATTTTTGAGGTTAGGGCTCGATATGTTAGTCTTTTTTTAAGCTCTCCAAAGGAAAATAATTAAAAAATCTTAACAAAGTGTTTTTATTTATAGAATATGGTTAGATAACAAAACGAGAAATTAATAATTCCTACTCTATAGTCAAATTTACATGCAATTACAAGACCTTTGAAAGGTCTGAGTGTAAGATGTTATACTCAAACTATTAAGAGTACAGGGCAGTAGTCTGAGTAAAATACGTAATATATGACAGTCGTTTGAGTATAACACAGTAGCCTAAGTATTAGAAAGTATTCTGAGTACAAGTAAGTCTAAGTATAAAATAGTATTCCAAATACTGGAGGGCAGTCTGATTATAAAACGGTAGTATAAGACATTTGTCTTTGTAAAACACAGTCAGTCTATATAAAATATGGTAATCTAAGTAAAAGACTGTATCTTTGTCAGAGTATAAGACGATAGTTTTAATAAAACACGGTAGTCCTTATCAGAGTATAACATGAATGTATGAGTATAAAATAAATGAGTAGTCTGAGTATGAGACTGTATTCCGGGTATAAGTATTAGACGGTAGGTGAGTATAAGACAGTAGTCTGAGTATAAGACGGTAGTCTGAGAATAAGACGGTAGTCTGAGTATATGACGGTAGTCTGAGTATAAGACGGTAGTCTGAGTATAAGACGGTAGTCTGAGCATAAGACGGTAGTCTGAGTATAAGACGGTAGTCTGAGTATAAGACGGTAGTTTTAGTATAAGACGGTAGTTTTAGTATAAGACTGTAGTCTTTGTATAAGACTGTAGTCTTAGTATAAGACTGTAGTCTTAGTATAAGACTGTAGTCTTAGTATAAGACTGTAGTCTTAGTATAAGACTGTAGTCTTAGTATAAGACTGTAGTTTTAGTATAAGACGGTAGTTTTAGTATAAGACTGTAGACTTAGTATAAGACTGTAGTCTTAGTATAAGACTGTTGTCTTAGTATAAGACTGTAGTCTTAGTATAAGACTGTTGTCTTAGTATAAGACTGTAGTCTTAGTATAAGACTGTTGTCTGAGTATAAGACGGTAATCTGAGTATAAGATGATAGTCTGGGTATGGGACGGTAGTCTGGGTATAGGACGGTAGTCTGAGTATAAGATGGTAGTCTGAGTATAAGACGGTAGTTTGAGTATAAGAGTGTAGTCTGGGTATAGGACGATAGTCTGGGTATAGGACGGTAGTCTGAGTATAAGATGGTAGTCTGAGTATAAGACGGTAGTCTGAGTATAAGACGGTAGTCTGAGTATAAGACGGTAGTCTTAGTATAAGACGGTAGTCTAAGTATAAGACGGTAGTCTGAGTATAAGACGGTAGTCTGAGTATAAGACGGTAGTCTAAGTATAAGAC
The DNA here is from genome assembly GCA_942486065.2 of Calliphora vomitoria. Lineage (NCBI taxonomy): Eukaryota > Metazoa > Arthropoda > Insecta > Diptera > Calliphoridae > Calliphora > Calliphora vomitoria. The sequence goes on from OW818029.2 coordinate 58,575,680, forward strand.
GGTAGTCAGAGTATAAGACGGTAGTCTGAGTATAAGACGGTAATCTGAGTATAAGACGGTAATCTGAGTATAAGATGATAGTCTGGGTATAGGACGGTAGTCTGAGTATAAGATGGTAGTCTCGGTATAGGACGTTAGTCAGAGTTGTTAGATATGGATATCTCTGGACACGGTTTCTTAAGCAGATTTTTATCCAAAATTGGAATTGGAATACGTAATTTTACTTATTAAATTGACGTATTGTTTGATGAACTTTGGGAATTGATATTTAGTTCAATCAAGGTGAAACAGCTATTCTAATGAAAATATTTGCAACATTTTCATCATTCACCCATAAATTTCTGACTTACAATATTGTTTGTTATTGTCTTATAGGACATACCAAAAAAAAACAAAACAGATCAGAAAATGTTTGTAAAAACAAAATGAAAAGAATTTCAAAACCTGATCAAGATATGTAAAGATATTTATAGCATTGATTGGTTTAAATATAGAATCAGGCATATCAAGTAAAGTAAAACTTCAACAACTGCACCACTGGCAGCTGTATAAAGTGGCAGTAGCCAACAACCACATTTCAAGGTTTCATCATCCTCATCATAAGCTGCAGCAAATATTAAACCAAAGACGATGCTGCTTGGCTTTTTTTTTTTGCTCATTAGGATAGAAAAGAATCTTCGTTCTTGTTGTTTTTTGTAAGATGGCAAAACGCAGCCAAAGTGAAGGAAATTAAAATGGACAAAAACAAAAGATTATAACACTTGTTGCTTGCTACAAAATGTGGCAGAAGTCCTGATGCTGCTGCCACTGCAAGTGTATGTGTGTATAGAAACAGAAGACAAAACAAACCATTAATGAAATCACGTAATACAGTGAAGAAGATACCATGATTTCATGTGATTGCACTAGAGTAAACATTTCATACATGTTTGATGAGGTTGACGTTGCTGCTCCTCTAGAAGGAAATATAGGAAAAGTGTTTATTTGCACTCGTAACGTACGAGAATTTAAAAATAGAATTCCTGTCAGTAGTTTAAGAAACCCTAGAAGAATAAATCGCTTGCAAAAGTTGTATTTTTGTTGATAATAAAATTTATGTGTTAATGGTTTCGAATTTGCAGAATGCATAGATGGCAAGAATGTAGGAATCAAGAATAAGTTTACTTTGTGATGTACAGGTTTTGTTAAACCCATCATGTCAATGTAGTGCTTTATTGGAAATTCCTTAAAATTAAACTTTGAAGAAATTTTACTTCGCTCATACTTAGTATAAAATTCACAAAACGATTAAAAAATTCAATTTTAGATTTCGTCTCTTTTACTACTCCCGAGTTCTTCCTTATTTTTATGAAATCATTTTAACAATTTATTTTCAAATCTCATAGTTTTCGATTTCACAAAGAAATTAAACGGACATGTAAACACTTACAACATTTATCTCTCAGATTCAATTATATACGTCATATCTGTAATAATTAAATGAACAAATTAAAAACTAAATAAAAAATGCCGAAGAAGATGAGGAAACAAAACAGCATCATCATTTAAACATTCCAATTTAGAAAGTAAAAACAAGTAAAAGTAAATCACTTTAACTTTAAGTATGTTGTTGGTATCAGTATTAGCAGCAGTATCTGAAATCTTAAAATTCTATAGTAAATAACAAACAAACAAACAGCATGTAGCAACCAACATGTTGTAAAGCACACACTCGAAACGTTTCGTTCATCTTTTGGTTAACAAATTTGGAACTGTTTGTGTTGTTTTGTAAAACAAAAGCTAAAACTAAAACAAGTAAATACGAAGAAACTAAGCAAAATAAATTTGAATGCTTTTGGCTATAAAAAAAATGTATAATTTTCTATAGTTTGGTTTTTGATCAAAAGCAACCCAACCTGATTACAATAAATGGCATTCTAATAAATTCTGGCCAACAAGTAAAATAGAAAATTTTACACACATAAAAGTTATAAACCGGACCAGAACGTTTTTAATTTAATGTTTTTTGTAAATGAAATGAATCGTAAACACTTTCCTTTGTAATGAAATATGAAAAGAGAAATAAATGTAAGCATTTTAATAAAAGTAAAAGGTCGAATTGAATTTACACTATAACAGACATAAAGACGGTAGTCTGAGTATAAGACGGTAGTCTGAGTATAAGATGGTAGTCTGAATATAAGACGGTAGTCTGAGTATAAGACGGTAGTCTGAGTATAAGACGGTAGTCTGAGTATAAGACGGTAGTTGAGTATAAGACGGTAGTCTGAGTATAAGACGGTAGTTTTAGTATAAGACGGTAGTTTTAGTATAAGACTGTAGTCTTTGTATAAGACTGTAGTCTTAGTATAAGACTGTAGTCTTAGTATAAGACTGTAGTCTTAGTATAAGACTGTGATCTTAGTATAAGACTGTAGTATTAGTATAAGACTGTAGTGTTTGTATAAGACAGTAGTGTTTGTATAAGACTGTAGTCTTAGTATAAGACTGTGATCTTAGTATAAGACTGTAGTCTTAGTATAAGACTGTAGTCTTAGTATAAGACTGTAGTCTTAGTATAAGACTGTAGTCTTAGTATAAGACTGTAGTCTTAGTATAAGACTGTAGTCTTAGTATAAGACTGTAGTCTTAGTATAAGACTGTAGTCTTAGTATAAGACTGTAGTCTTAGTATAAGACTGTAGTCTTAGTATAAGACTGTAGTCTAAGTATAAGGCTGTAGTCTTAGTATAAGACTGTAGTCTTAGTATAAGACTGTAGTCTTAGTATAAGACTGTAGTCTGAGTATAAAACTGTGATCTTAGTATAAGACTGTAGTCTTAGTATAAGACTGTGATCTTAGTATAAGACTGTAGTCTTAGTATAAGACTGTGATCTTAGTATAAGACTGTAGTCTTAGTATAAGACTGTAGTCTTAGTATAAGACTGTAGTCTTAGTATAAAACGGTAGTCTTAGTATAAAACGGTAGTCTTAGTATAAGACGGTAGTCTTAGTATAAGACGGTAGTCTTAGTATAAGACGGTAGTCTTAGCATAAGACGGTAGTCTTAGTATAAGACGGTAGTCTTAGTATAAGACGGTAGTCTTAGTATAAGACGGTAGTCTTAGTATAAGACGGTAGTCTTAGTATAAGACGGTAGTCTTAGTATACGACGGTAGTCTTAGTATAAGACGGTAGTCTTAGTATAAGACGGTAGTCTTAGTATAAGACGGTAGTCTTAGTATGAGAGTAGCTCATATGTGCTTTGGTTTTATGAAATTTTTAAATATAAAAAATAAAAAAAAAGTTCAAAAACATTTAAATAATTTTGAAAACCATTCAAAAATCCTAAAAAAGAATATTGTATTAAAATAATAAGCCAATCTAAACAATATAACAGCGAAACAAAACAAAACTAACTATAAAAATAAAATGTTTAACAAACTTAATTTTACATTTCTTCAAAAATGCTGCTGAGCAACAGTGATCGAGTAGAGAATACTAAAGAAAATGAAACGAAATATATAAAAATAAAACGAAGAAAAAGTAATGGTCAGAAAATGATGGACATGATTATGCTTATTAATGGCGTTTTAAAGGTATTTAACATGACATGAGTTTTAAATTTTTGCTTGCCTTCCTTCTTCTTTATGTGTTTTTTACAAAAAGCTTGAACTCTTTTACATTTTTGTTATTGTTTGTATTGAAACACTGGCCAAAAGTTCAATGGACGCTGGAATGAATGAAATATGATGATACGACGCGTAACCATACACAGCCATAGTTCAGTTTTTTTTTTTAAATAAAATTTTGTTGTTCCAGCTTTAAATGTTACAATTGTTTGAGTATCCAAGTGCTCTTTACTCGTACTTAATTAAGTTAAGTTATTTTTATTTCCAGCCAATTTGTTGACGCATTTTGTTAACAACAGTCTTAATGGTAAGCAATGTCTAAATATGACCTTTTGGCTGTAGAATATGCTTTATATGCATTTACAATGTGAGAAGGTCATTAAGTTGCAGCAAAAGTTTGTCAAAGTTGGTAAATTAACATAATTTTATCTCTTCTTATATGAAGCAAAAATTACTGTAATTGAATTATTGTAAAAATTACAACACGTTTAATTGATTTTTATCATGTTTGGTTTTTAAGTACACAGCGTGATCTTAATTATGAAAAAAAAAGTCTTAAATAATTTTATTTAACATATGTATGTATGTATGTATAGTTGTTGTAGAACAGTTTTTAATTTCTAAACGGCGCTCAGCAAATATGTTTTACTATATGAATACGCACGTTAATTCATTAATTTTGCTGATAAATCTCTAGCCATTTTAATGGGGTTTCATTACAGCAAAATAACATGAAAAAGTGATTAATAGTTTTTTAAACCACTTTTTTTTTCTTCTTTTCATAAAATATAACAAAAATTACATGCTAAGTAGAGATATTTTACTTTTTAACCAGATACTTCTAAAGAGAAAAAAGAAAAAAAAAATACTTTAAGTTATTTTTTTTATTTATTCACGTGAATATTCCATCGTATTTATAAGCAGCGTAAGTGTATCTAGATGAATATATTATGGCATACTTTCTCTCTATAAGTATGTTTTTTTTTAAGTATTAAAATTTACAATTTTTGAAGTAGTAAAGAATAGTTTAATGTTAATACAAAGTATTTACAGACATTTTACCTATTTTAACATGTGCATGTCCTAAGCAGGGGGTCAATTGACCCTTTTGGATTACAATGAGACTGTCTGATAGTTGGTCCAATGTAGTCAGTACATTGGATTCACACACTAGCTACATTACTGCTTACTTGATGAGCTACATAAATAGTAATTTTAACATCCTGATTGACTTCAAATAGCCAGTTAAAAAGACTTTTCATTGACCGATTTCTTCTAAACAAACCTTCCATCGACACTGCTCCAATAGATTACTTCTGGGTGGTAAAATAACTACTTTCTAGAGTGCAGTACAAAATATACTTTTAAAGTGACTACACTCTATGTTAGAGACACTAAAGAGACAATTGACTTCGTGCTACGTTACATGGAATGTAAGTATACTAAAGCAAAAAGAAAATAAACTTTATGAGAATTATATGAACACAATTTGTATAAAACCAGTTTGTACGAATTACTCACAAAAAAAAAAAAAAATGCACTCTAGATTACTAAGAGACACTTAAGTAACAATTGTCCTCACGATAGATTACATGGAATGTATAAAGTAACCGATAGAATTCTCTCTCTGAACTACAAAGATCACATACATGTCAAATGACCCAAATATATCAATTGGAGTTAGCTTAACATTTTTTAATTTGTTCTATTAAATTAATTAAAATAATTAATTGAATCTTTTAGTGCATCTGGTCAGAGAATAACTAAAAATGTTAGTGTCCATTTGACACCTTCAAAACTGAAGGTAGGTCAATCGATTTAACGATTCGTCTGCCGAAATCAACCTTCTGTTGTCATGTAAGGAGTGAGATCGTAAAATTCTTAACACACGTTTTTCATTAAAACTTTTACCCCAAGTATTATTTGATTTTTTTTTTTTTTTAATCAAGTTACCTTTGTAAAACATGTCAGTTATTATGTTTAATGTCAATTATATTAATTTGTTGTTAATCTGATTAAAATGAGTGCCCAGAAAAAAGTGCGTACTAATATTATTAAATATTTTCAACAAAACCCAACTTGGTCCTACAAAAAGTTGACCAAGCATTCAAAGGTCCGCCGTCTAACTGATTCCAATGTTATTAAACAGTTCCGGGAGAACTTGTCGGTTGATAGAAAACCTGGTTCAGGTAGAAGGAATGGTTCACATGATGTTTCTAAAGCCAAAAAAAATAGAAAGCATTTTCAAAAGAGCTCCCACCATCTCCGGTAGGAAAGCAGTCCGGTTAGCTCAGTGCTCGGAATATTTAGTACAAAAAGTTAAAGCTAATGCAGGTTTAATAACATACAAGGCTCAAAAAGTTCCTGACAGGAACGATGCTAAAAATTTAGATGCCAAAAACAGGGCACGGAAATTGAAGTCAAGTTTTATAAAAAATATTCTTGCTGCATAATGGATGACGAAACGTATATTCTGGCAGATTTTTCGCAACTTCGTGGTCAAAAATTTGATGTTGCTGATGCTCTAGGGAATGTTGAAGAAAAGTTTAGAACCCAAAAGTAGACAAAATTTCCCAAAAAGTTCTTGGTATGGCAAGCAATATGCAGTTGCAGCAAAAGAAGCCAATCATTTGTTAAAACGGGCTCTATAAATACCGAAATTTACAGTAAGGAATGTTTAAAAAAAGGCTGCTTCCATTTATAAGACTTCATAATGTGTCCACTTATTTTTGGCCTGACTTGGCATCCTGTCACTATGGTAAACAAGCCCTTGAGTTGTAAAAAAACAATAATGTGGTATTTGTACCAAGAGAGGCAAATCCTCCAAACTGCCCGGAGCTAAGACCAATGAAGACCAATAGTGGTTTCATTTTTATTAACATATATGTATGTTAAAAATTTTTCGATCTCAGTCCTTAGTTAAAATCTATATAAATATATAAATGTCTTTGTAAGTTTGTTTGTTTATTTGTTTGAGCATCACGACTAAACGGCTGAACTGATTTTATTGAAATTTGGAACGTAGATAGATCCTTACTTGAAAGCGTCAATAGGCTATAACTTTTTTTCAATACTTGGACCAGAAAGGGATAAACAGGGGGAAAACCGATTTTGTTTAATTAAAATCCTTACATATTTTTCTTACTACGACAGGGGTAGCGAAGCGCACTGGGTCAAGCTAGTATAATCATATAAACTAAATAAATGTTTAGTAAATAATTTAAAAAAAAAAAAAAAAAACTAAATTCATAAATATATTTTCTACTTAACGTCCTAAAAATTGCTTCTACGACAACAGATGTAAAGTAATGTTTAAAGTAAATACGAAAACCATTAAATTCCTTCAAACCACTGCTTATTAAAAATATGATAGAGTCTAGCATAAAACGTACTAGATGTGTGAGTTAGTGAGTATTTTTAACCTTTATTGCTTTTTAAAAGTGTTTAATTTAGAATGAAGTTTAAATAATTTTTAATTAAATTTTTAACACTTTTGCACATGTTTCTACATTTCTTTTCAGCGCTTAAACAAAGCTGTCGCTATTGTTGTTGCAGCTATTTTTAGAAAATGCCACACATATGTGCATATATTAAGTGGCTGAGTGGCTGAGTGACAGGTAGACTTAAAATTAAAAGAATGTAAGTATGTACTTATATATAAATGTAATCTGTAATAAATTCATGTAGTAAGTATAATATTATGGTCTTGTACTCTTACATTTAGATTACTTTCTCTGTTTTTACACTACAAGTTTAACCAGTTTCCCAAGCCACACAATGTCTTCATGTGACAGTATATGCAAGCAGTCAGTCAGTCAGTCATACCGACAGAAGTAATATGTAAGTAAATATCATAAAAACAAAAATATTCTATTTCGTTTTCTTTTAAATTTAGTATAAAGACTTGTTTAATGATTTAAGCGTTGAAAATTTTATTATTTATTTTCATTAATCTGCTACATGTTGTTGCTGCTAACAAACGTACGAATGAACAAAATATCTATTTCTTTCAAATACACCAAATCCCCATGAATTTTGTATAGTTAAACACACATAAGTAGTTTTCAAACATTTTGGCGGACTACAAGTGAAATTGTAGCATTAGTGAAAATAATTCAAAATTCTGGTTATTCTGTCATAAATATTTGATAAATGTTCTTGTTATTTTGTTGCTTTGGTTCCGTATTTTTTTTTTTTTTTTTTTTTTGTTTGGTTTCTTTTCAATTTGGCCTAAAATGGCAACAAGTGCTTTTGTCGGTTTTGTATACAAAACATTTTATACTGTAACAAATTCACTTTTTTTTCGGTTTGTTCTTATTTTACCATTCTGTTACAAATTAATAAATATGCGTATAATTTGTGGTATAAATTTATAGGAAGTGAAAAGAAATTGATTTTTGAAAAGGGTGATGTTACATGATGAGTTTTTTTTCCCCCATAATAAATTTTTAAAATTAAATTTTCATACAAAATATGTTCGATAAAACTTTGATAAATTTAAAAATTTAAAATAATAAATAGGTCTTTATTGAAAACTCTATGAAAACTCATAGCGTGATTTAAAACCCAGAAATAATGGTAATAAATAGAAAAAAATCAGAGAGAGTATCTTTTACATCGCAAAACATGTAAGAAAGTATAGACGGTCAACCCCGACCATATAATAATCTCAGTAAACGAACGAAACTGTTTTTTTTATATTTCGGAAGGACATATCTTATCGAAATATCTTCAAAATTGCGAACTCTACTTTGCATACAAGGTTTATATGGACAGCCAACCAGACAGACATTGCACAGTAGTTTAAAAACTTTTTTTTTTTTTTTTGGAAATAATTCGGAAATATATGAAAAAACGTACAAATTTTTCAAAGGGGGCAAGGTTTGTGGACCTTCTGAGGAGTAAATAAAGGTATTTTATATAAGTATTTGATATTGGTGAAAACCTTATCACTTAAAGATTGATATTTTAGTAAAATTAAATAATTTTATAAATTCTTGGAACGTAATTTATCTTAAAAGCTAAAAAAATTATAATATGGTGATTTTCCATGAAGAAAAATTTTAACTACTGTAAAATTTTAACGGTTAAAGATATCGGAACAAAATTTGAAACTAATATAGATCCAAATGTCTTTAATTCAATGTCATTAAAATTTTTGACATTTTTTATTTGCAAATACCGAAATTCCTAAAACGAGTGCCTACTGTTACGTTATTTACTGTGTGATAGTAAAGAACTTTGTAGGTATTTAAGTAACATATATTATAGTAACATTTCTTTGCCTTTTTAGAATTTTATACTTAAACCTTAAATTATTTTTTAAAATTGGCCAAGTTTGGATAGGCCTGGGGGGTTTTATGTCCACTTAAGTGTCCCAAATTTTACTTTACACGCTTTTACATTAAGTTATCTTTCCGGTTCTTATAAAATTTGTTTATGGTCCCGAAGAAAATTTTTTTCTACAAAGGAAAAAAAATATGGTCTTTTTTAAAAAAAAAAAAAAAAAAACTTGAAAAATAAATTTGGATGTTTCAAATTTGGATGCGTATTACTTTTTATAGGGACAAAATAACTGTTAGCAAGTTGTTTTTATTTTATTTAGAATTTTATCGCCAACATATGTGATATTAAAAATAAATTTCGATCCTCCGTTGGCCCGCTATATCTAAAAAACCATAAAAAGATCAGCAAAATTAAAAAAAAAACTAACTTCTTAATGACTATTTATATTTTAAACTAGCTTTACCCGGTGCGCTTCGCTACCCCTGTCGTAGTCTATGGTGGAAATTTCAATAAAATCGTTTCGGCCGTTTAGTATTTATTGTTTAAGAACTAAAGGTACCAATTTTACCGGTTTTCGCCCTGTTTACCCCTATCTGGTCCAAGTATTGAAAAAAGTTATAGCCTATTGACGCTTCCAAGTAAGGATCTATCTACGTTCCAAATTTCAATAAAATCGATTCAGCCGTTTAGGCGTGATGCTCAAACAAACAAACAAACAAACTTACAAAGACATTTATATATTTATATAGATTTCAGCACATTTGGATCGTAAATAGATTTTTGGTGATTTTTTAAAAAGTTGAGACCCGAGGTGACCAACTTTGAGGGGTCATGCATTGGCCCCCATTAAGTCTAGGAAGCTGAACAAATGCAAATCAACTCGAAAACACCTCAGCTCCAACTATGTGACATTTCCTAACAATATCTTCAATAGTTCCCGAGATACCGAATTATTTCCCAAAAAAAGTTTCTAAACCACTGTGCATTTTTTAATTTACTCAGAAAATGATTCTGAGTAAAAAAAAACTTTCAAAAATACATAAATTAATGCAAAATTGTACAAATTCATTAAACATTAAAATATTGATATAATACTCGGTATTTACAAATTTTTCCACTTTTTCAAGAAATCCTCCCATTAAAGATTTTATAGTTGCTTCCGTTAACTTTTTGGACGAGGTGGTCTACTTACACTTAAAATCGGGCATGTCCTGCGATACCTTTCCTATGTTCTTTAATTCTATTTTTTTTTTTTTTTACAAGAGTCACATAAAAATCTTGACCCGGAAGTTGTGGAAAGTCTGCCAGTACATAAGTTTCATCATACATCACACAACAGGTGTATATTTCTATAAAATTTTACCTAAATATTTTTGCTCGTTCTTTTGGAACTTTCTTAAATAATTTATACAGAACTTTGGCTCTGTGCACATAAAAGAATCATAACATTTAACTTTACGAGCTGTTTTTCTGATATAAGTGTTCGGTGCTCTTCGAAAGAGTTGTTCGACTCTTTTGCCTTACCAATATATGTTAGACCTTTTTCCTTCCTGATCCAGATTTTCCTTAAATGCTCATATCTTCATTATACAGTTTAAAGGCGTTTGAAACAGTGTGACGATGAACATTCAAATATTTTGCTATTTTTTTGTTTTAATTATTTTTTCATATACTTTTTTCGGGTACCATTTTGACCGAAATAACAGTTGTAAATGAATGAATTAGAAAAGATAATATCTAACATATTTTTTAAACTTAACGTGATTAAAAAAATAATAATTTGCTGGATGTGTGGGTGTTAGACTAATCAGGGTTATTCCTGTTCTCACTTTCACCATTCAACGTATTTTTAGAAGCATAATTACAACAATATTTATATTAAATAAAGTTTATAAAATTATATAATTAATAACGTGCCATTTTAATTTAATTGAATGATTTAATAAGGACTTAATTATATATAACTCAAAAGCGTTTACTCACCATTGAATTTTATTATTTCTTTAAGATAATGAAAATCATTAGAGTCCGACCTCAACCATTTTTTTTTTTTAACAAAAACCGAGAATTTTATATTTTAATCGATAGAGAGATTATTTGTAAAAAAAAATAAAATAATTCGCTGTGAATTCTGAGTGAATTCTCAAAGGAATGAATTCAGTAAAGTGTTTAGTCTATGAATTAAGTCGCAATTCGATTTGGTTCTGAAATTGAAATTAAGAATTAATTATTTCGAGTCGTTGTCACAGAGTGTCTTACAGTTGTCTATTCACTCCCTTCTAGAGAATCACCGTGCTAAATTGAATATAAACATTACCGTTCCTACCACTAAGAAACCAATCTCGAGATTAGTTCTGTGTCGGTAGCTGGTACAAGTGACAGGCCCATTTGTTAGCGATAGATCCAGTTCCTAAAGAATCAAGTCATTTGGCTAGTCCTGTGTCTGTTCGCTTTGTTAAGGGAAATATTTTTAAATTAATTCTTAATTTCTTCAAAATTGTCGTTATACATCTTTTTGAAACCTCCTGTTCTATGTGTGAATATACCCAATGTGCTGCAGAATATTTTATTAACACTTTCTGATTTTATTTCGATTAGTTTTGGTGGCAAACTAGGTGGAATCTACTCCCACAGTCGAAAGTTTTGGTAACATGCCATATTTGTATATTAATATTTACGTATGTATTTGAATTTTTTTAAGTGTTGATTGATTACTGATTTGATTTGTTTAGTCATTGATGTTGTAGTTGTTGTCGATTATGATCTACTGCTCTAGTTTATGTTTCGAACTTGTTTTTCACTTTTCTTGAAGTATATTTTACAAAGAAAAAAAAACACAAATCTCACACACTTACATACTTACCTGACTCGATTTACCTTTAACGGTTATTAGCCGCACGTGTATTAACAATATAGTGTATGTATTATACTGGTCAGTACATTCGCATTTTGTTTTATTGGGTTTTCTTTATGCGATTTAAGAAACAATTTCCTTTTACAATCTAAGGTCGGTGAATGATGCTGAAAAAAAAACAAAATGTTAGTTTCAATGGAAAAGTTATTATTGTTCATTATTCAATGAAATCAGTTCATGAACTTTTACAAATAAAAATTCTTAAGTCAAACAAGTGTTATAACCAACATAAATATACAACCCGCTTTTGGCGGGATTATCCAGCTTTTTTGCTGTTTCAGACTTATAACTATATTTTGATTATCAGCCCCTTCTTTAATCATTTGAATCATATTTTGCTTTATGTTGTAAGATATTTTAATAACATTTGTGATTCTAATAATCGAACTCATACATTTTGTAGTTGGCGTTGCTTAGAATAATTATTTTGAAATTGTCACTCATCTTTGGAATGATTCTAGGACTAGATCTTAAATCAATGATTGTTTTTTCAAGTAGTTTCTTAGCTTTACGAAAGAGCTACAGATCTAAAATCGAATATTCAGTTAAATTCTACTAATATGCAAGATTCGTTTCCAAGCGCTAGTTCGGAAACATCTCCCTTGTTAAAAGAATAGTGATTCTAATACGAACATAAACATTTTTAAAAGTTAATGGGACTAAGTATACATTACATTGAATATAAAATATAACAAACTTTCATTAAGCGCTTCCTGCACGCAGAAAAAAAAATATAGTTGTGGATGTTTACTGTAACCATTTCAACATTTTTATAAGTTTTTTTAACAATATTATTGTCACAGTAACTATTTATATGATTGTGGTAACAATAATATGGTTAATTTACGATTCACATGATTGTATCAACCATATATATGGTTACAGTAAACAAGTATATATATGGTTGATACAATCATGTGAATCGTAAATTAACCATATTATTGTTACCACAATCATTTACATAGTTACTGCGACAATAATATTGTTAGAAAAACTTATAAAAATGTTGAAATGTTACAGTAAACATGCACAACTATATATTTTTTTCTGCGTGTATCTTTAAATTTAAATAAAACAAAGTTTGTGTGAAATAGCATCTATATATTCTTACGAGCATTCGAAATGTTAAATTATCCATGACTCTGGCGCATAAATCAGGCTGAATTTGACCGATGGCAGATGTCAAGTTGACCGCTGTGGTTTGTGGCTTATTCGCATAGATCTGCGACTTAAGAAAACCAAACAACAAAAAGTTTAACAGCGTAAAATCGCACGATCTCGGTTGGCTGTTCAATCTCCTACACGTGCCTCAAATCGTTCGTGCAGAATGTCCAAAGTGGCATGAGTTGTATAGCACATTGCTCCACCACATGTCGTTGGTATCCGTATCATCCAATTCAGGCTAAAATAAGTTGGTAATCGTAGATCTATAACACTCGCCGCTGACGGTGATGGCCTGGCCAACGTCGTCAGCCAAAAATCCACACCAAACAGTTACTTTTTCGTGAAGCGTTGGGATCTCATGTAGACAATTTTGATTGCTCATTTATAGGTCTCATAGCTGATGTGATTGTTTGATGAAAAACTAACAGAACAGAACATCCATTTTGTTAAATTAATTTTATCATTTGCACGTGCATGGTGATTTGGCAAAAAAAAAAAATGAATAAATGAAAGACAATTCTACAGATGTAGCTTCAACAATATGACTGCTATCAACTATCAAATTATGGAAGTCGCTATTGGAAGACCCTTTACTTACTTTGGAATCCCGTTTTTTCATATCTCATATCCCGCTTTGGCTAAAAATAACATTTATTAAAAAAGAAAATATTGTTCCCCTCCAGAGTGTCAATATTAGTTATATCAGTGAGAATTTTTGAACTTAATTTCAATAAATTCGTATGTTAAGAGAGAAACCAATGGTTGGTTCTATTTATTTTAATACAAGCAGAAATTTTGTTATGAAATATTTGTAGAACACAACTTTTAAATGTCTATTTCATATTTGATATGCCAAATATTTTCTGTATTTCCCTAAATTGATGACTTTATTATTTATTTTTTACATTCAGATATACATATATCCATTTTTGTACATTAATATTCAACAAAACTAAAAACTAAATTGATTTATTGCAAATATTTGCATAAATAATTATATAATGCGACTCACAAAACCAAATTTGATTTGAGTTTATTCACTTAATTACATGTTTTTTTTTTCTAGTTAGTCTCCATAAATTTTCATTATTTTTTTCTTCATAAATATTTATAGTTTTTATAAAAAAAAAAATCTAATAATAGCAGGTCTTTAGTTGTTGTTTGTAAAATTATGCTGCCTTGGTAAAATGCTATTAAATGAAATTAAATTTTAATTGACTATTGCAAGTGAAAGGTTTGTTTTTTATTTGTAGGATTTTTTTGGATTATAGCTTCTTTAGCTAAATGTTAATTAAATCAACATAAAATATTCTTCATTACAAATGATGACTGGATCTTGCTTTAATGCAAAACATAAGAGTTAAGACACACACAAATGTTATGCATTTGACATGATTGTGTCTTTGATGGCATGTGAATGTTTGCTGAATTTAACCAGAAATTATCAACTAATTTTGTTAGAAATATATATACTAAGGCATCCATTCGAATAATGGATATATATATATATTTACAGTAAACATATATATTTGTGACAACCATTTATATGATGAATAATTTTATCATAATATGTTGTTCTCAGATTATGATATAAGAGCAACATAATATGGTAAATCCTTCATCATATAAATGGTTGTCACAAACATATATATGTTTACTGTAACCATATATATGGTTGAAATATTCATGTGAATCGTAAATTAACCATATTATTGTTACCACAATCATATATATAGTTACTGTGACTATAATATTGTTAAAAATTGTGAAATGGTTACAGTAACCATGCACAAATGTTGAAATGGTTACAGTAACAATGCCCAACTATATTTTTTTTCTGCGTGTATGATCGTTTTATATTCAAACAAATAATACTAATACTAGCTCAGAAGAAAGTGAAAGTTATATTGAGGATGACATTGATACTTTGGTACATATGCTCTTTATATTTATAACAGGTGGCGCAAAAGTAATACGATGACATTTGTACACCTATAAAGTGGAATAGATTTTGCACAAATAAGAGTATCTGAAAAATAATTCGGTCTTTATGTTCCATTCAAAGGGTACTACATTTAAAAAAAAAACAAGTCGTTTCGAAACATTTTTGTCCAAAATATCCAGCGATAATTTGATAATAACAAAAAAACATTCAAAGTCAAATTAATTTCATACTAAGGACAGAGATGAACAAATTTTTGACATACATATATGTTAATAAAAATTAAACCACTAAACTTACAGTTTTGAATCTTTTTTTATTTGATTGAAATTATTGTAACAATTTGCAAAAAAAAAAATATTTTTATAGTTCTAGTCACTAGTGATGAAATTTTGAACCTTTTTCGAAAACCCTTCCATTATGGTTTTTATAGTGCTTTATGTCACTTTGTTCGAAAAGGTTGTCCATCTCCGTTTAAAATCTACAACACTTTCGGACACCTTTTTGTGCTCTTCAATTTTCTTTTAAAAAGAGCCCAATATCTCTCCACTGGCCTTAGCTCCAGGCAGTTTGGAGGATTTGTCTCTCTTGGTACAAATACCACATTATTTCTGTTGTACCACTCAAGACCTTTCTTACCATAGTGACAGAATGCCAAGTCAGGCCAAAAATAAGTGGACACTCTAAGAAGTCTTATGAATGGAAGCATCATTTTTTGTAAACATTCCTTGATGTAAATTTCGGTATTTATAGAGCCCTTTGTAACAAATGGTTGGCTTTTTTGCCGCAACTGTATATTGCTTGCCATTCCAAGACCTTTTGGGAAATTTTGTCTGCTTTTGGGTCCTAAACTTTTCTTCAACATTCCTTCGAGCATCAGGAACATCAAAATGTTGACCCGGAAGCTGCATAAAATCTGCCAGAACATACGTTTTGTCATCCATTATGCAGCAGGAATATTTTTTTTTTATAAAATTTGACTTCAATTTCTGTTTTTGGACTCTAAATTTTTAGCAGCGTTCTTGTCAGGAACTTTTTAAGCCTTGTGTGTTTTTGGACCTTCATTGGCTTTAACTTTTCGTACCAAATAGTCCGAGCACAGAGCTAACCGGGCTGCTTTCCTACCGGATGTGTTGGGAGCTCTTTTGAAAATGCTTTCTAATGTAATGAACCAGGTTTCCTATCAACGGCCAAGTTCTCCCGGTACTGTTGAATAACATTGGAAACAGTTTGACGGCAGACCTTTGATTTTTTGGCCAAGTTTTTGTAGGACCAAGTTGGGTTTTGTTGAAAATATTTAATAATTTTATTACGCACTTTTTTCTGGTCACTCATTATAATCAGATTAACAACAAATGAATATAATTGACATTAAACATAATAACTGACATGTTTTACAGAGGTAACTTGATCAAAAAAAAAAAAAAAAATCAAATAATACTTGGGTTAAAAGTTTTAATGAAAAACGTGTGTTAAGAATTTTACGATCTCAGTCCTTACATCCTAATTGGGAGCTTAGTTTTCGCGGCAATCTTAGCCTAAAACATACCAATTAAATTAAAAAATTAAATATAGTCCCTTTAAACTATTATTTTTGCACTTAAAATGTTGTAATGAGCTCTAAATACTTTCACATAGTAACATTTTAGTGATTTCTCCTCCTATTCAAATCATCTTGAAAAAAAGTTTCAAGGTTTTTTGTTTTTTCAGTCGTGGTATGAAAATATAACTTCTAATTAGATTTTAGAATTTTTTCCATCAACTCTCTTGTTCTTTCAACATATAGATACGTCGTGGTAAATGTATGCTAGCATTTATAAAATGTTTTGGAAGACAGCATAAACATTTAGTAATAAAGGCTATTAAAAAAATGTATTCATGATTTGAGTTAAATAAAAATATAGTTTTTATAGTTCTATTCCAAGCCTATTGGAACATCAGGCAGCACATAGCCTCTATGGCTTTGTTGGCACATACGCACTCTTTTGTTGGAATTTTCAATGATAATTTCGCATAAATATGATTTTTATTAAAGCAACGATGAATTTCCTCCATCAATGCATGGGTGGTTGTGGTCTTGTTGGCATACAACTTTGACTTCAAATACAGAAATAAACAGAAATCCAATAGTGTTAATTACTCGACTAATTATTATCACCGAAACGAGATAATACACGACCAGTAAATGTTTCATGCAGTAATTGAATTATTTCACATGCTCTATGGAATGTAGTACATATCAATATCAATCAAATTAGGTAGCAAAAACACTGTTATTTCCTGAATTCGAGTACTAGTACCAGTCACTGCATGGCCATCCGCTAGCCTAAAATCCGCACCATGCATAGTGACACAGTTATCAAAGCCGTCAACTTGGAAATCGTCCTACGAGTGTTATTCTCAATCTTGTCACAATGTTTTTAAACCAAAAATGTTCCACGTGCTTTTTATGTCCTTTACAATGAGTGGTAAGGGTATTTATAAGTTTGCCATTGCGTTTGTAATTTCTACATTTTTCATTTGCTACCCCATAAAGTATATTCTAGATTGTTATAAATACAGGAGTTGATATAGCCATATCGTCCAACCGCAATCCAACCGCCGATAAAGTCCAACCGCAACTTCCGCGATTTTTTCACCAAAATTTTTTTTACCAAAAACTATTTTTTCCAAACATTTTTTTTACCTAGAAATAGTTTTTCATCAAAACGTGTTTTAAATATTTATCTTAAAGCATATTTTGCTGAAGAGTATATAAGATTCGGTATGGCCGAATATAACAATCACTCTTACTTGTTTTCATGTTTTATGCTGTTTTTGGTGTTCACTCTATTGTGGTGTTACTTAATTTTTTGAAAGCCGCAATTTTGTAGTTATACTTAGTATTGTAGTGGTTTAGAATATTCCGAAACTGGAGTCACAATTTCTTTGGTAAATTGTTCCTTATTTTAAAAAAATTTAAACTGTAAAGTGTCCGAACTTAAATGTTTTATGATCATCAATATATAGGCTGATTCATTATAATATTGTATTGAATGTCATAATCTTTATTATGACCTGAAAGAATAATCCCCGACATTTAAAAATAATTGCATTACAATTTTGGCCGCAACTACGCTGTAGGTAGTCCATCCTAAAGGTCCAATTTTCGATCACTCTTTCCAACATTGCTACCGGTAACTCGCAAATTGCAACTTTTGACTTCACATAACCCCAAAGAAGGAAATCCAAAGATGTGATAACACACAATCTAGGCGGCCAGTTAAAAGGGCCGGAAAACGAAATTAGCTGCTCACAAAAAGTATTTTTCAATAAAGCCATTTTTGCTCATAGTGCACGAAAAATATTTCTCATGGAAGGCAAATTTGTATAATGCATCTGAATAATTAGGAGACGTTGTCGGGGTCTGAGTATTTCCATAATGAATTGTCAAACAATACTAAATTAAAATAAGATGACAGTATTAAACCAATCACGTAAAACCAATCTATGAAAAAAAACAATAAGAAAAACCTTAACATTGATCACATTTTAAAGGTCCGATGAACTATTTCACACAGCGGCAGTGTCATAGGTAACACTGTTAAGTCATGTAGTGTTCCTCAAACATTCCGGATATGTCATACGTAAGCAAGGCCGATTGGAACTTATATAAGCATACTTTTAAATGTCCTTATCATATATGAACGAAAAAACCATCGCTTTCAACATTACATCATTGACTTGCTAAATGGCACTTGTGACACATGTTCTTTAAGGTGATTTTATATGTCATTTGCATTGTTTCTAATTAAAAACAGTGGATCATGTAGTAGACCCTGAATTCGTGGTTGTTAATTATATTTAAAGAATTTCCAAGAAAAAATAAGGCCCCTTGATACCACCCGCATAAATAGTTCATCGTGTTGTGATTTTGAGTAGATGTAATGGCTTTTCGTTAAAAAACGAATGATGTTTGTTTGTTTATCTGAAAAAGGTCCTTCGCTCATGATAAATTTGGACCGAATACTTTTCATAAAAAAACTTTCTTGAAGAATTACTTTACAAAGAATTCAACACATGCTAATGTATTATTCATGACACAGCAACATAATTTAGATGTCTTGCAATGACATTAATAACATGACAATGTGTTTGAGTGGCATAACAATGTACAACGCCTCAATGTACAACGGCTCCTAACATATTTAGCAGAGCATGAAATAGTTATACATAGTCTTATTTAAGCCTTTAAAACATTTTTCAAAGTTACGAACCGTTAAAACTTTTTAACACTCAGCTTGGTCAATCCTGACTTCTTTTTTATGCCTACACTGTCATTACAAATTTAGTTTTATGAACTAAATATTAATTTATATTAATTTTTAATCGAACCATTTTTGGCAGTATGGCCCACTGTAAACCGTGTGAATACTTTGTAATAGTAATATGCCTTCTGAAACGGAAATCAGTTGCCGATTGCTATGATATTTTGTATATTTTTTAATTAATTATGTACGTATACTCGAAAGGAAACGATTATTAGAGACTGTTTTGCAATTCCAACTAAGTTCTTTTTGAATATCTATCTACTTAAATTAAAAAATACAAAAACAGCTATAGTTTCTGATTAATTAAAGTTACCTTAAATATCTTAATATTCAATCATTTCTTTGAATTAATAAAAAACAAACAAACATATATAAATTTCTTTAAAATACGCCTTTCTTTTAAATCATCCGATTACTTAGGGCATGTATTTGTTTTAAATTCAATTCTCTAAACCCCACCTTTTTAAGTTAATTTAAAGCAAAAGCAACAATAATCATAACATAAAAACGGCTTCACCTAGACCTCATTTTTTAAGAGGTCAAAAAACTTTGTGTAACATAAAAATCAACACGCAGCCCAAAAAAATTGTACTACTATGAATGTGAATTATTAAATAATATTATACTTGTAGCAAATCTTGTTCAAAAAAAAAAAAAAAAAAAAATTAAATAATAATAAATATAAAATCAATAATTCTTTTAACAGAATTATTAAGTTGAGTTTTTTGTTGTTTCTTACAATTTCATATAAATCTAACAGCTACAGCCCTGACCCTTGTTGGCAGCTCAACAGACATACATAGATGATTTTTACTTCCAACTGCTGACAGCTACAATGTGATTAAGAAAATTATTTCCTTTTTTTTTCTTCTTGTTTTTGATTTTTTGCTGTATGCTGAGGAATTTTATTAATTTGTATTTTTATATCAATACAAATCAATATCTTTATTATTAATTTGCTTATTAATTTAATAACAATGGAAATAAACAATCTGAAGAGTATTAAATAGGTTGGAATCGAATTTTTAAGTACCTTAAATTTGTAAAAAAAAAATATTGAAGTACATTTTACTGAATCAGATTTACATCACTTCCCAAGTAGATGCAGTTGATATTTCTCCATTCTTTAGAATTTTTTTTCGAATCAGTGTAAAATTTCAAACGATTAAGATATGGTAATAAAATTTAAAACTTGTAAGGGCTGAGATCGAAAAATTTTTAACACACAAGTATTATTTGATTATTTTTTTTTTTTTTTTTTGATCAAGTTACCTTTGTAAAGCATATGTTTAATGTCAATTATGTTCAATTGTTGTTAATCTGATTAAAATGAGTGACGAGAAAAAAATACGTACTAAAATTATTAAATGGCCAAACAATCAATGGTCTGCCGTCAAACTGTTTCCAGTGTTATTAAACAGTATCGGGAGAACTTGTCCGTTGATAGAAAACCTGGTTCATGTAGAAGGAGTGGTCCACATGATGTTTCTAAAGCCCATAAATAGAAAGCATTATCAAAAGAGCTCCCAACACATCCGGTAGGAAAGCAGTACTTGGAGTATTTGGTACGAAAAGTTAAAGCCAATGCAGGCTTAAAAATATACAAGGCTCAAAAAGTTCCTGGCAGGAACTCTGCTAAAAATTTAGAGGCCAAAGACAGAGTACGAACATTGAAGTCAAATTTTATACAAAAAATATACCTGCTGCATAATGGATGACGAAACGTACGTAAGGAAAATTTTCCGCAGCTTCCGGGTCAATATTTTTATATCGCTGATGCTCAATGGATTTTTGTAGAAAAGTTTAGCACCCAAAAACACAAAATCTTCCCAAAAAGTTCTTGTCATGGCAAGCAATATGCAGTTGCGGCAAAAGAAACCAAACATTTTTTACAAAGGGCTCTATAAATACCGAAATTTACATTAAGGAATGTTTACAAAAGATGATGCTTCCATTCATAAGACTTCTTAATGTGTCCACTTACTTTTGGCCTGATTTGGCATCCTGTCACTATGGAAGCAAGGTATTGAGTGGTAAAAGAACAATAATGTGGTATTTGTATCAAGAGAGGCAAATCCTTCAAACTGCCTGTAGCTAAGGCCAGTGAAGAGATATTGCGATCTTGTTAGAAAAGAATTGAAGAGCACAAAAAAAGTGTTCATAAGTGTGATAGATTTTAAACGGAGATGGACTAACTGTTCGAACAAAGTGACAGAAAGCTCAATAAAAGCCTTAATGGAAGGGTTTCCGGAAAAGGTTCATAAATTCATCACTATTGATGAAAACTATAAAAATAATATTTTTTGTAAATTGTAATAATAATTTCAATAAAATAAAAAAAAAATCAAAACTGTAAGTTAAGGGGTTTCATTTTTATTAACATGTATGTATGTTAAGAATTTTTCGATCTCAGTCCTTATAGATCAAAAGGTCTTCTAAGCAATGAATGGATAACTTTGGCCACTGTCTTGGCCATAGGGTCTTTTAAAAAAAAATATATTTTTCATAATCTGCGCTTTGTATTTTTAGAAATTTTTAGATAAATATGAAATTTTTCTTCAAAATCTATGTGAAGACCTTTTTGGGAAAAAATCGTAAAAAATATGTTCTATTTTAGATGTTCCGCATTGGGTTGCGTGTAACATCGCACAGTGGTTTAGAAACGTTCTTTTTTTTGGAAATAATTTGGTATCTCGGGAACTATTTGAGATATTGTTACGAAATTTCACATGGTTGGAGGTGATTTTTAAGTTGATTTGCATTTGTTCAGCTTTCTAGCATGAAATATATGAAAAAACATACAAAGGAGACAAGGTTTTTGGAACTTCTGAGGAGTAAATAAAGGCTTTTTATATAAGAATTTGCTATTGTTGAAAACCTTAAGACATGAAGATTGATATTTTAGTAAAATTAATTAATTTTATAAATTTTTGGCACCTCATTTACCTTAAAAACTAAAACAAGTAAAAGAGCTATATTCGGCTGTGCCGATTCTATATACCCTTCACCAAATTATACTTTAAAATAAAATAAAAAATATTTTTTTTTCGAAATTGTTTTTTAAAATTTTTTTTGCAATTTAAAAAAAAAAAAAATTTTTTAATTTAAAATTTTTTTTTTAAATTTATTAGTGAAAAAAAATATGACAGAAAAATGTTTTTTGTGAAAAAAATTCGGGTTAAAAAATATGTTTCCCGATTTGACCCATTGTAGGTCCAACTTACTATAGCCTTATATACATCGTTGCAATGGACTTTGAAATATCTATCATTAGATATCCATATTGCCTATATTTATGACTTAGTAATCGAGATATAGATCAAAAATAGGCCAAAAATAAGGTTGTCTCGGATTTTTGCTCATATCTCCGTTATTTATTTACGGATTTTGCTGATTTTAAACAGGAAACTTCTCGAAAGCATGTCTGACAGAATTATTGAAGATTTGGATCCCGAAGATATCTGGGGTCTTCAGAAAATTGATTTCAACAGACAGACGGACATGGCTAAATCGACTCCGCTATCTATAAGGATCCAGAATATATATACTTTATAGGGTCGGACAATTATATTGGGGAAATTATAAACGGAATGACAAACTTATATATACCCTTCTCACGAAGGTGAAGGGTATACAAATTATAATATGTTGATTTTCCATGAAGAAAAATATAAAATAAAAAATTAATGTAAAATTTTCACGGTTAAAGATATCATAACAAAATTTGGAACTAATATGGACTCAATTATAATCTTTGACATTTTTTATTTTCAAATACCGAAATTCCTAAACCGGGAAAAATGTGTACCAAAAACTAGGTTTTTTAGAAAAATGCCTACTATGACGTTATTTACTGTGTTATTTGTAGGTGTTTAAGTAACATATAGCGTTATACAAATATGGAACACTTTAGAGGATCGGTGCTTTGCCTTTTTAGATTTTTTTGCTCAAATCTAAAATCTTTAAAAAAAAATTGGGCAAGTTTGGATAGGTCTGGGGGGTGTTGTGTCAGCTTAAGTGAGCCAAAATTTACTTTACACGCTTTTGCATTAAATTCTCTTTCCGGATCATATAAAACTTGTATATAGTCTTGAAGAAATTTTTTTTCTACAAAAGAAAAAATATATGAGCCTTTTTGGGAAAAAACTTAAAAAATACGGCACTTTTTACATGTTACAACTTTGGATGCGTTTAACTTTTTATAGAGACAAGATAACTGTTAGCAATTTTATTTAGAATTTTATCACCAATACAGGTGATATTTGAGAAAAAAAATTCGACCCTCCGTAGGCCCGTCACATCTAAAAAACCATAAAAAGATCTAGCAAAATTCAAAAAAAAAAAAAAATAAACCTAAATATCTCTACAACTAATAGAGATAACCTACACATGTAAGCATATTTTTTGTAGATCTTTTTAAGTACTATTTATATTTTAAATTTCAGCTCATTAGGATCATAAATGGATTTTTGTCGATTTTTTTTAAACAATTTTAGGTGATCAAATTTGAGGGGTAACGCACTGGCCCCCATTAGAGCTAGGATGCTGAACAACTGCAAATCAACTCGAAAACACCTTAGCTCTAACCCTGTGAAATTTCCCAAACAATATCCCAAATAGTTGCCGATATACCGAATTATTTCCAAAAAAAAAAAAAACTTTTCTAAACCACTGTGCATCGTTTCTAAATGAAAATATTGAAAATTTATTTGAAATAATTGAAATTTATTACAACTGCGTATATATACATAGTGCCACTGTTGCCCACTGTAGGGTATAAAATTAAAAGTTTTTTCTACAGAAATATCTCAAAAAAAGTTCTTTTTCAAAGCACGTTTTATTTGTTTGTTTTTATTTACTAACGATTATTAGATATTTTAAGATGTTCTTTAAATAATACTTCTTACCACTTCATCTCTATAATAAAACTTAATAAAAAAAAAAAACTCTTCAGAAAGCAAGACGTTAAACATTATACAATTAAGATATTAAACAGCATCTTTTAATAACTTTGGACACCATGACTAATTTTTCCACATAAAAACTCATTAGAATGTGTAATTATTAAATGAAAAATACACAACATAACAAAATAATCTACAATAGAATACAAAAAGAAGAACAACAAAAATTAAGCAAATCCACGCTTGAGCATAATAAGTACGAAAAAAACAATTGGAAAAAATACTTCCGCTGTTTAATTTAAACATGATTTCTTTTTTGTGAAAAAAAACAACAAGATTCTAAGATTTGATAAAAAAAATATATATATTCAAACTTCGATGATGATAGAGTTGTTTTATAATTTCATACTTCTAAGTTATTCCTCAATTACGTACTACGTTTGGTAAATAAAGCAACAAACGCAAAAACAAATCTTATAATTTGTACAAAACTCTTAAGACCAAAACGTGATAAGATAAATGTCTTTAGACACAGACTGGTATAAAAATCATAATGTAAGAACTATCTTGTTATAAATTTATATTATACTCCGATTAAGTAATATGATACTTTGAATTTAAAAAGAAATTATTTGATTTTTAATTAAATTTACAGTTAAACTTCATTTTCAATTCAAACCAAATGATGGATGCTGCAAAAATTTTAAGATCAAATCTCTTACCATCTATTTTAAAAAATTCAAAGATTATCTTTTTGTTGGTGTTTTTGCTAATCTACTTACTCTAGATAAATAAATTTCCAATTAAAATTTCCTTGTTGTAATAAAACTAATATTTAAGGACTGAGATCGAAAAAATCTTAACATACATATATGATAATTAAAATGAAACCACTAAAACAGTTTTGATTTTTTTTATTTGATTGAAATTATTATTACAATTTACAAAAAATATTATTTTTATAGTTCCAATCAATAGTGATGAATTTATGAACCTTTTCCGGAAACCCTTACATTAAGCTTTTTATTGAGCTTTCTGTCACTTTGTTCGAACTGGTAGCCCATCTCCGTTTAAAATCTAACACACTTTAGGACACCTTTTTTGTATGCTCTTCAATTCTCTTGTAACAATAGCCCAATATCTCTCCACTGGCCTTAGCTCCAGGCAGTTTGGAGGATTTGTCTCTCTTGGTACAAATAACACATTATTGTTCTTGTAACACTCAAAACCTTGCTTACCATAGTGACAGGAAGCCAAATCAGGCCAAAAATAAGTGGACACATTTAGAAGTCTTATGAATGGAAGCATCGTCTTTTGTAAACACTCCTTGATGTAAATTTCGGTATATATAGAAACCTTTGTAAAAAATGTTTGGTTTTTTGCCGCAAGTGCAACTTTTATCCATTATGCAGCAGGTATAATTTTGTATACAATTTTACTTCAATTTCCGTGCTCTGTCTTTGGCCTCTAAATTTTAAGCAGAGTTCCTGTCAGGAACTTTTTGAGTCTTGTATGTTTTAAAACCTGCATTGGCTTTAACTTTTCGTACCAAGTAGTCCGAGTACTGAGCTAACCGGACTGCTTTCCTACCGGATGTGTTGGGAGCTCATTTCAAAATACTTTCTATTTATTGGCTTTAGAAACATCATGTGGATCATTCCTTCTACCTGAACCAGGTTTTCTATCAACGGATAAGTTCTCCCGATACTGTTTAATAACATTGGAAACAGTTTGACGGCAGACCTTTGATTGTTTGGCCAACTTTTGTTGAAAATATTTAATAATTTTAGTACGCATTTTTTTCTCTTCAATCATTTCAATGAGATTAACAAGAAATGAACATAATTGACATTAAACATAATAACTGACATGCTTTACAAAGGTAACATGATCAAAAAAAAAAAAAAAAAAATCAAATAATACTTGGGTTAAAAGTTTTAATGAAAAACGTGTGTTAAGGTTTTTTCGATCTCAGTCCTTATATGCAAAAAGAATACATTTAACAAAAATTTAAACTGACCAGACCTGTTTCAGGTGTTAAATAAAAATCACTTCAGAGATTCTGCTTGCATAGACAAATTGCATCACTTTATTATTGTTTTCGATATGATGTAATTTAAGAATCCGCATAAAGAACTTAAAGAAATGTTTTTTGTTTTTCTTTTTGTATGCAAAAGTCAAAACTGGTATGTTGCTAAAAAACTATTTACAAACATTTATTAGGATGACCCTTATTTAGCATTTTTAAGATTTTCGATGCTTCCAAGGTCTAAAATTTTTCTCCGTCATCTAAAAACGATGTGTTGAAAGCTTTAGCAAAACCAGATAATTGGTGAAAACAAGCATAAAAAGAGCTTCCAGTATGAAAGCTAGTGCTAGACTGACAGCTAGTGCTGTAAAAGTATTGCCTATTCGTGTATTGAGTACTCAATACAGAATTGTCATATGCGGGAAGTTTTGCTTTACTTCTTTAATTTGAAAAAAAAAGTGGGGCCGAAGCGCACTGATTTCTCATCAAAGCTTATGGTGAATGTATTTTACGGCTTCAACGTGCGAGAGATGGTTTGTGCAGTTCAGCAGTGGTGATTTTGGCACGGAAGACAAAGCTTTCGCCCAAGCCAGCCAAAAATGTTTGAAGACCAAGTTTTGGAGGCATTACTCCATGAAGAGCTTGCAAAATCATTGGGAGCTACTCAAGCAGCAATTTCAAAACGTCTTTGAGCAGCAGGATTCATCCAAAAGCAGAGAAAATGGGTTCCATTCGAATTGAAGCCGAGAGACCTTGAAAGATGAGTTTGCATATCCGAAATAATGCATGAACGCTATAAAAGAAAATCATTTTTGCACCGAATCATTACTGGCGATGAAAAATGGATCCATTACAATAACCCGAAGCGTAAGTGATCGTATGTGAAGTCTGGCCAACCAGCCGAATCGACACCAAAGCCAAATATCCATGGCGCTAAGGTAATTATCTGTATTTCGTGAGAGAAAAAGCGTCTTATATATTATGAGCTGCTGAAATTTGACCAAACCATCACAGGGAACGTGTAGCAAACGCAACTGATTCGTTTGAAGCTACATGACCAGACATGAAACCGTAATATTCCATCATGACAGCGCTCGGCCACATGTTACATTACCTGTAAAAAACAATTTAGAATGAAGTGGTTGGGAAGTTTTGCATCACCCGCTTTATAGTCCAGACCTTGTCTCGTCCGACTACTATTTGTTTCGACCGATGCAGAACGCTCTCTCTGGGATACGCTTCACTTTGAACAGAGTATCCGATATTGGCTTGATTCGTTCTTACCTTAAAAGGTGAGCAGTTCTTTTTCTCGTAATCCATATGTTTCCAGAAAGATGGGAAAAGGTCATACAATGACCAATACTTTGAATAAATATATATTGTACAAATGATTTTTTCTTCACTTTTGAATATTGATTAAACATTTCTATATAAAGCCTAGTACTCTGTTCATATTTGCGAAAAATTAACAAATGTTGGTTTTAATTTCGTGCGAAAGAAGTGCTGCTTATGTTATTTCGTGTGGAAAATAAGGTTGCCAGATGTATTTCACATGTTTTCCACAATAAGAACAGAGTACTGCTTTTGCGAAGTTATTTCGCATATATTTCATTCCAAATATTTTATATTTGACAGCATTCCGCACGAAATTTTGTAAATTTTCATTAAAAACCATTAACAAAGAAAACTTTTACTGAATTTGCAAATTTAAATTTTACAACTCGCTAAGCCATAATAGGTAATAATATTAAAATTCGCGTTTATTAAAATCGAATTTTTTTAAATTTTTTTTCAATTTCGTTTAAAATATATTTTGAAAATATAAAATTTGGGACTTTAGATACTTGCGTTTTTAATTCCTTTTTGCGTTTATTAAAATCGAAAAATATTTTTGCTTTTTTTCAAATTACGTTTAAAAAATAATTTGAAAATGTAAAATTTGTTTTTTTTTATGATTTTAGCAAATTTCAAATTCATAATAGGTTAAAATTCTTATCATAGGGTAACATAGAGACGAGACGGAATTGTCAAAAACCTAAGTCTGTTGTCAAAAATCTCTTGCAACAACAAAATACATGTTAGTCAATGTATTTTGTTGTTGTATCAGACATATAATTTGTTGTTTTTTTGTTTGACAATACGTAGTGTCTCGTCTCTATGTATATTTCTCTATGATTCTTATTTTATTTATCCTTTTTAAATTTCTTAAAAAAACTTTTGAAAATGTATTTTTGATTTTTTTTAGTTTTATTTTATAATGTTTTATCGATGTCAGAAAATGTTTCTATTTAAACTAATATGGCTACATGAAATACAAAACAAAACTTAATTGGATTTTTTTTATCCAAAACTTTATGTGCAATCTCTAAACGTTATTCTATTTTGCTCAAATTTTCAGCATTTTGTTTATTGATTACGAAAAACTGTTTTTATACCTGAAGGCTTCGAAACCCCAAAGAGTACAAAATAAGGACCACCCTAATACACATGATATCTGGAAGATGACATAAAAAATTTCTATAAATAAAATATGCAGCGAGAAAAAAAATAATTTTTAGAACAGGATTCTTACAAAACAAGTAAGAGTGTTGTATCATTCACAGCATGTACTTTTGTTATAAATAAAGGAAACTTTAGCTTGAGTAGAAAGTTCAAAGTTTAGCTGAAACAAATATTATATATTTATAATTTCATTTGAATAAAGGTAAAAACAAACCTCTTATTAAGAGCGGAATATTTGTTAAAGATCTGTAAATACTGCACTCTTTAACACCAAGTCATGCTTTCCAAACATGTTAGGCGTGAAATAAACAGGCAAGTGGGTCGATGGGAGCTATGGTTAATTATGAATTGATCCCCACAAAATGTTTAAATGTGATTTCATTTTATATAATTTCAAGCATCATTTACGATATGTAAAATCGTCTTTCAAGGTCTCTCGGCTTCAATCCGTATGGTACCCAATTTCCCTGATTTTAAATGAATCCATTTGAATGAATCCACAATAAAAAAGTTTGTCCCAAAATTTGATTACAAGGTTTACATGGACGGACGGACATCGCTTAATTGACTCAGAAAGTTATACTGATCAGATTGGTATACTTGGTATAAAATCTTTGTTGTTTACACTATAACGTTCAATAACTAAGTGAGAATAAATGACAGATAAGGACTGAGATTGAAAAATTCTTAATACACGTTTTTCATTAAAACTTTTAACCCAAGTATTATTTGATTTTTTTTAATTTTTTTTTTTTTATCATGTTACCTTTGTAAAGCATGTCAGTTATTATGTTTAATGTCAATTATGTTCATTTGTTGTTAATCTCATTAAAATGAGTGACCAGAAAAAAGTGCGTACTAAAATTATTAAATATTTTCAACAAAACCCAACTTGGTCCTACAAAAAAGTTGGCCAAACAATCAAAGGTCTGCTATCAAACTATTTCCAATGTTATTAAACAGTACAGGGAGAACTTGTCCGTTGATATAAAACCTGTTTCAGGTAGAAGGAATGGTCCACATGATGTTTGTAAAACCAAAAAAATAGAAAGCATTTTCAAAAGAGCTCCCAACACCTCCGGTAGGAAAGCAGCCCGGTTAGCTCAGTACTCAGACTATTTGGTACGAAAATTTAAAGCCAATGAATGTTCAAAAACATACAAGGCTCAAAAAGTTCCTGACAGGAACTCTGGTAAAAATTTAGAGGCCAAAGACAGAGCACGAAAATTAAAGTCAAATTTTATACAAAAAATATACCTGCTGCATAATGGATAACGAAATGTACGCATGGAACATTTTTCGCAGCTTCTGGGTAAATTTTTTTATGTTGCAGATGCTCGAGGGAATGTTGAAGAAAAGTTTAGGACCCAAAAGCAGACAAAATTTCCCAAAAAGTTCTTGGTATGGCAAGTAATATGAAGTTGCGGCAATAAAGCCAAACATTTGTTACAAAGGGCTCTATAAATACCGAAATTTACATTAAGGAATGTTTACAAAAGATTATGCTTCCATTCATAAAACTTCTTAATGTGTCCACATATTTTTGGCCTGATTTGTCATCTGTCACTATGGTAAGAAAGGTCTTGAGTGGTACAAGAACAATAATGTGGTATTTGTACCAAGAGCGGCAATTCATCCCAACTGCCTGGAGCTGAGTGCAGTGGAGAGATATTGGGATCTTGTTAAAAGAGAATTGAAGAGCTCAAAAAGGTGTCCAAAAGTGTGGTAGATTTTAAACGGAGATGGACAATCTGTTCGAACAAAGTGACGTAAAGCACTATAAAAACCATAATGGAAGGGTTTTCGAAAAAGGTTCAAAATTTCATCATTAGTAATTAGAACTATAAAACTATTTTTTTTTTCTTTAATTGTAACAATAATTTCAATCAAATAAAAAAAGATTCAAAAATGTAAGTTTAGTGGTTTCATTTTTATTAACATATATGTATGTTAAAAATTGTTCGATCTCAGTCCTTATGTACCCACCCTTCCAAATGACATATAAGTTATTAAGAACAAAAACTGCGTTCAATAGATATGCCATCTATTGTAAATCCCACATTTTTAAGTCATACAAATTAAGCTTCTAATTTAATAAAACTAGCAAAATAGGAGTTAGGTCATATATTGTTGGGTGTAATAAGAATTATAAGTGGTAAACTATTTGTCTTTAAAAGGTAGTTTTTAAACTTTTTCTATAAATAAAGTAAGACTCAGGTGTTTCTTAGTGTGAACTAACAAAGTACCGCTATAAATACTTTTAAATCATAATTGCGTAAAACATTAATAGTGATTAATATCGAATATAATATCTTAAAGAAGATGCACCCTATAAACTTTGTAATACAAGTAAATATTACGTTGATTCATGAAATTAAAAAAAAAAAAATGAAAACAATAAACTAAATGATGCTGTCTAATTAAATAAATAAACAAATAATTTTCAGTGATTTATTATAAAACATTTGATTTTTTTTATATATATATTGTAAATTTTAAAGCGGATCTGTAAGCAGCTTCTTTTCAATCATCTAATTATTTATAAACTCATCATTATTCAATTTTTTTACACAATTTATTTATTTAATAAACAAATAGTACATACAAAAAAAAAAACAATTTAAATAGCACGACATTTCCCTGCTAACTACTAACCAGGGAAAAAGTGTTAAGAGTCAGCTGGGCATTTTTACATTTATTGCTTAAAATTCATTAATAAAATAATGGGATTTTAGTTTATTTAATTTCTTGATAAAAATTTCATTGAGTTTAAATAAAAACCTAAAGGTACCGTAAAACAATTAGCTACTTGTTATTAGGTTTTTTTTTATGAATGAATAAATATGAATGACACCATGAATCATTGATTACGGTTTTGCTTGAACAAAAAAAAAAATAAAATAAAACTAAAAACAAATGCAAATTTATTATTAAATTTTTTGCACCTTGTTACCAGAGTAACAAGACATTAAATAGATGCCAAGATATGCAAATAAATAAATATTAAAATGTTTAAACAAATGGCAATTGTCATAGTATGAATGTAAGTATAAATAAATAAATAAGTCTAAAGGTTTTTTTTTCACACAAGTACAGCCAGTAAATTGCTCATAAACATTTATTATGTTAAGGTTAATTCTGCTTATTTGTTGATTAAATAAATTTCTTATTAAAAATTAAGTCTTAGTTGATAAATCTTTAATACAAATTCAAGTGAATTTATTTTTACAAGGTCAAGGTTTTGGTTTAGTCAAACTAAGTATTTTTATTAGATTTGTTATTACATACAGCGAATACTTAAAAGTATGCCTACAATTTAATAAACTTACTTAGTATATGAATTAATTTTTTCAGACTTTTTTTCCTGCTTTTAATATTTCAATGACATAGTTGTTTAAATTATAAACAAAAATCAGGTATTTTAGAAGGATACACGCAGAGGAAAAACATGGTTCGTTATGGTTACGACAACTATACTTTGTTCTTTGTAACAATATATTGTTGTCGAACACATATAATCGTTATTTTTATTTAATTTCACTAATATTTTAGTTATTGTAAGCATTTATCATAGATAACGACTGATATCGAAAAATTCTTAACACACGTTTTTCATTAAAACTTTTAACCCAAGTATTATTTGACTTTTTTATTTTTTTGATCAAGTTACCTTTGTAAAGCATGCCAGTTATTATGTTTAATATCAATTATGTTCATTTGTTGTTAATCTGATTAAAATGAGTGACCAGAAAAAAGTGCCTACTAGAATTATTAAATAGTTTCAACAAAACCCAACTTGGTGCTACAAAAAGTTGGCCAAGCATTCAAAGGTCTGCCGTCAAACTGATTCCAATAGTATTAAACAGTATCGGGAGAACTTGTCCGTTGATAGAAAACCTGGTTGATGTGGAAGGAATGGTCCACATGATGTTTCTATAGCCAATAAATAGAAAGCATTTTCAAAAGAGCTCCCAACACATCCGGTAGGTAGTACTCGGAGTATTTGGTACGAAAAGTTAAAGCCAATGCATGCATAAAAATATACAATGCTCAAAAAGTTCCTGACAGGAACACTGCTACAAATTTAGAGGCCAAAGACAGAGCATGGAAATTGAAGTAAAATTTTATACAAAAAATATACCTGCTGCATAATGGATGACGAAACGTACATATGGAAAATTGTTCGCAGCTTCTGGGTCAATATTTGTATGTTGCTGATGCTCGAGGGAATGTTGAAGAAAAGTTTAGCAGAAAATTTTCCCAAAAAGTTCTTGACATGACAAGCAATATGCAAAGGGCTCTATAAATACCGAAATTTACGTCAAGGAATGTTTACAAAAGGGGTTGTTTCCATTCATAAGACTTCTTAATGTGTCCACTTAGTTTTGGCCTGATTTGGCATCCTGTCACTATGGTAAGCAAGCACTTGAGTGGTACAAGAACAAAAATGTGGTATATGTACCAAGAGAGGCAAATCCTCCAAACTGCCCGGAGCTAAGGCCAGTGGAGAGATATTGGGCTCTTATTAAATGAGAGTTGAAGAGCACAAAAAAGGTGTCCAAAAGTGTGGTAGATTTTAAACGGAGATGGACTATCTGTTCGAACAAAGTGACAGAAAGAACTATAAAAACCTTTATGGATGGGTTTCCGAAAAAGGTTTAAAATTCCATCACTAGTGATTTGAACTATAAAAATATTTTTTTTTGTAAATTGTAATAATAATTTCAATCAAATAAAAAAAATAAAAATTGTAAGTTTAGTGGTTTCATTTTTATTAGCATATATGTATGTTAAGAATTTTTCGATCTCAGTCTTTATGTCCACGGGGTTTTCATATTTTAATATATCGCACTGGTTCCTCTAAAGAGAGTCAACTCAAAATTTTTCAATTTCCACTTTTTGCGAGTAATCGATGTACAGTGGTCATATCTACCTACTGTAAAAATCTTACATCATTTTCTCTACTCCAAAAAACAGTTGTATCCGTCTTCAACTTTCATTGTAATGTATTAAAAAAAAAACAGTTTTTTGCCTCTACTGAAAATTTTAGAGGAACCAGTGCGATATGTATTTGTAATGTCTCTTTTCAGTGTAACAAAACACTTGTGATTTGTTCAGTGCCAGGTTTAAATTAGTTTCAGAGCTACGTGCATTGCTAAGGTTGTCTCAAATTGTAATTTATAATAATGATTTTAAATACCTAATGCCTAAGTCAATGATAAAATTCCTTTAAATTTTGGATTTATACTGTAGGCATGAGCATTAGGGTGGTCCTTAATAAACAATAGTTGGATAGTTTTGCCAGTCTCGCCCCCCAGTTTGGTGAACATTGGTTAAAAAAAACCGGTAAATCGGTTGGGGTTAAGACTTTTGAAGTTTTGAGATGCATTTACAATGGGACAAAATGCATTTTTTTTAGTTTTTGTAAAAATTTTACCATTAAAAAATTACTTTTCCAATTTGATTTAAAAGAATAGAAATGTGTACATAATTGTCGTTCTAGTGAGACATTAAAAACAGAAATTGGTCAAAAAATTTTAAATTTATTAAAAATTCCCCAGGCCATTAACGTGTCTCAGGCCACTAGAAAAAGAAATGTAGTAACAAAATTAACATATTTTGAGAAATATTAAAATAAAATCTCATTTCTACTTAATATATATCCATATTTACTTGTATATGAGTTTTTGTCTTCATAGGATACCGTTAAGCTATTCGCAGGTATGAACAAACAAATAACATTTTTTTATTTTAAAATTTTTAAAAATTTTGTTAAACAAATTTCTGAATTCTTTTTATCATCACATTGGGATTTATTAAGAATATAATAGGGAATAAATATATGAAAAAATTATGAAAATATCTCCTATAGTTTTTCCGTACCTGCGATTTAAATTTTGAAATTTTCGAGAAAAACAAATTACTTATTTGGCCATTTTTTGGCGAATGAGCTCAATTTCCTTACTGTTATGAATTTTAAGTAAAACCTATTCTACATAGCAATAAGATTGGTAACAGAGCTTCGAATT
The DNA here is from genome assembly GCA_942486065.2 of Calliphora vomitoria. NCBI lineage: Eukaryota > Metazoa > Arthropoda > Insecta > Diptera > Calliphoridae > Calliphora > Calliphora vomitoria. The sequence continues at coordinate 58,610,371 of OW818029.2, forward strand.
AATATCCGTTATTCTGAATTTAGAAACTTCAGCAATTCGTTCGTTATGATAACATTTCCAAAAATAATTTGAATTAGTTCGCTCATTATTGAACTATGAAATCGAATTATTATAATTAAGTCAATTTGAGATTCATTCATAAAAATTTCAATTCGATATTAAAAAATGTCAGCCACTCATTCCATAAATCCATTCGCAATATCTTCCGATGTTTTTTGTCTGTAATTAAAAAAAAAAAAAATGAAAAACTTTGATTCTTCTTGTGGATTATTTTTATGGTCTTTTAATTTTTTTTACATCAAATCGAGAATATGATGTCATGTAAATGGCCGCCGCCACAGTTGATTGTCATTTGAGCCCTTTTTATGGCCCGCGACTTCAAAAAGCCCCAAAAAAAGAAGTCTGGAGCGGTCAAATCAGGCGATCTTGCTGGCCAGTGCAAATCGCCAAAACGGGAGATTAGGCGCCCGGGAAATGCATCCTTCAGCATATCGGTTGTGGCACGTGCAGTGTGTGCCGTTGCACCGTCCTGTTGGAACCACATGTTTTCCAATCCCAATTCATCAAGTTGCGGCAAATAGAACTCGTTGATCATTGCTCTATAGCGCTCACTATTCACAGTAACCGTTTGGCCCGCGACGTCTTCGAAGAAAAAAGTTCCGATGACTCCTCCAGCGAACACAGCACACCATACAGTGACTTTGAGCGGGTGTAATGGCTCTTCGTGGGTTACACGCGGATTTTCAGTGGCCAAGAAGCGTAAAGTTTGCTTAATAAGCGAACTACTAAGATGGAAATGGGGCTCATCGTTCATGATTATTTTTGATGAAAAATCATCTTCCTCTTGGTGCTGACTTGCGGTCAGCAGCTAACAGCTGATGCACCGTCTGGACTTTGTACGGAAACGTCTTCAAATCTTGTACAGCAGCAATATTCTCTGCAGAACGGCTACTCCGGGGTCTGCCACGCATCTCGTGTTGTGCCAGTCTCTTCGAGGCGAGCAGCTAAACGTCGCAGTGTTTCACCAGTAGGTGTTGGACGGCCAGGAAATCTGCGACGAAATTCACGTTGTGCCAAAGTCACCGACCGATTATTGGTCAAATAAATAGTCAGCAATATTCCGCGTTCTGGAGCAGTCTATCGTAACATTGTTTATTAACGTGTATTTCCCATGTGTTTACTACACAAATGTCAAAACAGAACTGACATTAGGGGCCAATCGCAAAATTTATAGCATTTTCTGATAGGAGGATTACTTTTGCGCCACCTTGTAATTCTTTAGCTTTATTCAAAGGATTTTGTTTAAACAGAAATCATTCGTCGTTGAATTAATTCGTAACGGAATTATTATAATAAAACAAGTAGCAGATAAAACGCATACGCCAACCGCGATAAGGGTGAATGTATTATTAGGAAAATTGACTGAATATATATAGTTTCTTGCTCTTACCTACTTCTAATGATATTCTTTCCGGTACCAAATCATCGTCTGTTATAAGTACTCCACGGACGTTATAATAAAGTGGCTGGAAATTTTAATTCAAATCAAAATTTGGTGGCTATAACAAACTTAACCCTCTAATGCTTAGCATGTATCAAGGCACTCATCGCAAAAATATCAATAAATACAAATGTAACTGATTTTTCAATTCAAAACTCTTGAACTAGTTGCTAAAAAAACGTACTTAAATACTTTAAAAAGCTTTCAACGTTTTTGAAATGAAAAATAATTGATATTTGCATTTATTGGGATTTTTGCGATGAGTGCCTTGAGGCATGCTTAAGCATTAGAGGGTTAAAATTATATTTTGATGTTGAAAATGTGTCTCGCTCGCGATCATAAATAGGTGTGCCTGTCATAAATCATTATCATGACAATAGAATAGAAATCATATGTATTTTTTTTTATTAATAATATCAAACATTTCTTAAATATTTTTATTTATATTCGCAGACTGACGCAAATATCAGTGATTGGGCAATTAGCGGCAGACAATTATGTGCCTTGACACATGAAGTTTTTCGTAAAAAAATATCTAAAGATCCTGGTAATATATTTTGGACTTATCTACAATTACTCAAGGAATGTAAATTTGTGTCGGTGGTTCATAAGGCAGCAGAATCTGAACAAAACCGGTAATAAAACGACAACTTCCAGATCCACTAGGCCTAAATATAGTGCCGCCAGTGGCAAGGGAACCAAAAATTATGCGTAAAACATTCCATAATTTGAAAAAAGAAGGTAAGTTAATAAATTATCTTAACCTAAACCTTTAATCACGTACGTCTCTTATATTTCTTATATCAACAGCAATTTTACACGAAACCCTTACGGCTGCTGCCCATAATTTAAGCTCGCCCAGTGTGTTAACACACAATTCGTATGGTGTTGGAATGGCCAAGTTCAGTTGTGGCAATTTCTTTTAGAGATTTTAACAGATCGCGAACATGTCGACATCATACAATGGGTGGGCAATGATGGTGATCCGGAACGTGTAACTCGTATGAGAAACTCTCGAGGGCACTACGTTATTACTACGATGGTGATATGATTTCAAAAGTATCCGGTAAACGTTTTGCCTATAAATTCGATTGCGATTTGAGGCTGTTGATTGGCTATACTGCTGCTGAACTATCAGCATTAGTCAATGAGAAGTCGTTTGTTGATGAAACCCTTTACCTAGAGCAGATGGATATGAAAACGGACAAAGAATGACACTGGGTAAAAGTAAAAGAAGAACCGCTATTTACTATACTGGCAGAACATGTTGTGAAAAGTAAAATGGAACTGCAACCAGATTAACTATGAATTCATTTACTATTTAATAATATATAATTGGAATATATATATTTTTTGTTTCAATTATTGACATTTTGTTTAATTATTAATCTTCATCATATTTTTATTCATTAAAATTATATTTTAGTTTTTTAGTTTTAAATGTTTATTAATCGAAATTGTGCTGAAAAAACACTGGTTTTTTTACTGAAAATAATAAAACTATTTTATGTGAACACTGTTTTGTAGAAACAAAATTCATATGTTAATCATTGATAAATGTACAAAATAAATCATAACTTCTTTTTCAACAGAAATAGGTTGAATTAAAATATAACCATTTTAGAAAAGTAAGTATTTTTAATAGCCAGTCATTTTAAATCGAACAAAGAGCTACAAATAAACAAATGTGATCAGCAGAAAGCTGAGTTTGCATTCCATTCCACAGTGAAGAGTTTGTCTTCACTGTCCTTGTAATTTTCGAGATATAGTCAAAAAAATAAATTATTAAACATTTTCCTACTGTAAGATTCTGTTCACCTAATAACCGGACAATTTTTTTTTTTTAAATTTTCGAATGACATTTATTTTACATATCTGGCTTTAGCTTCAAAGTTTGAGTTGAATTAGAGACGAAATCTTACATACACATAGAATAAATGCTAGGCTTCAAATTTCCGAATCTAAAAATTTGACACGCCCATTTTTTTCGCAATAAAGGGGGCGGAATTTTTAAAAGACAGAATGGGCATAGTGGGCGTGGCATGGTGGTATTACAAATATAATCGATGGAAAGCTGAGTTTCCGTTCTGTCTTATAGTGAAGAGCTTGTCTAAATATTCCTTGTAGTTTTCGAGATAGAAACAAAAGTATAGATACTTTTAAACACCTTTTAAAAAATATATGGACCGTAAATTTTTTTACAAACTTGGTTGTAGCTTCTAAGCGTGAGAAGATTTTGCCACAAAACTTTACATACACATAGAATAAGTGCTTGGGTAAAATAATCCGAAACTAAAAATTTGCCACGCCCATTTATTTATGTAATAAAAGGGGCTGAACTGTTAAAAGACAGAATGGGCATAGTGGGCGTGGCATGGTGGTGTTACAAATATAATCAATGGAAAGCTGAGTTTGCATTCTATCACACAGTGAAAAGTTTGTCTCAATATTTCTTGTAGTTTTCGAGATACAGTCAAAAGAATAAAATATTTATTAAACATTCACCTACTGTATGATTCTGTTCACCTAATAACCGACAATTTTTTCCATTTTTGAAAAATTTTAAAAAAATGTCGAATGAAAGTTATTTTACATATTTGGCGGTAGTTTCTAAGTTTGAAAAGATTTTGCGACGAAATTTTACATACACATAGAATAAGTCCTAGACTACAAATTTCCGAAACTAAAAATTTGCCACGCCCATTTATTCATGTAATTAAGTGGGCTGAACTGTTAAAAGACAGAATGGGCATAGTGGGCGTGGCATGGTGGTATTACAAATATAATCGATGGAAAGCTGAGTTTCCGTTCTGTCTTATAGTGAAGAGCTTGTCTAAATATTCCTTGTAGTTTTCGAGATAGAAACAAAAGTATAGACACTTTTAAACACCTTTTAAAAACTATATGGACAGTAAATTTTTTTACAAACTTGGTTGTAGCTTCTAAGTGTGAGAAGATATTGCCACAAAACTTTACATACACATAGAATAAGTGCTTGGGTAAAATATTCCGAAACTAAAAATTTGCCACGCCCATTTATTTAAGTAATAAAGGGGGCGGAACTGTTAAAAGACAGAATGGGCATAGTGGGCGTGGCATGGTGGTGTTATAAATATAATCGATGGAAAGCTGAGTTTCCGTTCTATCACACAGTGAAAAGTTTGTCTCAATATTCCTTGTAGTTTTCGAGATACAGTCAAAAGAATAAAATATTTATTAAACATTCACCTACTGTATGATTCTGTTCACCTAATAACCGACAATTTTTTCCATTTTTGAAAAATTTAAAAAAAAATGTCTGAATGAAAGTTATTTTACATATTTGGCGGTAGTTTCTAAGTTTGAAAAGATTTAACAACGAAATTTTACATACACATAAAATAAGTCCTAGACTACAAATTTACGAAACTAAAAATTTTCCACGCCCATTTATTCATGTAATTAAGTGGGCTGAACTTTTAAAAGACAGAATGGGCATAGTGGGAGTGGCATGGTGGTGTTACAAGTGTAATCGATGGATAGCTGAGTTTCCGTTCTGTCTTATAGTGAAGAGCTAGTCTAAATATTCCTTGTAGTTTTCGAGATAGAAACAAAAGTATAGACACTTTTAAACACCTTTTAAAAAATATATGGACCGTAAATTTTTTTACAAACTTGGATGTAGATTCTAAGTGTGAGAAGATTTTGCGACGAAATTTTACATACACATAAAATAAGTGCTTGGGTAAAATATTCCGAAACTAAAAATTTGCCACGCCCATTTATTGAAGTAATAAAGGGGGCGGAACTGTTAAAATACATAATGGGCAAAGTGGGCGTGGCATGGTGGTATTTTAAATATAATCGATGGAAAGCAGAGTTTGCATTCTATCACACAGTGAAAAGTTTGTCTCAATATTCCTTGTAGTTTTCGAGATACAGTCAAAAGAATAAAATATTTATTAAACATTCACCTACTGTATGATTCTGTTCACCTAATACCCGACAATTTTTTCCATTTTTGAAAAATTTTAAAAAAAATGTCTGATTGAAAGTTATTTTACATATTTGGCGGTAGTTTCAAAGTTTGAAAAGATTTAGCGACGAAATTTTACATACACATAGAATAAGTTTTAGGCTACAAATTTCCTAAACTAAAAATTTGCCACGCCCATTAATTCATGTAATTAAGTGGGCGGAACTGTTAAAAGACAGAATGGGCATAGTGGGCGTGGCATGGTGGTGTTACAAATGTAATCGATGGAAAGCTGAGTTTCCGTTCTGTCTTATAGTGAAGAGCTTGTCTAAATATTCCTTGTAGTTTCCGAGATAGAAGCAAAAGTATAGACACTTTTAAACACCTTTTAAAAAATATATGGACCGTACATTTTTTTACAAACGTGGATGTAGCCTCTAAGTGTGACAAGGTTTTGCCACAAAACTTTACATACACATAAAATAAGTGCTTGGGTAAAATATTCCGAAACTAAAAATTTGCCACGCCCATTTATTGAAGTAATAAAGGGGGCGGAACTGTTAAAATACATAATGGGCAAAGTGGGCGTGGCATGGTGGTATTTTAAATATAATCGATGGAAAGCAGAGTTTGCATTCTATCACACAGTGAAAAGTTTGTCTCAATATTCCTTGTAGTTTTCGAGATACAGTCAAAAGAATAAAATATTTATTAAACATTCACCTACTGTATGATTCTGTTCACCTAATACCCGACAATTTTTTCCATTTTTGAAAAATTTTAAAAAAATGTCTGAATGAAAGTTATTTTACATATTTGGCCGTAGTTTCTAAGTTTGAAAAGATTTTGCGATGAAATTTTATGTACACATAGAATAAGTTTTAGGCTACAAATTTCCGAAACTAAAAATTTGCCACGCCCATTTATTCATGTAATTAAGTGGGCTGAACTGTTAAAAGACAGAATGGGCATAGTGGGCGTGGCATGGTGGTGTTATAAATATAATCGATGGAAAGCTGAGTTTCCGTTCTGTCTTATAGTGAAGAGCTTGTCTAAATATTCCTTGTAGTTTTCGAGATAGAAACAAAAGTATAGACACTTTTAAACACCTTTTAAAAACTATATGGACAGTAAATTTTTTTACAAACTTGGTTGTAGCTTCTAAGTGTGAGAAGATATTGCCACAAAACTTTACATACACATAGAATAAGTGCTTGGGTAAAATATTCCGAAACTAAAAATTTGCCACGCCCATTTATTTAAGTAATAAAGGGGTCGGAACTGTTAAAATACATAATGGGCAAAGTGGGCGTGGCATAGTGGTATTTTAAATATAATCGATGGAAAGCAGAGTTTGCATTCTATCACACAGTGAAAAGTTTGTCTCAATATTCCTTGTAGTTTTCGAGATACAGTCAAAAGAATAAAATATTTATTAAACATTCACCTACTGTATGATTCTGTTCACCTAATACCCGACAATTTTTTCCATTTTTGAAAAATTTTAAAAAAAATGTCTGAATGAAAGTTATTTTACATATTTGGCCGTAGTTTCTAAGTTTGAAAAGATTTTGCGATGAAATTTTATGTACACATAGAATAAGTTTTAGGCTACAAATTTCCGAAACTAAAAATTTTCCACGCCCATTTATTCATGTAATTAAGTGGGCTGAACTGTTAAAAGACACAATAGGCATAGTGGGCGTGGCATGGTGGTGTTACAAATATAATCGATGGAAAGCTGAGTTTCCGTTCTTTCTTATAGTGAAGAGCTTGTCTAAATATTCCTTGTAGTTTTCGAGATAGAAACAAAAGTATAGACACTTTTAAACACCTTTTAAAAAATATATGGACAGTAAATTATTTTACAAACTTGGTTGTAGCTTCTAAGTGCGAGAAGATTTTGCCACAAAACTTTACAAACACATAGAATAAGTGCTTGGGTAAAATATTCCGAAACTAAAAATTTGCCACGCCCATTTATTTAAGTAATAAAGGGGGCTGAACTGTTAAAATACTTAATAGGCTAGTGGGCGTGGCATGGTGGTATTACAAATATAATCGATGGAAAGCTGAGGTTACATTCTATCACACAGTGCTGAGTTTGTTTCAATATTCCTTGTAGTTTTCGAGATATGTATAGTCAAGTGATCAAAATATTTATTAAACATACATCGATCAAAATTTGTTTTAAATTTGCAAAATTTATTGAAATATTTCCGATTGTAAATTATTTTAAGTTTGAGGAGAATTAGTACAAGAATTAGGTTACAAATGTTTGAAACTGAACATTTGTCAGGTCTACTTATTTTTGTTATAAAGGGGGCTGAACTACGTACAGTCAGAATGTACATAGAAGGCATGTTTTATTTATCATGTAGAGTAGAGTTCGATTGTTATTGTTGAAATATAGACAAATTATTTTTAGCATTTTGAGTTACACCTTGACAGTATGTTCCAGGTTTTGTCAGAAATTATGCATGTGTTAAGATTACATAGGTACTTACATAAAGTTTTATTTAGGGTTCACACTTTTATAAATCAAATGAAATTTATCTTCAAATTGTTGTATTTTTGAGTAAATTCTGTACAAATTGTTCAAATTAATTATTCATTTCTTTTATAAAAACAGGCATTTAATTATAAAATTATAAGGAAGACATGAATAAAATGATTTTTAAAATATGAGTGAGTGAGTTTAAGAAATAAATTTAAAACATTTTCAATTTTAATTGATAAGAAGACAAAATCAGACACTTATTGTTTATTAAATATTGCTTTATAACTAAATTAATTTAAATTTACATATTGTATATTTGTTCGTTTTAAATTTATTTTAATATTTACATTTATTTCAATAAAATTTGAGCACTTTGTTTAGTTTTGGACGGACAACAATTTCAATAATACTTTCTTTGCGTTTTAATTTTACACTAAATTTTAACAAAAACAAAAATAATTTAAATTTTAATATTATATATTCTTTTAAATATTATTTTATATATACATATTTCGGGGTTTGAAATAATGATCTATAACTCAGTCGTTATTTCATCTTGCGGTCGGAAACCTAATTTATAAAATTCATCCTCCAACCATAGAGAACTAGCATTGAGATCCGATATAAGATTGCCACTTTTGAGTGTGTTAAAGCTGCTACCAAATGGATCGGAAGGTCTGGGTTCTTCGAACTCATGCGGACTGATGAGAGAACCAAATAAATGCATTTTCTCCGATTTGGTGGTACCGGTGCCAGAGGTAAGATTTGACGATGACTGCAGGGCAGACTGCTTATAAAAACCACCACCATTCATCTTCTGCCTATAAACCGAGGTGGCCTCAAACTCATACACATTGATGCCATTGGAATTTTGAAAGAAATCTATTAGTTGGCCTACCTGAGGCCTATAACGTTCGAGCACCTGCTCTGACCAAGCGTACAAACGATTCCAGTCAATTGGGTGCCGCTGGTATAAGTTCAATGGGACGATTTAATAAAATCAAAATTCTGGCCAAATCTCTAACAATGGGTCGGTAGGAGTTGGCCGCTGCCACATCACCAGCCAAATACAGTTTACGTATTTGTCTTCGTGTATCATTTAGCATGGCCAAAAAGTATTCAGCATTTGGTCTCATATCATTAAGCTGTCTCAGGAAATCTGAACGATCCATGGTATGTTCATTGATTAGTTTTTGTTTAATTGTTTTGCGGCGTCTGCGACGTTTTACCAACATCACGGCTACGGCCAGTATGGACAGGCAGACGAGAAAACCACCAAACATGCCGGCTAAGGCGGCCATTAAAGCACCAGAATATCCGGTGGGAACACAAACACATCCCATAAATTCTGTATGAGCCGACCATTGATCAATATAGCCCGCTGGTCAGCGTGTCGGTGACCAGATAAATGGGACATTTTATGCAACTTTCGCTATTGCAACGTAAACAATGTGAACTTGTGGTAGATGGACAACCTGCAAAGATAAGAATATTGATAAAATTAATAAAAAATTTTAAAAATTAAAGTTTTTTTAGTTGGTAATAATAAAAATGTATTTATGTACAATTGGTCAATTCATAAGGTCTCTTATCAGTCATATTGTCGTAATGTCCTAATATATCACGACCGGACTTTCATTTTGTGTTATTTTATGCTTATGTTTTTCGCATAAAATCAATTTGTCTCTTAATAGTTGTTTCTTAAACAATGAAAGTTTTACTAAAATAAGAAAACGTTAAATCTTAAATCGTGAAGGTCAAAGGTAAAATTTTTCAATATTTGGAATTTCTAATTTGAAGATAGCGAAATGTTATTTAATTTTGGGCCGATTTTGATGAAACTTAAGAAAAATATAACATGAAGTCTAGTATTTATAATAACAGCACAAAAATATATGTAAATTAACCCCTAATGGCACTTGGGGTTAAAATTACCTCAAATTTTAATAATTTTAATTTTTACCAATGTTCACCAACCTGGGGGGGTGAGACTGGCAAAAATCCAACTTTCGTTTATTAAGGGCCACCCTAACGTGCATGTTTTACACACACTCACGCGGGCAGTTATAGATAACCCCAGCAGTTCTAGGAGACAGTCCCGAACTAGTGATTTGAAATAACTAAATGATGGGTAACATTTAGTTATTTCAAACAAAAAAAAAAAAAAATTAACTGTATGAGAATTATATCAACACAATTTGTATAAAAATAGTTTGAACGAGTTACTCATAAAACGTTTAAAGTGACTTCACTCCAGATTTCTTAAAGACAGTTAAGCGATAATTGTCTTCACGCTAGATTACCTGGGATGTATAAAGTAACCAATTATCTTCTCTCTGCACTACAAAGAGCACATACGTGTCAAATGACCAAAATATATAAATTCGAGCCAGCCAAGTGATAAGACATTTGTGCCGATTACTGTCTATAAGGGATACATTGACTGACTACTTGCTTAACTGCTAGGACTCGAGTCAGGATTTCATAATCAAAAACTAAAAAAGTATTTTATAGGGTAATGTAGCTGATATTTCTAAACATTTCCATTAAGCTGCAAATTATAAAAGTAACTTTTTTCGAGGTGGTCCAGTATAGTTTTGTTTATATGTATATATACCATATACCATTAGAAATTCTTATATACTAAATTCGTTTAATCGGACCAGTCTTTTAGAAACTACCTTGTGTTAAGTTAATTAAAGATTAAAACGATAAAAAATATTTTTTCGAACTTTAATCGAGGGCATGGCACGTACATATTATAGGCTCTAATATATTTCAAACAATTAATTTCAATTTCAAAGCAATGAAAAGAAAAAACTTTCCTAAAATGTGGCAAAAAAGAAATTGTTTAAATATGTTTTTAATTATTTGTTTTGGCTAAAAAAAAAAAAAATATTACTAATTAAGCCATTAAACAATGCCATGTCAATGGTCATTCATTCACTACACTTTAATGACAACTTAAAGAATTTTGAAAAAATTTTTAACAGCAATAGAAAATGAAACATGTTTGTTTGCAAGCGTTGTAATATTTTTGCTAAATATTTTAAGGTTTACGATTTATTTATTTTCTTGGCTTGTTAGTAAAATATTAAAACAAACTACAACTAATAATAACAAATTGTATGCTTTTTTTTTATAAGTTTCTTGTTTTTAGTTTATTATTTGCTAAGTTTATTAAAATTTCTGGCCAAATACTAGTACTTTTGCCAAAAAAAAAATTAGCTTTTAATTTTAAACTTTTTTTTTATAGTTTTTGTTTTACATTTTTTTACTTTCACTAACCTAACACTTTCATTTATTAAACAATTTACAAAAATTGCTTTTGTTTGTTTTTGCCACAAATCTAATACAGATTAGTTGCTGGTATTTATAATAATGATGGACTGTGTGATAACCAGCCATCCATCCAACCAACCATCCATTCAAAAGTCTTTTTTTTGTGATTATAGTCTTTAACAATTCTTATTCTTTAATAAGGCGAAAGTCTTTCTTTTTGTAGCTGTTATTTATTTTCCAGCTTTGTTTGCTTAGTAAACAACAATAACTCGCTTATATTGTGTTGTAATCATAAAATCTCAAAAAAAAAAAAGAAAAAAAATCAACATAATTAATAATTAAAGCTAAATTTTAAACTTTTAGTTTTGAAAACGTTTAACACATGTAGAGCAATCAATAGGTGAGATCTTTAGAGACACTCCTAACATTTTGCCAAAAAAAAAAAAGGTAAAAGATGTGTAAAAAAACACTTAAATCAAAAGCATAATTTAAGCATTTTATTATTTATGGTTTTATCTGTATTTTTTTCATATTTTTATATCTTGTTTGAGAAAGTCAGTTTAAAATTGTATCGAAATTATGAATTTGCATTTTATATAGTGCAAATTGTTAAAGTGGAAAAAACCTTTTAATTTGTTTAAACATATTTAATGATTTATATTATAAAGCGTGGTCAACAAAATTTCCATAATCTTTATATTTTTGTGGAAATTTTCCGTAGAATATGCTTAATCTGTAGGTTATTTTGAAATAATTCAAAACTAAAATATCTTCCCAGCAGTTAAGGAAGTAGTCAATGTATCCCTTATAATTGTCATTAAAGTGTGACCACTTGGCTGACTTCAATTTATATATTTTGGGTATTTGATGAGTATGTTCTATTTGTAGTGCAGAGAGAAGTTAATTGGTTACTTTATACATTCCATGTAATCTAGCGTGAAGACAGTTGTTACTTAAGTGTCTCTAAGTAATCTAGAGTGTAGTCACTTTGAATGTTTATTTTGTACTGCACTTTTTTGTGAGTAATTCGTACAAACTGGTTTGATACAAATTGTTTATTTTGTACTGCACTTTAAAAAGTAGTAATTTAACCCACCATTCGGAGAGTTGTCGGAGGTCCATTTGTTTAAAAACAATCGGTTATTGGACTGTCTATGAAATGTATTTTTAACAGACTATTTGAGGTCAAATATTACCCGTATATGTTTAAATAACTAGTTATGTAGCTGATCAAGTGACCAGGGAGGTAGCTAGTAAAGTAACTGACTCTAAATAACCGGTATATGAATCCAATGCGTTGACTACTTTGGACCAGCTATCAGACAGACTCATTGTAATCCAAAAGGGTCAAAATAACTAGTCACGTAGCTAGTTATGTAACTAGTTGTCACACAAAAGTATAGGTAAAATCACTAGTACGGGATAGTCTCCTAGAACTGCTGGGTTCTGCACTCAGATTTTCTGATATTTTCTATAAAAATACAGTTTTACAGAAGATTTTCTAAAGAACATAATTTTATATGGAAGCAACCTTTTAATTTATTTAGAAATAACACTAGTTTACTAGGTTTTTCTTCATGATGTGAAATCTATATGGGTTGGTTATTTTAGACCATCTAACTTCAGGAAAAATAGTATAGTAAAGTAGATATAATAACCTTTCATATGGTTCCACAATAAACCAAATTGGTCCTTTTGGGAGAACTGAAATAAAATCTATGTCAATAGCTTATAAGAACTGAGATCGAACAATTCTTAACACACATTTTTCATTCAAACTTTTAACCCAAGTATTATTTGATTTTTTTTTTTTTTATCAAGTTACCTTTGTAAAGCATGTCAGTTACTATGTTTAATGTCACTTATGTTGTTGTTAATCTGATTGAAATGAATGACCAGAAAAAAGTGCAACAAAACCCAACTTGGTCCTACAAAAAGTTGGCCAAACAATCAAAGGTCTGCCTTCAAACTGTTTCCAATGTTATTCAACAGTACCGGGAGAACTTGTCCGTTGATAGAAAACCTGGTTCAGGTAGAAGGAATGGTTCACATGTTGTTTATTAAGCCAAAAAAATAGAAAGCATTTTCTAAAGAGCTCCCAACACATCCGGTAGAAAAGCAGTCCGGTTAGCTCAGTGCTCGGACTATTTGATACAAATAGTTAAAGCCAATGCAGATTCAAAAACATACAAGGCTCAAAAAGTTACTGACAGGAATTTAGAGGCCAAAAACAGAGCACGGAAATTGAAGTCAAATTTTATAAAAAAAAATATTCCTGCTGCATAATGGATGACGAAACGTATGTTCTGGCAGATTTTTCGCAGCATCCGGGTCAAAATTTTGATGTTGCTGATGCTCGACGGAATGTTGTAGAAAAGTTTAGGACCCAAAAGCAGACAAAATATCCCAAAAAGTTCTTGGTATGGCAAGCAATATACCGAAATTTACATCAAGGAATGTTTACAAAAAAGGATGCTTCCATTCATAAGACTTCTAGTGTGTCCGCTTATTTTTGGCCTGATTTGGCACCCTGTCACTATGGTAAGCAAGGTCTTGAGTGGTAAAAGAACAATAGTGTGGTATTTGTACGAAGATAGGAAATTCTCCAAACTGCCTGGAGCTAAGGCCAGAAGAGAAATATTGGGCTCTTGTTAAAAGAGAATTGAAGAGCACAAAAAAGATGTCCAAAAGTGTGGTAGATTTTAAACGGAGACGGACAGCCTGTTCGAACAAAGTGACAGAAATCACTATAAAAACCATAATTAAAGGGTTTCCGAAAAGGGTTCAAAATTTCATCATTAGTGATTAGAACTGTAAATTTTTTATTTTTTTTTTTTTTTGTAAATTGTAATAATAATTTCAATCAGATAAAAAATATCAAAACTGTAAGTTTAGTGGTTTCATTTTTATTAACATATATATATGTTTCGATCTCAGTCCTTATATTGATGTAATCCATTACAAATCCATCATATACTCTATATATATAATCTCTATAACATTGGTTTCAAATGCCTTAATAACGAATTCGATTAAGTTCTGCTTTTTCTGGTTCTTAAAACTCGGTTTTAAACAGATAGAAGAATATCTGTAGCTTCCTCTTTAAACTACTTTATTCTTCTTCGCAAATATTGCAACAAACTTAGATTTCTAACGGATAAAAATATTCTTAGGATATCGCTTTTAAAAAGATTTAAAAAAAAAAAAAAAAATAGTAAATCAAATTTCATTTAAAGCTACATTCACAATGGCAGCGTCACTGAACTCTGCACTCCAATAAGAAGTGTTAACTGTTAACAAATTTGTTTGTCAATTTAATGAAATTTCATTATTTTAAAAGCACGCTGAAATTTTTTGCGCCATAGCATAGCAGTCCAGCACGTCTGAAATACATGCTTCCTGTTATATTACGAGAATACAATAAGTTTTCTTCATTTGACTTATGAATGAATGAAATCTGACCATAGTTAAAAGGAAACAACCCTTAGTTTACATCCTGTATATAATACAAACTCTTCGCCCTTCTCATCTCTGTAAACTCTATTAGATGATGAAACGAAACGTCCCAAACACTCCTCATTTACCTCCTGCCCGCTATACAAACGCTGCATAAATTATGATTATTTCTTAAAAAAATATGTGTAGGTCGGAAACTCTCCTGTCAGAGACCTAACTCAGTTGTCAAAAACCAAAGTCAGAATGTATTAGTAAAAAAACTTTGTGAAAACAAAAACAAGAGCTAAGAAGGAATTACGCTTTCCTCTTGATTCAAAAATGAGGAAGAAAAATTATTTTTAAAAATTTGTATGAAAATCAGATTTTGAGTTTTTTCAAACAAAATTTAATAACAGTATTTCCTCCTTATTTTTGAATCAAGAGGAAAACATACATCTTTATTACACTGCGGACCTTCTTAGCTATTGTTTATGCTTTGATTTTTAAAGTCCATTTGAAAGGACTCTGACCCGACGAAGAAAAACTATGTAAGCAGTATTACTATATCTGGTTCCTACTTTCACATATACATATCGCTCATTTGCTGCAACGTCATAACTCAAAATCCGTGTTTTTTGAACTGAGTAATACAAAATATGCGTCGTTCTATAGTCTTTCATATAGTTTAGTCAGTTTTCAAAAAAGTCAATTCTTTTTTGTGTGAGAGTATTTTTTGGTTGTAAACATCAAAATCAAAATTCATGTTTTCTCGTATATTTGACAAGAAAAAATGTGGATTAAATGCAGATTAGAAGGATATTAACATCTACTATTTAAATCAGGTTTTATTTCTAAAGTCTCATGATTTGTTGAAAATTTATTTAAGAAATGGTAAAGTTTCATAAAACATTCAAAGCCGTTTTTCTCGAAACGACTTTTTTTTGAATTATGACGTTTTTGCAGCAAATGAGCGATATGTATATTGATATTTTTGTATATGTAAAAAATATTAAAATTGTTACAGAGTGAAACCATTTTAAAATACAGCCAAGACTTAAACAATAAATCGTTGGTATAATGCACCCTCTTTAAATTAAAATTGAGGTAAATTGAAATCTACAAAAGATTTTATACACAATATTGAGCATAATAATTGTTTCTATAGAAAATATTTTATTTTGGTTTTGGAAAATACATAAAAAATATACGTAAAAATTTGAGTTTAGTATAAATCGATATATTTTCCAATTTGACAAAGATTTATTTACCAATAACTAAGTATTTGTCTTGCAACACAAAACATTCTGAATAAATGTTTTACAAAAACTAAATATTTACTTTTGAAAAATACATATTTATGTATTCATTCATACAACACAATGTGTCATCAAAATATATTCAAGACAAAGTGAATGTTCTAAAGACGCTTAATAATGCTGCGATCTTGTGTGAGCGCTGATCGCAGTGTTTAAAAGTGCGTTAAACTTTATGCTGTGCAAAAACATTTATGAATTTCTGGGTATCATTGTATCAGTTTTAGTTTCTTTTTTTTTTATTTCATTCGTAAGGAATTTCATCTTTTGTTTAACGATATTTGATACATTCTAAATGATAAAGCGTATAATAAATGTTGCTTTTTCTTCTATAAATAAAAAAGTGTTTTTTTTTCTTTTTTGTATAAAAATTTTTGCTAAAATAAGAATAAAAGATACGACCTTCACTTTGGGAGAAAGTTTTAGATTTTATATTTTTTTTACTTTAAGTTTAATTAAAGTTTGTTAAAAAAAAAGTGCTGAATATATTGGTCACTAGAATTTGATGACATGTATTATTTTCATTAGCCTTAATTTTGGTAATGCTGTTAGCGAGTAGTGAAAAAAAAAAAATCGCAACAAATCCAATTAAATTATTAATTTCATGCTGAAATTAATTTCTTGTGCTCACACGCAGAATGGAATGGGTAACAAATTTGAAAAAGAAAATTTGTTACTTTGTAAAATAAATGTTAAATTTTGGAACTTTCACACATAGATTGATGACATTACATTACATTATTATAATTATTATTATTATTTTTTTAAGGTATAAAAAAGTACATTAAGGTTATGGATGGTTAAAATGATGAATATCTTATGTAAAGGCTGATTCATTTAGAATTTTTGTTTTTAATTTTATATAAAACACTTTAAACAGAATTAGATGTCTAAATATTCACTATGACAGGAAAGAACAACAGGTCACGTCTATGCCGTAGGTAGTACATTCGGAATATTAGATTTTCGATCACTCTTTCCAGCATTGCTACTGTTTTTTCCCGAAGTTAGACCTAAAATAACATACCCATAAGGACTGAGATTGAAAAATGTTTAACATACATATATGTTAATAAAAATGAAACCACTAAACTTACAGTTTTTAATCTTTTTTTATTTGATTGAAATTATTATTACAATTTACAAAAAAATATTTTTATAGTTGTAATCAATAGTAATGAAATTTTGAACCTTTTTCGGAAACCCTTCCATTAAGGTTTTACAAAGCTTTCTGTCACTTTTTTCGAACAGGTAGTCCATCTCCCTTTAAAATCTACCACACTTTTGGACACCTTTTTTGTGCTCTTCAATTCTCTTTTAACAAGAGCCCAATATCTCTCCACTGGACTCAGCTCCAGGCAGTTTAGAGGTTTTGCTTCACTTGGTACAAATACCACATTATTGTTCTTGTACCACTCAAGACCTTGCTTACCATACTGACAGGATGCCAAATCAGGCCAAAAATGAGTGGACACAAAGAAGTCTTATTAATGGAAGCGTTCTCTTTTGTAAACATTCCTTGATGTTAATTTCGGTATTTATAGAGCTCATGGTAACAAATGTTTGGCTTCTTTTGCCGCAACTGCATATTGCTTGCCATCCCAAGAACTTTTTAGGAAAATTTTCTGCTTTTTGGGGGTTAAACTTTTCTACAAGATTCCCTCGAGCATCAGCAACATAAAAATATTGACCCAGAAGCTGTGAACAATTTTCATACGTACGTTTCGTCACCCATTATGCAGCAGGTATTTTGAAATTTGACTTAAATTTTAGTGCTCTGTCAGGAACTTTTTGAACCTTGTATGTTTTTAAGCCTGCATTGGCTTTAACTTTTCGTACCAAGTACTGAGCTAACCGGACTGCTTTCCTACTGGATGTGTTGGGAGCTCTTTTAAAAATGCTTTCTATTTATTGGCTATAGAAACATCATGTGGACCATTCCTTCTACATCATCCAGGTTTTCTATCAACGGACAAGTTCTCCCGATACTGTTTATTAATATTGGAATCAGTTTGACGGCAGACCTTTGATTGTCTGGCCAACTTTTTGTAGGACCATGTTGGGTTTTGTTGAAAATATTTAATAAAATCAGATTAACAACAAATGAACATAATTGAAATTAAACATAAAAACTGACATGCTTTACAAAGGTAATTTGATCAAAGAAAATATCAAATAATTTTAATTGGGTTAAAAGTTTTAATGAAAAACGTGTGTTAAGAATTTTTCGATCTCAGTCCTTATTCTGGGTGCTGATGATATTCTAACTCTGTCTATTAAAAACACAATTCAATATTGTGATTTTGACACGGAAGGCAAGTATCGCCCAGGCCAGCCAAAAAAAGCTTAAGGGCCAAGAACTGGAGGCATTACTCCATGAAGTTAAAATCATTGAGAGCTACTCAAGCAGCAATTTCAAAACGTTTGCGAGCAGCAGGATTTATCCAAAAGCAGGGAAATTGGGTAGCATACGAATTGAAGCCAAGAGACCTTGAAAAACGATTTTGGATGTCCGAAATGATGCTTGAACGTTATAAAATAAAAACATTTTTGCACCGAATCATTACATAACACTAGGCGTAAGAGACCGCCTGTGAGGCCCGGCCAACCAGCCGAATCGACACCAAAGCCAAATATCAGTGGCTCTAAGGTAATTCTCTGTATTTGGTGAGAGCAAATGGTTCCTATCTATTATGAGCTGATGAAATCTGACCAGAACATCACAGGGAACCTGTACCGAATACAACCGATTCATTTGAAGCGAACATTGACCGAATATGCGACCAGACATGAAACCGTAATATTCTATCAGGACAATCATCGGTCACATGTTGCAATACCTGTTAATAAGTATTTAGAATGAAGGAAGTGTTGCCTCATCCGCTTTTTAGTTCAGACCGTGCCCCGTCCGACTACTATTTGTTTCGATCGATGCAGAACACTCTCTCTGGGATACGCTTCACTTTGGAACAGAGTATCCGATATTGGCTTAGAAAAGTCTATGAATTGATAAACACTTGCAATACATAATAACTACTTATGGTACATTTCATTAAAATCGGAGATGGCAAATCCGACAGCTGTACGCTTTGCGATAAATCATACCATTGGCGTTTGTGAATTAACACAAGAAAGTTTGGAATGGCTTGCCAAACGAGCGGCTTAGTCTCAAACGAATTGAAAAAAGTAACAGCCACAATCTTAATTTTTAAACAGCAGCCTGTAAATTTTATTGTCACGCTTTTGATAATATATTTGCTAAAATTTTTATATACTCTTTGAAAATTCTTTATTAATATAATGCTTTGTGAAACCTATAATGTATGCTTGTTTAATCAAAAGAAACAAAAACTTAATATGATTCCAATTAATCGGCTATAAATTAAACAGACTTCACTTTACCACCACAAAAGACGTTTAACATTTTAATTATAAAAAAAACACCACGGCATTTGTCATGTTAAATTAATGTCAATAAAAATAAAACAAAACTAAAACACACAAACACACGAACACCAGATATTTTCTTTTGACCAAATACCACACTTCAGGTCTCTGTCTCTTAATCAAGAGTTCATATCAATTGTTTAGCATAAATAAGCTGCGAGATGCTGAAACGAGAAAAATGAAAATTGCTTAACAGTATTAATTCACACAAACAGTTCAATAACCCCTCCGCGTCCAACTAAAATAAGTCTTTCTCTGTGAAATTAATAATCCAAAACACTAACACAAACTAACAAATCGAATCTAAACCAGTTTAAAGAAAAATGATAATAAAAATTTTAGCAAAATATAAATATCAAATGTATTTGTTTTTATTGAAATTCATATATCTAATCAGCAGTGATAAAATACACGGTAAACCTCATCAATAAACATTGTTGCTGTTGTTTGTAATGCTTTTAAATAGAATTCTTTAGGTTTTTTTCTTTTGGAATGGCATTTGTTTGGTTGTTTTTAAACGATGACACATTTGTATATTGTTTTTATACATAAATTAACTTAATTATAGTTTAAAAGCTTTTGTTATTATTGTTCGATTTCAGTTCGTTAGATATTATGTGTGTTTAGATTGATTAGATAAAAAATATTGGTAGATAAGTATTTAGCTGTTGATAGTGTAGTAGTAGTAGAAGTATGTCTATTTACATGAAATATGATTTCCATAATGACTGCGATTAAATTTCATTAGATTTAACAATCAAAAACAAAAGACTTAACAAAATAAAACTGGAAATTATAACAGTTTCATTTATAGAATTGCTATGTGTCAGTTTATTTTTAACAAAATCTTAACCAGTTTAGGCCCACTTCCAATGACATTTTAGCCTAACGTTTAATTATAATATGATTTTGAATTTGTTTTTAATTAATTAGCGGGTTTTTCTAGTTGAAATTTTGCATTAATTATTACTTTTTTGTTTGACCTAAATCTCTGGAGGAAAGTTTCTTGATCTAGTCGCATAATTCAGCATAATTCTGTGTATAATAAAACTGTTAACAGTTTTAAATTTTAGCAAATTTATAGTACCCACGCAATTCGTTTAATAGTCGTTATAAAGTTACAAAGTTATAAAAACATACATAATTGAGAACAAATCCAGCTGAAATAAAATATTTGAAATCTAAGAAAATGCTTGTTATATTAAGCTTTCTCATGTTTCATCAATAAAAATAGTCAATAAAATTTAAAAAAAATAAAGAAATTTATGTATGAAATTTTGATACCGCTTAAAATGCTTTAGTTTCTAATATGTTCATTAGGTTGCTATTACTTAGCTCATTGTCGATTTACACTGCTAAAAATATATAAAATTGTTCTCCATCACCTAAAAACCAAATGCTGAAAATTTTAACAAAATCGGATAACGTTTACAGATTGCATATTTTACTTGATTTTCCGAATTTTAGGTGAAAGTAGAAATATTTTGAAAAATATAATAATAAATATTAAAAAAAAAAATCCAATTAATGTACTAACCATAGAGAATAGACATAGAGCGGAAACTCTCCTGTCAAAAACCTAACTCAGTTGTCAGAAACCTAAGTGGTGAGAATGTATTAGTAAAAAAAACTATGTGAAAACAAAAACAGCACTCGTATGTGTGATTATTTTGAGTAATTTTTTTGTTTAAGTTTTTTTCTAGTTTCCGTTCTATGTTTCTCTATGGTACTAACTAGGGATGCCAATCCCGAAATCCCGATCCCGAAAATCCCGGGATTTTTCGGGATCGGGATTTCCCGAATCCCGGGATTAGTGAAAAAAAATCCCGGGATTTTTCGGGATTAATAAATCCCGGAAAATTATGAGATTTTTGATATTTTAGGAACATTTTTGAAGCTCCCAAAATACCTAGATAACTAAATTTCACCATATTCAAACGGAGCCTGATTTTTTAAATTTTATCAGGGAACAGCAGGTCTTCCTTACATTGACAGACTTATAAACAAGTTTATTAATCAATTCGCGTTGACTATTAACGATGTCGTCAGCTCCATACATTAAATAATATGAATATAAACCATCAATATGTAGTTTTGGCCTTCTATGGGAACTTGAATCAGCATTTATGAATGAATGAATTTGTGGAACATTTTATCAGGATTGTCGCATAATCAACATACTTATGACTGCTCAAACAGTATTCCGGGGGACAATTGTATGGGACTAGGGGCAATCATGGACCATTTTCAATTACAAACAAACCTTATCAACAGAGAGTATTTGTGGACAATTTTAGCCAGCTAGCTCCTTTCGTTTGTGCCCTATCGTGTTTTAAACAGACAGACAGACGGAAATTTTTTGTTATAAAATAAAGCAATACTTTTACTACTTTTAAACTGCCTTACCAATCCTAAAAATTATTTTACTTTTGCATATGTATCCATACAAAAGTTATGCAATTTTCAGTTTTGTTATGGATTTCTGACTGTTTAAAGTCCAGAATACGAAATAGATTTTTTATCATATTTATTTTAATTCAATGCATTAGTTTTTCCTTTGTTATATTTTTACTTAAATAAAATAACGAAAAAAATTGTTTTTATTGTTGAATTTTATGTTTTTTGCCGTTTAACTAAAATCCCGAAGTCCCGAAAAATCCCGAAATCCCGAAAAATCCCGGGATCCCGGGATTTACATTTCTAAAATCCCGAATCCCGGGATTTGTAAAACCCAGTCCCGTTTGGCATCCCTAGTACTAACCCACATTAATTGGATTTGAATCGAATTTGAAATTTGTGAAAATTTCAATTTTGCTCACAATTTTGTTAATCAAAAACATTAATAGTAAATTTTCTAATACTTTATTTCAGATATACCTCCCTGTTCTGTAATTCGAGTGATTTCAAAAACGAGCGATTTTCAAAAACGAATAATTGACAAATTGATATTCTGCAAATCGCACGATTTTGTACATTAAAACAGGTTTATGTACTGGAAAGTAAAACGAGTAAATCGTGTGGATTCGATTTACAGAACACCAAATCATGTGAATTCGTTTTAAAATCGAAAATGTTACTCGGATTCGATTTACAGAACATGGGGGATAACCTTTGGTTTGCCAATTATCAATTTTGTAATTTCTAGGACATTGTTAACCCTTTTATATCTGGGGTCAAAATTGTCTGTGGCAGCAAACTTGAAATTTGTTAAACATATTAAATACATGAAATTTGTTTGTTAAGAACAATTTCATGACAACAATTGTCCTAATTAACTACCAAACGCTGATTGTGATTCGGTTATCACAGACTCCAGCATTGATATTTGTCTTATACTCCAGGACAATAGAAATGTTGTACCCTCCATGTTCAGGTGAGGGCATAACTGACTGGCTATTTTGCAGTAATTTTTTGTGACCCACCTCCTGTTTGTCTCCTCCTCCGCTTTTCGTCTAAGTCTGATTTTTTAGATATAAGGCATCGAACTTAATATTTTAAGATTTTACCTATGATCTATATAGAAATAATCTTTATTCAAAACATATTAAGGTATATTAAAACGAAATAAAAATTGCAGTTGAACATTTATTAAGGTTGCAACAAAATTTCCACAAGGTTTGAATTAAAAAAAAAAAAAGTTTTTTCTGCAGAGCTTCTTATGCGTTTTTGCTGATGTTAGTTAGTTTAACATCCACCTTAAAATATCGATTTTGAATTATTTTCTGAGTATCCACAAAAATTTCGACGAAAATAAGTCTTATATAGTAAGAAATCGCATTTAAAAATTTTATGATGATCGGTCCATAATAGATCCCACTTGTCGACCGACGGTACTTATAAGTACCATAGCAATAATAAGCTTACAAAATGAAAACAAAACATATTTGTCCAAGAGTACTTCTTTGGAATAATATTTTTTTTTTTTTTTTTGACAATATGGCAACCTCGCTTACCCAGAATAACGGTTAAGTATCTCATGTTCTCATTGTGGTGTTTATTAATGCTGTAATGATAAAAAGTACTGTTTCGTAAAATACCATGGAATAGACTTCAAATAGAAAATGTTATAAAAATTACAAAACTAATCAATTTATTAATAAAATTTAAACAAAAATCTATGACTTTTTTATCTTTTGGCTGATGCTGAACCAACGGTACTTAAAAGTACCAGATCCTTTTCGATTCCTTGCAGGTCACCCACAAAGTTACAATTTTGTAAATAACTTCCTGAAGTCTTTATTTTCAATATTTCATAAAAAAAATAAAACTTTTTCAACGATTTAAAGCTTTGCTCCACAAGGGGTTAACAAGGATTAATTTTTTAAAAACATTGGATTCCAAAAAAAAAACAATCCAAATAACTTTCTTATATACAACAAGTAACAGAGCTATATTTGGCTGTACCGAATCTTATAGAATTATATTTTTAGGCAAACAAAATTTAATTTTTTTTTTTTTTTTATAGCGAAAAAATTTTAAGACAAACATTTTTTTTTTTATTTATTTTTCAACATTTTATTCTTAATTTAATAAAACAAAATTAATTATTTGTGGAAAAAATTTTAAACAAAAAAAATTTTTCTTGAGAAAAAAAATTACCGATTTTGACCCATTATAGGTCCAACTTACTATGACCTTATATACGCCGTTGCAAAGGTTTTTGAAATATCTATCACTAGATATTTATATTGTCTATATTAGTGACTAAGTAATCCAGATATAGATAAAACAAGTAAGAGAGCTATATTCGGCTGTGCCGAATCTTATATACCCTTCACCAAATTATACTTTAAAATAAAGTTCAAAAAAAAATTTTTTTTCAAAAGAGTTTTTTAAAAGTTTTTTTCAATTTTTAAAATTTTTTTAATTTTTTTAATTAATTAGTGAAAAAAATTTATGACAAAAGAATGTTTTTTGTGAAAAAAAAATCGGGTTAAAAAATATTTTTCCCGATTTTGACCCATTGTAGGTCCAACTCTGTATAGCCTTACATCGTTGCAATGAACTTTAAAATATCTATCATTAGATATCCATATTGTCTATATTTATGACTTAGTAATCGAGATATAGATACAAAAAGTAGGGCAAAAATAGAGGTTGTCTCGGATTTTTGCTCATATCTCCGTTATTTATGGACAGATTTTGCTGATTTTAAATAGGAAACTTTTCGAAAGCATGTCTGACAGAATTATTGAGGATTTGGATCCCGAAGACAACTGGGGTCTTCAGAAAATTGATTTCAACAGACAGACAGACGGACATGGCTAAATCGACTCCGCTATCTATAAGGATTCAGAATATATATACTTTATAGGGTCGGAAAATTATATTGTGGAAATTACAAACTGAATGACAAATTTATATATACCCTTCTCACGAAGGTGAAGGGAAAAAAAATAGGTTAAAAATCGAGGTTGTCCTGGTTTTTTCTTTATATCTCAGACATGCATATAAGTTGATTCAAAAACATACAGACGGACAGACGAACATGGCTATATCGACTTCGCTATCTATAACGATCCAGAATATATATACTTTGTAGGGTCGCAAATGGGAACAATTTATTATATTTTACATCAACTGGCAGAGAAAGGCAGAGAAGTGGACTTTTTTGGAAGTAAATAAACCTATTATTGATAAGATGTGCAAAGTAGAACATAATCTTTTTTCTAAGAAAATAAAAAAATTTTAAATTTTGACTTTTTTGGAATTTGATTTGACCATCAATTCTAATTACTGTATTATGAAATGTGTACACAAAATAAATAATTTCATAAAAATAAATATCAGAGATTATTTTTTTTAAAAATAAAGTTCTTCTTAACTGTTCCATCATCCAACCTATCACGCCCTCATGATTATGGTGTTTTCCAACACCCTTCAAATTCCAAACTTTCTAAAGTGAAAAAGTGTCCCAATTTTTTAAAATTAAAAATAATTTGAAAGTTTTTGGACCTTTTTAAATAGAAGAGTTTTTATAGATTAAATTAAAATAAAAATCGAGAAAAATAAGACCATGAAACTCAAATAGGAGCTCAGAAAAGTGCAAACATCGGTATTTTCAACACAACTGTGTATAAATTTCTTCATAACTGCCAGAAAAGTACATGATGAATATGATAATTTTTTTGCTTACATTAAATGAATACAATGGGCTATCTTATAAAGGTTTTATATTTTATTTGCTTTAACGTTGGAAACAAATATAGCATTTTCTGTTTTGTTGCAATTTCATTCCGCATATGTTAAACCGTATATGACGATGGATCCATTATAAGTAAGTCACAGTTACCCTATAGGGCTCATTTTTTGAACATGACTCAAACCAGAATAAATTTCTTATAAATATACTCAGTGTACGGCGTTATATGGTTGGCCTTAAGCGACTATAGTTTTATACTTATTTCTTTATTGAATCATATCCCAGCAGTTCTAGGAGACAGTCCCGAACTAGTGATTTTACCCATTATTTAGGGTGGGAACTAGTTCAATAGCTACGTGGCTGGTTATTTTAACTCGTGCATGTCCTAAGCTGGGGGTCCCTTGACCCTTTGACCCTTTTTGACGACAATGAGACTGTCTAATAGCTGGTCCAAAGTAGTCAACGCATTGGATTCACATACTGGTTAAATAGTGTCAGTTTCCATACTAGGTACATAACTGGTAACTTGATCAGCTCATAACTAGTTGTTTTAACATGTAATTTTAAATAGTCAGCTAAAAAACATATCATAGGCAGTCCAATAAACGATAGCTTGTAATCACACCTTTCTTCGACAACTCTCCAATGGATTGCTTCTGGTGGGTAAAATAACTACTTTCTAAAGTACTGTACAAAATAAACGTTTTAAGTGACTTCACTATAGGTTACTAAGAAACACTAAAGTGACTATTGACTTCATGGAATATCAATATACTTAAGCAAAAATAAAAATTAACTGTATGAGAATTATATCAACAAAATTTGTATAAAACCAGTTTGAACGAATTACTCACAAAACGTTTAAAATGACAACACTCCAGATTACTTAGAGACACTTAAGTGACGATTGTCCTCATGCTAGATTACCTGGGATGTATAAAGGAACCAATTGTCTTCTCTATGCACTACAAAGAGCACATACGTGTCAAATGACCAAAATATATGAATTGAAGTCAGCCAAGTGATATGACATTTGTGACGATTACTGTCTATAAGGAATACATTGACTACTTGCTTAACTGCTGGGATAGTACACTGCATAGAGTTATGTATGAAATAGCTGATTCAGAGCCTAGGAGACCCAAGTAGGGTTCCTAATATTCGGAAAATTCTGGGAATTTCATTATAAGTTCCCTTCTTAAAGTTACTGTATTATTTCTGTACGGATAAAATAAATTCGTTTGATTTGCCAATCTAATAATTCTGTTATTTTCTATACAAAAGAAAGTCAGTTGACACAGCAGAATTACGGTTTAAATATCCTAATTGAACTAGAAATTATCAGCCATAACAGAAAAAGTTCAGTCATTTAGACTGAATTATTTGATTCAGATCAAAGACAGAAAAATGTTTATTTAAAACAGGATATTTTCGATATTTTTATTTCAATATTTTGCAACTTCACTATGTATATAAGGACTGAGATCGTAAAATTCTTAACACACGTTTTTTATTAAAACTTTTAACCCAAGTATTATTTGATTTTTTTTTATCAAGTTACCTTTGTAATGCATATCAGTTATAATGTTTAATGTCAATTATGTTCATTTGTTGTTTATCTGATTAAAATGAGTGACCAGAAAAAAGTGCGTACTAAAATTATTAAATATTTTCAACAAAACCCAACTTGGTCCTACAAAAAGTTGGACAAACAATCAAAGGTCTGCTATCAAACTTTTTTCAATGTTATTAAACAGCACCGGGAAAACTTGTCCGTTGATATAAAACCTGGTTCAGGTAGAAGGAATGATCCACATGATGTTTCTAAAGCAAAAAAAATAGAAAGCATTTTCAAAAGAGCTCCCAACACCTCCGGTAGGAAAGCAGCCCGGATAGGTCAGTACTCGGACTATTTGGTAAGAAAAGTTAAAGCCAATGCAGGTTTAAAAGCATACAACAAGGCTCACAAAGTTCCTGACAGGAACTCTGCTAAAAATTTAGAGGCCAAAGACAGAGCGCGAAAATTTAAGTCAAATTTTATACAAAAAATATACCTGCTGCTAATGGATGACGAAATGTACGTATGGAAAATTTTTCGCAGCTTCTGGGTAAATTTTTTTATATTGCAGATGCTCGAGGGAATGTTGAAGAAAAGTTTAGGACCCAAAAGCAGAAAAAAATTCCCAAAATGTTCTTGGTATGGCAAGCAATATGCAGTTGCGACAAAAAAAGCCAAACATTTGTTACAAAGGGCTCTAAAATACCGAAATTTACTTCAAGGAATGTTTACAAAAAAGATGTTTCCATTCATAAGACTTCTTAATGTGTCCACTTATTTTTGGCCATTTGTTACAAAGGGCTCTAAAATACCGAAATTTACTTCAAGGAATGTTTACAAAAAACATGTTTCCATTCATAACACTTCTTAATGTGTGCACTTATTTTTGGCTTGATTTGGCACCCTGTCACTATGGTAGCAAGGTCTTGCGTGGTAAAAGAACAATAATGTGTATTTGTACTAAGAGAGGCAAATTTTCCAAACTGCCTGGAGCTAAGGCCAGTGGAGAGATATTGGGCTCTTGTTAAAAGAGAATTGAAGAGCACAAAAAAGGTGTCCAAAAGTGTGGTAGATTTTAAACGGAGATGGACAACCTGTTCGAACAATGTTACATAAACACTATGAAAACCATAATGGAAGGGTTTTCGAAAAAGGTTCAAAATTTCATCATTAGTGATTAAAACTATAAAAATAATTTTGTTTGTAAATTGTAACAATAATTTCAATCAAATAGAAAAAGATTCAAAACTGTAAGTTTAGTGGTTTCACTTTTATTATGTATGTTAAGAATTTTTCGATCTCAGTCCTTAGCATCTTCAGGAAAAAAAATGAAAATGTTCAAAGGCACTGGTCCCATGGCATGTGAAAAAGGACATAATTGCGTAAAAAATTCGACAATTTATCAAACAGGAGCCAGTCAGTCACGTGACCAGTTTGTGGTCGCTTCTCTACTCTTTAGGGAGCTAAAGATACTTCTTTGTATACTAGATTTTCTATTGATATTTATTTTCAGAGCCCTATTTAGTTAACGACATTTAATGCTTTTAAATTACAGCAAATCAGAGTTATCACTATTAATCTAAAATGGCAAAATAACTATAAACTGATTAAATTCCAGTCAACTGTTGTAAAATACTGTTTCCACTAAAACAAACTAATTCAGTTGCAACGGGTCATTTTCATTGAAAGTATTCCACATACAAAACATAAAAAGCTGAATGTTAACCATAACACCCGCTACAAGAAAGAAACATAAGCACGACACATCATCATCATGACCACAAGTAGGACTACACCCAAAATGTCTATGGAACATGAAATATAAATGATTTTTATGTTTTGTGGATTCTTTCAGTTTCTGTTGTTTTTTGTATTTTTTTTTTTTTTGTTTCAAACATACAAGTTCAAAATTTACATACTACAATGTTAGTTTTTCAAATGGCATCTCATACAAAGTTCTTTGCTTTAGCCATGTGTGTGATTTTTTATTTTTTTTCTAGATTTTTAAACATGAACTTTGAGATGACCAGGCCAGGCGGTAGAGAAAAAGTGTGGGTTTTCACAAATTCCATTTAGCAGTCTGCAGTCATGTTATCGATTTTACAACAGCTACAAACACAAATTGCCCATCTTAAAAATGTTGTTAAGAAAAAAAGAAGAAAAGAATTTTTTATTTTTTTTTATAGAAAAAAGTCTCAGCTAGTAAATATGTATGTCTAATTGAAGGAGGCAGGGAGGTACATCCATCCATAGGGTCTAGGCAGTAAACAGTTGAAAATATGTCGAGTAGTAGTTGTAGTAGTTGAGTTAAAGAATTTATTTATTTATTTTTCCATTTCCTAAACAATGTCGCCACCATTAGTCGCTCCTCTATGGTCATTTGTTTTTGGTTTTAGAGTTGAAATGTAAATGGCCCCTTTTACTTACAACATCTATTAAATACAACGATGAGTGGTTGGTTGGTGGTGGTTTGGTGGTGGTGTGGTGTGGTGTGGTTGGTGGTATAAATATTTTTACATATTTTACATATTTTTATTTGTTGTGTTGTATTGTATTGCTTTTTTTCAGTTGTTTACTTGTTGCATTATTGAATGCCTAGATTTCCAATAAGAAGTTTTGTTTGATTTGATTCTTCACATTGCGTAAAGGTGTCATTTTTAGCACCCGCTTGTCATTCATTATAATTTAAGCATTTTTCTTTAAAGCTTTCGTTGTTGTTTTTGTTGTTGTTGTTGTTGTTGTTGTCGTTGTGGCAACAACGCTCTTTTGGAGCCTTGTAGTGTTTAATAGGATCACTGAAGAAGCATTTTAATTTTCAGTGCTAGAAACTTTTTTGGAAAAAGCGTAACCACTAACAAATTGATATTTATATTTTATTATTCTCTCATTATTATATTGAAATAAACACTTGGTGAAAATAGGGGTAACGTTTTTTTTCGTCAAGTATTTGATCAACATACCTTTAAGTGCATATTTTTTGTTTAAGCAATCAAAAGAGTTAGCCAAAGAACTTGATGGTGTATAAATATTTAATAACTTTAAATTAAGTCAAATTTAATTAAATTGTAGAATCTTTTAAAGATAACTAGGGGGCGGATTTATGAATGAAATTTTTATTACAATTTACAAAAGAATATTACTTTTATAGTTCTATTCAATAGGGATGAATTTATGAACCTTTTTGGGAAACACTTCTATTAAGGTTTTAATAGTGCTTTCTGGCACTTTGTTCGAACACTTAGTCCATCTCCGTTTAAAATCTACCATACTTTTGGACACCCTTTTTGTGTTCCTCAATTCTCTTTTAACAAGAGCCCAATATATCTCCACTGGCCTTAGCTCCAGGCAGTTTGGAGGATTTGCCTCTCTTGGTACAAATACCACATTATTATTCTTGTACCACTCAAGGGCTTGTTTACCATAGTGACAGGATGCCAAATCAGGCCAAAACTAAGTGGACACATTAAGAAGTCTTATGAATGGAAACATCCTCTTTTGTAAACATTTCTTGTTGTAAATGTCGGTATTTATAGAGCCCGTTGTAACAAATGATTGGCTTCTTTTGCCGCAACTGCATATTGCTTGCCATACCAAGAACATTTTAGGAAATTTTGTCTGCTTTTGGGTCCTAAACTTTTCTTCAACATTCCCTCGAGCATCAGCAACATAAAATTTTTGACCAGGAAGTTGCGAAAAATCTGGCAGAACATACGTTTCGTCATTCATTATGCAGCAAGAATATTTTTTATTAAACTTGACTTCAATTTCCGTGCTCTGTTTTTGGCCTCTAAATTTGTAGCAGATTTCCTGTTAGGAACTTTTTGAGCCTTGTATGTTTTTAAACCTGCATTGGCTTTAACTATTCGTATCAAATAGTCCGAGTACTGAGCTACCAGACTGCTTTCCTACCGGATGTGTTGGGAGCTCTTTTGAAAATGCTTTCTATTTATTGGCTTTGGACTATTCCTTCTATATGAACCAGGTTTTTTATCAACGGACAAGTTTTCCCGATACTGTTTAATAACATTGGAATCAGTTTGACGGCAGACATTTGATTGTTTGGCTAACTTTTTGTAGGACCCAGTTCGGTTTTGTTGAAAATATTTAATAATTTTAGAACGCACTTTTTTTCTCGTCACTCATTTTAATCAGATTAACAACAAATGAACAGTTATTATGTTTAATGTCAAAGGTAACTTGATAAAAAAAATCAAATAATACTTGGGTTAAAAGCTTTAATGAAAAACGTGTGTTAAGGTTTTTTCGATCTCAGTCCTTAGTATTGAAAATTTAAGTTTAAAGTTCAATTAAGTTTTTGTGGATTCTGACTACACGCTGAAAAAAAATATAGTTGTGCATGTTTACTGTAACCATTTCAACATTTTTACAATATTATAGTTACAGTAACTATTGATTGTGGTAACTATAATATGGTTAATTTACGATTCACATGATTGCATCAACTATATATATGGGAACAGAAAACAAGTACATGGCTGTTATGTTGCTCTCGGCTTATGGATATCATAATCTGAGAACAACATATTATGTCAAAATTATTCATCATAAAAATGGCTGTGGTGTTTTCAAGTTGATATAGGGTAGAAGGGGGATCATTCGCAATAGGGGCACATCTGCCAACACCAAATAACTTAAAAACCGTGTAATCGATTTTGTTACATTATCAAGTTATGTTTTCGTTTATCGATTGTTTACTATTCATGAAAGTTAGAAAGTTTAATTTTACATATGACGCTGTTCAATAAGCTGTGAAAATATTTCATCGAGTAAAATATTTCTGCTAACTTCTTTAGTTTTTGTGATACAAAAAAGCTATTGGTTGAAGATAGAATGTCAATAATAGTGAACAATAAGTGACAATAGTCTTTTCGATCATTTAATTTGCAGTAAGAAAAAAATTTATATTAAATCTCAAAACTCCCTTTGGGGCACATTCACCAGATACAAGGAATCCCTGTGATGTAGAGTAAAATGTTGATAAAATATAGAAAAAATCAGTCACAATTTGTTTAATTTTTTTGTTAAGTTATGTGAAATAAACAATAACCTACCATATGCAAAAAAAAATTTTAAATTTATAAAAGGTTTATAAAACAAAATTTCCATACAAAATATGTTTTATAAACCTTTGATAAATTTAAAAATTTTTTATTATACTTTGTTTTGTGAATTAAGGTATAAAACAGTAAAATACGTTTATATTTTTTGGATTTTTTTGTTTTATTTTATAAATGACAAATCGGCGGTGGTTTCGCCGTTTTTTTCAGTCTAGAAATGTTGAAAAAATATGTATATTAAGATGAGATAGGCAAAATTGAAATGAATAAAACTAAAGCTAACATATATAAGTATCCGAAACAAGAGACAAATTAAGAATATGTATTGCGGTTTTAATCTGAGATCAAATCAAAAAAAAAAGTGGCGTATGGTCCCCCTTCTACCCACAGTTGTTCAGCATCCTACCAGTAAGCTCCTCAAAATACGTCACCTCGGGTCTAACTTTAACAAAAAAAAGTTGGCAAAGATCCATTTATGATCCGAACGAGCTGAAGGTCTACAAAGAATACGCTTACATATGTAGGTTATCTCTTTTAGTTAAAGAGATGTTTAGGTTTATTTATTTCTTTAATTTTGTACTATATTTTTTTTGGTTTTTTAGATACAGCGGGCCTATGGAGGTGCGTTATATGGGCCATAAAATAAAAACAACTTGCTATTATCTCGTCCCTATAAAAAGTTACGCGCATCCAAAGATGAAATATGTAAAAAGGGCAGTTTTTTAAGTAAAAATTTTCTACGGAACCACATAAAATTTGTATGTGATCCGGAAATGTAAAAGCGTGTAAAGTAAAATTTGGCTCACAAAACTTGGCCAATTTAAAAAAAAAAAAAAAATAGGTTTGACTAAAAAATTATAAGAACGCAAAGCACCGATCCTCGAAAAAGCTTAGTAATTTTTTTCCGCACCATTCCAGTGCAAATATTTTAGATTGCCATAAATAGGCCTCTTGAGTAATTACTAAAACTTTAACAAGTTTTCCAACTACCTTGATTACTTTACTTACAACTGGCAACTGCTATGAATAGATGAAGGTGTTGTTTTCTATTTTTCATTCTTTTTGAATAAATTTACTTTTGGTTGGGATAAAAAGTGCATGTTTAAACAATATTCTAGGAATTTGTGTTATTTTTTCCTTCGTTCTTCCACTAGAGCCCAAAGTTCTTATGGTAATGGTGGTGGTCACTTAATATTTATTTATTTTTTGTAAAAAAAAATGCGTTAAACTGTTAAACAAATAATACGTCTCGCCCCATCTTTTAAAACATTTAAACCATAGATGATGGACTAAATGGGTAAATATATACATACATTTGTACCTACTATCTGTGTTTTTAAATATTTGTATGAATATAGCTTTGTTTGCGTATAATTCCAGGTACACAATTTTTGTTTGCCAAATTTAAATAAAACACACACACACACAGAACAGAAAAATTTATTAACTTTGTAATTTGGGTCATCATATATTAAGTTTTTTTTTCCACTTCTCTTAGTATTCTTTTCTGAATCCATCCATGCCCAACAACATCTGTAATATCAGTAATTTTATGATGTTCTTTCTTGTTTTTGTTGTTGTTGTTGTTATTTACATATCACATTTAAATTCTTTTATTTGTTGGTTTTATTTAGTCTTGAATTTATTTAATGCAGTCATAAATTGTTCACATACTCAGAATTACGATGTGTGTCAGTCAGTCGTCATATCACAAGTAGACAGGGGAAACAAAACAAAAAAAAAAATACAACGAAAAAAGTCAGTTAATCAGTCAGTGAGTCGTTGGTGAAATAATACTGGGCCTAGTTATTTGGATTAAAATTATTACAAACACACCCTTTTTTGTGGTTGTGAATTTATTATAATCAGTTTTATTATAGGTACTTTTTTTCTTTCTTTTCAATTGTTAAATTTGTCCTAGTTTTTATTATTTACTTTTAAAAGGAAATAAATTATATCATTGGGTCAGTTTTTTATTATCAGGGGCACTCAAAATAGAATAGGATTGTAAACAGTTTCATCTCTGTTAAATGTCAACAAATATTGAATGAAGTTTTCTGCAACATATACTATGAATTTTTGTGAACTTGGTAACAATACAATAATAGCTTTATTCGAAAACATTTCTAGTAAAATGATAGAAAAATATTTAAAAAAAGTAAACAAACGAAATCCAAGCAATTTTTGTTTTAGTGTCATTATTTGGAAAATAATGATATATAATGTAATTTATTTAATTTTTTCCAAAAAAAAAAAAAATACATTTCTATACCCACCATCAAAAAAGATGGGGGGATATTGATTTTGTCATTTTGTTTATAACACATCGAAATATTCATCGCAGACCCACAAAAGTATATAAGGACTGAGATCGTTTATCATTAACACTTTTAATCCAAGTATTATTTGATTTTTTTTTTTTTTTTTTGATTTTTTTGTAAAGCATGTCAGTTATTATGTTTGAAGTCAATTATGTTCATTTGTTGTTAATCTGATTAAAATGAGTGACCAGAAAAAAGTACGTACTAAAATTATTAAATATTTTTAACAAATCCCAACTTGGTTCTACAAAAAGTTGCCCAAACAATCGAAGGGGTGGCGTCAAACTGATTCCAATGTTATTAAACAGTCCCGGTACTTGTCCGTTGATAGAAAACCTAGTTCAGGTAGAAGGAATGGTCCACATGATGTTTCTAAAGCCATAAAAATGGAAAGCATTTTCAAAAGAGCTCCCAACACATCCGGTATGAAAGCAGCCCGGTTAGCTCAGTACTCGGACTATTTGGTACGAAAAGTTAAAGTTAATGCAGGTTTAAAAACATACAAGGCTCAAAAAGTTCCTGACAGGAACGCTGCTAAAAATTTAGAGGCCAAAAACAGAGCACGGAAATTTAAGTCAAATTTTATAAAAAAAAAATATTCCTGCTGCATAATGGATGACGAAACGTATGTTCTGGCAGATTTTTCGCAGCTTCCGGGTCAAAATTTTGATGTTGCTGATGCTCAAGGGAATGTTGAAGAAAAGTTTAGGACCCAAAAGCAGACAAAATTTCCCAAAAAGTTCTTGGTATTGCAAGCAATATGCAGTTGTGGCAAAAGAAGCCAATCATTTGTTACAACGAGCTCTGTAAATACTGAAATTTACATCAAGGAATGTTTAAAAAAAAGGCTGCTTTCATTCATAAGACTTTATAATGTGTCCACTTATTTTTGGCCTGACTTGGCATCCTGTCACTATGGTAAACAAGCCCTTGAGTGGTACAAGAACAATAATGAGGTATTTGTACCAAGAGAGGCAAATCCTCCAAACTGCCCGGAGCTAAGGCCAGTGAAGAGATACTGGGCTCTTATTAAAAGAGAATTGAGGAGCACAAAAAAGGTGTCCAAAAGTGTGGTAGATTTTAAACGGAGATGGACTACCTGTTCGAGCAAAGTGACAGAAAGCACTATAAAAACGTTAATGGAAGGGTTTCCGAAAGAGGTTCAAAATTTCATCACTAGTGATTAGAACTATAAAAATATATATATATATATTTTTTTTTGTAAATTGTAATAATAATTTCAATCAAATAAAAATAAAATTAAACTGTAAGTTTAGTGGTTTCGTTTTTATTAACATATATGTATGTTAAGAATTCTTCGATCTCACTCCTTATATATATTCTGTATCCTTATGAAATTTTAAGACGATCTAGCTATGTCCGTCTGTCTATCTGTTGAAAACACGATATATATATGAAATTTGACAGTAAAATTAAAGCAATCGATTTAAAAACTTTATTCATAATTAAAATATGTTTAACAACAAATTATTGGAAGACTGAAGAACTTAATTTATTTGACATTCTGTTAAGAAACAGTAGCTTTTTGCACCTTATTTAACAATTAAAAATTCACAAAAATACAGCGAAGTTCTACCATTAAAAATTATAAATTGTGCTTTATTTTCCATAAATGTATTTTTATTTGATATTCCTTCTTAATTAAATTTAAATATTTTGAATTAATTTATTAATATGAAGATATGATATTGATGTAGAGAATGAATAAACATACATTTTTAATAAGTTCTTAAAATAAATAAATTAACAAAAATTATGAAATGTTTAACAAATAAACAAACATTGGGGTCATGCTGATATAAAGTGACCAGCTCTAAGTTGCTATAGTGTTCAACTAAAGTTTAATTGGTAGCTGTAAAACCTATTAAACTGTCGTTCTGCAGCCAAGGGGTAACACAAGTTTACTTGCTTCAACCGAAATTCTTCTTTACCAACTGACTTTCTGTTAATAGAACCGAAAAATTCTATGTGTGCAACCGAATCATTAGATTGGCAACAAATTCGGTTGCTATTACGAATCCGTTTTCTCTGTGCAACCATCCTGTTGTTTTAATGAATGTGAATCCTACTTAAGTCAAGAGTTTGTCAATAAGTACTTTCTGACCAAACTCTCTACGTCTTAAGTCCCAAAAATACAGACAATATCTCCCCCGATAGACTACACGATAGTGTGCTGGACTATCAATCTGGGGGTTGCGTGTTCGATTCCCGCCAGAGACTCTAGGTGTATCTGCAGACAAGCAAAAAGCTTCGCAGTTTGTGTTTGTTAAAAAAAAATGATAAGATGTTCTGTAATTTTATCTTCTTTTTCGTCGTAAAAATATCTACAGGCAGGTAATGATCGCCATAGGTCTCTTAAGTGGATTTGATACAGATTTCTTGACCAAAACACTTCAGTTAGCAATTCGCTAAAAATCTGACCACTCTATTAACTAATTATCACAGATAATAAGTTCAAAAAATAAGTCTATAAACCAGGCGCGGATCCAGGTCAACTATTTGGGGGGGAAATCAAAATTTGTTCTAGATTTTTCTTTTTTCCTTCTTTTTTATATGCAAACTTGTCGGTTTTGGAAGGGAAAATTCCTATTTCACCCCCTTTGGATCCACGCCTGTTATAAACAGAACACCCCAAAATGTATTCTAATTAAGGTTGTTTGTTTTTTCTAAACCGCAATCCATGATCAGCACGGTCTTCTTACAATCAGAGCAACTAAATTAATAAGCCAAGAAAAAGAAGACATAAAAAATAAAACACATAAAATATGAAATAAAAACAAAAACATATTAAAATTTTCTCACAAATTTTTATTTAAGCGGAGATACAGATACAACAATACAAAGACTATAGGAGTCTTCCTTTTAAAAATTAAAACTCCAAAACAAAAAAAAGTATACATATGAATGTATGTATGTATAATAATTCTGAAAAAAACAAAACATAAAATTTATGTTTCTTTTAACAAAAAAATAAATAAAAAATATAACATAAATGTTTAACATTTATTTAAAGATATCACCACTACTTAAGCCATCTTAAGAAGGGTGTTTATTTTCACTAGTACATACATATGTATACAAGTAGTTGTTGTTAGAGGTTACTGAACTTTTAGTCCACAAAAAAACCTCATAAGTTAAAGCAAAAATTTAAAATTAATCCCAATACTATGAAAATAAATAAAAGCAGGTATTAGGAGTATGCATGTTTAATTTAAATGGAAATAGTACGAGCTACTAATATTAAAACATTTATTTGAAATAGTAAAACTTTTTGTAACAAAAATCAATTTTGAAGAATTAAGCTACGTTTACAACGATGGAGTAATCCACTCTTCATTTATCTATTTGAATCAAAATTTGGCTTTTTATTCCACTCCAGAGTCGAACAATTTCTACTCCAGAGTGTAAATTACTTTAACTCTGGAGCCAAAATGCAAATGTTATATTTAACATGACTTAGGGCCATTATCACAACTTGCCTTTATGTTCGTAATAGTAAAAGGTAACTTTAAGTTATAGAAAAACGTAGGTTTAAAGTTACCTTTTACTATTACGAACATAAAGGCAAGTTGTAATAATGGCCCTTATAATAATTACTAATTGAAATATTTTGTCAATAAAATTAAAAAAGTTTAGAAAAATTACAAAATAGTTTTTAGCAAAGGGTAACATAGAGACGAGTCGGAATTGTCAAAAACTGAAGTCTGTTGTCAAAAACCTATCTCTTGCAACAACAAAATACATGTTAGTCAATGTATTTTGTTGTTGTATCAGACATATGATTTGTTTTATTTTTGTTTGACAATACGGAATGTATCGTCTCTATGTATAATTCTCTATGGTTTTTAGTTACAAAATCAAATCAATAATTTGTTTATGTTTTTTTTTCGTAATAATGCGGAATTCTTTTATATTTTTAGCTTTTATTTTTAAACATTTGTACAATATAAATTTATTCAAAGTATTGGCCATTGTTAGCTATGATCTTTTCCCCTCTTTCTGGCAACATATTTGGTCAATTTACAAGGTCTCTTATCAGTCACATTGTCACAATGTCCTAATATATCACGAATCGGTGCGCCCCGGCGGCTATGCTTAACCGACTCTTAGGCATTCGGCGTTGGTCTCTGCTGGTTCGTTACGATAACACAATAAACATAGCACAGAAAGTAGTATTATTTTAGGATATTTTTTTCTTGAAAAGCAATAAAAACCATTGTGAAATATTTGGACCTTATGACAATATGACGTGAGCCAAAATAACAGCTGCCAAAATAACTGCTCATCTTTTGAGGCTAAGAACAAATCAAGCCAATGTCGGATACTCCGTTCTGAAGGGAAGCATATCCCAGAAAGAACGTTCTGCATCGATAGAATAAATAGTAGTAGGACGGGGCAAGGTCTGGACTATAAGTTAGGTGAGACAAAACTTCCCAACAACTTCTTTCTAAATAGTGGTTTTATGTCTGGCCGCATATTCTGTGCGTTTTTCGGCCAATGCTCGCTTCAAACGAATCAGTTGCATTACAGGTTCCTAGTGATGGTCTGCCAGATTTCAGCAGCTCATAATTGATAAGACGCTTTTGCTCCCACCAAATACAGAGAATTACCTTAGCGCCATGGAAATTTGGCTTTAATGACGATTCGGCTGGTTGGCTGGGCGTCACGTACGATCTCTTATGCTTCGGGTGCAAGCACCATTTCGGACATGCAAAATCGTCTTTCAAGCTCTCTCGGCTTCAACTCGTACGGTACCCAATCTCTCTGCTTTTTGATGAATCCTGCTGCTTGCAAACGTTTTGCTGGTTAAGTAGCTCCCATTGATTTTGTAAGCTCTTGTTGATTTTGACAACAATCTTCATGATATATGTTTTCCGAGCCGAAATCATCACTTCTTTAAACCAATGGAACATATTTATCATATGCTTTGGTGAGCAATCGTTGTGCTTCAGCGTC
This sequence comes from Calliphora vomitoria, assembly GCA_942486065.2. Lineage (NCBI taxonomy): Eukaryota > Metazoa > Arthropoda > Insecta > Diptera > Calliphoridae > Calliphora > Calliphora vomitoria. The sequence goes on from OW818029.2 coordinate 58,649,880, forward strand.
ACTATTTTCAAACTAAACAAGTGAAGCCTTGTTGGCACAGAGTTCGACATTTTCAAAGTAAAAAAAAAATTTTGTTGTTTTCACTATATTCTTCAATAACTAAGTGAGAATAAATGACAGATATGTACCCTTCAAAATGACATACGTATAAGTTATTAAAAACAAAAACCGCCATCAAAAGATACGTCATCTATTTTAAATCATACAAGCAATAATTTTTTCAGCAAATAGATTTTACAGAGAATAAGAAACAAAGGGTTTATATTGAGTAGAGGATGTAAATTTAGGAGTTTTTGAGAAAGTGTGTTTCTGTTAGCTAGGAAATGATTTTATTCGTGTACTGATTCCTTCATAAGTTCTATGGGGAAAACATATTCACCCTTATTCTATTAGGCGTCGTCGACATCGTCGTCAATATTGGGTAAAAAAATGGTATATGTTTCGTCGATATCGATAACAAATGGTTACTATTGACAGAATTTTATAGTTTTTCGGTTTAAAGTACAAAACGCTGTCAAAAGTTACCAATTGTTATCGATATCGGCGAAACATATATCATTTTTTTGACTCAATATTGACGATAATAAGGGTGATTGTATTCTCGTAATATAAGAGGAGTGTTTATTTCAGACGTTCTTGTTGGCCAGAAAATGTCAGGGAGCTATTTTTAAAATAATGAAATGAGAATTATAAGTATTAATTGTTTATTTACAATTTTATTAAATTGACAAATAATTTTGTCAAAATTTCACTCTGTATTTTGAACAGTTAACATTTTTAATGGAGAACATATTGCAGTGACTCTACCATTGTAAAAGTAGCTTCAGAAAAAGTTAAGTTAAAAAAAAATTAGTTTTAAATACAAAATAAAGAAAATAACTAAATACATACTGTGTGCTTTCAAGCGAAATAAATAAAACATACAAAAAAAATCAGCTTAAGAAAACAAAAGATTTCAGACACAAACCCATGTTATAAATGGACACTCACTTAAAGGTGTGACAGTTGTTTATTGATTCAATAAATACTTAACTGACTGTCAACTATAAAGTTATTAAATGACATATAAATTGCTTATTTTTGTCATAGTTTTAAAACTTTTGCAAATTTTTATGAAGGACGAAAATCAAAAATAAATTTTATAAATCTCTGTATATCTTGTAAATCCGTGGATCCTATTGCAAATAATTGCATTATAGTATAATTATACATTTTTTAGAAAATCAGTTACCTTCAACAAAAGTTTACTTTAAATGTCATGGCTTATTTAAGAATGACTTTGTAAACATCACTAATCTCAGAATTAGCTTTTATAGATTGCGGAACAACTTCATTCAGCCCAAACTGTTTTGTACTTAGCTACAGCTATAAATAAAAAATGTCGTATAATTAAATAACTCCGCAGCAGAGCTTCAAATTAATATATTAAATTTAAGCTTAATTCATTAAAATCTTAATTTATAATTTAAAAAAAGTCAGCAATTCATTTCATAAAATCGTTCCAAACTATAATTGTCAACATCATTGGTCATAAATAGAAAACTATAAAATTCTTTAGCTTCAATCAAAAGATTTTTTTGTGGATATAATTTGTTCATCGCACGATTGCTCAGAGCTTCATTTCATTGGTCAAAAGTCCAATTTTTTGTTAACATCAATTTCCAAAAATTTAATACCATTCAATAGTAAACATATTGAAATTAAGTTGACCAAAAAATAATATCAAAACATTGGTAATTGTGGGCGTGGCATGCTGTTAAAGACAAATATTTTATGTTATTTTATAACAAAAAAAGTGATTTTTGTACATTTAATCAGAAGTAAATTACTCTCAAACTATTTTCGATAATTGGCTGAATTTGTTCTTTGTTATGTTGGTTGAATAATAGTCTTTAAGAAATGGTATGATGTGCCACTGCACCTTTTATACCTGCTGATTTTAGTAAAATTTGAATTTTAGTGGAAATTTTTAAAAGAAACGCCCTCTTTAACCCCATATATACATACTTTTGCACCTCTTTGGAACTGTCTGTAGAACACTTTTTCCATTTGAGTGAAATTACTCCCAAAATTATTACTATTTTTATTTTACCTGTTCATATGACTCAAATATAAATACACCAATTCCTTTAAGTTGTGATAGGTATCTAAAGTATTTTATATAATTATTATTTTATTACTAATTTTATCGTATTTTTGCCCTTTTAAGTTTTTAGCACATTTTAATTGTACTTATTTATGCTACCTAGAAACATAAGGAGTGAGATCGTAATATTCTTAACACACGTTTTTCATTAAAACTTTTAACCCCAGTATTATTTGATCTTTTTTTTTTCTTTTGCTCAAGTTACATTTGTAAAACATGTCAGTCATTATATTCATTTGTTGTTAATCTGATTAAAATGAGTACCAGGAAAAAGTGCGTACTAAAATTATGAAATATTTTCAACAAAACCCAACTTGGTCCTACAAAAAGTTGGCCAAGCATTCAAAGGTCTGCCGTCAAACTGTTTCCAATATTATTAAAGAGTACCGGGAGAACGTGTCTGTTGATAGAAAACCTGGTTCAGGTAGAAGTAATGGTTCAGATGATGTTTATTAAGCCAAAAAAATAGAAAGCATTTTCAAAAGAGCTCCCAACACATCCGGTAGGAAAGCAGCCCGATTGCTCAGTGCTCTGACTATTTGGTACGAAAAGTTAAAGCCAATGAAGGTTTAAAAACATGCAAGGCTCAAAGCAGCGTTCATGCTAAAAATTTAGAGGCCAAAAACAGATCATTGAAATTGAAGTCAAGAATTTTTCGATCTCACTCCTTAGTATAACATAATGTAAGAAAAGGATAAAAGCCAATGGTATTCGAATAGCAATAACAATCAAATTTTTAAATCCTCATAAAACAGGGAGAGCTTCAGCTATAAAGAATTTTCTGAAGAGTATTTTAAAAACAAAAAGTGGTAAGATGTTTTAGTTAGGTTTTCAAAAAAGTAAACTTATATTCATGCAGCAACGAAATACAATTGGACTTGGAAAATAAGTGATTTCGTCAAAAACTTAACAAAGCACTACAAAAAAGTTGGATGGAACAAACAAATAATTTATACCAGTTTTGAAAACTGGTTAAAGGGCTTACTTACTCTCCAAGTATCTTCAGAAAAATACACACCAAAACAATTTTGGGAGACCACCAAAATCACTCGCCAACTGTAGCCATAGATCTAAAAGGCAGAAACTTAAGGATATCAATGAAAAAATCGGGTGGTGCAAATATTCAAGAGACTTTGCTATATAAATTTCCATCACCAAAACAGTGAGAATAAAACAGATTATTAAAAGTATTCCAATTCCAAGCGATGATAAACAATTCTTAAATCAAGAGGCATTATTTTTGGATTTGAAGTTAACAAAACAGTAATATACTCAGCTAACCTGGCGTTTACACATGCAAGTAACAGTTCGAAAAACTCAACACATTCATACTTTTGCACTAACACAATCATTCATGCATGTGTAAATTTACACACGCATGTGTGATTGTGTTAGTGCAAAAGTATCAATGTGTCGTGTTTTTCGAACTGTTACTTGCATGTGTAAAGGCTAGGTAAGATTGCGTGCGATTGAAAAAGGCTAAAATCTATATCCATCATAACATCACATAACTGCTGCTAAGAAGGACTGTTTGCCACCAAGGGACCACAATCACAACTTCAAGATCTACTTAATCATACAGCACAAAGCTTTCTACTAACATTTATTCATATTCATGGAACACATACTACAAAAAACAATTATGATTTGGTTTTGGACCTACAGTATCAATAAGAAACAACAACACCAATAAGGAGTTAAGAAGTTTAAAAAAGAAACTTGTTCAGTATGAATTTCTCAAATATGGGTTGTTTATAGATCAACCAAAACAAGGATCAGGCAATACGAATGATGGGAACACAGCCAGAATGTTATTTTCACATCCCGAAAGAGCATCTGAAATAACAATTATCGTTGTACTTGTGTGCAATGAACAAATTGATGCTAGCAAATTTGGTGATTATGCGAAGAAAACTGCACGTATATATACATACAACCAAATATTCATGGAGAAATATGTCTGCAACAGTTCACAAAATCCTTTATCTTGGAGAAAATGTCATTAAGCATGATTTAGTCAGGGGAAGCCCAGGAAAAAAGGAATAAGGATTATAGATTTTATAGAGAGCACAATACCAGAAAAATATTATGAAATTTTAGAAATGAAGATCTATTTTATATATTACTGGCAACGTCAGATACACTCATATCTAGCATTCGAAGTCTATGGGCCGTTTTCTCATTAGGTTATTATCTTTTTTTCCAACGAAAAACTGCAGATTACAGAAATTTGGTTTTCTCAATGTCTCATTTGTTTCTATTCTGTCGCAAAGCTAACCCGACCTCATCTGCCAATTATTTATTGATCGTAAAGATAAATTCAATCAGCTGACTGTTGTTCATAGTTTTTAGGTGTTTGTGTTTTTTTGTAAATGAAATTAAATAGATTTTATAAAAAAAAAGTTTAATAGAGAAATTAACATTAATTTGATGGAGGATGAACTCAAAGTTTCAAGTGAATGCTGAAAGAGGCGCCGGGCCTAACTACCTGGCAGACATGGAGGATAATGAATTTTTCAAAAGATTCCGGCTGTCGATGGCAACATTAAACAGCTGATTTATGTAAACATGTTGTCACTTGAAGGCATGGTTCCCAACTTTCGCATCTATTTTGAGACCTATTGACAACTGGAAATAATGATTTTTGTCGGTAACCAAAATTGTTAACGGACAGTTTATCGGCCTAACAAATTTATGTCGAGATTTAGTAACAGGCAGTTTGTCGATACATTGAGAAAACTAGCCTATGTAAAGTAGAACATCGGGAAGAGGCAAAGGGACTGCTAGAGGATAAAAATAATATAGAACTAAATATTGAATATTTGCAGGCTATCTTCCAACCGAATAAATAATAATTATAATTTTTATTTATTGTTATTTAAAAAAAATTATTTTTTTTTGTCCAAAACAACTGGTTCCAGTAGAATCTGTTCTAGAGTTGGTTTATGCTGATAAACCAGCAGCAATTAAAACCTTGGAGGCTAGAGTATCCAATTCGGTTTTAACCGAAACCGAAACCGCGGTTTTTCAAGGCCTAAAACCGAAACCGACAATTATTCTTCGGTTTTCACTTTTAATCTATTTTCACTAGAAAAATTCAAAATTTAGAAATGCGAATCAAACTTTTTCATACAATTATTCATCTAATATCTCTAAACACAGATAGGTAAAAATATCTTAAGATTTGTTTAAATTTTTTAAATTGTATTACAAAATTGCTTCAGATGATGTAGCAGGCTAAATAATGCAACATTTTTGTAACAAAGTCTCAGTTATTTTCAAATATCCGATAAAAGTATGGACTACTAGCTGACCGGTGCGCTTCGCCACCTCAATTGGAATAAAAAAATAGTACTATTAAATCTCCCTTTGTAAATTAATACTAATTCAGGAAAACGTGTCTCTAGTTTCATGTTTATTGATTCATTGTAATGTGGATTGTAGCTCATTCTAGACGTATTATTAGAATAAAAACAGTACCATAAAGACCCATATTTTGTATTCCTACTTAACACCATGAATGTCTAATTTCATGTTGTTGTGAATTCTAACTCATTCAGAATCATTTGTGCCTAATTTTAAGGTTTATTATTAAAAAAAATATTCAAAAAGTACCTTTACAATAAAGAAATAGTAACATTAATTATCCGTTTTGAATTCGCGTTTCTAGGTCCATAGTTATAAAATATTTAAAAGTACCACTAGTTCGAAAAAGTACCTTCAATTCCCTTTTTATATTCTAACTCAGTCATGATCATGTGTGTTTAATATCCTGCTTAAAGGTTCTTATAGAAATTTCAATAATAGTTTCTGTTACCTCAATATTATTATGCCCTCTATCCTTGATTTTTACTTTACTCAGAAGCATATCAGCCAACTATTATGTGTATACAATAAGTAAAATAATTTATTATAATAAAAAGTACCATTAGAAGAAAAAGTAAAAATTTTCCACACTTAAACGACTGTCAAGTTTGAAATTTCAAAATAATTTCCTGGTTCTAGGTTCTATATTATAGAAAATTCGTTTTGAAGAACGAAAAAGTACTCCTTAGTTGGGTTTAGTTCTCCATTTTTGGTATCATAATACAATTGAGCACCCTATTCTTGATTATTTCTTTACTGAGAAGCATATTAGCCAACTTTAACTAATTGAATATTAAAAAGGTACCATTAAAAGAAAAAGTACCTTTATCCTCGTAAACACTCGTCAAATTTTAACTTTAAATTTGTTTAGCAGTTCCTATATTATCAACTGATTTAATAGTTAATAAATTATCACAAAACCGAACCGAAACCGACCGGTTTTCAATTTTTTAAAACCGAAACCGCGGTTTTGAAATTCTTCGGTTTTTTGGAAACTCTATTGGAGGCCGACATTTTTAGTGTTATTCGTGACAATGCTCAAAAAAGTGGACCAAAATTGGACGTCCAGAATGCGCTTCGTCAAGAACCGCCATATGTCCGAAATCATTTTCAAATGTTAAAATAATAGTTTTGATTAAAATTTACTTTTTTTTGTTGCTATTTTTAACAAATTAAAGTTATATCTGGCTTAAAAAAACACGCTTTATATAATAAAATATTAATTTAACCTAATTACTTGCGGTATCTCTAAGAGTTTCAGTTTCTACTAATTATAAATTTAAAGGTGCTCTCGGGACATTAACCTTTTCTAATTGAGCAGTATTTAGGCTTAAAATTAAATACAAAAGCCGTTAAACTAAATACTCATTTAATTGAATATTAGTTCAAATTTAACTAGCATGTTTAAAGGTAAAGTAGGCAAAAAACGCCTCCTAATTACAAGAAAACTGTGGTGGAAAAAAACTCATACGCAAAGTGCCGTAAATTTAAACACATACAGATACCTATGTAGATACAATTATACATTCATAAAAACACATAAATAAATAAATATTTTCAACTAAGATCTAACCAAAAAAAAATTTGCATAAATCTGGTGAATTTCAATGTTTATTTTAAACATTTACTCTTGGTTGTAGTTGTTAAACACATTTATGCATAAACTTCAACATATAAAAGGTACGTAATTAAGTGTGTTTTCTGTAAAGTTATAGTTTTTGTTCTTAAGAAATTGTTATTTTTAGAAGATTTAAAGAATAATCACACAAACATACATGCAACTACTTGTATAATTTTAAAACCAAATGTAGCCAGCGGCTATTTTCTTTGAACCACAGCCAGAGGAGAAAAAAAAACACCAACTAACTGATCAACTAGAAAATCTTGGGAGTGAAAAAAATTTAGAAAGAAATAACACCATCAAGTTGGCTAAACAAGCTTAGAAAGTTTTTTCCTTTTCATAAATAAAATCTCTTCTTTTTTTTATGCCTCAACTTTTGGTTTTTATCGTTCTATAGAAAATCTTGTATTATGTTAAGAGGCAAACAAACAACAAAAAAACAAACAAAAAAATAAACATTATTTTATTATGGTTCATTTAGATAAATTTGCATTTAAATATGCAAAAAGAATAAAAATACTCTGTTGAAATTAATCAAAAAATCATGCTGTTTAAACACGAATTTAGACACAACTACACAACCACAAATGGAAAAAACACAAAACTATTGGATAGCAAACAAAAAAAAAAAATTGGCAAATTTCAAGTGTTTCTTCTAATAGAAATTTTGTTTATCTTTTCCCCTCCAAAAGATTTTTGGCATATTTATTTTGCGTATTAATATTTAGAAAAACATCAGTTGGTTTTGAGCCAAATCATTTCAATTAATTTTTTGTTTAAAGGAAAATCAACTCACTACCGTTTGTGTTTGTTTGGCTTTAAGAGGCGTTAAAGAAGCCCTGGGGCCAATTGATTAATCTTGGTACATATTAGTAGTTTTCTTTCGCTTGAAGTTTTTTTCTCCTCTTAATTTATTTATTGATTTAAATAGTTGTTAAAATATTTTTAGAAGTTTTGTGATTTGGGATTTTAATGTTCTGCACGTTTTATTTTTATTACCTCAGGGTAAGATAATGGTCAGTCATCATGATCTTCTTGAGCGTCAAATAGTGTCAATGATATTGTATTGTATTCTTACAAGCAAATTTGTAATCAAACTTAAAGTGTTTTTTTTAAGGAAAAAACCAAATATTTTGGTGCACACTTCTCTAGAGGGTTTTACTAATAAGAAAAATAATTGTAATATATCCTAAACAATAATAACAAAACCCAGGAAAAAATGTATTAGTTGGGCAACTAGTTCTAGAATTCGTTCTTGTTTAACGTTGGCATCAATTCGAAACTGTCACCTCCAGAATTGATTTTAACGAATCGTTGCGAAACTAGCACTCGTTATTTATTTGACACAGTTCTGGAACCAGTTCTTTTCAAACTTTTGTTCCGATTGTCACAAAGTTTTCTATAGAAAACTTGTTCCGATTGTCACACAATTTTCTATAGAAAACTTGTTCCGATTGTCACACAATTTTCTATAGAAAACTTGTTCCGATTGTCACACAATTTTCTATAGAAAACTTGTTCCGATTGTCACACAATTTTCTATAGAAAACTTGTTCCGATTGTCACACAATTTTCTATAGAAAACTTGTTCCGATTGTCACACAATTTTCTATAGAAAACTTGTTCCGATTGTCACACAATTTTCTATAGAAAACTTGTTCCGATTGTCACACAATTTTCTATAGAAAACTTGTTCCGATTGTCACACAATTTTCTATAGAAAACTTGTTCCGATTGTCACACAATTTTCTATAGAAAACTTGTTCCGATTGTCACACAATTTTCTATAGAAAACTTGTTCCGATTGTCACACAATTTTCTATAGAAAACTTGTTCCGATTGTCACACAATTTTCTATAGAAAACTTGTTCCGATTGTCACACAATTTTCTATAGAAAACTTGTTCCGATTGTCACACAATTTTCTATAGAAAACTTGTTCCGATTGTCACACAATTTTCTATAGAAAACTTGTTCCGATTGTCACACAATTTTCTATAGAAAACTTGTTCCGATTGTCACACAATTTTCTATAGAAAACTTGTTCCGATTGTCACACAATTTTCTATAGAAAACTTGTTCCGATTGTCACACAATTTTCTATAGAAAACTTGTTCCGATTGTCACACAATTTTCTATAGAAAACTTGTTCCGATTGTCACACAATTTTCTATAGAAAACTTGTTCCGATTGTCACACAATTTTCTATAGAAAACTTGTTCCGATTGTCACACAATTTTCTATAGAAAACTTGTTCCGATTGTCACACAATTTTCTATAGAAAACTTGTTCCGATTGTCACACAATTTTCTATAGAAAACTTGTTCCGCTTGTCACACAATTTTCTATAGAAAACTTGTTCCGATTGTCACACAATTCTTAATAAGAACAGGGAAATTAGCTGTTCTACTTAAAAAGTACCAAGTGCTCGGGATATACAAACAAAAGAGTTAAGTAATAAACATACAAATATTTCTTAGAAAAATGAAATCAAATTAATTTACAATGTTAGGATTTCAGCTTTATATTCATAAACTGAATGGGTGGATTAGGGTGTCTATTATTTTGAACTTTTTGAATTTTCGAAATGCTGAACATTTCATTAAAATCGGATTTCCCACATCAATAACACCATTGACAAAGTTCAACTTCTAAATTGACATCTAATATAAATGTTAAAACTATATTTTTCAATACTAACAAGCTGTTACATGTTTTCAGAATATAACCCTTTAAAGCACGAATCGGAACAAGTTTTCTATAGAAAACTGTGTGAAAACTTGTATAGAAAACTTGTTCCGATTGTCACAAAGTTTTCTATAGAAAACTTGTTCCGATTGTCACAAAGTTTTCTATAGAAAACTTGTTCCGATTGTCACAAAGTTTTCTATAGAAAACTTGTTCCGATTGTCACAAAGTTTTCTATAGAAAACTTGTTCCGATTGTCACAAAGTTTTCTATAGAAAACTTGTTCCGATTGTCACAAAGTTTTCTATAGAAAACTTGTTCCGATTGTCACAAAGTTTTCTATAGAAAACTTGTTCCGATTGTCACAAAGTTTTCTATAGAAAACTTGTTCCGATTGTCACAAAGTTTTCTATAGAAAACTTGTTCCGATTGTCACAAAGTTTTCTATAGAAAACTTGTTCCGATTGTCACAAAGTTTTCTATAGAAAACTTGTTCCGATTGTCACAAAGTTTTCTATGGAAAACTTGTTCCGATTGTCACAAAGTTTTCTATAGAAAACTTGTTCCGATTGTCACAAAGTTTTCTATAGAAAACTTGTTCCGATTGTCACAAAGTTTTCTATAGAAAACTTGTTCCGATTGTCACAAAGTTTTCTATAGAAAACTTGTTCCGATTGTCACAAAGTTTTCTATAGAAAACTTGTTCCGATTGTCACAAAGTTTTCTATAGAAAACTTGTTCCGATTGTCACACAGTTTTGTATAGAAAACTTGTTCCGATTGTCACACAGTTTTGTATAGAAAACTTGTTCCGATTGTCACAAAGTTTTCTATAGAAAACTTGTTCCGATTCGTGCTTTAAAGGGTTATATTCTGAAAACATGTAACAGCTTCTTAGTATTGAAAAATATAGTTTTAACATTTATATTAGATGTCAATATAGAAGTAGAACTTTGTCAATGTTCAGTATTTCGAAAATTCAAAAAGTTCAAAATAAGAGACACCCTAATCCACCCATTCAGTTTATGAATATAAAGCTGAAATCCTAACATTGTAAATTAATTTGATTTAATTTTTCTAAGAAATATTTGTATGTTTTTTACTTAACTCTTTTGTTTATATCCCGAGCACTTGGCACTTTTTAAGTAGAACAGCTAATTTCCCTGTTCTTATTAAGAAATGCATACATTATTAACATATTGTATACAAGTGCTTGTTTAACAATACAATTGAAATTAAAAATAAACCTTTTTATTGGAGGAAGCAATTACTAATATGAAATCATAATCAATATTTAAACAAAATTCATTATTTTTGCCAAACCATCATCATTTTAAACAGCATCAATATATTATTTGGCAATAAGATAAAAGTGCAAACAACAATTTTATACACTTAAAAACAGTTTGTTCACAAATTAAATACACACATCACTCAGTGATAATGATCATCATTTAACTAAATTTGAGGATGACAAAACACCTCTGGTATGTACATCATGGTACATTTGTGGTGTCTAAATTGCAAAAATTTTTGCATATAATCAACTTGAGGGTCATCTTGCAAATGTTTAGTGGCAAATATTGGAAGTGAATTTAAGGTTCAGTGATAAATAAACAAACACTACAAATTGTATTTACTTTAAATATAAATATCAACAGAAATATTAACTAACACGTATATTCATCTATCTATAGTATTGGCTAAATATTTCAATTTCATACTTATTTAACTCAATTAAACATTTTCTAAAAAAAAGTAATTGATATAGCCGAAATGAAGTTTACTTTGGCTTCTACTACGTTAAGTAGAGAAATATTGTTTAAAAGGCTAAAGTTTCTTCCGGGTAAATTGTTGATAGACTATTAGTTCAAAAATAGACTTAGTTGTGATAGACTTGTGACAATCGGAACAACTTTTTCTTATAGAAAAACTTGTGACAATCGGAACAACTTTTTCTTATAGAAAAACTTGTGACAATCGGAACAACTTTTTCTTATAGAAAAACTTGTGACAATCGGAACAACTTTTTCTTATAGAAAAACTTGTGACAATCGGAACAACTTTTTCTTATAGAAAAACTTGTGACAATCGGAACAACTTTTTCTTATAGAAAAACTTGTGACAATCGGAACAACTTTTTCTTATAGAAAAACTTGTGACAATCGGAACAACTTTTTCTTATAGAAAAACTTGTGACAATCTGAACAACTTTTTCTTATAGAAAAACTTGTGACAATCGGAACAACTTTTTCTTATAGAAAAACTTGTGACAATCGGAACAACTTTTTCTTATAGAAAAACTTGTGACAATCGGAACAACTTTTTCTTATAGAAAAACTTGTGACAATCGGAACAACTTTTTCTTATAGAAAAACTTGTGACAATCGGAACAACTTTTTCTTATAGAAAAACTTGTGACAATCGGAACAACTTTTTCTTATAATAAAACAATTCAATTTGTTCTATTATTTTCATAAATTAAAGATTTAATTAAAGTCTTCTTTATTGTATATTTTTTTATCTTCAGTATTGAAATCTTATTAATCATGTAACATGACTAGCAAAATGGTGGCTTTAAAACTTAGAAATAATTGAAAAAAAATAATAATTTATTTAATTAGAATACGACTTGTTGCCAAGTGTTACAAATACAAGTATAGCAAAGAACATTATAAATCTTTGAATAAATCTTATTTTTTTGGCAATTGAAATGTATATAATTCCAAGTATTTCCCTAACTTATACCAGCAGCTAATCTAAATAACATAATACTCTTTTTTAATAGAAGTTCTAGGCTTCTTACATAATTTTTAACATTCTAGTTATTTATAATGAAATTTAAAAACTCATGCCAACAGATTAATAAATATTCTGATTCATTGCTGTAGTCTAAGTAATTAAAAAATTGAAAAAATTCTAATAACTTTAAAAATAATTGAATTGATTTTAAAGAATTAATTTTTTTTATGGATTAAAATAGTGTACGAAATAGAAATAAAATAAAAATAGAAATATCTAAGCTTCTCAGAAAAAAAAAAATATTAAGCTTTATTGGATCTATGAATTTGCTTTTTATAAATTAAATAAACCTTGAAGTAGTTTGCTTTGCAGACTTAATGACAGACATCTCATTGTCATCAGCCGATTGTCTGCAAATATTTTAAAATTTTTTATTTAGTGTCAACAAATGCATTTGCCAAACAAAAGTATTTAAAGGAATTATGTCAAAGTAGATTAGACTATACTGAAATATGATTTAGTCATATTTAAATCAAACTAAACATTTACCACGTTTAAAATTAACTAAAACACTACTTTGAAGTCACTAAAATAACTAATCAAATAAAAGTATTGTAATAACTCATTGGCTGTAAGAACTTGTAGTAGTAGTCATTATTTTTGAAAATGGAAAATCAAATTAATTACATTACTGGCGAAATGCATATGGTCTTCGATTACCATTTGTAGAATATCCATAATAATAAGTCTCTCTTGAATCTGGATAGAATCTCGTTTAGATACTTGCTAGACATTGTGTCATTAAACTTTTTCCAAAAAGTATGAGTCACACAATTAACAACTTTAGCACTTTCCATGTGGCTGCCCCGCTCTACAAGAGCGCATATTGATAAATCTCGGTACAGAGTTCATTCACGATTTGTACCATCTTAATGTACCGGATGGTTTTCACGGTGACCACAAAATTCACAAAATACTCTGGATTAGAGAGATTGATTGATTATTGCTCATGTATATACAGGGTTTTCTAACAAGAGGTGTTATTTTGGTATTCAAAGAAAAATTGAATTTTTTGAGATGAATGATCGGATGTTTATTTCATAGTAAAGAGGAAGGTATGCCGTTAATAATGAAAAACAACATCAGCCAAATGGCCACCACGACCACGCTTACAGGACCATATCCTTTTCATGAAATTTTCCATAACCAAATCGTAAATTGTCATCGATAGCCTCACGACTTCTATCTTTGAGGTTTTGAATCGACGCTGCGCTGTTGGCGTAGACCTTATCTTTCACGTGGCCCCAAAAGAAGAAGTCGCAAGGTGTTAAATCACAAGATATCGGTGGCCAATTGTGATCACCTCTTCGAGAGATAACTCGGTCCGGAAACTTTTCCCGCTTGTGTGGCACGTAGCGCCTTCTTGTTGAAAGTAAACGTTGTCCAGATCAATATCATCCAACTTCGACCATTAGAAATCATTAATCATCTCTCGTAGCGCAATCCATTCACCGTAACTGTTGATCCAACCTAATTTTTGAAAAAGTAAGATCCATTGACCCCGCCGGACCATAAACCGCACCAAACAGTCACACGTTGAGGATGAAGAGGCTTCTCAACAATAAATCTTGGGTTTTCCGAGCCCCAAATGCGACAATTCTGCTTGTTGAAGAGCCACCGAGGTGGAAATGGGCCTCATCAGTCAAGATGATTTTTCGATGAAATTCCGGATCATTTTCATGCATTTCAAGGACCCAATCAGTAAAGACACGACATTGTTGATGATCGTCCGGCTTGAGTTCTGAACTTTATAAGCCTTAAGACCAAAATCTTTATGCAAAATACGGTGTAATGACGTTTGTGGAATGTCCAATTCCAAATGGACAAATCTGGGTTTTCTTCAACACTTTGGGCTTCAGCAGCAATATTTTCAGTTGTTTCCAATGAGAATCGTGGTATACAACTCTTGAATACGAACCGGATCGAGGCTAGTAGCTTAACACTGGACGATCGGTAAGCATTATAGTCCGACCGGAACCGCTTTTTAGGACGAAACCGAACCGAACCTAATATTCGGCCAAAAAATCATTATTCAACCTAATCCAAAACAAACCGATACTTTGCTATTGTAAATAATAATTTCTATTTTAGACCAAGATTTAGCCCTGCATTAATATTGTTTTTTTTTATCTTAAACAGAATTTTTTTTGTTCGAGCGAACAGTTTTTGCAATTTTTTTTAGATATTTTGCAATAAAATAATTTTTTTTATTGTTTTTATTTTATTATTTATACAATATTCAAAAATAGTTTCTTCTTTGAAATTCCATTTTTAATGTTTAATTCTCTTTGTAAAAGTTCAACCGAATACTGGTCCTAAACCTATAATTTTGGTCCGACTCTAGTAAGCATGCAACCAAACTGGGAGTTCCCTTCAACAGCTACTGCCACAGCTGATGGACCGCGGAAAGTAGGAAACAGTGGTGAACTCTTATGAAAACGGAATCATAAAGATTCTACTTGAGTTCTTGTGGGTATAGAGTTGCCACGTAAACTAGGCGAATGGACTTTGGTCTTTTATGTATATGTTACAAATACATATAAGCCATCTTAAAAGGATATTATAAATTATTACTTTTTTTCTCTACACAAATCTAGCAAAATCAAAATAATACTTAATAGCCAACAGAAAATGAAAAAAAAAAAAACACATACAAATTAATCAAAATATAGACAATTTAAAGACAAAAACACACACGCAATGTACCAGTACCATCAACATCAACATCAACATATTATAGACATCAGCATCAGCATCGGCAACAAAACAAAACAAAACAACTTAATGGCAACAATAAATATTTCTGCAACAAACAACATACAGACTGAAAAGTGTATTTTTATCGTTCATTTCATTAAGGCGTTTTTAATGCGGCATAAAGACTCATTTTATAAATAACAAATGAACATACACAAATGGACATACAAACATACCCTTGGTGCATATGGCAACGACAATGTTGCATGTGGCAGCAAAAGAATTTAACTTACTGACAGAGTAACTGAATGACTGACTGACTGACATTGTTGTAGAAGAGGTTGCGGCTATTTTTGTGTTACAAAAAAAAAAATTAAAATAAAAATAAATATATTTGAAGATTGATTACTGATGCTGCAAGCATTTAACGCTGTTTTGTAACGTTTTTATCTTTTAATAAAAATGCCACAATTTAAATAGCATGCGTGGTTTATCATCTTTGTTTTAAAGTTGCTGCATCTGAGTTTGTGACCCGTGTTGATTAATTGTTGATATTTATAAGTATTTCGATTTGAAATATTAAGATTTTATTAACTTCTGAAACAACTTAGACTTTATGTATTAAATAAAGTGTTTGCTTACTGTTGATCTCTAAAAGCAGTGCTATTCATCCAAGGTATCTTCCGATAACATATATAATTGTAGTTTAGGTTTATCAATCTATTTGAAACTATCTCGTACAAAAGCCCAACAGGTTCTTTTAAGGATTTATAAAAGTAAAATGTGAATAAGTATTAAAATATTATAACTAACAAGTAAGAGTGATATATGACGAATCTTGTATACCACCCACCACCAATTTGTAGTTTCGGCCTTCTATGGAGACTTGAATCAGTTGTGATCCGAATTGTACCAAATTTGTTAAATTTTAAGTGTTATAGAAACAAAATCTGTTGATAATAAAGAAAATGCTATACAAATTTAAAATTCAAACTTGACGGGTGTTCAACATTTCTTTTAATGGTACTCTTTTAATATATAAAATTAGTTAGCTTATATATAAATTAAAGTTGGCTAAAATGCTTTTCAGTAAAGAAATAATCAAGAATATATGGCTTATTCGTATTATGATACCAAAAAAAGGAAAACTAAACCAAACTAAGGATTATTTTTTCGTTCTTTAAAAAGATACATTTTGAATTTTCTATAATATTGAACCTATTATCAGGAAATTACTTTGATTTCAAACTTGATGGGGGTTCAAGTGTGGAAAATTGTTAGTTTTTCTTCTAATAGTTTTTACTTATAAGGAGTGAGATCGTAAAATTCTTAACACACGTTTTTCATTAAAACTTTTAACCCAAGTATTATTTGACTTTTTTTTTATCAAGTTACCTTTGTAAAGCATGTCAGTAATTATGTTTAATGTCAATTATGTTCATTTGTTGTTAATCTGATTAAAATGAGTGACCAGAAAAAAGTGCGTACTAAAATTATTAAATATTTTCAACAAAACCCAACTTGGTCCTACAAAAAGTTGGCCAAACAATCAAAGGTCTGCCGTCAAACTGTTTCCAATGTTATTAAACAGTACCGGGAGAACTTGTCCGTTGATATAAAACCTGGTTCAGGTAGAAGGAATGGTCCACATGATGTTTCTAAAGCCAAAAAAATAGAAAGCATTTTCAAAAGAGCTCCCAACACATCCGGTAGGAAAGCAGCCCGGTTAGCTCAGTACTCGGACTATTTGGTACGAAAAGTTAAAGCTAATGCAGGTTTAAAAACATACAAGGCTTAAAAAATTCCTGCTAAAAATTTCGCAGCTTCCGGGTCAAAATTTTGATGTTGCTGATGCTCGAGGGAATGTTGAAGAAAAGTTTAGGGCCCAACAGCAGACAAAATTTCCCAAAATGTTCTTGGTGTGGCAAGCAATATGCAGTTGCGGCAAAAGAAGCCAATCATTTGTTACAAGGGCTCTATAAATGCCGAAATGTACATCAAGGAATATTTACAAAAAAGGCTGCTTCCATTCATAAGACTGCATAATGTGTCCACTTATTTTTGGCCTGACTTGGCATCCTATCACTATGGTAAGAAAGGTCTTGAGTGGTACAAGAACAATAATGTGGTATTTTTAATAAGAGAGGCAAATCCTCCAAACTGCCCGGAGCTAAGGCCAGTGGAGAGATATTAGGCTCTTGTTAAAAGAGAATTGAAGAGCACAAAAAAGGTGTCCAAAAGTGTGGTAGATTTTAAACGGAGATGAACAACCTGTTCGAACAAAGTGACAGAAATCACTATAAAAACCATAATGGAAGGTTTTCCGAAAAAGGTTCAAAATTTCATCACTAGTGATTAAAACTATAAACATATTTTTATTTGTAAATTGTAATAATAATTTCAATCAAATAAAAAAAAATTAAAACTGTAAGTTTAGTGGTTTCGTTTTTATTAACATACTAGCTGACCGCACCGGCTTCGCCCGTTATCTATTTACTAGGGTATTCAATCGATTAACCGTTAATCGGTTAACCGATTAATTTTGGTCGGTTAATTGTTCGAATAATTTAAAATTGGCGATTTTCAAATAACAAATAAACCGATTCATTTGTTTCGGTTAACCGATTAACCGAAATTTCTTTTCTTATTGTACTTAATATATAAAAATATAGTTTTAAACACACAAATTTTATTTCTTAACTCATGAACATTCCCTTCTAGCAATAGTTTTTTGAAGTATACCTCAAAAACTGAAACTAAGGAATTTGGAAATGACATTTCTAGAATGTTCCATGATGAACTTTGCCCTAATGAGTAGAAGGAATCCATGATAATATACGAAACTGAAGACATTACTGAAACGAGTCTTTTATCAGAACTTAAAGAAACTATTAAAAGTATTCAAAATCTTAAAAATCCCAAAAGGACTCCAATGGTATAATGGGGGGTTTTATATGCTTAAAAAACCTGAACAAAAACTAAGAAGTTGTATAGTCTTTATCATGCGTTACTTTCGATATCTACAACATCTACAATCAGTGAGAGAGATTTTTTCCAAGTCAAGTTCTATTAAAACTGAAGAAAATCGTTTAAAAGGAAATCTTTTAAATTATATTCTTTTCTTAAAAGTTTATTTCAGAATATCTCACTACAATCCTAAAAAAAAAACTCACATGTGTATATAAAAAAGATTTCAAATACCATACTTTTTCCTATTATTTATTTTTTTTTTTTTTTTTGTTGAAATGCTTAAATAAGTACAAAATATAAATTATTCGGTTAATCGAATAATTTAAAATTAACCGATTATTAACCGATTAAATCTAAACCCCGATTAATTATTTGCTCGATTAACCGATTAAACCAGAATCCCGATTAATTGAATACCCTACTATTTACTAATGTTAGTTCTTCAAGTTTCTCCAAAAAATTTATTTTATTATGAAAAATGAGAAGTGAAAAGGAGGCAATATATTAAAAATTTAAATTTCCGAATTTTTGATTTTTTTTTTTCTCTACAAACCATCTCCTGAACATTTCAAATCGAATAAAAAGAAAATCATCCAAATCTCTCCACCCGTTCTCACGTGATGACATTACATATATGGACCATTTCATTTTTATATATATAGATATGTATGTTAAGAATTTTTCGATCTCACTCCTTATTATGATAGTTTAAACAAATTGTTGTTGTGCTTCAAACAAGAAAGGTGTTATTTTATGACAAAACAATAAACATAATTCAAAAAGTCTAATTAGTTTAGAACTGTTTTGTTTGAAACACAACAACAATTTTTTTAAACTTTCATAATATTAGGACATTATGACAATATGAATATGAGTTGTTTTTTTTATATGATTACAATTTTATATCATTACAATTTCTCTGAAGCTCTAATCTTTTCACTCTCTCTCTGTGAATAGCAAGGAACAGGAAGAGAAATGACAATAAAATCCGAACCGCTTTATTTAATTTGTATTTTCTCTGAGAAATGGAATCGTCATTACTATGACCACAAAAACTGCTATTACCCTACTACTGCTAACTAAATATAGCAATAAATAGTTATTTTTTTATTTGTGTTAAACTTAAAATAACGGTAAAATTATAATTAGAAATGCGTACAACATTTCATGAATGCAAAAAAAAAAAAAAAAAAAACATTTGAAATTGCACTCTTACAACCACTGAGAACTTTTCATGAAAAATGTCAGGCAAGTTGATTATGAATGAAAAGTTTACATTAAAAAGGGCGTGTCGTGGTGACAATGACAACTCTACTTTAATGGTTAAATAGTGTGTGAAAATAATGTAACAAGTTGCTAGATTTTGTGTAATAATAAATATTTTTCTTTTACATCACATAAGTATGTAAAAACGTTTTTTGTTTTGTGTAATAGGAAATATTATAATTAGTTCACACTTTTTTAAATTAAAGTTGCTGGAATGTGCTTTAAAGCTAAGATCTAAAAGATATGAATTTTAAAAGAGTTTTCTTTTCCCATATTTATTTGTAATTTGATATCGCTACACTTTAAGTCCTACCCATTTTACGGTAAAAATAAAACACAAAAATATTAGATTTCAGCTAATCTTAATCAGATATATCTTAAAAACTTCATACGTGACTGCTAAATGAAATGTGAAAATCTCAGCTGATTTGTTTCTCTGTTGCACTACGTATAAACCTTGAAGATACCGCCTTATCTTTTTGAACATTTGGCCAAATATGAGCATGAGAAAACCAGGATGCTGTCAAGTAATCAGCTAAGAACTCTTAACATTAAGACTCTAGAGAATTCTATATTTATTTATTATTTAGAAATTTAAATGATTTTTGTTTTATTAAGTATTAGAAGGATTTGAAGCAGATGACAAGCCATTACGGCTACAAATTAAAGACAAATTTCGCAATTCGTTTCGAAATAGGACTTTTTCAAATCAGAATGCATATAAAGAAATTTAAACCATTATTTTTGTCATCTATATATATACAAATTAACCCATGTCTGTTTATTTTTGACTTATAGGAGCCTGGACAAATCCTCTTGAAATTTTTACTGTATGTTCTTCTATATCTACTTTCTTTTTGAAATTTGAAGTGGGCGTGGCACCACCTATACCTAGTAAATAGTTACTTTCGAATATGGTCAAAACTATAATTGTGAATGTCTTTAAACTTTACATGAATCAATTTCTTATCACAGCATGAAGTTTAACAAAAAATGGGAAGGAAAATACAAAGAAAATAGTTATTTATAAATATCTTGAGAACTATAATTGCAAGATTAGTCAAAATTTCATCTCTGTCAAACTTTTCATATAAAAATCGAAATTAGGTGGGAAATATGGTACTGTGAAATAACTCCCAATGAAATAAATTCCATCAAAAATGAAATAATTCCCAAACTTGAAAAACTAAATAACGGTACTGTGAAATAACTCCCAATGAAATAAATCCCATCAAAAATGGAATAATTCCCAAACTTGAAAAATGAAATAACTACCGAAGGGTAAAATGAAATTACTCCCAATAATCGGCGGTATTATTATTTTAAAAATATTAGTCCCAAAAAAAAAGCGAAATAACTCCCAATGAAATAAATCCGAATAGAAATAATATAATTCCCAATCCGAAGCAATTATTTATGTAATCTAAATCCCAATGAAATAAAGAACTTCAAAAGTGTAAGTATTCTTCGCTTACCAAATATTTTTTGAATAGCGGACTCCTGGAGTGTATCAAAAACTGGCTTCGCTTAGAAAAGATTTCTTTAATTGCAGAAAGGTTTTATAATATTTCAGAAAGCCGATTTTTATTTCGAACCAGAGTAAGAAATCGTTGCCACCTGACAAAGACCGACAATGGAAAAATAATCTTTTCTGAGCGAAGCCGGTTTTTGATATATCCCAGAGGAGAAAATCTTAAAGTCCTAACTCCCAAAATAAAACGAAATAAAACCGAACAAAAATTTCATTGGGAGTTGTTTCATTAGAAGTTATTTCATTATGAAATAACTCCCAACAAAAAAAATATGAAATAACTCCCTATGCGTTACGAGTTGTTTCATAATGAAATAAGTCCCAAATTGTATGAACAATTTCTTGTTATTTAATTTTTTCGAGGGGAGTTATTTCACGGTACTAGGAAATATGAGTGATCACAGATTATTCTCTTTTTTCCTCAAGGACCTCTAATTAACGATCTATGTGTGATTTTTAATTTTCAATCGATATTTGGTGGGAAATAAGAGTGATCACTCATTATTGCCCTTTTTCTTCTAGGATCGCTTATTAACGATCTATGAGTGATTTTAGATTTTTCGTATATTTGGTGGGAAATAAAAGTAATCACAGATTATTGTCCTTTATCTTCTAGGACCTCTTATTAACGATATAAGGACTGAGGACTAAACTTAAAGTTTTGATTTTTTTATTTGATTATTATTATTATTACAATTTACAAACAAAATTATTTTTATAGTTCTAATCACTTGTGATGCATTTTCGAACCTTTTCCGGAAACACTTCCTTAAGGTTTTTATAGTGATTTCTGTTACTTTGTTCGAACAGGTAGTCCATCTCCGTTTAAAATCTAGCACACTTTTGAACACCTTTTTTGTGCTCTTCAATTCTCTTTTAACAAGAGCCCAATATCTCTCCACTGGACTCAGCTCCAGACAGTTTGAAGGATTGGCCTCTCCAGGTACAAATACCTCATTATTGTTATTTTAGCACTCAATATCATTACCATTGTGACGGATGCCAACAGGCCAAAAATAAGTGGACACATTATGAAGTCTTATGAATGGAAGCTTTGTAAACATTCCTTGATGTAAATTTCGGTATTTATAGAGCCCTTTGTAACAAATGTTCGGCTTCTTTTACCGCAACTGCATATTGCTTGCCATACCAAGAACTTTTTGGGAGCATTTTCTGATTTTGGGTCCTTAACTTTTCTACAACATTCCCTCGAGCATCAGCAACATAAAAATATTGACCCGGAAGCTACGAAAAATTTGCCAGAACATACGTTTCGTCATCCATTATGCAGCAGGAATATTTTTTTTATAAAATTTTACTTCAATTTCCGTGCTCTGTTTTTGGCCTCTAAGTTTTTAGCATAGTCCCTGTCAGGAACTTTTTGAGCCTTGTATTTTTTAAACCTGCATTGGCTTTAACTTTTTGAACCAAATAGTCCAAGTACTGAGCTAACCGGGCTGCTTTCCTACCGTATATGTTTGGAGATCTTTTGAAAATGCTTTCTATTTATGGGGTTTAGAAGCATCATGTGGACCATTCCTTCTACATGAAGCAGGTTTTCTATCAACGGGCAAGATCTGATTGTTTGGCCAACTTTTTGTAGGACCAAGTTGGGTTTTATTGAAAATATTTAATAATTTTAGTACGCACTTTTTTCTCGTCACCCATTTTAATCAGATTAAGAACAAATGAACATAATTGTCATTAAACATAAAAACTTACATACTTTACAAAGGTAACTTAATAAAAAAAAAATCAAATAATACTTGGGTTAAAAGTTTTCATGAAAAACGTGTGTTAAGAATTTTTCGATCTCAGTTCTTATGTGTGATTTTAGATTTTTCGTATATTTGGTGGGAAATAAAAGTGATCACAGATTATTGTCCTTTATCCTCTAGGACCTCTTATTAACGATCTATGGGTTTTTTTAAATTTTTCGTATATTTGGTGGGAAATAAATGTGTTCACCGATTATTGTCTTATACCTCTTGGACCTCTTGGTGGGAAATTGAGTGATTTTAAAATGTTCATATATTTCTTTTATCCTCTAGGTCCTATTATTAACAATCTATGATACATTTTAAGTTCGAAATTAGAAAATAAAACTAAAATTTTTTCAGGAACATTTCGAATATGTTGGAGGATAACTTCGAATTTTTGAATTTAATTTAGAACATAATACTGCGTTATAATCCGGTTCATGCATGATCTAGAGATTATTTTGACAGCTTTACAAAGTTTTCGAATATTACTTTAAATTTTCGAACATAATATAGTATTGTCACCAAGTTTAATCATGAATTCCAAATTTTAGAATTTCGGGCTACTAGAACTGGTTCAAAACAAACAAACAAATCAAATAAAAGCTTTTAAAAAAATATAAAATCATGAAATTGGTCCTACTACAAACTATTGTTTATTTAAAGGTCTGCCAAAGCTTCGTGTAAATTCTTGGGAGCAAATTTATAGCCAATGCTATAAATAAATACTTAGAATATTTAATGTCATATTTAAGTAAAATTTTGTACAAAAGTCTTTTCTAAATGATTGACTTAATTTAAATATTAAAATCTTTTAACCAATTTCCTTTCTTAGAAGTTCATTGTACCGCTTATATTTATTACCCAACCATAAATTAAATAACACTTTTCATCAAATTCTACATACATCTGGTCACAACAAAACAAAAGATTAAAAACACATACATGATATATGTATGAATGAATGAACAAAGAAATGAACAACAAATAATTCACATAATTCATACTTTCTTCAAAACTCAATCTAATTAAAAATTCATACTCGTGTCACAATAAAATCAATTTCAATAAATGTTATTGCCCACTTTCAGCAAATACAATGATTAATCTCCATGTAGAACATGAAGCTACAGCAAAAATATTTAAATTATTATGATAACATGTAAATCAATGCTTAAATATTGAAACTATAGAGAGGCTCTAAGTAAAGAACCTCAATATAAATTTTAAATCAAAGACCGTGTCTCTGACACCCACACACAACAAAATGTTTATAAGCCAATTTTATAGGTGGCGCAAATAAAAGAAAATTTAACAACAACCATTCCATAATAATAATTTGAAAAGTTAATAAATTAAGTAAAAAGAATTTCAAGCGAATAAATGAAATAAATAAATTAAACAGCGGCAAGTAATAAAAAATAAATTTATTAACACCATTGAACAGTGGGTTCAATCGAGAAAATTTG
The DNA here is from genome assembly GCA_942486065.2 of Calliphora vomitoria. Lineage (NCBI taxonomy): Eukaryota > Metazoa > Arthropoda > Insecta > Diptera > Calliphoridae > Calliphora > Calliphora vomitoria. The sequence continues at coordinate 58,674,194 of OW818029.2, forward strand.
GTAATAAATCTGAAACTACTGTTCCGATTGCAAATTGATATATGAGCGAATCGTAGAGGAGAACATAGGCTTTAAGAAAATTAAATTCTTGAGCACCATGTTAGAATACAAGCTGAAATACAGGGTGCCGAAGTCGACCAACTCTGGTTAGGAAAGCTCTGTACAGCTTGTAACTCGTACAAATAAGGACAGATTTTATTTTTATTTTTTGTAAAAATTCAAGTGCGAAGATTAAAAAAATCCTGTTCATTTCACTAAGTTATCTCTTATGATTTAAATTGTATTTGAATTAAAATTTGATCTTTTTTCAAAAAAATTCCTAAATAATCAGAGGTGCTCCAATTTGGCATTCTAAGAGGATGTTGTCAAATTTAATTTTCTTTAAGCCTATGTCCTCCTATACGATTCTTTCATACATCATTTTGAAATCGGTCTAATAATTTAGAAGATTCAGATTTATTATCACTTTTTTTCGATTAACGCCACTGTGCAGCGTCTGGATAATAACTACAAAATTGTTTAGACATACAGACGGACAAACCGATACATGTGTATGCATTACACATACATGCATATGGCATGATGGCACACGACAACAATAACAATTACAGCAACAACATTAATAAATAACAATCTTATATATGTAGATGACTATCAAAGTATTAGACATTAAGTCGCCACTTTTTTACATTAGCAGCAATGAAATGTTAACGTTGTTGTTGTTGTTTTTCAAATAAATTATATTTGCAGCAACAACATTAATAATATCAATAATATTAATAAAGTATGTGTCAGCACATACCCAGCAGTTAAGCAAGTAGTCAATGTAATTGTCACTAATGTCTGACCAATGACTGACTCCAATTTATATATTTTGGGTAATTTGACACGTATGAGCTCTTTGTAGTGCAGAGAAAAGACAATTGATTACTTTATAGATCCCATGTAATCCAGCGTGAAGTCAATCGTCACTAAGTGTCTCTAAGTATTCTAAAGTGTAGTCATTTAAAACATTTATTTTGTAATGCACTTTTTTGTGAGTAATTCATACAAACTGTTCTTATACAGATTGATATAATTCCCATACGGTTTATTTTATTTTTGCTTAAGTATACTGACATCCCATTTAACCTACCTTGAAGTGAATTATCCCTTTAGTGTCTCTAAGAAACCTAGATTGTAGTCACTTTGATTGGTGTTTTGTACTGCTTTATGGAAAGAAGTTATTTTATCCACCAGAAGTAATCTATTGTCGGATGAAGGTTTGTTTACAGGCAAGCGGTTATTGGACTGTTTATGAGATGTCTTTTTAACAAACAATTTGGTGGCAATTAGCACCCGAAAATATTAAAATAACTATTTGACTCTATGTTACTGGTATGGGAATCTAATGCGTTGACTACTACTAGACAGTCTCATTGTAATTGAAAAGGGTAAATTGACACCCTACTTAGGAGATGTACGTGTTAAAATAACTAGTCATGTGGCTAGTTATGTAACTAGTTCGGACCAGTCGCCTAGAACTGCCGGCTAGCAACCAAACAGGGTATTACAACATCAGTTGTAAATAAAATAGAAACAACTTAGTAATAACATGTCATCACTAATTGAAATACTTTGTAAGGACTACTACATACCGTATGCATTATTTAGAAGTAATTTAGTAATAACTGGCTTGCAATCTGATACTGGCTTGAAATCTAAAGTCTAGATAATTAAAAGCAATTCCTAAAAAAAATGTTTAAATGATAACTTATAATTAAGCAAAAACTGTTTAATAAACTTACAACTGTGACATCTATAAATATTTATATTCAAACTATTTGCATTAGAAAATAAATATGTATGTATAATAAACACATTGTAAATACTCATATTTGTCATCTGTTAACTCCCATAAACAAACTCCTGTGCCAAACACTGTTCAAACATCAAATGCCGCACTATTAAATACTAGACAATCGTGTGAATTATTTACTATTCACTATTCATGAATGAATATCACACATTTTGCCCCCACTATCCCCGTACATAAACTAAAAACTGTCTATTTCTGGCTGTGTGGGCGTTTTGTGACAGTTAAACAAGACATTTAACTACGAGGGAAAACTAATGTTTGCAAAATACATTGCGAGTATTGTTGCTATATTGTTGATCAAGATAATGATCATCATCAACATCATCATCTGTGTATGTCAACATCCACGTTTTATTGCTGTTAATTGAGATGCAAATGTGTAAAATGCATTTTGCCAGTGGGTTGTAGTTGATTGTTTTGGTTGTTATGGCGTTTATTTATGTCATCTATTGTCAAATATTAAATGGAGTGTTTAAACAAAATTAGACAATATTATCATTTGAGTGAGTTTGATAAAAAAAAAAAGAAATTACTTAAAAATATATGTATGTATAAAAGAAATTTATGAAAATCGATTGGTAACATTTAAGGCCAGGAATTTAATTTAATTAAATCTTTAATGATTCTCAGGAAACTAGTTTAATTTCAAAAATCATTAAATAGACTTAGTAAATATTTTTAACATTGTGAGAGTCACCAGATGTTTTGCTGAAACAGCCACAGCAATATTTTTTAACATCAAAGAATCCTATTATATGACTAAGATTAGCAGGAGTGGCGATAAAACCGCTACCCGGTTCTTTACTCTGTAGACAGTAGCAACCCCCAACCGTCTTTACAAAGCCGGTTCTCTGGTTTTACATTGTCAATAGTCCCTTAAATATTTATGTAGATAAAAAAAACTTAAAAATTTAAAAATGATTTTCTGTCAAAATTACGATTACAGGATTAAAATTAAATGTTTATTAAAAACTAGTTTAAACAAGTAAGAGTTTTATATTCGGCTGTGCCGAATATTGTATACCCACCATCAATGTATGTATCACATACATACATTGAGAAGGGGGTTTATGGAGGGTAGGGTCAATTATTGACCGTTCCTCACAAAAGTTGGTAGAAAGATCATATAAAACTTGTTAATGTCCTATTTCATCACGATATTCATTATTAGAAGGTAGCTATGAATGGTCAAGTCATTTTATGAGTGGGATCTAGGTGTATTCATGGACCGATATTGCTAAATTGATTGATAATGAATATTATCAACAGAGAGTATTTGTGGAAAATTTCAGCCAGTTAGCTAACTTTGTTTGGACCCTAAAGTGTTTTTAACAGACATACCGACGAAAAAAATTAATAACTTTTTTGATGGTGGGTACAAAAATACAGAGAAATTCGACAACAAAATCAAAAGTTTCTACAAATCATATACGTTTTAAATGTTCGTCTAAAATAAAATTAAGGAATGGACGAGCTGGGATTTCAGCTTCCTTAATGGTTCTCACAATATTTAGCTTCCAAAACTGGTGAAAAAATACTGTAAAGTAAAACGTAAAACAACTTACTACTACTTGAACTTCGAAACTAAACATTTTTTATTAGGGTGAAATTTTAGAGACGCTGTAAGAAAGTTGAAAGTCTGACCGGATCTATCAATGATCGCGAATACATGTCGTTTATCCTTTTCTAGATTTTCAATAGAAAAGGCGACAACTCCGGAATATAGACCGAATGTAAGTATGTGAATCAGTCAGGCTGGTATGATGCCGTCTGGACCCGCTGATTTATACGGATTAAACGGCAAAGTGTTGATAACCACACAACATTTTGTATCTGTAAAACAAACATCGAGATCCAAATAAATAGTAGCAAGCTATAAATGAGGCATGGTCATTGAGAAGGAAATGGCTGGGTAATTGGAAGGTTCTTTACTCTCTGAGACGAAACAAAATCTCAAAGATGTTGTAATATAACGAGTAATATGAAAATAAAAGGAAACAAAGTAATTAGAATTTTTCTAATTATTTATTATATTATTTGGAGAAGTATGTACAACTCTTGTTATTTTATTTAGAACTTCATTACAATTATCCAGCCAGATAAACAGTCTTCACCCAGATAAACAGTCATCTATTCCAATGACAACAATAGAAAATCATATTAGCTCTATGCCTAACAGAGTGCATTTAATGTTTCTAAAATCTCTACTTTACTTTTGGAATTAAAAAAAAAAAAAAAAAGATATAATGCAAATTTGTCCAATGTATTTTGACCGATAATGTTTTTTGAAAAGGTTTCGGTTTGTTTCAAATTGGTTTTGTTTTGATATTAAACCCAAAAAAAACCTAAAGATAACAAACCTCCATTAATTTATCTCTCAGATTGCGCCAGTGAACTTTGAATTTTAATTGCACAACTTAAGAGATACATTAATGGATTTATTGTGTGTGAAAATGTGAGCAGTTTTCCATTTATTTAGCTCTTAAATTTAAATAAATATTTTTCAACAAAAGTTTAGCATAAAGTACGCCTACTAGCTGTCAATTCCAAATGTGAGTGAAGTTAAATACGCCGAGTTAAATATGTTTCGACGTAATTTGTTACGTCATTACGTATTTGCAAATATTTCTCGCGTATTTGAGACATATTTAGCAAATATGTCTACAAACCACAAAGAAATGCACATGACATTTTTACTGAACTTTATAAGTTGTGGCCCTGCCAGAAAAGATTCCGGGACGGGACATACCTCAAATTAAAGGTAATTGGACCTGCTACCGGAATCTTTAAAACTTATTTTAAAAATGTAATTTTTCCGATCATTAATGATTGATCGAAAAGTTACATATTGAAATTTTTACTGAATTTTTTAAGTTGTGACGCAACCAGAAAAGATTCCGGGACGGGACATACCTCACATTAAAGGTAATTGGAACTGCTACCGGAATCTTTAAAACTTATTTTAAAAATGTAATTTTTTCGATTATTGATGATTTATCGAAAGTTACATATTGAAATTTTTACTGAATTTTTTAAGTGGTGGCCCTACCAGAAAAGATTCCGGAACGGGACATACCTCAAATTAAAGGTAATTGGACCTGCTACCGGAATCTTTAAAACTTATTTTAAAAATGTAATTTTTTCGATCATTAATGATTGATCGAAAAGTTACATATTGAAATTTTTACTGAATTTTTTAAGTGGTGGCCCTACCAGAAAAGATTCCGGGACGGGACATACCTCAAATTAAAGGTAATTAGACCTGCTACCGGAATCTTTAAAATTTATTTTAAAAATGTAATTTTTTCGATTATTGATGATTGGTCGAAAAGTTACATATTGAAATTTTTACTGAATTTTTTAAGTTGTGACCAAACCAGAAAAGATTCCGGGACGGGACATACCTCAAATTAAAGGTAATTGGACCTGCTACCGGAATCTTTAAAACTTATTTTAAAAATGTAATTTTTTCGATTATTAATGATTGATCGAAATCAAAACTATTTTGATTTTTCATACTGCATTGTCTGTGTGTCGCACGGTCAAATTTAAAAATTATATTTCATAAGAATGAAAAAATGTATACTATTGTTCATTTGAACAACTGTCAGCAGTACGAGTTCATTTCAAAATCAAAACTATTTTGATTTTTCATACTGCATTGTCTGTGTGTCACACGGTCAAATCAAATTCCAAAAAAGTCAAAATTTTCAATTTACATCTGATTAAGATCCATATATATTTTTTTAGAAAAAAATATAATCAATAATAGGTATATTTACTTCCAAAAAAGTCCAATTCTCTGGCTTTCTCTGCTACTTGATGTAAAATATAATAAATAGTTCCCGATGAAAATAGATAAAATATGGGAAAAATTACAAATGTCTTGAAAAAAGTTCTTTTTTTTGTTAACATTTTAAAATAAATAAAAGCCAGATTTTCAAATGGGGTTTTAAAGTATTAAGGCAAAACATAACGTAATTCAAAATATGTTCTAATACACTAATAGCTCATTTACTTTTTCATTGGCCAGTGTCAAAGTTTTGTTGCAATTTCATTCCGCATGTGTTAACAAAACAACAGCCATTAGCCACACCTTCTGAAGGACTCTTGCAAGTGCAAGATGCATTCTTGAGACTTTTAGCGTTGGAAACTGAGACGGCGGCATCATCTTGGCGTCAATGGAAGAACAGGAGCTGGTTTTCTGTGGCAATGTTTTTTCTGACGAGCAGAGCTGGCCGTAGATTTTGATGCTGGCATAGAACAAGAAGATGTTGCTATATGTTTGTCCCGAACAACAAGACGTTTTATTGGTATTAATCTCTGGTACAGCATTTGCACCACAGCAACCTTTTCGATCACTACCCATAGAGGCAAGATTTTGCAATACCATGGACATATCTTCAATATTTTGATTCATCTCCGTTTCACGTTTAAATCATGGTTTGTTCACTTTGTTATTATTGGCATAGCCGCCGCACTTAGCACTTGGGCGGTTTCTTGTCACAAGGAGTCTCAGACGAACAACCGCCTTGGCAATTTTTAGTTTTATCACATTTACAATTGGTAACTTACCAAGCTGTTTTTAACTCATTTAACAACAGCATCAGCAGTTCTTCGCCAAGTAAAAAAGTTCGTACAAAAAGTCGTTTCAATTGAAAGTTTTGTTATTTTTAAAAAAATGTTTACATTAAATCCTAACAAATTCTATTTTCAACTGAACATGTTGCAACGCAACATTATTCTACTAAAACACAAAACCTATTATTTGTTTTAGACTCTAAAATTTAGAGTCATAGATAAATACACATAGATCGAAAACTCTCCTGTCAAAGACCTAACTCAGTTGTCAAAAACCTAAGTGGTGAGAATGTATTAGTAAAAAAAAATATGTGAAAACAAAAACAACACTCGTATGTGTAAAATTTTTGAGTAATTTTTTTGTTTGAGTTTTTTTCTAGTTTCCGCTCTATGTTTCTCTATGTTTAGAGTATCCAAAACCGTTCAACCGATTTTTGCATTTGACAATATTTCGGAATATATATAAAATAATGGAAAAATATAGATCCTTAAGAATTAAAAAATATTAAATGTCCGAGGATTTAGTACACAATTCTTAACACATTTCTTATTAGCGTCCACAAAATTGAAATAGGATGTCAAAACAATAACTTTTAATATTAGTATTTAAAGGGAAATGTAAAAACATTTGGTCAATTCACAAGGTATCTTATCATGTCACAATGTCCTAACATATCACAATGGTTTAAAAATGTTGTTATTGCCTTTCAAGCAAAAAATTTCCTAAAATAATACTACTCTGTATGCTATGTTTATTGTGTTATCGTAACCAACCTGCAGAGATCTGCGCCGAACGCCTAAGAGTCAGTTAGCCGAGCCTCCGATTCGTGAAATATTAGGACATTATGACATTATTAGCAATAAAAATAAAATGTATCAAGGCGATAATGTATTAAATAATATTATAACTTTTGTTACAAATAGTAAACAAATTTACATTACTAATTTGGCATGTTCATTATCGAACATTTTCTTAAAAATTTCTGCAATTCGAGTATTTAAATGTTGGAAGAATTTTGTGAAGAAAAAGTATTATTTTATAAACACTTACTGCAATCAATTATTTTATTTCTGTTATTGTGTGCATATTTAGTTTTTGTATAATGTTGCAATTAAATATTTTTTAAACAATCTAAAAGGTATACTTTTATCGACTATTCGACTTCTCAGATAACTGTTCGAACAATCATAGAACCATACTGTACATAACTGAACAATCGACTAAAAAAATGTCAAAAGTGCATTTTGGTTGCAAAAGAGTCGAACAATAACAAAAATTTTATGAAATGACTGTTTAACACTTATCCATAATAGTTTTAGCATTTGGCATCCCTGATTTGTTTTCAGCCAACCAACATTAATTGCTGAATAACATGGCGTGTAATATAATTCTCAACCGAAAGTGGGAATAAGAAAACAAAAAACTGGCAGGGTTGTAAATTTTTTCAGGATATTTAGAAAAGTAAAAACTCTGTAAGGAATATTGAACAAAAATTAATTTTTAATAAATAAAACGCTATGTTCTGCATTATTAAAAATAAATTCTCAAATTGTATAATTTTGAGACTTCAGACAGCCAAAACATTACTTACTTAAAAATAATGGGATCTTGACGATAAGACTACTTATTTTTGTTTGCGATGTCTCAAAAGTAAGCGATTTTTTTTTGCCCTAAAATAAAGTGATTGATATACACAAACATTTGTTTGTCATGTTAACTACAACACCACGACCTAATTTACATTTTTTTTAAATTATATTGTAATTTAATTAAAAATAAATATAATTGGAGTTTAAAAAAAAAAATTGCTCCTAACTTTTCGAAAAATTAATTACATTTTTAAAATAAGTTTTAAAGATTCCGGTAGCAGCTCCAATTACCTTTAATTTGAGGTATGTCCCGTTCCGGAATCTTTTCTGGTAGGGCCACAACTTAAAAAATTCAGTAAAAATTTCAATATGTAACTTTTCGATCAATCATTAATGATCGAAAAAATTACATTTTTAAAATAAGTTTTAAAGATTCAGGTAGCAGGTCCAATTTGCTTTAATTTGAGGTATGTCCCGTTCCGGAATCTTTTCTGGTAGGGCCACAATTTAAAAAATTCAGTAAAAATTTCAATATGTAACTTTCGATAAATCATCAATAATCGAAAAAATTACATTTTTAAAATAAGTTTTAAAGATTCCGGTAGCAGGTCTAATTACCTTTAATTTGAGGTATGTCCCGTCCCGGAATCTTTTCTGGTTTGGTCACAACTTAAAAAATGCAGTAAAAATTTCAATATGTAACTTTTCGACCAATCATCAATAATCGAAAAAATTACATTTTTAAAATAAATTTTAAAGATTCCGGTAGCAGGTCTGATTACCTTTAATTTGAGGTATGTCCCGTCCCGGAATCTTTTCTGGTAGGGCCACCACTTAAAAAATTCAGTAAAAATTTCAATATGTAACTTTTCGATCAATCATTAATGATCGAAAAAATTACATTTTTAAAATAAGTTTTAAAGATTCCGGTAGCAGGTCCAATTAGCTTTAATTTGAGGTATGTCCCGTTCCGGAATCTTTTCTGGTAGGGCCACAATTTAAAAAATTCAGTAAAAATTTCAATATGTAACTTTCGATAAATCATCAATAATCGAAAAAATTACATTTTTAAAATAAGTTTTAAAGATTCCGGTAGCAGGTCTAATTACCTTTAATTTGAGGTATGTCCCGTCCCGGAATCTTTTCTGGTTTGGTCACAACTTAAAAAATGCAGTAAAAATTTCAATATGTAACTTTTCGACCAATCATCAATAATCGAAAAAATTACATTTTTAAAATAAATTTTAAAGATTCCGGTAGCAGGTCTGATTACCTTTAATTTGAGGTATGTCCCGTCCCGGAATCTTTTCTGGTAGGGCCACCACTTAAAAAATTCAGTAAAAATTTCAATATGTAACTTTTCGATCAATCATTAATGATCGAAAAAATTACATTTTTAAAATAAGTTTTAAAGATTCCGGTAGCAGGTCCAATTACCTTTAATTTGAGGTATGTCCCGTTCCGGAATCTTTTCTGGTTGGGTCACAACTTAAAAAATTCAGTAAAAATTTCAATATGTAACTTTTCGATCAATCATTAATGATCGAAAAAATTACATTTTTAAAATAAGTTTTAAAGATTCCGGTAGCAGGTCCAATTAGCTTTAATTTGAGGTATGTCCCATTCCGGAATCTTTTCTGGTAGGGCCACAACTTAAAAAATTCAGTAAAAATTTCAATATGTAACTTTCGATAAATCATCAATAATCGAAAAAATTACATTTTTAAAATAAGTTTTAAAGATTCCGGTAGCAGTTCCAATTACCTTTAATGTGAGGTATGTCCCGTCCCGGAATCTTTTCTGGTTGCGTCACAACTTAAAAAATTCAGTAAAAATTTCAATATGTAACTTTTCGATCAATCATTAATGATCGGAAAAATTACATTTTTAAAATAAGTTTTAAAGATTCCGGTAGCAGGTCCAATTACCTTTAATTTGAGGTATGTCCCGTCCCGGAATCTTTTCTGGCAGGGCCACAACTTATAAAGTTCAGTAAAAATGTCATGTGCATTTCTTTGTGGTTTGTAGACATATTTGCTAAATATGTCTCAAATACGCGAGAAATATTTGCAAATACGTAATGACGTAACGAATTACGTCGAAACATATTTAACTCGGCGTATTTAACTTCACTCACATCAATTCCAACACACTCATACAATATCTATCCCTCGTTTAGTGTGTCACTTGAAACTTTTATTGGACGACGACCCGTTTAATACATTCAGTATAGTTTTATTTGCAACATAAATTTTCGCAGGAAAAATAAATTTCGCATATGATGTTCTAATTTTTAGATTTTTGGCTTTTTATTGGGCTAAATACAAATAATGTTTATTTCGTTTCATGAGAATTTATTTAGCTGAACTGAAAACCGAAAATGAATTCATAAACCAATTTGTTGTTTTCATAGCTGTGTTTCATATCAAATCAAAAGCGGGTCAAGTATCAAGACATAAATGTTTTATCAATTTTGTTTAATCACAATTTTTTTGATTGTTTTTTTTCTCTCGTATTTGTTACAGTTTTATTTTTAAGTTTTTTAATGCAGGCTTTTTTAACACAGCTTTTTTAGAGAAAGTTCTTTTATTTTTTTTGTTATAAAATTTGTGCATGTTTTCTGTGCGAGTGAGTGTTAAAGTTTTTTTTTTTTTATTGATTTTAATTTCGAATAATTTGTACTATAATAAAGAGACATACAGAAAGAAAAAATATGGTTCATGTCTATAATGACGACGACATTGGCCATGGCCGTGATCTTGTCAACTCACGCATAGCCTGTTTAAATTTTAATAGCCACCTCCATTCATTCAGCCAGCCAGTCAGCCAGTCATTCATTCATCCATAAACACTTTCTTATGTTTTTGTTGTTACTGCTGTTGTTGTTAACACAGTTATAGTGCGCATTTTTATACACACCACCAAAAAATATGGGGGGTGTATTGATTTTGTCATTCCGTTTGTAACACATCGAAATAGTCATTGCAAACCCTCAAAAGTATATATATTATGGGTCCTCACAATATTCTAAGACGATCTAGCTATTTTTAATAGGATTAAATTGACAAACTTGTCAATTTTTTAAAAAAGAAAAACTAACTAAATATGCAAAAGATTTTCCAAAAAGCTACCGAAAATTTAAATTAATTAGAAAATGTGCAGTTGTTTAATTTAATCATACTTGATTTACCCGCTTAATTGATCAAGAATCAAAGCAATAGAAAAATTCCATATAAGGAATAAGGAAATACGAGGAAATTATCGCTTAATTACGTTACTTATAAATTGAAAATCCATTTTTAAAAATAACGCAAAAAATCTCGATTAATTGTCAAATAAAAACGTCGATTGTACGAAGCCTATTTTTTAAAAATTTAACATTTTTACTGCAACTACAGCCTCAAAAGTTAGTTAAAAACAGTGAATTTTTTGATTTTTTAAAGATCATGAAAATCATTATGGTCCTACTTTATTTTCTTTTTTTCAGAACCGAATACATTATTCAGCTCAATCTCCAACAAACCGAATGTTTTAAATTTTAATCGATGGATAGATTTTAGGATTTTCATTATCTTAAAAAAATTAAATATTTTGGGATGTTTACTTATTTTTAAGGCTGTGTGTATATAAACCTAAACCCAAACGCCTAAAACTAGAGGCATTTTCGTGCTGTAGGTTCCTCTCTCCCCATATAGATCTTAGACGGTTAATTTTGGTAACTTTATAACAGATTATAACAGGTGACTTAAACAGATACAGATGTATCTTACTCTATCTTCTTTTTTAATAAATATTTAATTTATTTTTCTTCATTTTATGTAACCTATGGCCAATAAAAGCTACCACATATTTAAACAACTAAGAGTGCTATATTATACACCCTTCACCTTTGCTGTGGATGCATTAATTGCCCATTTGCAGCGTATAGCATCCTAAATATAACAACAAAACCTTAAAAAAGTTTACATTTAATTGCTAACGAACAGATTATATTGTAGAAGTTACAAACGAAATGACAATGTTATATATACCCTTCTCACGAAGGTGAAGGGTATAAACGAAACGAAACACCAAAACAAAAAAAAACAAAATACGCAAAGCAATGAAACCAACACAGATTCTAACATACGTTTTGTTGCTTTTTTGTAAAAGCATGCAATAAATTATCTTTTTTTGATGAAACTTTCAGAGGATGTCGCGGATTTTTGCTTATATCTCCGTTATTATGGACGGATTTTGCTGATTTTAAATAGGAAACTTCTCGAAACCATGTCTGACAGAATTATTGAAGATTTGGATCCCGAAGATATCTGGGGTCTACAGAAAATTGATTTCAACAGACAGACGGACATGGCTTAATTTAATCGACTCCGCTATCTATAAGGATCCAGAATATATATAATTTATAGGGTCGGAAAATTATATTGTGAAAATTACAAACGGAATGACAAAATTATATATACCCTTCTCACGAAGGTGAAGTGTATAAAAATAGCAGACAGGTGTTTGGTACATTTTTGAAATTCGCACCTTTTAGGATAGGGAACGAGTAAGAACTGTGTTTCGGTACTTTTTGGGCTCCCTATATAACTTTTAAACCAATAAACATAGAAATAAATTTCAATCGTATTATTTACTTATCAAAAAGTACCAAATATAAGTTTGGTATTTTTTGTATTTTCTTATTATTATTGGTACTTTTTTCATAAAATATGTTTTTCTAAAAATTGACATACTCATATGAATATTTTATTATTAGCATCCACTACGATACTTAAATTTATTCGGATAAAATTTGTATCATCTCAATGAAGAACAAAAAGTATTAAAAAGGTAGTCATACAAAAATTAACTAACAGTGTAATTCGAGTGCGAAGTTGTAGAATGGGCCAAATACGTGTAAACAGTTAAGGACATTTTTTTATCGTTTGAGACATATCCCTGTCAAAAACAATTCGGCAAAATGGAGTATTTTTTAATTTCGAACTTAATTTTAAGAGGGAAATTTAAACATTTTAATTAGCTTATGGTACTTTTTTAATATTTTAAATTATGTATTTAATTTATCGACATACAAGTTAGCTGATATGCTTCAGAGTGATAAAAGATATTTAGGTATTTAAAAGGGACCAAAACTAATGGCACTTTTTCGTTCTACTATTTTATTGCCTATAATAATGAAACTTGAATTATTCAATTAAACATACTTCTATGGTTCAGAGTAAAAATCTAAGTGGATGACTTTATGGTACTTTTTCATGGTTATAATGGTACTTTATGCATTTTTATGTAAATTTAATTAACTTTTAGTTGCTTTTACTTAGTGTGTATTTGATTTTTTAATGTTTTCTTATAAAATAAAGTTTAAAGGCCTTATTCATAATCAATTTTTAAATTTATCAAAGGTTTATAAAACAAATTTTGTACGGAAATTATGTTTTATAAAACTTTTATATGAATAAGGAATAAGTTAATGTTTAAGTTACCAATTAATATAACATTGTAATACAATTTAAGCAATATAAAATAATGGATTTTATTCTTATACCAATTATATGCACTGTAGAGTACTTCGTTTAATTGAAACGACACCCGTTTAACTGCATCGGTGAATCAATTAACAGATTATTGGTAAATGATTTCTCACTGTGTGCAAAAATATTGCGATAAACTGACTCCAACCAAAATATGCTACCACTTTACAATAGTTTGTCCCAAAAGTCTAGTTAAAACAATGGTATTCTTTATAAAATCTGTTTAATCAACTGTATGGTACCACAACAATTCTTTACCACTCAACATTTCATGTCAATTATGTTTTGATTACCCTTAAGTCCGACATTTCGACTTATCATTTGTTTTAAAGTCATGCTCTCGTTTTTTTGTCTTAGTTTTTTTGTTTTTTTGTTTAATTTAAAGCGTTAAAATTGTATCTGCTGTTGATTGCTGCTAATCGTTGATTATATGAAATGTTGTCGATTTTTTATTTTCAGTTTCGGTTTTTAGTGTAAACGTGTGTCTGCTGTCAAATGTGGCACGTCTTTGCCTTAAAAAAAAACAATATACAACATAAAAGACCGCTATAATTTAAATAAATAAATTTAACATGATAAAATTATTGCTACAGATATACAGCAGATATTTTTTCATCTTGTTATTTTTCAGGGTTTAAAATTGTTTGCGCATTTTTGTTGATTAAGTTGTTGTGATGAATCGCATGAATGGAGGAGGAAAAGGTTTATCAATGAATATCGTGAGTGTGTAGGTTGTTTCTGTGTGTTAACAGGACTTGTATTGTCTGGTTTATATTTATTATGGGTCCAAATTTAGTTTGTGTTTATAAATAACACTCATGTATATAAATATGTTGTGTAAAAAATAAGTTTAGCTGTTAAAATTTAGTATTTATAAGAATCTTTTACCTTTTAACGAACAATTTTATAAAAAATCGAATGTCAGTGAATGTCAACTTAATATGTGCATGTTTCTAAGGACTGAGATCGTAAAATTCTTAACACACGATTTTCATTAAAACTTTTAACCCAAGTATTATTTGATTATTTTTTTGATCAAGTTGCCTTTGTAAAGCATGTCAGTTATTATGTTTAATGTCAATTATATTCATTTGTTGTTAATCTGATTCAAATGAGTGACCAGAAAAAAGTGTGTACTAAAATTATAAAATATTTTCAACAAAACCCAACTGGTCCTACTAAAAGTTGGCCAAACAATCAAAGGTCTACTATCAAAATTGTTCCAATGTTATTAAACAGTACCGGGAGAACTTGTCCGTTGATATAAAACCTGGTTCAGGTAGAAGGAATGGTCCACAAGATGTTTCTAAAGCCAAAAAAATAGAAAGCATTTTCAAAAGAGCTCCCAACACCTCCGGTAGGAAAGCATCCCGGTTAGGTCAGTACTCGGTCTATTTGGTACGAAAAGTTTTGGCTTGAAGATTTAAAAACAAGGCTCAAAAAGTTCCTGACAGTAACTCTGCTAAAAATTTAGAGGCCAAAGATAGAGCACGGAAATTGAAGTACATACAGCTTCTGGGTACATTTTTTTATGTTGCAGATGCTCGGGGGAATGTTGAAGAACAGTTTAGGAACCAAAAGCAGACAAAATTTCCCAAAAAGTTCTTGGTATGACAAGCAATATGCAGTTGCGGCAAAAAAGCTAAACATTTGTTACAAAGAGCTCTACAAATACCGAAATTTACATCAAGGAATGTTTACAAAAAAGGTTGTTTCCATTCATAATACTTCTTAATGTGTCCACTTATTTTTGGCCTGATTTGGCACCCTGTCACTATGTTAAGAAAGGTCTTGAGTGATAAAAGAACAATAATGTGGTATTTGTACCAAGAGAGGCAGTTCCTCCAAACTGTCTGGAGCTAAGGCCAGTGGAGAGATATTGGGCTCTTGTTAAAAGAGAATTGAAGAGCACAAAAAAGGTGTCCAAAAGTGTGGTAGATTTTAAACGGAGATGGACAACCTGTTCGAACAAAGTGACATAAAGCACTATATAAACCATAATGGAAGGGTTTTCGAAAAAGGTTCAACATTTCATCATTAGTGATTAGAACTATAAAAATATTTTTTTTGTAAATTGTAACAATAATTTCAATAAAATAAAAAAAGATTCAAAACTGTAAGTTTAGTGGTTTCATTGTTATTAACATATATGTATGTTAAAAATTTTTCAATCTCACTCCTTATATTGCTGTGTTTAGAATCGGTGAACTTTGCTGTCAACGACTATAATTAGGATGTGGATTTATATGCAAATTTATGTTTTTTCTCGAAGTTTACACAAGTTTACAAAACAAATATATATTTTTTGTTCTTTGAATAAAACAAATGAACATTTCAACTGAAAGTTCTTGTAAACTCTTTGTTTTATAATTACAGAAATATGCTCTAAAAACATGTAAAAGCCGAAAAATATTCTCTTTTTATTTCACAGATCTCAGACTGTAAAATACGGCGGTGTTGGTCCAATATATTTAATAAAGAACTAAATATGAGCCCCGAACTACGTAAATATATTGCAAAGCATAATGCTTTCATTTGAGGAAGAGATGTCCTTGAGAGTTTCAGCAGGACAATGATCCAAAGCACTCCTCAAAATTGGCAAAGGACTGGAAAGCTGCCAATAAAGTACCTTTTATGGAATGGCCTTCGCTGTCATCGGACCTAACCCAATAGAACACCTTTGGGGAGTGCTCAGAAGGAAGTTGGAAAGAAGCGGAAGAGTGGTTTTCCATTGACAAGGACGTTTGCAAACAATTGATTGATTCCATGAGTCACAGATGCAATGAAGTTGTGAAAAACAAAGGTAAAGCAACAACAATTAAAATAAAATAATTTTTTAACAAAAAATAAAAAGATGTGCCTCTTAAAATTTAAACCTTTTACGCGTTTCTATTATTTTTTTTCCACTAAAAATATTGACTCTTTACATTGTTAGTCATATAATGTATTAAAATATAAATGAAAAGAGGAATGATTATGTTTTTTCTTATGTTGTATGTCTGATAAACAAAACTGTACATATTTTTTTGTTTACAAAAGCAAACTTGACAAATATACTTAAAAAATTTGAAAAAAAAAACTCTCGTTTCTATTACTTTTTCCAACACTGTATATAGATTTTTCCATTTGTTGTTACAGGGTGTTGTGTAATAAATACATTTTTATATTTATTTTATAAAATAAACAAACAAAATAAAAAAAATAATGAAATAATTAACATTTTTAGCTTGAAATGTAGCAAGTATTTAAGTTTTTTAACTGAATGAAACTTTAAATTATCACAGAATTCTATCCGTAAAGTGTATTGACTCTGTATTGAATATAACATTAATGTTCCCCATTATATGAATTCAAAGGTAATTAAACAATTAAAATTGTATATAGAAACATATATAAACATAATTGATTATAATTTATATTCATATTTAATAACAATATATGACTATAAGAAATTTCAAGAAAAATAAGCATCATATGTTATGAATTGAATGATGAACTGTATGATACCAATGACCTAGTGAGGTCAAATTGCAATGATTTACCAATAACTCACTACTCCTCCTTTATCTGCAAATCTGACAACAACTCTGATTAATTTGTTTAATATATGCAAACAATAACTTAAAATTGATTTAACAAGTTGTTAAAAAAAAAAATATTAAGAAATACTATTAATAATAACAATACATATGCATCATTTGAAGCCAGCAACCATTTAATCAAGGTAAATATTTATTGTGGGGTTAATAAAAGAATTCCAACAAAAAAATTAAAAACCATCAGGAAAAATAAATACAGTAGGAAATAAAATTTGCATAACATGGTTAAGCAATTTAGGTAAACAAAACGAAAACGTAATACAAAAAATCAATAAATAATTTTGATAAACTAGTGTAATTATTTTTCAATTAGCAGTTAATAAATATAACAAAACCATGTTTAAACAATTAATATTAAAATAAATTAGTTCATCATAATATGAACTCTTATTATGAGAACAAGTTTAAAATATGGGAAGGTAATGATGGTTGTTATTGATTGATATACATTTAACAAGATTAATTAAACAGCAATTTTAAACGGAATGTTGGGATTTTTAAAAATATAAGATAAGAAAATTGGTTAAATATTTTTAAAATAAATTACATACTCATTAACATATTGCGTTAAAGCTAACCAAAAACTAAAAACCGCTAATATCGAATTGGTTTACCATTATGATTCTTTTGAAAACCAGCAATAAGAAATGTTTGTCACAAACTATTATTCGCTTGCGGTGCTCGTCTTTTCTTTATTACAAAATTTGTCTCTGCTAAATAAGTTAAGCATCTTTTCGTAAGGAGTGAGATCGTAAAATTCACACGTTTTTCATTAAAACTTTTAACCCAAGTATTATTTGATTTTTTTTTTTTTGATCGGTAGAAGGAATTTTCAAAAGAGCTCCCAATACATCCCGTAGGAAAGCTGTCCGGTTAGCTCAGTGCTCGGTCTATTTGGTACGAAAAGTTAAAGCTAATGAAGGTTTAAAAACATACAAGGATCAAAAAGTTCCTGACAGGAACGCTGCTTAAAATTTAGGGGCCAAAAGCAGAGCACGGAAATTGAAGTCAAGTTTTATAAAAAAAATATTCTTGCTGCATAATGGATGACGAAACGTATGTTCTGGCAGATTTTTCGCAACTTGCTAGGACCCAAAAGCAGACAAAATTTCCCAAAAAGTTCTTGGTATGGCAAGCAATATGCAGTTGCGGCAAATGAAGCCAATCATTTGTAATAATGGGCTCTATAAATACCGAAATTTACATCAAGAAATGTTTACAAAAAAGGCTGCTTCCATTCATAGAACTTCATCATTCCCTTTGCATCCTGTCAGTATGGTGAACAAGCCCTTGAGTGGTACAAGAGAGGCAAAATTTCAAGCCCATTGTGAGAAAGTCAAATATTCTTAAATTTTTACAACAATTTTGTCAATAGTTCCCTTTGTGTTACCAGAAGTAGAAAGATAGAAAAGAGGTACAGATAGAAATGTTAAGAGAAGGGGACAGTCAGATGTGATGAAAATATTGAAAAGTGAAGAGGATCCGAATAAAGAGAGGAGATTGTTAATTACGTACCAGTGTATTGACAGTTATTATGTCACTCTATGGAGATCCCCATGTCTGGCCTGATTAGCCAATTATTATTTCTTATAAAGGCATTAATGCACTCTAGCCTCATATTCAAGAGCTCAGAAATATTTTTTAGGGAACGATGTCCCAGAAACCTTAATTAACCCTAATATCGGACAGTAACAAAGAAGATGAAAAATGGTCTCATCCTCCTCCTCGTCTTGACAACTTCTACAGATGTCGTTGTAGGGTAAGCCAAGTCCCCTCGCATGTAATGACCGCCACTACACCACTCAATTGTGAGCGTGTCAAGCCAATAAGATATGTTGTTCGTCCTCGATTCAGTCGGAGCCACATCGTTCTGGTTATAGTACATGTGGGTTCACAGCCCCATCTTGTCTGAGCAAGCTCATAGTAGAAGTTACTAATATGAAGCTTGTATTTGAATAACGGAATCCCACATAGGAAGTATATGTCTCCGTCAGGCAGCATGGCGCCTTTTTTCGCCAAATCATCAGCAACACAGTTACCCGTAATATCTCCGTGTTCAGGTACCCCCTTGAGTACGACTGTTTCTTAAATGTCTCGCCATCCTGTTTAAAAATGCCCGGCATTCCAGGGCCAAATTAGATATTGTGTATACACCTGTTAGAGATTTTATTGCGGTCTGAGTGTCAGTATATATACGAATATCCCTGCCTGAGCCCTTTAGCCGCCCTATTAATGGCTGATATTTCAGTCTGAATAATGCAATATTAATTTGGAAGTCTAAAAGATAGCCTAGTTTCGAATTCCTGAATGTAGCCACATACGCCAACTCGATCACCCTTCCTAGAACCGTTCGTATAGACTGAGAGACCCGTTGTGTCATGTAAAGGTCTGTACATTACTTCCGTGTTGTACGGAATTGAGAAACCGAAGGCCTAGAAATGCAGTAATCGATATTATCCGGAGGATTATGAATGCTACCTATTATACTGGCATGGCCGTATGAAGCATGTTTCCACGCCCCAATCGCGTTTAGTCTAAACACCGAGAAAAATACCTATTTTGAAAAATCCGGGTACTCGAAATTTAAAATCCTGCTTTAGTAATTTGCATCTAACTCAAGCAGTTCTTAACGTACTTGAACCTAATTATAAGCAAAAATAAAAATTAACCGTATGAGAATTATATCAACACAATTTGTATAAAACCAGTTTGAACGAATTAATCACAAAACGTTTAAAGTGACTACACTCCAGATTACTTAGAGATACTTAAGTGGCAATTGTATTCACGCTAGATTACCTGGGATGTGTAAAGTAACCAATTGTCTTATCTCTGCACTACAAAGAGCTCATACGTGTCAAATGACCAAAATATATAAATTGGAGTCAGCCAAGTGATAAGACATTTTTGACGATTACTGTCTATAAGGGATACATTGACTATTTCCTTAACTGCTGGGATAGCATAAAGTCAATAGTAACTTTAGTGTATCTTAGTAACCTATAGTGAAGTCACTTTAAACGTTAATTTTGTGCTGCACTGTAGAAAGTAGTTATTTTACCCATCAGAATCAATCCATTGGAGAGTTGTCAAAGAAAGGTTTGTTTACAAGCTATCGTTTATTGGACTGCCTATGATATGTCTTTTTAGCTGACTATTTGAGGTCAATTAGCATCTGTACATTAGACCGTCTCAGTTTTTACACTTTTTTTCGAAATTCCTTCAGGCATATCGATTTTCTTAATCTACTCTAAAAACCAAGAATTTTGATGTATAACACTTAAATATTGATGAGCGGGAAGTGGTCTTTCAAATCCATTTTTCGTTTTTTTTAGGCAAAATGCATTTCTTTTCCAGAAAATTTAAAAATCTTGCTTTAGGAATTTGGCTCTAACTCAAGCAGTTCTCAACGAATTTGAACCTAATTACATGTATTAGAAAGCTAAATAAATCCAAATCAATATTGTAAAATTTCCTACCTTATTGCATTTACAGAATATAAAATTTCATTTTTTATATAAGAAAAGGTAAGGAAAAATTAAAAAAAAAAATGATAAGTTCGTATTTGAAAATCTGAATTTGTAATGTTATGAATAAAAAATCATCAAACAAAATGGCAATAATGCTTAAGGAAATTTAATTAGCTTTCTAATACATGTAATTAGGTTCAAATCCTTTAAGAACTGCTTGAGTTAGAGGCAAATTACTAAAGCAAGATTTTTTTTTTTATTTTATTTTTTTTTTTTTTTTTTGAAAAAATGTATTTTACCTAAAAAACGATTTAAGAGACCACTTCCCGTTCATCCATATTTAAGTGTTATACACCAAAATTCTTGGTTTTTAGAGTAGTTTAAGAAAATCGATGACCCTGAAGGAATTTCGAAAAAAAAATTAAAAGTGAGACGGTCTAATGTACATGTTAAAATAACTAGTTATGTTGCTGATCAAGTTACCAAATAGGTAGCTAGTAAGGTAACTGATTTAACCAGTATGTGAATCCAATGCGTTGACTACTTTGGACCAGCTATTAGACAGTCTCATTGTAGTCAAAAAAGGTCAATTGACCCCCTGCTTAGGACATGCAGGTGTTAAAATAACTAGTCACGTAGCTATTGAAGTAACTAGTTCCCACCCTAAATGCTAGGTAAATTCACTAGCTCGGTACTGTCAAGTGAATAATTAGCTCTGTAGGTTTTGTACCCTACATCACCATAGTGGGGACTACAATCATAAATCTTGTCATAATATTTTTCTCTTAGATTATGTTTGCCACAACCATGTTTTTTCTCTGCCTATGGTTATCCCTGCTAATTATACAGATTTTTCGTATTTTTACAAGCTATTTTTGTTGCTGCGTTTTTAAAGTTTCTTTTTTAAACATACTCGTACTTGGAAGAAATTTTTGATTATATTTAAAGAAACTGTAAGAATATTTTTTTATGTGAAATAAAAACAATTTTATAAAACTTGCAAATGTTAAAATTATTAACAATTAAAGTACTTACGAAGCAAATGTGTAGATTCCATTGTTAAATGGTTTCTTTTTACAGACATTTGCAAATAATAAAAAAAAAAAAATATGCATAAATCTTCTTTAACTACCATAAAGACCATAAATTTTGACAGTAACACGTTGATAAATTATCAACTATTTGCGTTAAAGTTTTAAAACCGATATATATCATGTTTCTATTTTTATTTTTAAATAACCTAAAAATAAACAAAGTAATTATAAACAACTGATATAAAAAATAAAGAAACAATTGTGTAAAATTCTATTTTTATAAGAAAATCATGGAACTCAATTTAACACAAGCTTGACCCATAAAACAAACAGGCCAAATAGGAATTTCTTGTTGTTTATAAGCAAATTTTAGTAATTTTTTTTTCTTTCTAATTGTTTCATTCAACAAAATCGTGATGTAATTTAAAATTACAAAGTAATAAAAATAAATAGAAATTCAAATAAACAAACAACATACAAATGAAGAAACTTTAAAAGCAATTAAATCACTTTTAATGAGCATGTTAAGTAAATAAATAAATAAGTAAGTAAGTATGAGAAACATTTATGGCAAATTAACAAACAGAAATCAAGAAAAATAAACCCCAATTTGAAAAAGTTGTTCCAAAAACACATAATTAATCTAACCAACAGGGGAAAAAAACATACACTTTATTTTTAAATCATCAAATAGATGAAATTCTTTTGTCGACTGTTTTCCACTTTTTACGAGTATTAAAAATTCAATTAATTTCAACTTGAATTGAATTGACAAAGTTGTGTGGTTCACAATATTGTTGCTGGTTTTAGTGTTCTATTGTTAACACCTTCAAATCTAACACCTCACAGAACGCCGCGCCTCAAACTTGATTTAATTAGAAATGCTTTTCACATCTCAGACTGTGTGGTAATTTTATGGCCAGTTATCACACAGGCCCACAGCGAGAAGTTTTAGGTTTCGGTATGTAAATGTTGTTAAATAACACTATCGATTTTGGGGAGTTTCAGATTTTATGGTATTTTTTGTTTTTTATTGTGGACACTATCACCATAATGACACAATCACAATAAAGTATGTGTAAATTGTCTTTAATGACAAACAACTTTAAACTGGAGCAACAACTGATAAAAACAAATGAAGTAAAAATAAAACCGAAAATTTAACACGGGCTTAGAACAAAATCAGTAATGATAGCCAAAATAAAATTAAAGAAAATATTGTAATACTGAGATTTTAAAATCTCGAATTTTCAATGAAATTATAAGGAATTGACATTAGCTTCTAACTATGAGTATTAATAATAAATATGCATCATTTGAAAGCAGAAACCTTTTAATCAAGGTTAATAATATTTATGGGTGGTTAATAATAGAATTCCTAAAAATTTTAAATCAAAACCAGACAGTAGGAAATGAAATTTGCAAACAAAATCATTAATTTTGATTAACTAGTGTAGTGTAATTATTTTTCAATTAACAGTTAATAAATATAACAAAACCATGTTTAAACAATTAATAATGAAATGAATTAGTTCATCATAATATGAAATCATACAGTATTGGCCATAACTAAAGCACCCCCTCAGTGAATTTTTTTCATATTATATTTTTTTGTATAAAAACTAAGTTTTAAATTTTTATTATGTATTATTTTCAATTGTTAATATATTTACTATTGATAAACAAATACTTTTAAAGTTAATCTTTCTATAAGAGGTAACATTAAATCAAAAGATATTTTAAGCTGGAAAATAAAACGGACAAAACTAAAGCACCCCTTCATGGATATAATATAAACAAATTTTTAATTTATATTTTGTTGCAAAGCCTTTGTTTTGGATGACACAAGCACATCTCTTAGGCATAGAAGATGGTGTCTTGCGATATTCCTTCCCAGGATATAATAACGCCTTGAAATTAATCGTGAAAACTGCCGATCCTTATTTCTGCAATTTTCACGATTTATTTTCATATTATCAATCTCCCAAGAGTTCTCAATAGGATTGAGATCGGGAGATTGTGCAGGCCAATGAAGAACTTGAATATTATTGCTCTGTAGCCAAGTCTTACAAGCTTTGGAGGTGTGTTTAGGATCGTTATCCTGTTATCCTTCCTATAAGTGGCATCTATTCACTGGCATAAGGCAACATTACATCTTTCAATATATTACGGTACATTAATTGATCCATAATCCAATTAACTTTATGATTTGGCCCAATTCCTTGACCAGAAAAGCAACCCCCAGACCATTACATTGGCTCCTCCATGTTTAATTGTTCCTTTGAAATACTTACGATTCAGTCTTTCTACTTTTCGTCTGCGTACACGCCATATTCCATAAGAACTTTTTAATTTGTATTTGGATTCGTCAGAGAACAGTACTGTCTTCCATTTTTGGACACTCCAGTCGATGTGGGCTTTGGCAAACTCCAGTCTAGATTTCTTGTTCTTAGCTGATATAAACGGTTTTTTTGCTGGTCATCGGCTGAATAATCGTGCTTCTACTTCTACGGATTGTTCTTTCGCTAACGCATAATCATAAACTTGTTCTTACTTGACTAGCAGATGATGTTAGATCTTTTTGCATTGCTCCTTTGATCAAGGAATCATCATATCGTGTGGTTTTATGAGGACGTCGTCCAGAATGCCCCGGAGATATACGATCAGTCTGCAAAAACATTGGAATCAGCCGGGAAATAACTGATCTGTTAATTGAATATTGTTTACTCAATTCATGCCGTGATAAGCCCGGCTTCTTCAATAAATTTAATTTTAAATTCACTGGAGTACTTGTTCCTTGCCATCCATTGTTTTTTCACAATAAACTGTATAGAACTTAAATTATACAGACTACGTACGCCTTTCTTTGTGTTTATCTTCTGGAATTTTTAAATGCATCCGTTGTGAATTCCGTTAACTGACATTGCAAATATGTAGTATCATAGTCAAATATTTAAACATCTTATAAGGGGGAGCTTTTGTTTTGTCCGTCGCGTTTTGTGTTTTTGTATGTTTTATCATTTTAAATTAGTTGTTCATAAAATTATCCTTTCCTAAATGAACACAGTATGAACATTAACAATATAAATTAATAAAATATATACAAAATACATCCCAAAAAAACCTTTTTTATCCAAAAAATTATGATATGAAAAAATCCATTGAAGGGGTTATGGCCAATACTGTATGTAGTTATGGCCAATACTGTATGTAATTTGAGAACGAGTTTGGGATGGGATGGTCATGTTATTGATTGATGTACATTTAACAAGATTAATTAAACAGCAATTTAAATTTATCAGTTGAATCATAATTATTGTTTTTATATTCATAGTATATTTAGATATTGAATCTCTCTCAATAAACTTACATTTAATGGCTATATCCGCAAGTAATACGGATACGTTGATACGTTAGAATCAACTCTCCGACTACATAACACATGACTCTTTCAGACTTTGAGACTACAATGGTAAAGGGTTTCCAAATTAGTTTGAAACACTAACGTTTCTAATATGAACTGTGCAGGCTCTGGATTATTTTCTGAAGAACTTTGAACATAGTAATCATTCTGGAAAAACTTGTGTATTTCAGAGTGGAGATTTTAGAGATATGTAAAACTCTATATAACAGAAACATTCATGCATAGGTATCTTTGTCAACAGTCGGACAGCAATTCTGTAACTCTAATATTACGCTATTTCTTCTGCTTTGGTCAGCTAGTGTAAGGAAGAGTCCTTGTTTTAAACCATCGAATTTCTTTAAAAGTCCTAGTTTTATCGTGATTATTTTAAGAGTCCTAGTTTGTCATGCCACGCAGAGAAAAACAAGTAAGAAAGTACACTAAGTAAATGAGCAAAAACATTTTTCTTTTAAAATTTCAATAATTTATTTTCGTGAGCGATTTTCGGAAGTAGGACTTATATGAGAGCTATGACCAATTATGGACCGATCACCATGAAATTAGGTGGTGTGATTAATGTGTTTATGAAAGTTATTTATGTTGCATTTTATGTGTATACCAACATTTTTAGGAGATTTATGCTCGTTAAAGTGATTATCGGAAGCAGGCCTTATATGGGAGCTATGACTAATTATGGACCGATCATAACAAAATTTAATGACATGAATTCTGTATATATAAAACTTATTTGGAGAAAAACTTGTGTAGATACCTATATAAATTAAACATTTATGACCGATAAAGTCCAATTTCGGGAGGACATTTGTATGGGGGCTAGGTGAAATAATGAACCGATTTCAGCCAGTTTCAATAGGCTTGGTCCTTGGGCAGAAAAACTGATATGTACTAAATTTTATCGAAATATCTTCAAGATTCCGACCTGTACTCTGCGCACAAGGTTTACATGGACAACCAGCCAGCCAGACGGACGGACGGACGGACATCGTTTAATCGACTCAGATAGTGATTCTGAGTCGATCGGTATACTTTAAGGTGGGTGTTAGACTATATAGTTGTGAATGTTTACAGTAACCATTTCCACATTTTTTAAAGTTTTTTTAACAATATTATAGTCACAGTAACTATTTACATGATTGTGGTAACCATAATATGGTTAACTTACGATTCACAGGATTGTATCAATAATATATATGGTTACAGTAAACAAGTATATGTTTGTGACAACCATTTTTATGATTAAGGTTTTACCATATTATGTTGCTCTCGGCTAATTGATATCATAATCTGAAAACAAAATATTATGATTTATCATAACAATGGTTGTCACAAACATATAAATGTTTACTGTAATCATATATATGATTGATACAATCATGTGAATCGTAAGTTAACCATATTATGGTTAAATAGTTACTGTGACTATAATATTGTTAAAAAACTTTTCAAAATGTGGAAATAGTTACTGTAAACATGCACAACTATATTTTTTGTTTGCGTGAAGTTTTAAGGCAAGAATGGTTATTTTAAGAGGTCTTTCAAAGTCCAAAAAATTGTAAGTGTTACTCCACGAAGATTGTTCTCAAACTCAACAAGAGCTTGCAAAATCATTGGAAGCTACTCAAGCAGCAATTTCAAAACGTTTCCGAGCAGCAGGATTCATCCAAAAGCAAGAGAATTGGGAAATTACGCTTGAACGCTTTAAAAGAAAATCATTTTTGCATCGAATTCTTATTTGCGATGAAAAATGTATCCAATACAATAACCCGAAGCATAAGAGATCGTAAGTGAAGCCTGGCCAATTAGCCGAATCGACACCAAAGCCAAATATCCATGGCGCTAAGGTAATGTACTGTATTTTGTTGGACCAAAAGGGTCCTATCTATTATGAGCTGGCCAGATCATTACAGGGAACCTGTACCGAACACAACTGATTCGTTTGAAGTGAGCATTGGCCGAAAAACGCCCACACATGAAACTGTCAAATTCCATCATGACAACGCTCGGCCACAGGTTGCAATACCTGTTAAAAACTATTTAAAATTAAATAGTTGGGAATTTTTGCCTCACCCGCTTTATAGTCCAGACCTTGCCTCATCCGACTACCATTTGTTTCGATCGATGCAGAACGCTCTCTCTTGGATACGCTTCACTTTGTAACAGAGCCATTATCGGATGGCATGATTCGTTCTTGGCCTCTTTTGACTCGGAATCCATATGTTGCCAGAAAGATGGGAAAAGGTCATAGCTAATAATGGCCAATACTTTGAATAAATTTAAAAATTTTAAAAAAAATCCCGCATTTTTATACAAACAACAAAAATTATAGCTAGAAAAACATGTATTCTCTTCTACACATTACAACAACCATTTAAGGTAACAATTTTAAAATTATGTTCCTTGAAAAAATCAAATTTTTCAGTGGATGTCTTACATTTCGGTTCATAAAATGTTTTCCGCTGAATTGATTTTGCTGATTTTCACTACCAAACTGCTTAGGACAATTGTTAATATTTTTGAAGAATCTTATTAGATTCAGTTTTGAATTGTGGACGTGAGTGTGTTTTACACAAACATATGGAAGGATACAGTTAAATCTACTTAGCATTTCATTAGAACCAAGAATTATTTACACTTAAATTAATTACATATAAGTATTCTACTTGTTCATTTCGTTTTAAATAAATTTTATTAATAAAAATTTTCTTTTTAAAACCTTTACTATTCGTAAAATAAATCAATATCAATTGGTTCTTCTTTTTATTTAACAAACCATTAAAATAAAACCCCTTTATATAAAGATTTTTTACCGTTAAGGTCATACTAAACAAAAAATCTATATCTTATATAATAATCAATTCTACCTAAACAACAAATAAAAAATAATCTCTAAACAAAAATTTCTATTATAAATAAAGCTTTTATTCTACAGTATAAAAACCCAGAACAGGCTTTATGATACTTCTCGAAGAAGTGAATGCTGAAAAAAAACAAGAACAAACATTTAAATTTGAATTAATCATTTTTTTTTTTTTTTTTTTTTTTTTTTTTGTTTAAAAGAAATTAACAGTTTTTTTTTAAGAAGTTTCTCTTGTTAAGAATTGAAAAAAAAGCAGAAGAAACCATAAAAAAACACAATGATTTATTTCAAAGATAAAAATATTTACATGATTAAGTGTGACTAATAATTATACTACAATATTTTTTTAGCAACAAAAAGCAACAGAGGTACAAAAGGAGGGAGAAACAGACAAAAACCAATAGATAAAATTCAAATTTGTTAATTCCGGGTTTAACCAAATTAATTATTATTTTCGGGGTATTTTTTGTGTATTCTACACTAAGAATGTAAAAAATCAATTAAAATATAAAAATATTAGCGAAAAATCAAATTAGCACGAATAAACAATTGTTTAATAATAATTTTATTAGAAAAACAAACAAACAAATTTCAACACGAAAATGGTTTTAATGAATTTATTAGGCTTTTATTTACTAGAAATTACGTTTTGTGTAAATACTTTGTATAGAGTTTTATTCCCATATTCATAATCAATTTTCAAATTTATAAAATGTCTATAAAACAAACTGTGCATACAAAATCTGTTTTATAAACCTTTGAAAAATTTAAAAATTGATTATGAATAAGGCCTTTAATAATTAAGGACTGAGATCGAAAAATTCTTAACATACATATATATTAATAAAAATTAAACCGCAAAACTTACAGTTTTATTTTTTTTATTTGACTGAAATTATTATTACAATTTACCAAACAAAAATATTTTTATAGTTCTAATCACTAGTGATGAAATTTTGAACCTTTCTCTCTCTTCCATTCCGGTTTTTATAGTGCTTTCTGTCACTTTGAACAGGTGGTCCATCTCCATTTAAAATCTACCACACTTTTGGACACCTTTTTTGTGCTCTTCAATTCTCTTTTAACAAGAGTCCAATATCTCTCCACTGGCCTTAGCTCCAGTCAGTTTAGAGGATTGGCCTCTCTTGGTACAAATACCACATATTGTTCTTTTACCACTCAAGCCCTTACTCACCACAGTGATGGATGGCAAAGTAGACCAAAAATAAGTGGACACATTAAGAAGTCTTATGAATGGAAGCATCCTCTTTTATAAATATTCCTTGATGTAAATTTCGGTATTTATAGAGCCCTTTGTAACAAATGATTGGCTTCTTTTGCCGCAACTGCATATTGCTTGCCATACCAAGAACTTTTTAGGAAAATATTCTGCTTTTGGGTACTAAACCTTTCTACAACATTCCCTCAAGCATCAGCAACATAAAAATATTCACCCGGAAGCTGCGAAAAATTGTTCATACGTACATTTCTTCATCCATTATGCAGCAGGTATATTTTTGTATAAAATTTGACTTCAATTTCCGTGCTCTGTCTTTGGCCTTTTAAATTTTTAGCAGAATTCCTGTCAGGAACTTGTTGAGCCTTGTATGTTTTTAAACCTGCATTGGCTTTAACTTTTCGTACCAAATAGTCCGAGTACTGAGCTAACGGGTCTGCTTTCCTGCCGGATGTGTTGGGAGCTCCTTTGAAAATGTTTCCTATTTATTGGCTTTTGAAACATCATTCCTTCTACCTGAACCAGGTTTTCTATCAACGGACAAGTTCTACCGATACTGTTTAATAACAATGGAACAATTTTGATAGCAGACCTTTGATTGTTTGGCCAACTTTTTGTAGGACCAAGTTGGGGTTTGTTAAAAATATTTAATAATTTTAGTACGCACTTTTTTCTGGTCACGCATTTTAATCAGATTAAAAACAAATGAACATAATTGACATTAAACATAATAACTGACATGCTTTACAAAGGTAACTTGATAAAAAAAATCAAATAATATTTGGGTTAGAAGTTTTAATGAAAAACGTGTGTAAAGAATTTTTCGATCTCAGTCCTTAAATTTTAAATAATTTTTTCGCTGAGAACAAATTTAGAAATAAACAATTTTTAGTTTTTTTTGGTAACAAAAATTTATTTATGAAAAATCACAAATCGTCAATATCTTTTTTAAATTTTCTTAATCTGTGATCATTTATATATATTTCTCACCAAAAATATAAATTTTGTCAGAAATACTCCATAACTTTATACATAAGCGTTTAAGCGATCATGAACATTCTCATGATGAAAAAAAAAATAACTTTTTAAATAATTGAGAAATGTAAAAATCTGAAACACCCAATAGCTCTGGAAATAAGCATTTAATTGTAAAAAGGAGTTCTATCTGTAATCACTCATATTTTTCACCAAAATTTCATATTTAACTAGAGTTTCCAGTTCATTTTTAACCGAAACCGAAGCCGCGGTTTTTCAAGCTCTAAAACCGAAACCGACAATTATTCTTCGGTTTTAACTTTTAATATATTTTCAGCAGAAAAATTCAAAATTTCATCCAATATTTCTAAAAACAGATCGGTATAAATATCTTAAGATTTCTTTAAATTTTTGAAATTGTATTACAATAATTGCTTCAGATGATGTAGCAGGCTACCTTTCGCAGGCTAGGCAAGGAAACCTGTTAATAAAGAATGACACAAACTCATTTAAAAATATTGAATTAATTTGTACTAATTCAGGATAATATGTCTCTAGTTTCATGTTTATTGATTCATTGTAATGTGGATTCTAGCTCATTCGAAAAGTATTATTATAATAAAAAAGTACCAGTACCATAGACCTACATTTTGTATTCCCACTCAAAATCATGATGCTGTGTCCATTATTATAGAAAATTGTAAAGAAAGGTACCACTAAAGTCACCTTTTGTAAATTCTAACTCATTCAGAATCATGTGTGCCTAATTTTTAATTTTTATGTTTATTCTCATTAAATAGTCAAAAAGTATTATTAGTTGGAAAAAAGTACCCTTTTTTACATTCTAACTCGGTCAGAATCATATGTGTTCAATTTTCTGCTTATAGGTTTATTATTATAGAAATTTCAAAAAAATACCATCCGAAGAACGAAAAAATGCTAATAGTTTTTGTTTCTTCAATGAAATATAGATGGCTTAATAACTTTCTTCCTCTACTGAAAAGCGTATCAGCCATAATAAAAAGTAACATTATAAAAAAATACAAATTTTCCACACGTGAATCCCCGTCAAGTTTGAAATCAAAGTAATTTCCTGATTCTAGGTTCAATATTATAGAAAATTCAAAAGGTACCATTTTGAATAAGGAAAAAGTACTCCTTAGTTTGGTTTAGTTCTCCTTTTTTGGTATCATAATACCACTGAGCCCCATATTCTTGATTATCTCTTTACTGAAGCTAACTAATGTAATA
The DNA here is from genome assembly GCA_942486065.2 of Calliphora vomitoria. Lineage (NCBI taxonomy): Eukaryota > Metazoa > Arthropoda > Insecta > Diptera > Calliphoridae > Calliphora > Calliphora vomitoria. The sequence continues at coordinate 58,705,604 of OW818029.2, forward strand.
TATTAAAAGAGTACCATTAAAAGAAATGTTCCTTTATCCACTTTCAATTTTAAATTTGTACTGCGTTTTCTATAACACTTAATATTTAAAAAATTATCAAAAAAAAATTGAAAACCGATCGGTTTTCAATTTTTTTAAATTCTTCTGTTTTTTGGAAACTCTATATTTAACATAAAAAGCAAAAAAAATTTTGAAACCTGCAAACTTTATAAACTGGCGATTAATTGAGAAAATTATCTAGATCTGCGAATACTAATATTTTTTTTGAGATAAGGAGCCCAAAAATTATTTTTTTATGAAAAACTAAAAAAACCTAAAATCGTCCTTAACATTGTAAAAAAAGCCATTAATTGAGAAAGTAGCTCAATCAGTGATCACTCAAATTTCGCACCAAAAATCAATATTTATATAAAATCGATATTTAAAAAAAATAAATAAATTTAATCGTTAAAAAGAACTGGCTGTATGATCTCTTATATAAAATTAAATAGATTCTATAATTAAAAACGACGATCGTCATATTTTGCATCCGGCATTTATGTATATAAAAATTATAACACTAAAATAATCACAATATCAGTCATATAAATAACATATGCTATGTTCATGTAAATAAATGAAATCAAATTCAAGTATCCTCAACAAAATCCTAGCTTTTGCAGTAGAACAACATAATCCATTTTAGTTACTTTTCATTACGTTTTTGATATCAGCACTTGTCTATGCCTTGAAGGTTTCTTTTTTGAAAAGAATAATCATGTGATCACATAATCACCAGTTGGGTAACCAAATTATCCGATTTGTTTTTTCAAATAAAAGATTCGATCACACATAAAATTAATCGAATTATTATAATGATAGACATTTTTTAAATAATACAAGAGATAAGGGTTTTCTTCGTTTAGTCGCATCGTATAAAGCCAATATTAATAGTATCACTTATATAAATTGCATCTGTTTCAACGCATCAATGTTATCCTCCATATCACTTTCGTAAACATTTTCAATATCAGATCTAGTATCAGTTTCAATATCTCTTTCTTCTGAGCTAACATTTTGATTATCATTATTATAAACATAACATATATAAGGACTGAGATCGAAAAATTCTTAACACACGTTTTTCATTAAAACTTTTAACCCAAGTATTAGTTGATTTTTTTTTATCAAGTTCCCTTTGTAAAGCATGTCAGTTATTATGTTTATTGTCAATTATGTTCATTTGTTGTTAATCTGATTAAAATGAGTGACGAGAAAAAAGTGCGTTCTAAAATTATTAAATACATATTTTCAACAAAACCCAACTTGGTCCTACAAAAAGTTGGCCAAGCATTCAAAGGTCTGCCGTCAAACTTAAACAGTATCGGGAGAACTTGTCCGTTGATAGAAGACCTGATTCATGTAGAAGTAATGGTCCACACGATGTTTCTAAAGCCAATAAATAGAAAGCATTTTCAATAGAGCTCCCAACACATCCGGTAGGAAAGCAGTCCGGTTAGCTCAGTGCTCGGACTATTTGGTACGAAAAGTTGCAGCAAATGCAGGTTTAAAAACATACAAGGCTCAAAAAGTTCCTGACAGGAACTCTGCTAAAAATTTAGAGGCCAAAGACAGAGCATGGAAATTGAAGTCAAATTTTATTCAAAAAATATACCTGAATGACGAAATGTACGTATGGAACATTTTTCGCAGGTTCCGGGTCATTATTTTTATGTTGGTGATGCTAGAGGGAATATTGTAGAAAAGTTTAGGACCCAAAAGCAGAAAATTTTTCCAAAAAGTTCTTGGCGTGGCAAGCAATATGCAGTTGCGGCAAAAGAATCATTTGTTACAAAGGGCTCTATAAATACCAAAATTTACATCAAGGAATGTTTACAAAAGAGGATGCTTCCATTCATAAGACTTCCTAATGCGTCCACTTATTTTTGGCCTGAATTGGCATCATGTCACTATGGGAAGCAAGGCCTTGAGTAGTACAAGGGCAATAATGTGGTATTTGTACCAAGACAAGCAATTCCTCCAAACTGCCTGGAGCTAAGGCCAGTGGAGAGATATTGGGCTCTTGTTAAAAGAGAATTGAAGAGCACAAAAAAGGTGTTCAAAAGTGTGGTAGATTTTAAACGGAGATGGACTACCTGTTCAAACAACGAACATAATTGCGATACTACCAATATTTAGCCACCATATTTTTGCATTACGGCCTCCCCGTCATATGTGGACCCTACAAATTCTGTTTCGAAATCTATTCTAAAATTAGTCAGTCTTCTTTTTACTAAATAACTAAAATTTGTTTTTAGAATTACATTATCTTGCGGATGAATTTATATATTTTTAGAAGAAACTATCGGACTACTCATCTACGATGATTGAAATACACTCTTTAACTTTAGAAATTTGTTTCAAATAAAAATTGTCAATATACATAATTTCATCTTGTAGCTTTTTATACCCTACACCACCTTAGTGTGGAGGGTATATTGGATTTGTGCAGATGTTTGTAACGCCCAAAAATATTAGTCTAACATCCACCTTAAATTATACCGATTGAAGCAGAATCACTTTCTGAGTCGATTAAACGATGTCCGTCCGTCTGGCTGGCTGTCCATGTAAACCTTGTGCGCAAAGTACAGGTCGCAAATTTGAAGATATTTCGATAAAATTTAGCCCAAGGACCAATCCTATTGAAACTGAATGAAATCGGTCCATTATTTCACCTAGCCCCCATACAAATGTCCTCCCGAAATTGGACTTAATCGGTCATAAATGTTTTATTTATATAGGTATCTACACAAGTTTTACTCCAAATAAGTTTTATATATACGGAATTCATGTCACCAAATTTTATTATGATCGGTCCATAATTAGTCATAGCTCCCATATAAGGCCTGCTTCCGATAATCACTTTAACGATTATAAATCTCCTAAAAATGTTGGTATATACATAAAATGCAACATAAATAACTTTCACATAGACAATAATTACATGACCAAATTTCATGGTGATCGGTCCATAATTTTTCATAGCTCCCATATAAGGCCCACTTCCGAAAATCGCTCACGAATATAAATTTATTGAAATTTTTAAAGAAAAATGTTTTTGTTCATTTACTTAGTGTAGGCTATTAAATGGTCGGGCTTGACCGACCATACTTTCTTACTTGTTTTATTTACATTAAATCAATGGTATTTTTTAAATTATTCGAATAATTATTCGATTATTCGAACAGTTATTATTCGAATGGCTACCCTTACACCAGTAACCAAAGTGGCCAAAGAAATGCTTAAATTGCTTAAAGCTGCTATGATTTTTCTTAGCAAATTTGTGCACTAATGAACATGTGGATATAAAAGTTTAGCAAACATAAACTCAAACATCAAACATATAAAAACGACTTAATACTATTTATTCGTTTTAGCTTTAACTCCTTTGGGTTCTTTAGGGAGTAACTGCAGCAGTAGTCTTGCAAGCAAAGACACTTGCTAGAGCCAAGTTTTTAAACTTGCATGCAGAAGTTCGGTATACAATAAGAAAACCCTGCAGCTGTTGTCAGATTCCTGGATTTTTTTTATGGCATTAAAAGCAAAATTACCTTTCTTCAATTTCATATAAGTTATATTGACTTTTTTCATTTTTGATTTTAGTTTATTTGTGTGTGTGTGTGTTTTTTTTTTTTTCAACAATAAAAAACGGAGAATTGAATTTTAATTAGAACAAAATAAATATTTTATTACTGGCCATGCCATTAAAGTTTATGGCCAAACATTGCATTTGCTAATGATGACGAAGAAGCGACGTTACTAAACAAATTGCAAACGTGGCTGTTCTGAAATTTCCCTTATAAAATTGTCTATAAAACAATAAAATATTATAGCACAAGTTGTGTTAGTAAGTAGTTACAGTATAGATCCTCTTGTCACTGAGTGCTGGCCAACCATTAACTGTGAGATTGATTCTTTTCTACCATAAAAATTCACTTAAAAGTCTATTTTTATATTGCGAAAACCATTTAAATCGAATTTTGTCTTTGTATTACATAAAAATTGCATTTTAGTAGACATAAAGATTTTGTAATTAATTTGTGATTTATGTAAGGCTCCTTTTTTTTGTATAATAAGTATTTAGTATTGAATTTCTATGTTGGAGGTTTAAAGAAGAAAAACAGAAAGAACTCTTTTTCAATATCATTATGTTTGAGTATTTAAATTGTGTAGTCACAGGGATTACTTAAATATACAGCTGTGTTAGATGAAATAAAGATGAGATAAGATTAATAAAGTTTATGGACATCTTCACTCACATTTTATGATGTCCTTAACCTTAGAAAATAATTAGAATTCTAAAGTTATTTTAATTGATTTGTTTTTTGGATTTGATTTTTTATATGAAATACTCAAGAAATCTGAAGCCGTCAATAATTTTTTAAATAAACGTTTAATTGAGAAAAGAAGCTCAATCTGTGATCACCAGATAAGACAAAAATGCTTTTTTTTTTTTTTTTTTTTTTTGTTTTACTAATTTTGTCTTTTTTTATTCTCACCATTCAAAAATATGGGGGATTATTGATTTTGTCATTCCGTTTATAACACATTAGAATATTTGTCGCAGACTACATATATTCTGGGTCCTCACAAGATTCTAAGACGTTCTACCTATGTCCGTCTGTCCGTCCGTCTGTCTGTTAATAACACGATAGGGCCAAACAAAAGAAGCGAGCTGCTCCATTCGTTTGGGCCCTATCGTGTTTTCAACTGGCAGACAGGCGGACGGACATTGCTGGATCGTCTTGGAATCTTATGAGGACCCAGAATATATATACTTTTTGGTTCTACGACAACTTACTGTCACTTTTCAGAAATTGAAATGCGAATTTTTCACAATTTAAAAATGGAAATGCCAAAACGTCTCCCTATCGTATATGTACGATGGATTTGATAAAAAATTATTTTATTTTTCAACATAGTCTGCTTTGAGGTCTATGCACTTTGTCCAACGTTTCTCAAATTTGTCTATTTCTTTCACAAAATACATTTTGTCGAGGTCATCAAAAAAGGAATTTTTTGTGAGATGATTTCATCGTTAAAATCAAATCTCTTCCACCCGAGACAGGTTTGGAAACAAGAAAAAGTCCGAAATAGGGGCTAAATCCGAAGAATAGGGTGGAATTGGGAGCATTTCGTGGCCTTATTTATGGATTTTTCCCTGGAAACTGCACATGTGTGCACTATTGCGTTTGTGGTCGATTGTGAGCAAAAGCTATATTGCGGAAAGCTTTCTCATACCCAAGTGAAACTACTGAGTCATGTGAGATGTATATGGCTTCCACAATCTCTTGCACTTTCAATAACACCATATCGTGATTTTTTTAATTTTTTCAGGTGTAGAGACTTCAACTGGGCGTCCAGAACATTCGGCATCTTCCGTGCTTGTACGGCCACAATGAAATACAGTAGACCACTTTTTACCATTGATATTGATGGTGCAGAGTTCCCATAGTATTTATCATGCTTAGCCTTTATTTGAGTCATGGTTTTTTTCCGCAAAAAATAATGCTTAATGAGCTGACGAAATTCCTGTTTTTTCCTCAAGTCACGTACTCTGCTATCAATGGCTGTCAAACACAAACTAAATGACGCAGCTTGTTCAAATTTTGATAGGAGTCAACTGACAGATGCCTATTAACAGGAGAAGTGTTACCCTTTCAGATGAGAGCCAGGAAATTCAAAAGGCCGTGGACTTATTGACCCACCCTCGTATGTATGCCAAAAATTAACAAAATCTGAAGACTCATGATCAAATTTTGTTTGATATACAGTGCGATTTTACACGTCTTAACTAAAGCGAATTAAAAACTTCAAATTTTGTATAACCATAAATAAAGAAGTTGGGTACCAAATTTTATAATTTCTAGAAAATTTTTGTTTCCTCCCCAATAAGCAGGGACCGAAGATAAAAATTATTCTTGAAATTTCAAAGGAAAAAAGCCATCACAAGAAAATATCGAAGAGTCAAATCAAGCATACCATTTTGATCATTTTCAACTACATTTTAATAAGTTAAATTGATTTTTATTTTTTTTTTTGTCAAAAATATTTGTTATTTTTTTTATTTTTTTTTTTCAGAATTTGATTTTTATTTCTTTTGTCAGAAATAATTGTTATTTTTTTGTCAGACATATTTGTCAGATTATGAATTTTATTATTTTTTTGCAGATATAAGAATTAATTATTGAGTTTTATTTACATATTTGTCAGACTCTTACATAAGGAGTGAGATCGTAAAATTCTTAACACACTTAAACCCAAGTATTATTTTTTTTTTTTTTTTTTGATCAAGTTACCTTTGTAAAACATGTCAGTTATTATGTTTAATGTCAATTATGTTCATTTCTTGTTAATCTGATTAAAATAAGTGACCAGAAAAAAGTGCGTACTAAAATTATTAAATATTTTCAACAAAACCCAACTTGGTTCTACAAAAAGTTGGTCAAGCATTCAAAGGTCTGCCGTCAAACGGTTTCCAATGTTATTAAACAGTTACGGGAGAACTTGTCCGTTGATAGAAAACCTAATTCAGGTAGAAGGAATGGTCCACATGATGTTTCTAAACCTAAAAAAATAGGAAGCATTTTCAAAAGAGCTCCCAACACATCCGATAGGAAAGCAGTCCGTTTAGCTCAGTGCTCGGACTATTTGGTACAAAAAGTTAAAGCTAATGCAGGTTTAAAAACATACAAGGCTCAAAAAGTTCCTGACTGGAACGCTGCTAAAAATTTAGAGGCCAAAAACAGAGTTCGAAAGTTGAAGTCAAGTTTTATAAAAAAATATTCTTGCTGCATAAAGGATGACGAAACGTATGTTCTGGCAGATTTTTCGCAACTTGCTGGTCACACATTTTATGTTGGTGATGCTCGAGGGAATGTTGAAGAAAAGTTTAGGACCCAAAAGCAGACAAAATTTCCCAAAAAGTTCTTAATATGGCAAGCAATATACAGTGGCGGCAAAAGAAGCCAATCATTTGTTACAACGGGCTCTATAAATACCGAAATTTACATCAAGGAATATTTACAAACGAGGATGCTTCCATTCATAACACTTCATAATGTGTCTACTTATGTTTGGCCTGACTTGGCATCCAGTCACTATGGTAAACAAGCCTTTAAGTGGTACAAGAACAATAATGTGGTATTTGTACCAAGAGAGGCAAATCCTCCAAATTGCCAGGAGCTAAGGCCAGTGGAGTGATATTGGGCTATTGTTAAAAGAGAATTGAAGAGCACAAAAAAGGTGTCCAAAAGTGTGGTAGATTTTAAACGGAGATGGACTACCAGATAGCACTATAAAAATGTTAATGGAAGGGTTTCCGAAAAAGGTTCAAAATTTCATCACTAGTGATTAAAACTATAAAAACATTTTTTTTTTTTGTAAATTGTAATAATAATTTCAAAACTGTAAGTTTAGTGGTTTCGTTTTTATTAACATATATGTATGTTAAGAATTTTTCGATCTCACTCCTTATATGTAAATAAAACTCAATAATTAATTCTTATATCTGCCAAAAAAAAATAAAAATCATAGTCTGACAAATATGTCTGACAAAAAAAAAATAAAAATCAAAAAATAACAATTATGTTGTGATTTTTATTATAAATGTCATAATTGTTACGGTCCCTGCCAATAAGTCTTAATGTGGGATGACAGAATGGCAAAGTTAGCAATAAGTTCATTTCTTGAATCTTTTGTTTTACATGGCAAAAATTGTCCACTAATAAAATAAATCTGAAGAACATTTGCTTAGTAGTAATGAAATATTAAACAAATGAAGTTAATTTATTTATTTTACAAAAGCGGTAGAAATAAAAGCAATTTTGCCCAACATTCGTTTATCTTTTACACAGCGAGTAAATGAAAAAAACCAGAAAAAAGTAATTTATTAAAAGTTAATTTCATTAGAAACCAAACAAAATAAAAGTAAAAACAATTAAACAGTTCGAAAAACAATTTGTAAAATATATTGAAAAAGAGTAAAAAAAAAGAACCTTAAAGCACTAAAAGTCATTGTATGGCCTTCAACGTCCTTGACAGTAACATTGTTTACTTGAGGTTGCTGGCGATGTAGATGATGATGCTGTTACGCCATTGTTGTTGGCAGCAGCAATTTAAGCATTATTTTTTTTTTTCATTTGATATTTTGTTGGCTTTATAAAGTCATTAGTCAAAACAAGCAGAAGACAGAAAAAAAACATACATTTGTATTTGGTAGCTCTAAGTATCTTCTAGTTGTTACTTTAACTTTAAATGACAATTGCTGGTAGATGATTTGTTTAGTAGCTTGTTGTGGAAAAGTCTTATTATAATTAATATATTACAACATGTTATTATCACGTTTTTCTGGCTAAATAATTTATTTAAATAATATTGATATTTTGTTGATATTAAGCTGTGTGTTGTTGACTTTCAATAAAATACAACTGTTGAGAGCCAGTAGTTTTTTCTTTTTTTTCTGTTTTTTGTTTGTAGCTGAAGTAGCTGTTAAAGTTTACGCTTTAATTTTGTTCATTACTAATAAATATTATTGAATATTTTATGGATGTTTGATTGTTTAGTCGCCTGTGTTTCTTAATTTTTTTTTTCTATTTTTTTCTATTTTATCTTAATCTTTTGTAGGTTTTTTTTTTGTTTTCTCTGGCAATTTGTTTTGTTTTTTTGTAAATTATAGACATCTTCAGTGTTATTTTTAATAACGTCATCAATTTATTTTTATTTGTTCAAAAATATTTTATAACTATTTTCATCTGCTGTTTTTTTGTTATTTGTGTTTTTGTTCTTATCTAGTGGTATTTTACGTTTTAGTTTATTGAATTTTGCACCAGCATTGAATGAGAGAATGACTAATTTGTGATGATTAAAATTACTTATTATTATTATTATTATTATTATTATTGTATTATTGTTGTTTTGTTTAAGCGCCATGTTAAATACATGGTTTAAGTTTATTTAAAAATTGTTTTATTTCTAAGTAATAATTTATAGTATTGATGTTATTTGTTTTGGTGTTTTTTATTGTTTATTTTGTTATCAAGAATTTTAATTATAAACAACATGTCATTATTAAAATGCTTAATCAAATTTATTACAAAGTTTAAATAAGTTAGACAAATGCAAAAATATTAAGTAATTTTATCATAAAATTTAATATTATAAAGGAGTATGCAGCTGTGAAATGTCAAATATAGATATAAATATAAATCAATAGTACAGACCCATCTTCGATATTTATGTAATCAAATCTCTTTACTTTTTACTTTGTGTGATTTCATTGAAAAACTTAGAATTACAAAAAGCCACTAAATCGAACAAATTTTAGAGGCTTTTTAAACCACTACACAATTTTTATGTACTGTGGTTCCAAATTCTAAATTCTATGGAGAGGTTTTTTTCTTTAAAATTTTTAGACGTTTCTCCACATAATTAAAAATAACTCAAAAACGGTTTGTTCGATATTATTAAAATAAACTTAGAACAATTGAAATTTACATAACATTTAATCCGTTTATACATTACGTTTTAATCGGCTCAGTAGTTTTGGAGTTAAAATAAGAAATTGAAGCAAAAAATATTTTTTTTATGTGAAAATAGCTAAAGTTTATGTTTTAAAAAAATCATGAAAAATCGAAAACAGCAGAAATTGTTCGGGTTTATTGTTTTATCGCAAAGCCACATATAATAGCAACAAAATGGGATATCAGGCATAAAAATCGATTGATTCTTTTCGTATTTATTCACAATTAAGTGAATTCGCTCATTTTCACAAAATTTTAGTTTTTTGTTTGATATACATAAAATTGAGTAGTTAGCGTTCTTCTTTCGAATGATTGAATTTTGAAAACATTTTCCCCATGCTATGTACAAATTTTCATATATATATTGCCTTTCAATCGGCTCAGTAGTTTCAGAGTTGTAATAACAAATTGAAGTATCAAATATATTTTTTATGTGAAAATAGCTAATTTTTATGTTTTAAAAAAATCATGAAAAATCGAAAACGGCAGAAATTATTCAGATGTATTGCTTTACCGCAAAGCCACATGTAATAGGAACAAAATGAGATATAAATCCTAAAAATCGAAGGATTCTTTTGGAATTTATTCACAATTAAGTGAATTCGCTCATTTTCACAAAATTGTATGTGCTTACAAGCGTGTACTTTGAATGGAAATTTTACATGTGTTTTGTTTTTGTTACAAGTTTTATATGAACCTAAATATTTGATCAACTCTTGTGAGGATCGGCCCATAATTGACCCTACCCCCATATAACAATAAAATCCGACCTCGCCTTTATAAAATACGAGTATTGAAAATTACAGCCCATGTACTTAAATAAATTTTTTGATTTTTAACCCTCCGGCGGGTGAGAAGGTCCCTGTGGACCTTTTTGATTTTCAAACTGGTCCATGGGAAATATACCCACCCCGCACATGTATTCCAAGGAAATTTTATCTAGAATCATTTAAAAAAAATCAAAGCGATCCGACCAATAGTTTAGTTTCTATTGAGATTTAAATCTGTTTAGTACGGGAACTGAAATTTCAAGACATCGTTAATAAATGCACTGTCTTTTGGCTTGTTTTATTGTTTGAACACATCACAAACGTGTTTCTAACATTCATTATACATGTATAATTAGTAAATAATAATAAATCAAAACACAAAAATGCGTTTTCATATAAATTTCCATACAAATAGAAATAGGTCCCAGTGGACCTTGTAATTCGTAAAAGGGCAACGGATGACTCATCAGTCGGAGGATTAAACAAATTTAAATCATGAATAAAATCGCGAAATTTTGCAAATTTAAAAGACGAAAAATTTAATATTTTTGTGAACTTGATTTAGAAAAAGACTTGTTGTTACTACGAATCTGTTTTCTCTGTGTATACATAGTAATATGTATTCATTTTATTGAAATATAATATAATAATATATATTTTCCGTAATTATTAAAAAATTACATATGCGTCATAATATAAGTACATCTCAAGTAAAATTAATTAAACAAGTTCAGTTCAGAAAATAATCAACCACAAACTTTTGCATTTGTCTTAATTCATGCAAAATATATATGTACAAAAAAACTTCCTTTATATTAAAAATTCCCAAAAATAAAAGTCGCAATTAAATTCCCCCATCATGAATCAATTTTAATGATTTTACAAAATAAATGATGCTAAAAATCTTCTAGGAATTTTATTAAAAAAACATTAAAACTAAAAACCAAAACAAAGAACTTTTAAAAAACAAGTTCAGCTGAAGAAATCTTTTAAAATGCAGTTAAACTATTGTAAGTAATTTTGTTACTTTTATATAAAAGTAACAAACAAAAGCTAAAGAACGAATTATTTATTTACAGTCTCATCAGAAACATAAAAATTTTTAAAAACCATAAACAACGGCATGCAGAGGAAAAACCCCAAAATGAAACAGAACATAAATCCTTAAATGAAAACTGGAGTCAGTAAGTATTTGCCAGAGCAAAACTTATATTGCAGATGGTATAAAAAAAAATGCAATGAAATTGGATTGGAAACCTGTAAACAGAGAATGAATGAATGAGCTGAGATTAAGAGAAAGAGCAAGAGCAGTAGAGGAATATGAAATCCAAGAAGTGCAATAAATGGCCTCAAGGAAACTAAACTAAAAAATAAAAAAACTATAAACACGACACATGCTAGGAATGCATAGAGAATTGTGCACACTCTCAAACACACACCCATAATATTAATTTGGCAACAAGTGATTATGTGGTCCTACAAACAAACCAACAGCAGGCATGCAACCATATACCCAGCAGTTAAGCAAGTAGTCAATGTATCCCTTATAAATAGTAATTGTGACGAATGTCTGATCACTTTACTGACTTCAATTTATATATTTTGGATCATTTGACATGTATGTGCTCTTTGTAGTGCAGAAAGATGCCAATTGATAACTTTATACATCAAAATAATCTAGAGTGTATTCACTTTAAACGTTTATTTTGTGCTGCACTTGTTTGTGAGTAATTCGTATAAACTGGTTTTGTATAAATATAATTTATATAATTCTCATACAGTTTATTTTCTTTTTGCTTAGATATACTGATATCCCATATAACATAGCCTGAAGTAAATGGTCACTTTAGTGTATCTAAGTAACCTAGTCACTTTAAACGTTTATTTTGTACTGCACTTAAGAAACTAGTTATTTTACCCACGAGAAGTAATCTATTGGAGAGTTGTTGGAGGAAGGTTTGTTTACAAGCTATTGGTTATTGGACTGTTTATGAGATGTGTTTTTGTCTGACTATTTGAGGTGCTAATTGACCCTTACATGTTAAAATAACTACATAGTCTGCTCATTTCTGTCCTACATATTCATACTGATAGCTGCTATAGCTTCCCCTATATATAATTTGTCATATCTATGGTAGGTGCCACGCCCACTAATGCTAGTTTGCCCATTTTTGCCCTAAATAAGTAATTCATACAAAGTTGCAAGGCTTTGCATATTACAATTATACAGATTAATACAGATAGATATGAATTTTAGTATTTAGTTTGTATGGGAGGTGCCACTTCTTATAGTATCCTATATAATCGATTTTTTTTTTTATTAATATCATTAATAGCCTCAAATATTTATAGAAACGGTGGAATTGCTCATGTAAAATTTAAGGACTTAGGTATTATAGTTGCCTAGATATTTGATTTTTACAATTAACTTTGTATGGGAGATACCACGCGCACTTGAAATTTCAAAATAAAAAGCTCCTTCCAGACATACAGAAATATAATGTAAGAACTTTAAGCAAATCTGTTCAGTCGTTTGGCCGTCTATGGACTTTAAACAAATAAACATACAAACACACATTCACTTTTAAGAATTTCTCAATTTCATATTGAAATTCTCTATTTAAAATGGAAATTCTCAATTTCGTTTGGAATTTTCTTAATCTAAAATTAAATTCTCAATTTCATATGGAATTTGCTCAATTTCAATTTCATTTGGAATTTTCTCAATTTCAATGGTGTAGTTATTAGGGTATTCAATCGATTAACCGTTAATCGGTTAACCGATTAATTTTGGTCGGTTAACTGTTCGAATAATTTAAAATTGCCGATTTTCAAATAACAAATAAACCGATTAATTTGTGTCGATTAACCGATTAACCGAAATTTATGCTTTTTTGTACTTTATATAGAAATATATTTTTAAACACAGACATTTTATTTCTTAACTCATAAAAATTCCCATCTGGCAATAGTTTTTTATAGTATAGCTAAAAACTGAAACTAAGGAATTTGGAAATGTCCTTTTGTCTAGAATGTTACATGATGAACTTTGTACTAATGAGTCGGAGGGAGACATGATAATATACGAAACTGAAACTAGTCTTTTATCAGAATTTAACGAAACTATTAAAAGCATTCCAAATCTAAAAAATATGCTTAAAAAAACTGAACAAAGAACTGAGAAAGACTTTCCCATGCCTTACTTTAGATTTCTTTAAATCTGAGATAAAATAAAAATTATTCGGATAATCGAATAATTTAAAATTAACCGATTATTAACCGATTAAATCTAAGCCCCGATTAATTATTTGCTCGATTAACCTATTAAACCAGAAACCAGATTAATTGAATACCCTAGTAGTTATGCAGCAAAATAAGTAACCAGTTAGGTAGCAAGTAAGGTAACTGACTCCAATGTAATACAATGCTTTAGACCAGCTATCAGATAGTCTCATTTTAGACTTCCAAATGAATGTAGCATAATTCAGGCTGAAGTATCAGCCATCAAAAGGGCGGCTAACTGGATCACTTATAACAAGATATCAGGCAGGGATATTCGTATATATACTGACAGTCAGGCCGCAATTAAATCTCTAACAGGTGTATACACAACATCTAATTTGGTCCAGGATCCTTAAACAGGATGGCGAGACATTCAACAGTCGTACTCGTATGGGTACGGGGACATGGAGATAATACAGGCAACTGCGTTGCTGATGATTTGGCGAAAAAAGGCGCCATGTTACCTGACGGACACATAGACTTCCTATGTGGAATACCGCTATCCAAGTGCAAGCTACAACTTAGTAATTTCTACTATGAGCTCGCTCAGACAAGATGGGGTTGTGAACCCACATCCACTATAACCAGAATGATATGGCCCCAACTGAATCGTGGGCGAACAACATATCTTCTTGGCTTGTCACGCTCACAATTGCGTGGCGTAGTGGCGGTCATTACCGGACACTGCACCTTCGGCAACCATGCGAGGAGACTTGGCTTGCCCTACAACGACTTCTGTAGAAGTTGTCAAAACGAGGAGGAGGATGAAACCATCTTCTTTGTCACTGTCCGGCATTAGGTGATCTACGCTTACGGTTTCTGGGACACCGTTCCATAAATAGTCTTTCTGAGCTCTCGAATATGAGGCTTGAGTACATCAACGCCTTTATAAGGAGTAGTAACTGGTTAATAGGACCTGATATGGGAAGCTCTCGAGTGTAACCCAATAACCGCTATCTTACTGATATGTAACTGTTTGCAAATCTCCTTCTCTCTTCCTTCTTCTTAACTACTCAATCTTCCACTTCTTTCTTTTCATTTCTATCTGCCCCTCTTTCTTTCTAACTTCTAATTTCAGGTAACACAAAGGGATAATTTCTTGGACCCACGTGAGCTGGTCTTCTACCTTCCAACTTCGCGGCTGCCTGGAAACCTAACCTAATCTCATTGTAATCCAAAAGGATGCTTAGGGCATGCATGTGTTAAAATAACTAGTCACGTAACTACTTATGTAAATAGTAGTCACCCTAAATGATAGGTACATTCACTATTTCGGGACAGTCTCCTAGAACTGCTGGGTATCTATACGTTCATCCATCCATCGATCGTTCCAGCACATGCATACATCCATGCATAGATACATATTATGTGCATGTGTGTCCTTGAGAATAGTCAAAGTAATGAACAAAGATCTTTTGTATGAAATACGAAAAAACAACACAACACAAAAACATATTTCGAGGACATGGTAAATTCTGCATGTACCTCCTCTAAACACCACCAGAACACAAACTTTAAGAAATCATTACTGTCTGCTTTGGCCTGGCCTGGTGCGGCTCTCAACGTGTGGGTATTAAAGGTTGTGTGTTGCGTTTTATGTGCATCTGAATATTCTGCTTAATAGCATGTCCATTCCCTTATACTGTGTTCTTTTCTCTCCATTTATTTTTGGCTTTTGTTTTAATATCATTGATTGGCTTCCTGGCTAGATGACTTTATGGCTTTGATGAGTTTTTTTTTTAGAGATGCCCAGCCAACACGCAAATAGATTTGTTTCCACTGTTGATGGGCTTAATGACATGATTTATAATAATTTTTAATATTGTCTATGTTAGTTCATTATCTTCTTGCGCAAATTTAAGTAAATATTTTATTATGGAAAACAAAAAAACAATAATAATAAACGAGAGTTCTTCAGCGCACTTAAATTACTTAATGGGTTTAGTCCTTAAATCTTTTGTTTTAATGTGTGTTGCAGTATATTCTAGGGATGCCAAACGGGTCTGGATTTTTTTAAATCCCAGAATTCGGTATTTTATAAATGTAAATCCCGCGATACCGGGTTTACATTCATATTAGAAAACAACAAATTTAACAATGAAAACAATTTTAAAGCTACCGTATACAAACGTTTATTCAATGGACCCTGCACATTCCCCTGTATGTTGTCTTCGTACACTCGATAGAGAAGCATGTCGTTCATGAGATGCTTCTGGGGAGGCTCCAACTATGTGATGTTGAATCTGACAACCAAGCAACTGTTAGCATGATGTTATGTTTCATGGTGAAGAGAACCTTCGATTCCTCGAGGTTATTTGCATGCAGCTCGTAAGGCAGCATTTTACCAGCCCATAGAAACTTCTTGCTTAACTCTACGGGGTTTTACGCACTCTAATCTCCACGAACAACTGGCGGCCACTTAGAGAATTTATTGTACATCTCTTTATATTATTAAGGATTTTGTGCTGCTGGATATCATGGAGGAGTGATGGCATGACTGACAGTGTAAAAAGACTTCGACAGGTCTAGCCCCATGAAGATAGTCCTTTCACAAGGCCTCTGCTAATTTAAGCCCTGTGAGATCAGAGTGGCAATGTTGCAATGAATGGACGGAATTGGATAAATGGGCGTGACACCAACCATACCAGGAAAATAGTTATTTTCGAATATCTGCTGAACTATAATTGTGAAAGTCTTCAAACTTTATACGAATCAATTTCAAATCACTGTATGAAGTTTAATAAAAAATGGAAGGAATCGGAACAGGGGATGAGTCACCTCCCATACGAATTAAATGTTTATTTCTAAATATTTTAAGAACTATAATTGCAAGATTCTTCAAACTGTGTCCTCTGTGGCTTTCTTATAATTTTACATAGTTTCGCTGAAAGTTGGCGGGAATGGATTACTGGGCGTGGCACAGCCCATTCAAATTAAACAGTTAATTTCTGTGTTAATCAAATTTATCAACAACTTATTTTTACAAAGGATATGTTCTAAAGAAAGTTACTGGTTTTTTCTCCAAACTATTTGGAAGTACACTAATATTTTATAATAATTTTTTAACTTGTTTCAATTAATTAAAAATTTCTATTGCCCTACCAACCAAACACATTAGCTTCACTAAATAAATTCCCATGACCATTTAAACTCAACGCCATTAATGAATTGAAAACAAACAACACAAACATTAATAATATTCGTACTCAAAGGCCCCGCCACACCACCTCCTACTTCACCTTTTCTTAAAAAAAAAAAAAAATAAATAAATATTTTCACTTTTAATTTTCAACACATCATTGAGAACTCCAAACAAATTTTACGCGAATCTTCAATGGTTGAGGCGCTGGCTATTGACTGAACGCTAAAATGTTGACCTAATTTCTAAAGATCATGTGTTTTTTTTTTTTTAAATGTTCTTAAGCCGAAATAAATTTTGAAAAAATCAATTCCTCTTTCTTGTCTTCAATGTGTGTAATGCTAATCAATTTTTAATAGTTTCAGCCAACTGAAGGGAGTAAAATATGTGTGTGTTGAAAGAAACACACAAATCACTCGTAATATTTTTACGTTAAATGCTTTTGGCAACTTCACATTTTGTATGGATTCCAAAAAAAAAAAAAACAACAATTCTCAATTGTTTAGTAATTTAACGCAAAAAATTTTTTTATTTTGTTTAGTATTGGGTCAACAGAACAGAAAACAAATATAAATTTATGAATAATTATTTTTTGATACAACTGTGTGTCAAGTATTAACAAGAATTATTTTCAAGTGTATTCTTTTCAACACATTCATTGGCTTTACTTTTGTTTAGGTTACGGTACCAGCTCTTAAGATATTTGAATATTTTTATTTTTGTGATTTTTTTTTATGTGAATTAATTATTTAGATTTTTTATTTTTATACTTTGTTCTTTCATACTGTTGATGTTCAAAGAATTGTATAGCAAAACAATTACCTCCAAAGAAGAGAATAATAAGTAATTCGATGATAGCCGATCCCATGAGGATCATTCGTTTCTTCGCCAAAATGGAACAGAAGTTCTGGCTTTAACGTGCATTGTCCGTTGACTGAACTGTCCTCCACCGCCCTTGTATGTCCTACGAGGGTCACACAAGTGGCAACTTTTCGTACATGGCTACATGTAGCAGTGTACAAGCACCTTGCTTAAGAGCTCGAGCTATATAATCACTTTGTCGACCAGCACAGCCCCGAAGCAATTATCGACAAGAGCAGTCGATTCTAATAAACGCTGAGTATAAGAAATTCAAACAAGTAAGAGAGCTATGTATATTCGGCTGTGTCGAATCTTATATACCTACTCTTCACCTAATTATACTTTAAAATAAAAATTTTAAATATTTTTAGGTAAACAAAATTATTTTTTTTTTTTCAAAATTAAAAAAAAAAAATTTTTTAAAAAATAAAAAAAAATATTTTTTTTTCAAAATTGTTTTCAGTTTTCGATAGTTTTTTTAAAATATTTTTTGTGTTTAAATCACTGTGATTACGTAATATCCGAAGATGACTCTCCAACAACCAATCAGAAGTCCTAATACTACTGGTTACCGTGGTAACAGATAAGTCTTTGGTCAGCCGTGAATATAAAACTCTGCCAACTTTAAGTTGTGTACAGTGTGAGATATCGGTCGCACCTATTTATTTTGGTTTTCAATAACATAAAGCTGCGAAGATAACCCCAGAAGAACCATAGTGAAACTGTTGCATTAGAAGTGGTCAGGGAGGACCCATGACTGATAGAAATCATTGAAAACTAAACATCAGTTCTTAGCAGCGTAGGTATATGTCAACAAGTCATCGAAAGCTATGAGGCATACCGGAGCACGTTTGAAACGAAGGAATTATTTGAAGAAGATCTACTATTAACTCTGAACCTTTACAGCAGATTTCCACTCCATTGCAATATAGCACTTATGCATTAAACACATTCACGACAGCAGGCTACCGCAACAAATTAAAAATATAATTTTTACGACAACACGGCTACATGGCTGCAGATGTGGTCAATTTTTATTTAGGCTAATTTCTATTTTCGTAGGCGGCTGTGAACAGATCGATATGAAATTAGTAGGAGCTTAAACAGGAAAGGATATAGTTCAACCATTTGGCGGGAAAATAAAAATACATTTATTTTACTTTGTTTTTCCTTTTTATACCATTCACCTTCGTGAAAAGGGTATATATAAGTTTGTCATTTCGTTTGTAATTTCCACAATTTAATTTTCCGACCCTATAAAGTATATATATTCTGGATCCTTATAGATAGCGGAGTTGATTAAGCCATGGCCGTCTGTCTGTCTGTTGAAATCAATTTTAGAGAAACAACAAGAGCGGAAACTACAAAAAACTCAAACCAAAATTTTACTCAAAATAATCACACATACGAGTGTTGTTTTTGTTTTTACACAGTTTTGTTTACTAACAGATTCTCACCACTTAGGTTTTTGACAACTGAGTTAGGTCTTTGAAAGGAGAGTTTCCGCTCTATGTATATTTCTCTATGTCCCAAATAACTTACAAACTTTATTCATACATCAATATATATCGGGAATTCTTCCGGCTCGGTTGCTATTTAAAATAGAGAAAATCGGCCCACAAATGGCAGATATATAAGGATAAAACCGGGCCAACCTCGATTTTTGGCCTATTTTTGATCTATATCTGGATTACCAAGTCATTAATATAGACAATATGAATATACAATGATAGATATTTCAAAGTCCATTGCAACGATCTATGTAAGGATATAGTAATTTGGATCTACAATGGGTCAAAACCAGGAAAAATATTTTTTATACCCCGAATTTTTTTTTTTTACAAACATTTTTTTTCATAAATTTTTCTTCGCTAGTAAATTTAAAAACAAAAAAATTTAAAAAAAACTACATATTTCGAAAAAAATTTTGAAAAACAATTTTAAAAAAAAAAAATTAATTTTGTTTACCTAAAAATATTTAAAATTTTTATTTTAAGGTATAATTTGGTGAAGGGTATAATAGATTCGGCACAGACGAATTCTCTTACTTGTTTATATTAAAACTATTCGGTTTTTGGAGGTGAAATTTCCTTTCTCCACCCACCTCCCCCCTGAATCAGTACCTGAGCTCTAAAGTATTTTGTTTTATTAAACAAAAAAGAAAATCCAAAATATGAAATATTAAATTCATTAACAATCAAGGGGGTTTAAACAAATAAATTGGTTTGTTTTTAAATTTTTACGGTATTTAAGTATATTTTGAATATGTGATTTTATTTTTATAAAAATTAAATATTTGAAAGTCACACTACTGAAATATGTACATATTTCAACAAAAAACTGCTTTTCTTTTTTTTTGTGTAGTCGGTATCCTGCTGTCGTGAATGTGTTTAAAACATTACTTTGTAATGGGTTCTTGATTTCTCTCATCTAGTATCTAAAAATCTAAAAAATCAACTCATTCTCTATAAAAAATCTTCTTATAAACTTTAATTTCTCAAAATTTCATGCTCCCACTTTATGTTGTTCTCACCCCATTGAATTTCGCACCAACTTGTTAATTTGTATAAAATTTTAAACGCCTTTGGGCTATTTATTTAATCTAGTTTTGATTTTGACTATTGACGGCTATTTTTAAACAGATTAAATTCTATTTTCAATTCCATTTCCTTGCGTTCAAATAAAAGGTCAATAAACATGCAAACAGTACTACAAAAAAAGTATTTAAGTATTCTAAAAAAAATTACATGTTTATTTAACAAATTGTGTGTAATTCAAACTAATTTTGATCTAAATATGTTGTGATTTTTTTATTGAAAATGTTTTTAAAATGTTTGTTTTTTTTTTTTTGTTTCTTCTTTGTTTTGGTGTTAAAAGCTCCACAGACACTTTACGTGTTAAACAGATGTTCTCATTTCAGTTTGTCTTGTTGCTGGGTTCTTTCGTTTGTTCGTTCTTTATCAGTTTAATTAATCTTAAAAGGGGAGTCTATTTGTGTTCCTAAGTGGCACCTTAAGAGAATCTTAAACAGAAACTTTAAAGATTTATTTTGTTTAGTTTAAATTAACTGTTTTTAGTTCTTGAACATAATGATGTCTTGTTTTCATTTTTTATCGACCTTTTAGATTTTAAGCGCCGCAAGTATTTTGAGAGAAATTTAACTTGGTCATGCAAATTGACACTTGTCAAGGATTTTCGTAAGAAAATACATTTAACTGTCAAATGCATTTTTATTTTTTGTATTTATTTTATGAAAATTTAACAGAAATAAAACACTTTATAAAGCCTCCCAAAACCTAAATAATAAAGCATTGAAAACGAAAATTTATTTTATATACAGACATTATTAATTTAAAACATATAAACTAGGATTTTAATAATTGTTGTTTTAACAATCAAAAAATCGATTTTTTTCTGAAAAATTCAAGAAGTTAAACCGATTAGTTATACCAAAAAAAATCAAAAAGTCAACTAACTGAAAAAAGTCGTAAAGTCGATTTTTTTTATTTTTATTGCTCAAATTAAAAAGATGTGTTTTTTCTCATCAATAAATCTGACAAGCATGTATTTTTAAATAAAAATAGAATACAAAGTTGGCTTGTCATAAATTCGTAAAAGTCGATATTCAGAAATCTAAAAAAATTTTAAAAGATGACCATTCAAATATCAAAGAAAGTCGAAAAGTCAACTTTTTGTTAAAACTATAGAACTCTCTAACAACTCGAGTGCAATAAAATGTATCGGCATTTATTTCCATCTTCGTAAACCTTTATTGATTCTCTAAGTTTGATTCCAACCGATTTATTTTAGAAGATCTATATTTATTACAATATAATTTCTATAAATAAAAATGTATTCATTAATAGATTAAATTAAAATCCGTCCAACCCTCTCTTTTCAACAAAATTAACTATTTTGTAAATCGCAATTAAAAAAATCTTTCATTCATTAAATTTTTAAGAAAATAATTACAATTTTCTTATTAAAAAATGTTGCTTGTACCTACAAGTACTCGTTGGTGCAAATAAGCCAACAATTAAAATTAAAATATTAAAAAAAAAAAAGCACACACAACATCGGTTACAATAGATAACGGGAAGGCCTTTTCCAGCACGAATTCCAATTAATCACGATTATCGAATATTCAATAAAAATAATAAAGAAAAGAAATCGTATAAAACTAATCATGTAGAAACACAGAAAAACAAACAAAAAACGCCATAATGACAACAATATGTACTAAACAAATGTAAAGGGTGGTCAAAATAAGAAAAAAAAATTAATGATTCAAGTGCAAAATTAAGCCTTTTTATTAAAAAAATTATTTACTCACATTTTAATACCTTTGTCTATTTAGCGTTTACACGAGTAGAAACGATAGATTGCTGCATTTACCTTTGAAAACTTATAAATTCCGGGAAATTCATACTTCCGAAAATCACCCAGGAAATTTTAATAGAAAAATGTTTTTCCTCATATGCTCGGGCTTGACCACCTATACCTTCACAAATCGCGTTTACATTGTCTCACATGTAATAAGTATAATCTGTCGAAATTTTGTTTAGAGAAGTAACAAAAGGATAGTCTAGGATAAACTAGAGTTTCCAAAAAACCGAAAAATTTCAAAACCGCGGTTTCGGTTCGGTTTTGTGATAATTTATTAACTATTAAATCATTTAATAATATAGGAAATGCTATACAAATTTAAAGTTCAAACTTGAATAGTTTTCAGGAGGATAAAGGAAAATTGGTACTTTTTCTTTTAATGGTACCTTTTTAATATATTAAATTAGTTAGCTTATATACATTCAAGTTGGCTAATATGCTTCTCAGTAAAGAAATAATCATGAATAGGGTGCTCATTTGTATTATGATACCAAAAATGGAGAACTAAAATAAAGTAAGGAGTATTTTTTCGTTTTTCAAATAGTACTTTTTAAATTTTCTATAATATTTAACCTAAAATCAGGAAATAACTTTGAAATTTCAAGCTTGACAGTGGTTTAAGTGTGAAATGGTACTTTTTATTATATTAAATTATTTTACTTATATGTATACATAATAGTTGGCTGATATGCTTCTGAGTAAAGAAAGAATCAAGGATAGAGGGCATAATGGTATTGAGGTAACAAAAACTATTATTGAAAATTCTATAATAATGAACCTATAAGCAGGAAATTAAGCACACATGATCCTGACTGAGTTAGAATATAAAAAAGGGACTAGCAGGTACTTGTTCCAACTAATAGTACTTTTTGAATATTTTATAACGATGGACCTAGAAACACGAAATTAAGCATTCATGGTTTAGTGAATGCGAATTCAAAAGGGATAATTAATTGTACTATTTCTTTACTGTAAAAGTACTTTTTGAATATTTTATAATAATAAACCTTAAAATTGAAAATTAGGCACAAACGATTCTGAATGAGTTAGAATTCACAAAGGGTGATTTTAGTGGTACCTTTCTTTTGTATTTTCTATAATAATGGACACAAAAATATGAAATTAGACATTCATGATGCTGAGTAGGAATACAAAAAGTGGGTCTTTATGGTACTGTTTTTATTATATAATATGTTTCGAATTAGCTAAAATCCACATTACAATAAATCAATAAACATGAAACTAGAGACATTTTTTCCTGAATTAGAATTAATTCACAAAGGGAGACTTAATAGTACTATTTCTATCTTCCAATTGGGGTGGCGCAGCGCACCGGGTCAGCTAGTACTCCATACTTGTATCTGATATTTGGAAATAACTAAGGCTTTGTTACAAAAATGTTTAATTATTTTTTTTTTTAATTAAATAAATAAACAGTCATTTGAAGTTTAATTGTTTTACTTCATTAACAGGTTGCCTTGCCTAGCCTGCAAAAGGTAGCCTGCTACATCATCTGAAGTAATTATTATAATAATATATTTTTTTCAATCTGTTTTTAGAGATATTGGATAAATAATTGGATGAAAAAGTTTTTTTCTCATTTCTAAATTTAGAATTTTTCTTCTGAAAATAGACTAAAAGTAAAAACCGAAGAATAATTGTCGGTTTCGGTTTTAGGACTTGAGAAACCGCGGTTTCGTTTTCGGTTAAAACCGAATTGGAAACTCTAGTCTAAACGTAATATGTAATGAAACCATACGATATTTAAGGAAAATACGGATGCAAATTTTTGGAAATTTTTAAAAAAAACAAGCAAGTCGTATTGGATCAGGGTTGCATTTGTATGTAAACAAAACAAACAAAAACACTAAATGCCCAACAATAAATTTCAGTGAATTTATCAAAAATTGGAAATTCAGACGTAATAACTTTTTGATACACTAACAGCTGTTATCATCGTACATCATACGTAGAGTCTCAAAGTAAGTCTGGTTTGATTAAATGCAATCAGGACCGTTTTCGTTGTTTTGTCTTTGGCAATTTTGCATCTCGCTCTGGCGCGTGTGTGATGTAAAGCTTCGTATAACGGTTCCCGTTATACGTCGTTTACACAAACCGCGTGTCTTTTAATTTAGACAAACTCTGGTATAGACCATAAAAACTCTTCGCTACTGGTGGAGTACCATTTAAAACTCATATCGTAAATTGGTGGAGTACCATTTATAACTCGACGTATGAACTGGTGGAGTACCATTATCACTCTTCTGATTTTGATAACAAGGTTTAATCGTTACAACTTCCTTTATGAAGATATAGGTCGACTAGGGACTTACTTAAATCGACGTGGGATGATACCCTGGCTTTTTGGTTACGTACCTTGCCATTGATAGGAGAATTAAAAAAAAAAACTTCGTGTAAAAGCAAAAAGCAACAGTCAAACGACTCTCATCACATTTTCATTTTATTTTCTCTTCGTAAAGTTGTACGTAAAGTCTTATCGTATAAGTCCCCGTTTACACAGTAAGATTTTTCTCGCAGGAAAGCTTACTTTATAGGCAAGAGGAATAGATAGGGGTACACACTCTGATGTACTTGCAATTCGTTTTGTGTTTTCGTTCGTAATTCCTACATACACAAAACATACACATTTGTATGTATAAATAAAAAATAAAACTGTCTGCAATAAAAATCTTTGTGTGTAAACGCAATGTATGTTTAAAGAAGAAAAATAAAATAAAGAGTTGTAACACATAAAAATATTTGCCGCAGACCCACATTAGTATATATAGTCTGGATCTTCATAAGATTCTAAGACGATATAGCTATGTCCGTCCATCTGTCTGTTGATAACACGATAAGGCCCAAACGAAAGGAGTACTTCAACCAGCTATGCTGCAATCCTAATACAATTCTGCACAAATTAGTTATAAGTACTCTGAAATTATCCGTAGTCCTCATACAAGGAAAATGAATTGAACTTTCAAATTGTCTTATAATAATTAGTATAGAAATTGGAGATAAATAAGTATTATATGAACCCAATGGCGTTTTTTTTTCTGGCATAAATTATGACGGTATGGGTACCTTTTATAAATGGTACAAAATATGTTCGCAACATTTTGTGTCAGAAAAGAAAACGTCATATATCTTTCTACCAAGATTTGTGAGGATCGGTTCATAATTGAGCCTGTCATAAACCCTATGTCAGATTTAGATGGTGGGTATATAAGATCCCGCACTGCCGAAAATAACAATCTTACTTTTATTAAAAAAATCAATTTTTTCAAAATCTCCCGGGAATGGAAAAATTTCGGGAAATTAGGAACCCTAGTTAATACAACTAAGACTTTACTTGAAACAAATCTTTTGGCTCTAAATTGTTGGCATCACTGGCCTGAAGTGTTAAACAATTTTTTGTTTATTTTTAGAAATTAATAAACTGTGTGAATTTTTTTTTTTTTTTTTTTTTTTTGTTAATTTTAAAACAATGCAATTAATTAATTCAGGATTTTTTGTTATTTTAGCAAAAATACAGAATACACTTTATATAATGAAGACATGCAGTTAAAGTAATAATTAGTTTCTAAAAAAATATAAATAAAATATTAATTAGTGATTATTAGTCAGTCACCAATAAAGACTTTAAAAGCTGAAAATTGGTTGTATTGAATAATTTATTATGTAAAAACTACAAAATATTCTTTAACAGTTAATAGTAGATTCGAAACAAAGAATTCTTTAATAATTTGTAGTAGATTCGAAACTTAAGTTATTTTTATAAAGTATTACTTTACTGCTTCCTTGGAAGTTATACTAGAAGCACGAGTGATGTAAACTAGTTTAAAATTATTATTAATAATATTTTAAAGCCTTTAAACAACAATTTTTAAAATTCGATTCGTTCAATTAAAGAAAATTATTTTCGACTTCATTAAAAGAATTTTAGAGTTTCCAAACGATATTAAGTCTGTTCAAATTGTTACTGGAAATGCGTTCATGTACTCGAAAAACTTGCGTATTTTATTGCTTTATTGCAAAGTCATATATAATAACAACAAAATGAGATATCGACCATAAAAATCGATTGATTCTTTTCGAATTTATTTCCCAATTAAGTGAATTCGCTTATTTTCACAAAATTTTATTTTTTTGTTTGATATACATAAAGTTTGTTAAAAAAAAAGACTTCTCCACCGAATTTAAAATTTGGTCCATATTTGTACTACTGGAACCACAATACAACAAAAATGGTGTAGTGGTTAAAAAAACCTCTAAAACTTTTTCGATTTTGTTGCCCTGTGTTATTGTTAATATTTTTTCTTACTTTTCATTCTTTAATAAAGTTCACAAAAACTTTGTACCTAACGGAGATTAAGAAATAATTAATAACAATTAAAAAAAAAAAAAAACAATGCCGAAATAAGGACTGAGATCGAAAAATTCTTAACTTACATATATGTTAATAAAAATTAAACCACTAAACTTACAGTTTTATATTTTTACAGTTTTAATCACTAGTGATGAAATTTTCAACCTTTTTCGGAAACCCTTTCATTATGGATTTTATAGTGATTTCTGTCATTTTGTTCGAAGAGGTTGTCCATCTCCATTTAAAATCTACCACACTTTTGGACACCTTTTTTGTGCTCTTCAATTCTCTTTTAACAAGAGCCCAATATCTCTCCACTGGCCTTAGCAGTTTGGAGAATTTGCCTCTCTTGGTACAAATACTACATTATTGTTCTTTTACCACTCAAGACCTTTCTTACCATAGTGACAGAGTGCCAAATCAGGCCAAAAATAAGTGGACACACTAAGAAGTATTATGAATGGATGCAACCCTTTTTGTAAACATTCCGTGATGTAAATTTCGGTATTTATAGAGCCCTTTGTAACAAATGCTTGGCTTTTTAGCCGCAACTGCATATTGCTTGACATACCAAGAACTTTTTGGGAAATTTTGTCTGCTTTTGGTCCTAAACTTTTCTTCAAAATTCCCTCGAGCATCAGCAACATCAAAATTTTGACCCGGAAGCTGCGAAAAATCTGCCAGAACATACGTTTCGTCATCCGTGCCCTGTTTTTGGCCTCTAAATTTTTAGCAGCGTTCCTGTCAGGAACTTTTTGAGCCTTGTATGTTTTTGTACCTGCATTGGCTTTAACATTTCGTACCAAATAGCCCGAGCACTATCGAATGTGTTGGGAGCTCTTTTGAAAATCCTTTCTATTTTTTTGGCTTTATAAACATCATGTGAACCATTCCTTCTACCAGGTTTTGTATCAACGGACAAGTTCTCTCGGTACTGTTGAATAACATTGGAAACAGTTTGACGGCAGAGTTTTGATTGTTTGGCCAACTTTTTGTAGGACCAAGTTGGGTTTAGTTGCAAATAATTAAAAAATTTAGTACGCACTTTTTTCTGGTCACTCATTTTAATCAGATTAACAACAAATGAACATAATTGACATTAAACATAATAACTAACATGCTTTACAAAGGTAACTTGATCAAAAAAAAAATTTAATAATACTTGGGTTAAAAGTTTTAATGAATAACGTGTGTTAAGAATTTTTCGATCTCAGTCCTTATAATAAAGCATTTCAATATATATTGAAGTAGTTGTGGTTTTTTGCTTATATATCCGACGTTTGTGGGCCGATTTTAAATAGCAACCAATGCAGGACTATACCCGATATACAACTGTAAAATTCCATCCCTAAGGTAGAATCATAGATGCCCACCCACATCTATGATTCTACCTTAAAAATTATTTTATTTGCAGGGACCGAAAATATCGGAGAGTCAAGTCAAGCATACCATTTTGATCGTTTTCAACTATTTTTTCATAAATTAACATGCTTATTAAATTCTTGATTTTTATTTTTTTTTCTGGTTTATATTATAGGATGCTTCCAAATCACACTCTTTTCGCATGTGAAATGAGAAAACAGCCCCCGTAAGAAAAATATATAAAGAACGAATAACTTTTTTGCCCTATTCAAATGCGAATGGCACAGACAAACTAAAATTGTAGGACTGGTTTCATCACGAATTTGTTACCCACGTAAGTTAATTTTCACCAATTAGTAGAAGAAGTAAGTTGTTCATAAGTAAACATTTCTTAGGTCCGAGAATTTTTGGCTTTAAAAGGTCTGCCGCTTTTAGATAACGCGACGTGTCACTCTGTTGAGGAACTAAGAAGTGATGACGGTTTAATTATAGCAATGAATCTACCACCCAATTGCACTGCGCTTATTCAACCGTTAGATCAAA
This sequence comes from Calliphora vomitoria, assembly GCA_942486065.2. Classification (NCBI taxonomy): domain Eukaryota; kingdom Metazoa; phylum Arthropoda; class Insecta; order Diptera; family Calliphoridae; genus Calliphora; species Calliphora vomitoria. The sequence goes on from OW818029.2 coordinate 58,733,876, forward strand.
ACGTTATCAACTTGGTCAAATTAAATTATAACCAAGGCAAGGATTTTCATGCACTAAAAAACTAAAAATATGCGCTTATAATATGCACTATAAAGAGAGAAAATATGCACTAAAAATGACAAAAATATGCAATAAAAACAAGTTTTATATTTGAAATATATTTATTAATAAAAGACAGATATAAATTTCAGGTCACATTTTCAATATATATGTACATATAAAGGAGCATAAAAGGTTTTAAATATATTTTTTCAAAGTAAAAATAAGAAAAATTCATGTATGTATGTAAATTATACAATATTTATTTAAAAAAAAATCAGTCAGTTATTTATTTTCATGTTACAAAATTACTTAATTTGGATTTCTATTTGTATAAACAAATACATTTTTTTTTAAATTTCCAAAAAGAAAACTTTGTCTGATCGGACGAAAAAAGCTTTAATACATTGAAAATGTACGCTCAACGTCAACAGAAGTTAAAGGTGCATATTTAAATGAAGCCAGTTCAATTGGAGAATATTCATTTTCAATTTGATTTGTCCAAAAAATTTTTTATTATATGAAATCCAGTATTTTTCTGTAATTTATTCTTTAGTTTTGTTTTAATTTGGTAAGAAATTTCTCCGTTTACATTATTAATTTTATTGGCAGCATCATCAATTAATTTTACTTGTGCATTCAGCGATTTGAATCCCTGTAGTTTAGTAATAGTTTCAGAAATGAAGATGCATTTTGAGCACAGAAATGCTAATTGGCTTTAATATGTTCGAAAAATCGAAAAGTCGAAGACAATAGAATTCTAGTGTCAATATATTTACTATTTTTACAACACTAAATAGAGTTGCCCAATATATGTATGTACAGTGTACAATGATATAAAAATATGTCCAAAAGAAAATTAAATATGCAATAAAGTGGAAAAATATGCTAAATATATGCATTTAAAAGAAAAATATGCAAAATATGCATTTATAACAAAATATGCAAAAATATGCAACAACAAATCGATGCCATTTTGTTGCAAATTCTTCGATTCGAAAAGATAAATTGTCAAAAGTGATTTTGAGTTACTGACTACAAACATGCATTTGCATAGAAATCCTTGCCCTGATTATAACAAACACTTGCTTGACCGGAAGGTAACAAATTTAGAGCTCAAACTAAAAAACTTCAATCTCAAAAATGCAGTTCAGATTCTAATTACGTCCTGGGATAAAATATCAGTGTCCAATATCCGAAAATCCTTGAACGGCTTGCTCTAATTCGGTACTGAATGGAGTGAAGAGCATAACATGCCCTTGAATTTTTTACAAAATATAATTCAGGAAGAAAACGAAGATCTTTCTACTATTGGTACACTTGTAGCTCAAATTGATACGGAACATCTTTTCACAAATGCAGACATAACAACTGGATTCAAGAAGTATTTCATGTGGAAAGTAATGAGGAGCAAATGGAATTATCAGATATGGAATCGGAGGATTTATACGATAGTGGTCATGAAGAAAACAAAGTTAAAGTGGACGATAGTTTCACATCGATAAACAAATGCATACAATGGGCTTTAGAAAATGATAAGCCGACAACAGCACTATCAGCTGTTGTTTTAAAAAATAATTTGTCAAAAAAGCAACTCAAAATCTCCAATTTCTTTAAAAATGTTTAAAATGTAATATGTATATCAATAAAAAGAATTCTAATTTTAAGAATTGCATATATTTTTTCAATAAAATGTTGGGTTCTGCTTTCGCGACAGGCCTGGTTTTTAATTAGTTTCGAATACCGATCTTACTCTGTATACAAATTAATTATTGAGTTTTATTTACATATATGTAAGAGTTTTATGTAAATAAAACTCAATAATTAATTTTTGTATCTGCAAAATAATAATAATAATCATAGTCTGACAAAAAAATAACAATTATTTCTCACAAAAAAAATAAAAATCAAAAAATAACAATTATGTTGTGATTTTTATTATAAATGTAATAATTGATACGATCCCTGATTATTTGGCTTTATCTGGCCCGGTACATTGGTTAAATATAGCTCGTTAATCCAAACGTATGATTTTTAAATTTGATCCTAAATTAATTTAATTAGAAATCTTTATTTAAAATATTTAGCCAAATAAATGAATAAACCTTGTCCAATAAAGTGCTAAACATTAAAAGAAGAAGTATGAGAATAACTAAACCTCGGAAATAATTTAAATGAGTACTTAATTATGTATTATAGTTAGAAATTGAAAAAAATCTAAAATAAGTAATTAAAATGTTAATAATTTTAATTCTAAGAATCTAAGTATTTTGTTTAACAAACAGCATTACACCCAGCAAAACATTTTAATGATTTCCAATCAGTTTACTTAAGTTAATTTTTCTGTTTTCAGTATAGCTCTCACAAGGGACGTAAAGTCTAAAGTCTTATGGGAAGCGGTTACTGACGGGCGATCCCGTAAATTTTGAAGAACAGCGTTCATAGTGAACGTGATTTATAAATCAATGTTCTTTTAAACAGTGACCGTGATCACGTTTCGTCTATGTTAAGTAAACTGACAACAAGGTTTGGGTATTAATTTCATTTTTATACCCTTCACCTTCGTGAGAAGGGTATATATAAATTTGTCATTCCGTTTGTAATTTCCACAATATAATTTTCCGACCCTATAAAGTATATATATTCTGGATCCTTATAGATAGCGGAGTCGATTAAGCCATGCCGTCTGTCTTCTGTCTTCTGTCTGTCTGTCTGTCTGTCTGTCTGTCTGTCTGTCTGTCTGTCTGTCTGTCTGTCTGTCTGTCTGTCTGTCTGTCTGTCTGTCTGTCTGTCTGTCTGTCTGTATGTATGTATGTCTGTCTGTCTGTCGTCGTATATAAGACCATAGTAAGTTGGACCTACAATGGGTCAAAATCGGGAAAAATTTTGAACCAGATTTTTTTTTTCACCAAAAGTTTTTTTCGCTAAATATTAAAAAAAAATAAATTTAAATTAAAAAAAAAAAAATTTAAATTTAAAAAAAATTTTAAATTTAAAAAAAATTTTACATAAAAACTTTAAAAAAAAAATTCGAAAAATATTTTTTTTCCAAAAAATGAAAAAAAAACAACTGGAAAAAAAATTTGTTTACCTAAAATTACCTAAAAATTTTTATTTTGAAGTATAGTTTGGTGAAGGGTATATAAGATTCGGCCCAGCCGAATATATCTCTCTTACTTGTTTAATCTGCTGTTGTTATGTTAACCAAAAACTAACTAATATTTGCTGATTTAAAAACGTCTGTTAAGACAAAGCAAATTTAAGAAAACTGATATGTTACTTAACATTTCATTTTATACACTGTATGAGAGAGACACTTATATAACTATGAATTAACAGTATGTTAAAAAATGTGAAAGAACGACATTAAAAATATCTGTTTCTTGCTATACATATCCATATAAAAGAACGACATTAAAAGTAACTGTTACTTGTTATATTCAGTAACAGTTGTTACCAGTGATTAAATCACAGATATGAAAATATCGCTCATCTCCAGAAGCGGTAATCTGTTACTTTGTAATTTAAACTACTTCCAAGTCTGCTACATTTGCTGGGTTCTTTGTATACATATAAATAAATGTGTTGGGTTTTATTGTTGAAAGGTAGACATCAGGAATCATCATCATCAGGTTGATAATGAGCAGCATATGCATCATAAATGACTGTAGTATGAATTAAATCTGAGTATGATTAATATTCGTCTAATATTTATTATGCTAAAGTTTAAATGCAGAGTTGTGAAAAGTGAAGAGTTTTGGATTTACTTGAGTTGTGCTCAGCATTACCCTGGTATGTCATGCCGAACATGTAAGAAGAACACGACAGGCACACAGAAGAAATACATGGTTACAACATAGTTGCGGTAACTATGCAATGTTCTACGCAGTCATAAATATTTGACGCAATCCTCTTTTATGCCTAATTATGGACCGATCGTCATAAACTTAGGTGATATTACTTCCGTATATGTAAAACTTATTTGGAGAGGAATTTATGTAGATGACTACATAAATTAAACATTTGTGACCGATAAAGTCCTATTTCGGGAGAACATTTCTATGGGGGCTATGTGAAATAATGGACCGATTTCAATCAATTTCAATAGGCTTCGTCCTTCAACAAAATCGAACAAATCGCATGTACCAAATTTAGTTGAAAATAAAATCATATATTATTGAGTTTGAATCATAATATGGTTATCTTCAACCATAATATGATTGCGATACAACCATAATTTTCCTACATGGCTGAGATATAAGCAGAATTATGGATGAGATGGAATCACAATATGGTTGGGTTCAACCATAATATAGTTGTGTTGCATTGGTTGGGCATAATGATTGTGCTACTATTATAACATGATTGTTTATCCATAATATTATTAACAAGATATTAAATTATAATAATCACTAACAAAAAAATAACTGCTTCTTTTTATTGTCAGAATCTATCACCGAGTTCAAAGTCAAAATTTTCATCAAAATCGAAAAAGGTGAAAATCAAGTTCTTATTAGCTTTTTTAAAGATTTAAGATGAAATATTCCCTACCAAAATATTAACAAACAAATATTTCGAATTTTAGGTTGTTCTACTCAGGAATTTCGTTCATATTTTTTTTTGTGACGTATGTATGTATATTTTATATTTAATTGTTTTTTATAATTACAGCTGAAAGAACAACAAGAACATCTTTAAAAAACAAGACTAACAGCAACATTAGTTATTAATTTAATAAATAATATTCAATTATCTTAACATGTTAATGTTTTTTAACTTTATTGGGGAAAAGATACAGCGATGAACAAAACTGTAACAAAACAAGAAAAATATTTAATTATAATTTTGATGAAATTTGTTCCGAACTATAACATTTGTAAAGACCAATGGCTATTTTAGCATGAGCATTTCCTAGGAGTTTGTCAATTGACCAAACATACCCACAAAGATACTACCTGGTAGCTGGTACAAAGAAGTCAGTGCGTAGGAATTCACATACCGGTTACATATATTCAGTTACCTTACTAGCTATCTAACTGGTTACTTGACTAAGGAGTGAGATCGAAAAATTCTTAACATACATATATGTTAATAAAAACGAAACCTCTAAACTTACAGTTTCAAAAAAATATATTTTTATAGTTTTAATCACTAGTAATGAAATTTTCAACCTTTTTCGGAAACCCTTCCATTAACGTTTTTATAGTGCTATCTGTCACTTTGCTCAAACAGGTTCCGTTTAAAATCTACCACACCTTTAGACACCTTTTTTTGTGCTCTTCAATTATCTTAGCTCTGGCCTTAGCTCCAGGCAGTTTGGAGGATTTACCTCTCTTGGTACAAATACCACGAAAGTTACGAAAAATCTGCCAGAACATACGTTTCGTCATCCATTATGCAGCAGGAATATTTTTTTTATAAAATTTGACTTCAATTTCCGTGCTCTATTTTTGGCCTCTAAATTTTTTGCAGCGTTCCTGTCAGGAACTTTTTGAGCCTTGTATGTTTTTGAACCTGCATTGGCTCTAACTTTTCATACCAAATAGTCCGAGCACTGAGCTAACTGGGCTGTTTTCCTACCGGATGTGCTGGGAGCTCTTTTGAAAATGTTTTCTATTTTTTTGGCTTAATAAACATCATGTGAACCATTCCTTCTACCTGAAGCAGGTTTTCTATCAACGGACAAGTTCTCCCGGTACTGTTGAATAACATTGGAAACAGTTTGACCTTTGATTGTTTGGCCAACTTTTTGTAGGACTAAGTTGGTTTTTGTTGAAAATGCTTAATAATTTTAGTACGCACTTTTTTCTGGTCACTCATTTTAATCAGATTAACAACAAATTAATATAATTGACATTAAACATAATAACTAACATTTTTAACAAAGGTAACTTGATCAAAAAAAATCAAATAATACTTGGGTTAAAAGTTTTAATGAAAAACGTGTGTTAAGAATTTCACGATCTCACTCCTTAGATATATAACTAGTTATTTTAATATGTAAATGTATGAAAACGAAATGAATATTTTTTTTTTTGAAATTACAACGATTGAACTGTATGTATGTAATGCGCAGACATTACAGCACGAAATTCGATGAGAAAAGCGCAGACTTCCATCCAATGGTCGCAACTTCCATGCAATGAATTAATGATACAATCCGTGTAGAATCAAACTAGAAGCAGCGCTCACAAGATCGAATCGCACGAAGAAAGTTGTTGCATTTCTTATTCAAGTCGAAAATTTTAAATATCTTTAATAGTTTTAGAAAAATTAATCAATAAAGTATGATATAATAAAATTATCAAGACAATGACGATTGAAAACGATAAACAATGACAATGGCAAAAATTTGACGCAGTCAACTGGGGTTAAAAACTCAGATGGTAGCTCCTTCCAGTACGGTTAAGTCGGCAAGGCATAGTACCAGACTCTGGGAACATTGAGGAGACAGCAGCTAAAGAAAAGCAATAACAAGTCTCATAGATCAAGGGAGTTATTGAAAAAGGAAGACCATACAACATATAAAAGACTGTATTCGCCGGATGACAATCCATTACCAACGAAATGATCATGGAGCAGGTTATGGAAACGTTAAAAAAAAAATATTTTTATTCATTTTTTTTAACCATCATTGTACAAATGATTGTAATTATAATTTGTACTATACATACATATGTATGAATAATATGAAATGTTTCCTATTAACTGGATGGCCTCCTAGCATATACACGTATGTACATCTTCTAAACATAATTTGTATGAATTCATTTACAAGCATTAACCTATTCCAAACAGAACAAAACAACTCATTTCAACACAATTTGACAAGTACACTTCATTCAACATAAGTAATATCTACTGCAGAACAAGTGATCCAAGTGATACTGTGTCATCAATACCCAAACGTACGAGTATAGATAGAGTGAGGATGATACATCGTCTTCAGCTTGAGATTCTTGAAACATTAAATCATTTGCAATGTATAGGTTTATTGCTGATTTCCCCTTTCCCCCTTTCTCATACATTTGTTAATGACCTCACAATTAATTTTACTATTTTTTATGATTTTATTAATATTTTATTGTTGTTGTGCTTCTTCTTCTTATTATTATTATTATGTATTTGTTTATTTCTTGTTAATAATATTTATTTCTTGTTTATTTATTATTTAATTCGCAATTTAATTTGTTAAATAAAAATTCTTAGTATGATGTTCTGGGTATCATTTATTTCCGACGATTTTTACACTTAAAGAAAAATTATTATTTTTTTTTTTTTTTTATTGTAAGGACTGAGATCGAAAAATTCTTAACACACGTTTTTCATTTAAACTTTTAACCCAAGTATTATTTGATTTTTTTTTATCAAATTACCTTTGTAAAGCATATCAGTTATTATGTTTAATGTCAATTATGTTCATTTGTTGTCAATCTGATTAAAATGAGTGACCACAAAAAAAGTGCGTACTAAAATTATTAAATATTTTCAACACAAACCCAACTTGGTCCTACAAAAAGTTGGCCAAACAATCAAAGGTCTGCCGTCAAACTGTTTCCAATGTTATTCAACAGTACCGGGGGAACTTGTCCGTTGATAGAAAACCTGGCTCAGGTAGAAGGAATGGTCCACATGAGGTTTCTAAAGCCAAAAAAATAGAAAACATTTTCAAAAGAGCTCCCAACACATCCGGTAGGTTATAACCCGGTTAGCTCAGTGACCGGACTATTTGGTACGAAAAGTTAAAGCCAATTCAGGTTCAAAAACATACAAGGCTCAAAAAGTTCCTGGCAGGAACGCTGCTAAAAATTTAGAGGCCAAAAACAGAGCACGGAAATTGAAGTCAAGTTTTATAAAAAAAATATTCTTGCTGCATAATGGATGACGAAACGTATGTTCTGGCAGAGTTTTCGCAGGTTTAAAAGCATACAACAAGGCTCAAAAAGATCCTAACAGGAACTCTGCTTAAAATTTAGAGGCCAAAGACAGAGCACGGAAATTGAAGTCAAATTATATACAGTATTTAGGTATATTTTACCTGCTGCATAATGGATGAGGAAATTTTTCGCAGCTTCCAGGTCAAAAATTTTATGTTGCTGATGCTCGAGGGATTGTTGAAGAAAAGTTTAGGACCCAAAAGCAGACAAAATTTCCCAAAAAGTTCTTAGTATGGCAAGCAATATGCAGTTTCGGCAAAAGAAGCCAATCATTTGTTACAACGGGCTCTATAAATACTGAAATTTACATCAAGGAATGTTTACAAAAAAGGATGCTTCCATTCATAAGACTTCTTAGTGTGTCCACTTATTTTTGACCTGATTTGGAACCCTGTCACTATGGTAAGAAATGTATTGAGTGGTAAAAGAACAATAATGTGGTAATTGTACCAAGAGAGGCAAATTCTCCAAACTGCCTGGAGCTAAGGCCAGTGGAGAGATATTAGGGTATTGTTAAAAGATAATTGAAGAGCACAAAAAAAGTGTCCAAAAGTGTGGTAGATTTTAAACGGAGATGGACAACCTGTTCGAACAAAGTGACAGAAATCACTATAAAAACCATCATTAGTGATTAGAACTATAACATTTTTTTTCAATCAAATAAAAAAAAACTGTAAGTGGTTTCATTTTTATTAACATAAATGTATGTTAAGGATTTTTCGATCTCAGTCCTTAATATAAACAAAATAATGCTTCAATTTAAATTTTTTTTAATTTTTTTAAATTATTAAGGTTTTCGTAAGAAACGAACTAGATCAATTTTGTGAGATTTGTTTTTGCATTCCTTATTTAAGTGGCAATTTGAAATATCTTGAAAAGTTATAGTAAGAAAAGTCAATAAAGTATGATAAAACAAAATGATCAAGACATCGACGATTGAAAATAATAAACGATGGCAAGGAAATAAGTAAAAGCAATAAACTGAAGAAGTAACGGTTGTCGTCTCGGGTTAACAATTCAGAAAGTTAGAACAAATGACGAAGCATAATCAAAGTTAACTAAGATAGCACAGGTGCAGGTTCAGTCCTTTGGTATGTATGCTAGTTACCAGGACACTAAACCTTTGGACCATCTAGAAAAGCCAATAACTGACAATAAAAGTCTCATGCGCGAAGGGTGTACTTGAAAGAATGGACGCACCTAGTATCGTAATGAAATAAATACTGTGTTCGCCGAATGACAATTCATTACCTAATCGTCCGAAAATAATCAGTTAAGTTGGCCAAAATTCGTTTAGTGAGATTGCGGAAATGTGTATTGATATATCACCAACGATAAATGGTGTTTGGCAGAGACGTAAGTAGAAAGCATTTACTATCAGGGATATCAGACATGATGTGGTATGAGTTAAAAATAACTGAGCAATAGAGTCCGAAATTATTATTTGGTGTCAGCATATTTTTCAGGTGTCATCTAAACCACCTTCACATGGCGGACTTTTGTTTACTTCCATCTTGAATTTAATCCTTAATAGGGGAGATTTTTGTAGGGAATAGTTTTTGTGGGTGGTTGGTAAATAGTTTTGCTATTTTTGACTATATTTACTAGCTTAGGGAAATTTTAATAGAAAATGTGAACAAAATATTGAAATTTAGTAAAACTAAGTAGCAGGTTAATTACTTAAAAATTCTCTAACATAGATCGCAACTATTGTAGATAAGTAACTGAGAGCCAAAAACTTGAGTCTGTTGTCAAAAACCTAATTCATGAGAATGTATTGCCATGTATTTTGTAATTTTTGTTTTATTTTTTTCATTCACATTCCTATCTCTATATTTATTCTATGTCCTCGAGTTTATATTATAATTTTCTATACAAGTTCTCTTTTAAAATTGCATAATCTAAGTATTTTTCTTCTTCAAACGGTTTCGAATTGCTGGTCTAATCCGGAAGACGAACACTACCAATCATACAAGTAATTTACAGAGTGTGTTTTAAAACAATAAAAGCAACAATTATAGGAGTTATATCAACCATTTCAACCAAGCCATCTTCCTAAAATCAAGCTTCGTTAGCAATTTATTTCTTGTTTAAAATAAGAAACCAATAAAGCAATCAATTGATTTATTTTTCGAATGCTGAGATTTCCAACTCATCAAAAACTCATCGATCTCTTAATCATCATTATCGTTAAACATGATCATTTTGTCGTCAATAACAATTTGTATCTTTTTTATATTTTTCTTTGTCTTGCCTTAAATTAAATACACTTTATAATTGTGTATCTTTGAAATTTAAAAAAAAAAAAAAATACGTTTGTTTTAAACAATTAATTTATATTGTTTTAATGAAACTTTTATATTGACTTGCGGTGTTTTGGTTAATTCACTAATTAATTTAGGCATTGTGGAAGTAATTTTTCTAACATTTAAATCAATGTCAAAATAATCAGTTTCAATGTTTCATGAAACATGATCGATGATTAATTGGAATATCATAACTTTTATAAGAAATGTATGCTGATTTGTAATTGGATGATAAAGTCTTTAGTCCTAACTTTAAACATTTTGTAGTTAGCAGGAACAATAAACTTGAACAAGAAGGAAAAAGTGTTGATGATTTATATTTTTAAGTAGTCGGAAAATTGTTCTATCCCATTAGATCTTTCTGCTGTGATACTTTCTATATTTCACACTATACTGTGCACCTTCCTTATCTCTTAGTTTAAACTATTAAAAAAGCAAAAAAGATTTCTACACTGTTTCTATGCCCATAAATTGTTCATGATTCATCTTAATGATAATTATCATAACAAGAGATCTGTCTAATAGGCTTTTAACATATATTTATTCCCATTACCTTTATACGTATTTATTGTATGTAATTCTTTATTTTTTGTTTGTTTTATTACTCTGGTTACCAAGAATCTTCCTTGCAACACACAGTGGGCCAATCGCAACGTGGAATTACTGTTTATATAAAATAATCAAATTCAAAATTTGAAAAAAATTGGCTAAATTTAAAAAAAAAAAAAACAAGTAAGAGAGCTATATTCGGCTCTGTCGAATCTTATATACCCTTCACCAAATTATACTTTAAAATAAAATTTTTTAATTTTTTTTAAATTTTTTTTCGAAATTGTTTTTAAAAAGTTTTTTCCAATTTTTTTTTTAATTTATTTGTGAAAAAAATTAATGACAAAAAAATATTTTTTTGGAAAAAAAAAATTATAGTTAAAAAATATTTTTCCGGATTTTGACCTATTGTAGGTCCAATTTAGTATAGCCTTATATACATCATTGCAATGGACTTTGAAATATATATCATTAGATATCCATATTCTGTATATTTATGATTTAGTAATCGAGATATAGATCAAAAATAGGCCAAAAATGGAGGTTGTCTGGGATTTTTGCTCATATCTCCGTTATTTATGGACGGATTTTGCTGATTTTAAACAGGAAACTTCTCAAAAGCATGTCTGACAGAATTATTGAAGATTTGGATCCCGAAGATATCTGGGGTCTTCAGAAAGTTGATTTTAACAGACAGTTAGACGAACAGACAGACGAACATGGTTTAATCGACTCCGCTTAAGTCCTCCTCTACGATTCGTTCAGAAACATTTTGCAAGCGCACCAGTAGTTTAAAAAATTCAGATTTATAACCACATTTTTTTTCGATTAACCCCACTGTGCAACATTTATCAAGTCATAAAAACTTCAAACATTGAATAGAACTTAAGATGAAGATGATTTAAGTTTATACGGGGAATTTACTTCAATATACCTTTAGTAAATTCCTTTAAACAATAATTACCTTAGATCACAAGGAAGTTTAATCATAAAAATTACTACTTAACACGGCTATTATTGGCTATTTTGCTTTAAAAACTGTTTTTATGACAGTCGCTTCAACTCAAAACTGACCACACGCAGTTCGTGCATAAATAAACACTAGAACTGACGATAAGATCACTTTTGAGCTCAACCATACATCATAAACAAGTAGTTAAAGTACTACAGATATTTATCAAGTGCTCTAAAAGTGTTGGATTAAGTACAATATAAAAGGGTCACATACAGTAGGTGTTAATGGGCCATAAAATGAGACCAGAAAATGTTTAAATAAACCATTAATCGATTAAGTTGAGATTACTCGAGAATAAAGGTATTTCGAGGTAGTCGTTTTTCGTATAGAAAACAGTCTGTGTAAGACAGTTTTCGTATATAAAACAGTCTGTGTAAGACAGTTTTCGTATACAAAACAGTCTGTATAAGACAGTTTTCGTATACAAAACAGTCTGTATAAGACAGTTTTCGTATAGAAAACAGTCTGTGTAAGACAGTTTTCGTATAGAAAACAGTCTGTGTAAGACAGTTTTCGTATAGAAAACTGTCTGTGTAAGACAGTTTTCGTATAGAAAACAGTCTGTGTAAGACAGTTTTCGTATAGAAAATAGTCTGTGTTAGACAGTTTTCGTATACAAAACAGTCTGTATAAGACAGTTTTCGTATATAAAACAGTCTGTATAAGACAGTTTTCGTATAGAAAACAGTCTGCTGAAGACAGTTTTCGTATAGAAAACAGTCTGCTGAAGACAGTTTTAGTATAGAAAACAGTTTGTATAAGGCAGTTTTCGTATATAAAACAGTATGTTTAAGACAGTTTTCGTATAGAAAACAGTCTGTGTAAGACAGTTTTCGTATAGAAAACAGTCTGTATAAGACAGTTTTCGTATACAAAACAGTATGTTTAAGACAGTTTTCGTATAGAAAACAGTTTGTATAAGGCAGTTTTCGTATATAAAACAGTATGTTTAAGACAGTTTTCGTATATAAAACAGTCTGTGTAAGACAGTTTTTGTATAGAAAACAGTCTGTGTAAGACAGTTTTCATATAGAAAATAGTCTGTATAAGACAGTTTTCGTATAGAAAACAGTCTGTATAAGACAGTTTACGTATAGAAAACAGTCTGTATAAGACAGTTTTCGTATAGAAAACAGTCTGTATAAGACAGTTTTCGTATAGAAAACAGTCTGTATAAAAGTTTTCGTATAGAAAACAGTCTGTATAAAAGTTTTCGTATATGAAACAGTCTGTAAAAGACAGTTTACGTATAGAAAACAGTCTGTTTAACACAGTTTTCGTATAGAAAACAGTCTGTATAAGACAGTTTTCGTATAGAAAACAGTCTGTTTAAGACAGTCTGTTTAAGACAGTCTGTTTAAGACAGTTTTCGTCTGTTTAAGACAGTTTTCGTATAGAAAACAGTCTGTTTAAGGCAGTTTTCGTATACAAAACAGTCTGTATAAGACAGTTTTCGTATAGAAAACAGTCTGTATAAGACAGTTTTCGTATAGAAAACAGTCTGTATAAGACAGTTTTCGTATAGAAAATAGCCACACAAGGTGTTCATATTGACTCCCTCTCTTATTACAACGAAAACAATTAAAACCTCTTAAAAAATTTAAAGTTAAATAGTAACATCAAAAGAAAACATTTTTCTAAATGATCATTCATTAATAGCGCTTTTTATTACTTTCAACACTATTATTACCATTCTTAAGGCTTGTTTATTTTTCTATTTTCTTTTACTTATCATAAAATCTAACTTACTTACTTATAATAGCAAAACTAATTGTTATTACTTGCGGTTAAATTGTTAAAACATGGTGAATTATTACGAAAAAGTTCATTTAACTGAAACAGATTTAAATAAGTCGAAAAAAATGTAGCCAATATACCAAACAGTAAGACAGCCATGGAGCAGGATAAATCACATTGCAAACGATTAAAAGTGTAGATAGTACGCAGCCAACATACATCTAATAGAGCTGCCAAAGTGATGCGAGCATTTGGTTCCATATGTGGAGGTGGTCCATCTATGGGTTCATAATTCAAGTCCAAAGGCAGACTGCCATAGGCCGCCTCGGTGGCTATACGTTGATGATAACGCTCCAGCTGTACCATACGTCTATACAGCAAGGGGGGTAATATGAATACCAAAGGTCCTGTTATGGTACCACCCACAATATCCATTAAGGCATCGAAACTGGGTAGAAACTCAGAGATCATAACCTGTAGACCCACCACTGTGGATCTGATGAAGACGCGTTTGAGGGAGAATACTAAATATTTATTTCAATTTAATGGAGATGAATAATGAAAAATTCAATTTGTTTGTTTATACCTTCCGATATTTTGAAAAAGTTTTCAACCTGCATAAATAAAGCAGAACTGCCTACCGTAACCGAAAAGCACAGTTGTATTGTTACCAATATCAGTAGTATATATAGCGGTAGACTGCGGGGCAAAGTCTCCAAAACGTTTTCGGCGATCATGGTACCAAATTTGTAGGCAGCTATAATTGATCCTAAAATGGCCATAGTCGATGTTGCTGGAATTTATAAAGATGCTTACCGGTTGGATGAAGTTTTTTATAGTAGGAGAGGGTGGTAAAGGTATGGTTAAGAAAAGGTTCATATTAAGTGAATTTGGTTGAGAGTCATATGCATTTTAGTAAAACAAAAATGTTTTTATATTTTCATAGAGAACATTTGAAAGACTAAAGATTATGCACACAGAAGCGAAAAAACATTTAAGGGTGCAACATACGACAGGACTCATGCAGGACTCAAATTACTTGTATTCGCGACTATTACACCTATAAAAAAAACAAAATTTATTTATGACTATTGTTGGTTTAATTTCAATATACATTAAAAAGACTCCAAGAGCACTATACACTGGCGCGAATCCAGGGGGAACGAAATTTTCTCCCCAAAACCGAAAAGTTTTAATATAAAAAAGGAAAATAAGAAAAAAATGTAAAATACAACTGTGAAAATGAGAGTAAATGTGTTTAAAAAGCTACCTGAAAATACCTTATCGACCTATAGAAAGATATTGGGCCATAATAAAAAATCTCAAGGAAAAAAGTGTGAAAAGGATGGATCATTCAGATATTTTCAGAATTAAGACAAGTTTTAACATAATGTTAGCAAGGCTGAAACATAATTGTAAGCCCTCTTTAAAGTATACCGTTGGCTCAGAATTTCTTTCTGAGTCGATTTAACGATATCCGTCCGTCCACGTAAACCACCTAATCAAACAAACTACATGTCAAAATGTTAAATGAGGACAAATCCCATTGAAAATTATTAAAATCGGCCCAAAACTTCATATATACAAATGGCCTTTAGATTCACAATGGAACCTAATCCTCATGTAAGGGGAACTCTCGAGAATAATATTTAAGAATAATAAACGTCTTATCCTTCATACCCTCTATTGAAAATCTCTTTAAAATAATTGAATAGATAATATTTGGACACAAATAAGTTTCATATAAGCCAAGCTCCCCTACCAAATTTTTTGTGGATCGATCCTTTAATAACCCTAGACCCCATTTGATAATCAGTTGAATGCTCGTAAATCTCTTATAAATCTTTTCTATCAAATTCTGCTTGACTCGGGTCTTAATTGATCCTAGTCTCCATATATGACCTACTCCAACAAATCTTTAAAACGCTTGTAATTTTCATATTAATTTTGAATCGACAAAAAATTTAATACAATTATGTTTTGTAGTCCACCAAATTTTATGGATTTTGATCTGTAATTGACCGTACCAAATTCTGTGAGCAACGGTCCATTCCCGAAATTCACTTTAATGTATAAATAGTAGTAAAATTCGTCTGTAATAAGTATCATAAATTCATTTTAAATAAGATTTTCAATATATGCCAAAATAATTTTGTTGCGGTATTCACATGTCCCACAAATAATAAAATTTTACAAGCTCTTTCCAAAGACTTTGTTTAATAATTGCTTTTTATCTATTATCATTATCTACTTATTCGTAAAAAAATTAAATTTATCAAAGGTATATGAAACAAAATTAGATTTTTAAACCATTGATAAATTTAAAAATAGTTTATGAATAACGTCTTAAATCTTTATAAATCTAGATACATATATTTATTTTAATAGTTTTCACATTAAGCAGGCCAGACCAATTTGTTAGACCAAAAGTCAGAAATTTGGTGCTAAAAGTATTTATAAGCTTTAAATCTAAAGCAAGACTTTAGAATATCCCATTTTCCACAAATATATGTAATTTTAAAGAATATCGAGGGACTAAGGAGTGAGATCGTAAAATATTTAACACACGTTTTTCAGTAAAACTTTTAACCCAAGTATTATTTGATTTTTTTTATCAAGTTTCCTTTGTAAAGCATGTCAGTTATTATGATTAATGTCAAATATATTCATTTGTTGTTAATCTGATTAAAATGAGTGACCAGAAAAAAGTGCGTACTAAAATTATTCAATATTTTCAACAAAATCCAAAAAGTTGGCCAAGCATTCAAAGGTCTGCCGTCAAACTGTTTTCAATGTTATTAAACAGTACCGGGAGAACTTTTCCGTTGATAGAGAACCTGGTTCAGATAGAAGAAATGGTCCACATGATGTTTCTAAAGCCCAAAAAATACAAAGCATTTTCAAAAGAGCTCCCAACACATCCGGTAGTAAAGCAGCCCGGTTACCTCAGTGCTCGGACTATTTGGTTCGAAAAGTTAAAGCTAATGCAGGTTTAAAAACATACAAGGCTCAAAAAGTTCCTGACAGGATGGCTGCTGAAAATTTAGAGGCCAAAAACGGAGCACGGAAATTGAAGTTAAGAATTTTTCGATCTCACTCCTTATATTCAAACCTCTACATCTTAGAAAACACAAGCTTTCAGGAGAGAAATTAAACAGTTTATATCGCTATTTCATAAGAAATGTTAAATTATTTGTTCTACAATATATTTTTAAGGCCGCAACTATTTGTAGTATTAAATGCAATCTGTATCTATAATTAAGCTTTACTGAATTCTGATTATCGCAAACAAATTTGTATTGCGGAGATATTAAACTCTTTAAATCTTATAAATTCTTTAATTTAAAGTTATTGAAAATTTACCAGAATATAAGAATTTGGGTTTTTATTCTGTTTGGTTTCTGGTTTAATTCCAACAGGTATATCAACGTAATCTACCAAAATACACCATAGTGTTAATTAAATTTGGAGGTGTGATAAAGTAAATACTCTGGGTAAAATATTTATATACATATATAGGTATATAAAAATGAATGTATGTATGTCTGTTTATTTATTATTTGTTTGTGCATTATAGCTGGCTAAACTGGACCGATTCTCTTAAAATGTTTACTGTAAGTTACTTTTTAACTGCAAGGAACAAAGACCACTTATATTTTAAAATTGTAAGTGGGAGTGGCACCTCCCATACAAAGTAAATAGTTATTATGGAATATCTGGTTAAAGCCGCAAAACTGCGCTGTATTTATTTTCTTCGGTACCATTGTGTGCAGCTTTGCTGAAATTGGCTGCGCCACCCGTACAAATTAATTATTTATTTTCGAATATCTCCAGAACTATGAGGTCTAATCAAAAATGCGAGGGATCGGAACAGAGGGTCAGTCACCTCCCATACAACGTGGATCGGAACAGTGTAAATTGTAATTTCAGGAGTCTTTAAGCTTTGTCTAAACTACTTTCTTATATTTTTACGATGTTTGGCTGAAATTGGAAGGGATCGGCTTAGTGGGAATGCTCCCGTTCTTACTGAGCGTACTTCGGAACAAGGAATATGTTCTCTCCCATTTAAGGATTATATTCATTTTCAAATATTCTGGAGATTACTATAAACAGAGTTTTCATACTTTGTTTAAATTGCTTTGTTACTAGTATCCGTTGATTGTCTTAAAGTTAGGAGTTTCGGAACAAGTTGGATAACCCGTCCCATATTCGGTTAATTGTTATTATTGGATATCTGGAGATCTATAAGTAGTTTGTAAGTAGTTTGACTAAAACATGGCTGGATCGAAACTTGCCCATAGCGGTGCTAACGTCTTAAGAAAAGTGTCAATCGTAGAATAGTTTAATGGAAAAAGCATGGTATACAATTCAATACTAACAAAAAAAAATCGATATTAATTATATTCATTTAATTTCATATAAAAGCCTTTCACATTTTGTTATTTTACTACGATAGGGGTAGCGAATCGCACCGGGTTAAGCTAGTTTATATATAAACATAAAATGGATGATATCTTGAAAATGCTTTAGTTAAGTAAGAAAACATTTAGAAAGTTGAAATTATATAAAATAATTGAATTAAATAGTAATTTATTTTAAGATGAGAAATTGCAGAAATGTCAATAAAATTGCAAAAAATTATTTCTTCACTTGTAAATGTATACGTGCTGTGGGCTTGTTTGCTTAATATTTTGCCATCAAAAACTCAAAACTAAGATGGAGGGAATTGAATATAGTCTCTGGGTATATGAACGTAAATGGCGAAATTCCCAAAGGCTTTTTTATAAAACTATTATAAAAATTACAAATAACAGTCTTCTTGCGAAATATGTAATTTTTTGTTTAAATTATGTGGAAATTATAATTAATTTATTTTACAGTTTAAGGAAAACTAGGACACATTTGGGGATTTAATGGAAATTGTTAAATAAGTAGGAATGTACTTCTTCTATACTTACTGGCAATGCCACAAAAAGACGCCCAGCCGACTTTATTCTTTTGCCGCATATCAATTTGCAAAGTCAACAACATGGGATGAATATCAAATTGAAAAGCCAAAATGCTGTAACCGCTTAAAATGGTTAAAAAAGACGGCAATTCTAAAATAAATAAATTTATGTATGTATTTTAAAATAATAAAAAGAACACATTTAACAACTATAAAATAACCAACCAAAACTAACACCTTCGAAGGGTTTGCCAATGGGAGAAGCCGTAAATAAACAAAACCACAGTAAAATCACAATTACAATCATCACAACGGCTGAGAAAATAGCCAAACCTCTATAAATAGATTTTTTTTTTTTTATTTATGAAACGTATATGTTTTGTTATTTATAAAACAATAAATACCAACCTCATATTTTTAGGACTACCCAACCAGGCCATGGGGCACAAAAAGATACCCACGATAATGGCCCAATAACAAAATGAAAATATAAACTGGCCATTTGTCATGCGATCTCCTACCAACTCCAAGTTTTGAGAAGCCATAACAATATTTGGTATGCCATTGGCAAATATGCTAACGTCCAGGAGTATGGTTACCAAAAAACTAGCATATGGTCCATAGGCCAAATCAGCTATAGCGGCATAAGGATATCTAGCAAAGAACAACAATATTAATACTCTAAATGAATATTTTTTAAGCTTGCTTCTTTAGCACACCTGCTTTTATTGATTATAGAGGAATCCAAAGACTGAGCCATGGTCCAACATTCGCTTAATAAAAACGATGTATAGATTTGCAGCACCACCACCGATATGACCAGTGGTATGCCAAAGAAACCCAATTCAACGAGTAAAGCCGGAAGTGTTACAAACGGAAATACACCAAACATATCGATTACATATAAAATCGCTATAAATAGTGTTAAATTTGCATCGTGTTCATTTGCGGCTGTGGCATGAAAATGTGGCAAAGCACTAAATCGTGACCGTGATAAAAATGGCAATTGATCGTTTGGTTGCTGAGAGTGATGATAACGTTGCTGCTGCTTTTGCTGGGATTTGATGGGACGTGGCCATCCTACACGTTTATTAAAAAACATTGTTTTATTTTTGTGTTTTGAAATATTGCTATTCTTTTCTCAATTTTAAAGAAATTTCGCAAACAACATTGCACTTGGAATATATATTATAAACTGAAGCCATTTGTGTTGCAGCAACAAAACTGAAGTGTTACATTTTCCATTCATTCTATTAGCTTTTTTTTTTTTTGTTCTCTAGCAATATGTTTTACATCTATCTTACCTTATATTTTATTTTTTGTTTCTAATGCAAACTTTATTGTATGGGAAGGAAAACCTTTCAAAACACATAGGAAAACACTTCAAAATACATACATAATCGTACCTTCAAATTAAATTTACAATGACATACTGAAAATGGCAAAGAGTGTGAGCGAAATAAATAAACCCGAAATAAATAAACCCAGGGGTATAGGGGGCTTTTAAGCAGAAGATCAATTGACTCTAAATGCGGTATTATCCTAATGAAAACCTTTTGGTTATACTCCAGTCTTATAGGACCAACCCCGACGTACGCACAAATTCTCTGGAGGTTATCGCAAATGATTTGGTGCAACGTCAACATCCATTAAACGAATATGCTTAAAAGATGCAAGGACATAGCTGCATAGTCATTAGAGGTGCAATGAGAACGGTTTCGACAAAAGAAATGGAGAAATTTATTTCAATATAAGGACTGAGATCGAAAAATTCTTAACATACATATATGTTAATAAAAATGAAACCGCTAAACTTAAATTTTTTTTCTTATTTGATTGAAATTATTACAATTTACAAAAAAAAAAAAAATATTTTTATAGTTCTTATCACTAGTGATGAAATTTTGAACCTTTTTCGGAAACCCTTCCATTATGGTTTTTATAGTGATTTCTGTCACTTTGTTGTCTTCAATTCTCTTTTAACAAGAGCCCAATGTCTCTCCACTGGCCTTAGCACCAGGCAGTTTGGAGAATTTGCCTCTCTTTTTACAAATACCACATTATTGTTTTTTTACCACCCAAGGCCTTTCTTACCATAGTGACAGGGTGCCAAATC
Source organism: Calliphora vomitoria (assembly GCA_942486065.2). Taxonomy (NCBI): domain Eukaryota; kingdom Metazoa; phylum Arthropoda; class Insecta; order Diptera; family Calliphoridae; genus Calliphora; species Calliphora vomitoria. Next base: position 58,754,523 of record OW818029.2, read on the forward strand.
AGGCCAAAAATAAGTAAATTTCGGTATTTATAGAGCCCTTTGTAACAAATGTTTGGCTTTTTTGCCGCAACTGCATATTGCTTGCCATACCAAGAACTTTTTGGGAAATTTTGTCTGCTGTTAGGTCCTAAACTTTTCTTCAACACTCCCTCGAGCATCAGTAACATCAAAATTTTGACCCGGAAGCTGCGAAAAATCTGCCAGAACATACGTTTTGTCATCCATTGCCGTAGGAATATTTTTTTGTATAAAATTTGACTTCAATTTCTGTTTTTGGCCTCTAAATTTTAAGCAGCGTTCCTGTCAAGAACTTTTTGAGCCTTGTATGTTTTTAAACCTGCATTGGCTTTAACTTTTCGTACCAAATAGTCCGAGCACTGTGCTAACCGGGCTGCTTTCCTACCGGATGTGTTGGGAGCTCTTTTAAAAATGCTTTATATTTGTTTGGCTAACAGTACGCCCGCGGGCACTGCCTATGTATTAGTGTCTTATACATGTGAAACCGAAATTAAAAAACGAACATGAATTATTTTACAAGTGTTGCCAGTGAAGTATTTCGCACCACTGGCGAAATTACGCACAAGTAAATGTATATGACAACACACGAATCGGCAACACTGCCCATGCCAATTGTATTTTTTACTCAGTCGTATAAAATCTAACAAAAGGGAAGCCTGTGTGCGGGTTTTTTTCTTTGCATAGACATTTTGTTGTTGTTGCACTGACCAAACCAAATTTGCACAAATATGTTTGATATTGAATAAAAACATTAGCGGATATTTTTATAAGAAATTTGGTTCAGTGTATACACATCGTTACACTAGAATACGAAGCAAATGTATTGTTGTGTGAGTTTGGGTAACTCTGCTTTAGAAACATCATGTGGACCATTCCTTCTACCGGAACCAGGTTTTCTATCAACGGACAAGTTCTCCCGGTACTGTTGAATAACATTGGAAACAGTTTGACGGCAGACCTTTGATTGTTTGGCCAACTTTTTGTAGGACCAAGTTGGGTTTTGTTGAAATTATTTAATAATTTTAGTACGCACTTTTTTTTTTGAGTGGCCACATTTTACTCAAATTAACAACAAATGAACATAATTGACATTAAACATAATAACTGACATGCTTTACAAAGGTAACTTGGTTAAAAAAAAAATCAAATAATACTTGGGTTAAAAGTTTTAATGAAAAACGTGTGTTAAGAATTTCTCGATCTCAGTCCTTATTTATCGATATATAAGTAAAATATGAAGCAGTCATATATTCAAATGAGTGATGGATTACTATACATCAGACCATTAACCAATTTATAATATTACTACAAAAATATGTGATTTTATCCCGATGTGACCAATTATACATCGACTGTAGGTCCAAAATTATAGAGAGGAAACAACGATCGCGATATATATGATATTCGCCTTAAAAATGATGCTCAATTGAAATTTTTATTGAAATATTGTATGGGACACCGTCCCCTATGATTTCATTAATTTTTCTCTACATTCTATAAGTACTCTTGACATAGCGACAAATTTGCCTGAGTTATATTTACTATATTAAATTCAAATAGAATCGAATACAATTGTTGTTATTGTAACGTACATAATTATAAAAATATTGCAACTGACATTGACTTCTATTAATCGTAAATAAATATTTGTCTCTGCTCAGAGAAGATTCTCTAAAAGTCGGTTTCTATCCATCGGGTTTATTGTGTTTACGATTTACATATATGTATTAGTACAGCATGAAATAGTTTTTCAGTTTGAGTTTGTGGTCAATATAAATTGCAACAAGTTTCTATATCTATGTATATATGTATTATTTTATTTAACTTGTAAGTAATTTAAAACGTAGTATGACGACAAATGACTGCCACTGCAGGGAAGCATAAATACACGATTTCCAAAAAAAAAAAAAGTATCAAAATTTACGGAATCAAATCAAAATACTTTATCATTGATATTTTTGACAATCATTTTTTATACAATTATATTTAACTCTATCAAATTTATCCCGCAAGTAGATTAGTTTAAAAGTACCTTTCAATTTACTTAAAGGATTTATGAATTTTCAATTCAATTCTCGTCATCTTTTGGAAATGGTTTACTGGTGTTGCTGTTTAGAAAAACTATATGCAACTAGGGAAGCCCTTGATTTACATACAGACCTAACACCAGACCATTTTACCTTATACTAAGAACAAAATGTTCTTTTTGTTTAACTATAATATAAATTCATTGTATTCTCGTACACAAGAAACCCAGAGCAATGTCAATAAACTCTATGAACTTTAAACAATATTACTTATTTGAATAAAAGTCAGGGAATGCAAAAACTAAAGAACAACAAACCAAACATAAATAAAATAAGTAACAAATAAAAAATAAAGGAAAAGAAAAATGTTATACAAAAATTTACAACAATTACAAAATAATTTATAATAATAAAATAAAGCAGAGCACAATGGGACAGAGACCTGAAAATATGTTAGGATTATATTAATATTTTGTAAAAAAAAAAAAAAAAATAAGCAAAATAAGAGTTTTCACGATTGTCTCACATTTATTTGGTTAATCAATACCAAAATTTATCAATTTGATAAATTTTTCTATATCCAATGCTATGGTGGTGGTTATACCACACAAGGGATTATTCTGAAGAATGTTATCCAATGAAGAATTCAAAAGCGTAGAGGAGAAACATATAATGGAGTAACTTATTTAATGACTAACCCAGGAACTGATCTACATACCAATGGATTGACATTAGACTATCGTACGGGGCCCAAAATAATTGCCATTACCATCGCTTTCCAGAACACAAGACTGAGGTGCATCACAGAGAGGATTGAAGAGGTTGCAGAATACTGAAAGCAGTGGCCTAGTTCCTATTTTTACAAACAGTCGTGCAGAATACTGCTCGAGTAGATAAATTCCTACACTACATACGACGATTTGAAGAACCGAGCCGACGAAAACATTAACAAGCTTTTCAAAATGGTTTTTTCCTTTGACGCTGTTAAGCTTTAAAAGAAAATCCTAAGCTATTTCAGAAGTTTAAGAAAAATCTCAAGGAATGGACAGTTGATGAAAATTCTAAACACGGACAACAAACATGCTAACAGGCAAGAAAACAAAACACTCGATACATATCTGACCAAGATGGCACCATGGACTCGGAAAGGAAAGCCTTGAGATGTTATAGGCTCTTATCAAAGCTGACATTTGTGAGGCTAGTTTTAAAAAGTTTCACTAATCTGACTTTTCCAATGTAATAAAATCGTTGAAAGAAGTAAATTAATATAAATGGAAACTCAACCAATCATTCATCTTCCAAAATTGCCTTTTAAAGCAATTTATTGCCCATAGTGCCCACTAAAACAGCCAAATTAAATAAACTCTTTCAAAAAACGATGAAATTTAAAAGAAAGATGAGAAAATAATTAATTTATTTGACCAGCAACAATAAACACCAGCAGCAGCATAAGCAGCAACAATAGAACAAAAAAGAACACAATTTAAATGACAACAATTAAACAACAGCAAAACCAGCAGTAGCAGCAACAATAAACAAAAAAACCAGCTTGTTGTTGGTGTTGTTTTTGGGGCAGTAGTAGAATGTTGCTGCCTGTTTGATTGTTTGGCATTAAATTTGGATGTTGCTGACTGGCTGGCTGGCTGGTTAGTAGTTTGGATGGTTTGGTCGTTTCCTTTTCAAATGATAATAATCTGTTTATTTGGTCTGAGCTCTGTTTGTGTTGCTGTTGTCTTTTTAACACAGAAGAAGGGTTCATTGGCTCTTTCCACTCACACTGTGTTCATTTAATGGCTGTGAGGCAGGCAGGCAAGCAGGCGAGCAGCCACCACAGTCAAGTCTAATTTAAGAAATTGTTTTCAGAAAATTACCCATAAAAAAGCTAAATAAATAATCACCCCACTAAGAAACATATAAAAACTAAATTTAATTCAATTCAATTAAAAAAATAACGTTTCTTCTTTTTTTAATGGCTGTGTGTGTGTGTGTTTGTCATTTCTCTTACCTGTCACTTTTGTTCAACTACAACAACTGACAGACTTATTTTCTTTTAGTCTTTTCTTTCTAGAGGCAAAAAATCTTTGAAGTGTGAACAAATTTCAAGAAAAAGATTTGAAACCAAGTAATTGACCGACCTTCAGAGTTAACGGTTAAACAAATGTTAAATGTTCGTTTTATTAATTTTGTTGGTGCTATTGGTAAAATAACACAAGTTTACAAAAAACATATTTTTTTATCATTAAATGAAACATATGTATATTTTTGAGAAAGGCTAGTAGCATAGAGAATAGACATAGAGCGGAAACTCTCCTGTCAAAAACCTAACTCAGTTGTCAGAAACCTAAGTGGTGAGAATATATTAGTAGAAAAAACTATGTGAAAACAGAAACCAACACTCGTATGTGTGATCATTTTCAGTAATTTTTTTGGTTGAGTTTTTTTCTAGTTTCCGTTCAGAGTTTCTCTATGGCTAGTAGTACGTCACAATTTTAAGAAACATCGGTATTTATACCCATAGAGCGGAAACAAGAAAAACACTAAAACAACAAAATTATTCAAAATAATCACATATTTTTTTACTAGTACATTCCCATCTCTTAGGTTTTAGACAATCGAGTTAGGTCTTCGACAGGAGAGTTTCCGATCAATGTGTATTTATCTATGTATTAACCCACCATAGGGTAAAACTAGAGGCACAACTGAGAGTAAAAATAATTACTATCTCCCAAATTTTATGGCTGACACAACAACAGAATACAGTGATTTACATTTATTTTGTTGTTTCAAAACTTAGGTTTTTAACAACGGACATAGGTTTTTGGTCTCTCAGTAACGTTTCTATGTATATTTTATACTATGACACCGACCATCAAAAAAGATACGGGGTATATTGATTTTGTCATTCCGTTTGTAACACATCTATTTGTTCACATTTGTATATATATTCCGGGTTCTCATAAGATTCTAAGACGATCTAGCTATGTCCATCCGTCTGTTAAAAACACGACAGGGCCCAAACTAAAGGAGTTAGCTGGCTGAAATTTTCTACAAATACTCTCTATTGATAAGATTTATGTGGTATTCGGTCCATGTTTTCAACTAGCCCCAATACAAATGTCACCCGGAATACTGTTTGATCGGCCATAAATATGTTGATTATGCGGCCATCAAGATAAAATTTTGCATGAATTAGTTCTAAGTATTCTGAAATTATACTGTAACATATGGCAACCATCGGGCAGCGTTTGTCCCTAGTCACTATACAAGGTCCCCCTTAGAAAACGACTTTTACATTCATTATTGTGTTAATTACAATATCCGGCCTAGAAATTTTGATAGAGGTGACAATAAAAAAGACACGTGTATCGGCGTTTTGAAAGTTTACATCTGAAATTCATTTGAGGGGGGGGTAAAGTTTCTCAGCTCTGGCGCATTCTTATTGTTAATCGGCATAAGAAACCATGTGACCCTTATATTTTAGGTATAAAATGTGTTCAGAAAATTTATGTAAAATGTTACGGAGAACATTTTTATAGAATATGTTAACCCACTAACTCCTCAAGGTATGGGTCTTTTTTGTCCTTCTTTTAAAAAGGAGCAAAAAACACCTTTAGAATAGGGATTTAAGGGGTTAGAATTTTCCCCAAACGAGACACTCCGATTTGTCAAACAAAAATACAACAAATCATATGTCTGATACAACAACAAAATACATTACATAAAGTATATACATTAGGGTGGGTCGATTTTTTTCACGAAAAATCATATAGCAGAAACGCATTCTACGGAAAATTTTACGAAATTTTCCCAAAGAAACCATACGTCTAAAATCTAATCTTATCTTGCGCATTTCGTATTTTTTCAATGGTATTTCTGTATTATTATTTTTTTAATAGTTTTTTTATTGGATAAAAGACGAAATGCGCAAGATAGGATTTGAATTTAGACCTATGGTTTCTTGAGGAAACTTTCTTAGAATTTTCCGTAGATTGCGTTTCTGCTATACGATTTTTTACTTTTTGATCGTCCATACAAATCGTTATAGATAGCTTAGTCCATATAGCGATGTCCGTTTGTTGAAATAAACTTTCCGAAGCCCCCAAATAATTTGTTCAGCATTTTTCCACCCACATTTTTGTTTTTTCAACCAATTTTTCCAATATCAAACACTTTTTTCACAAACATTTTTTTCCACTGAAATTTTCTTAACAACAATTTTTTATTTCACCAACATTTTTTCACCAATTTTTATTTCCACAAATTTTTTTTCTTCTAACATATTTTTTTTTTTTCGCCAAAAATTTTTTTAACAAAATTTTGAGTGACAAATGAAAATATTTATATTGTAGATACATATTAGTAAATTATTGAGGATTGAGTGCATTAGTTTTCCTTGAAAAGACAATTTTAATTATTAAAATTTTATAATTTAAAAGAACACAGAAAAAACCCTGTTAATTTTTAATTTTTTGTTATAATTTTAATGTTATTTTACTATTTTCTTTCTTAATAAATATCTAAAAAGTTTGACGTGCTGGATTTTTGTTCAACATTTGTCCCACAGTTAGTTAGGGTCACATCTTGAACAAATATCGTGTAAACTTGTGTATTGTAATTAGTGAATTAAGTCTGAAAAGGGATTCTAACAATATTTATTTGATGATGAACAATTTCAGCAAATGTTTATTCGATCTAAACAGTATCAAACAAAATAACAATGAAATTCTACTTTAATGTTTTCTAAATTAGATCTAGTTCAAATCAATATGTTTGTAAATTTTAAAAATGTTTAAGAAAAACGAAAAAACGTAGAGTTTCCCAATTATCGAAATGGGAATCACAGTGGAGACCAGTTCATATTTTCTGCTACTTTGTTAAATGTCGGCATGTCCTGGAATAATAGTAGATAAAGTCATGTATGGGATCAGGATGTGTTCCACATTAAAAAAAAAAAAAACCTAAGCAATTTCAGTAGGTTATGAAAGATCTCAAGGAGTAGGCATTTTATGAAAATGTATAACACTGGCAGGGGACAACAAACATCTTCTACGAATGGCCTTATTAGTACAAATAATGTACAACAAATATTTCAACATTGTAATATTGACATTTAAAAAAAAAAAAATATCTGATAAGCTGTAATCAGTAAAGAGTTTAACTTCCCAATTCTGCTGATCCATGCCAGAGTTCAATAGAATTTCGGATCATGGTTTAGTACAGACTGTGCTGCAGTCGGTTCTGGGCTGGTGGGCTTTTGTTTGGGTTAGAGCCACCTTAGCTACTGTTCCGGACTAAGTCTTGTAAGAGAGCAACTGCAAAAGCCTCCAAGGAAAATTTTCTGAGATAATCCTATTTATTTTTATTTAATAATTCAATTTGCAACGTTCTTCGCCAAAATCGCACTAGAAGCAGAGGTGGTTGCATCGCTTTCGCATTCACAACCGCGTGCAATATAGTTCTCTTTGCCTCGATCTGGTCTATAGAGACAAATATTTTGAGGCCAGACTGCTGAGGTCAGATAGGGAAAACGTAGTTATACAATGTATTAACAAGCTGCCCAATATACTACTGTTCCTTATTGGATGGTGTTACCCATTTGCGTCTGGGTGACAAGCCTTGAGAAATACTAGAGGAGACTGCTTTTTACGAAACAAAATGACGAATTAAACATAGCAAGGCTTGGTCTGTTTAAATTTACATTATAACGAGCAATACTGTGCACCATCAATTTCAATGTTAAACAAGTAAGAAATTATGATCGGCCATGTAATACCCTACACTAAGGAAATGACCAAAAACATTTTTCTTTTAAAATTTTAATAATTTATTATGGTGAATGATTTTTGCAATAGGGCTCTATATGGGAGCTATGACTAATAATGGATCGTCATAAAATTAGGTTGCGTTATTTATGTATATATGAAAGTTATTTCTGTTGAATTTTATATGTATACCAACATTTTTATGAGATTTATGCTTGTTAAAGTGATTTTCGGAAGTAGGCCTTATATGGGACCTATTAATTATGGACTGATCATCATAAAATTAAGTGACATGAATTCCGTATAAAAAAAAAAAAAAACTTATTTGGAACGAAATTTGTGTAGATAACTATATAAATTAAACATTTATTACCGATAAAGTCCAATTTCGGGAGGACATTTGGACCGATTTCAGCCAGTTTCAACAAGCTTCGTCCATGGGTCAAACAATTTATATACCAAATTTTACCGAAATATTATCAAAATTTCGACCTGTACTTTGCGCACAAGGTTTACATGGCCAGTCAGCCAGCCAGACGGACGGTCATCGTTTAATCGACTCAGAAAGTGATTCTGATGGGTATACCTCTCCACCATGGTGGTGTTAGTATAAAATGTGGTTTACTGAATGGGCGTACAAGCACGGAAGATGCCGAACGTTATCGACACCCAGTTGGGGTCTCTACACCCGAAACATTTGAACATATTCACAATATGGTATTGGGCGATCGGATATTGAAAGTACAAAAGATTGTGGAAGCCATAGGCATCTCACATGGTTTAGTGGTTTCAATTTTGAATAATTACTTGGGTATGTGCAGTTTCCATGGCAAAAATCCATGAATTAGGCTACGCAATGCTCCCTCTTCCGCTATATTCTCCGGATTTAGCGCCGAGTTACTATTTTTGTTTCCAAACCTGAAAAAATGGGTTCGGGGAAAGCAGTTTGACTCCAACGATGAAATCATCTCACAAAAAATATCAATTTTGATGACCTCGAAAAATCCTATTTTTTTTGGAAGGGATACGAAAAATTTAAGAAACTTTAGACAAAGTGTATAGAGCTTGAAGGAGACTATGGTGAAATATAAAATGATTTTTATATTTGGAATGTAGACATTTTTTTCAAATAATTTTATCAAAACATATAAGAGAGCCTTTGATCGCCAATATTAGCTGTTTTTTTAGGTGACTTTCAGCATCTTATTTAACACATCTAGACCAATTTTAATTTAATATTTTATCATTTCAAAGTTGAATATATTTCTGTGTATCCTCTGGTGTATATTAAATATGTAGTTAATAACATTAAAACATTATTGTCAATATGCATACTTTAGTTTAACATTTATTGATACTTTATACTTGAATAATTAATAGTAGCAAACAGTTGTACGCTTTTAAAAACACATTAAAGTGCATAAATATGTTTAAATACATTTATATATATGGGGCATTTCATGTCAAGTGAACCAACTTTTCAAATCGATGTCTTTCGATTGGGATGAAATTTGCACCCTGGTTAGTTCTATTGGATAGTAATTCAGACACAATTTTTCAACAAGATCGGTCGATAACTTTCTGAGTTAGAGGGGGTCAAAATTTGACATTTTCACCAAGCAGGTGTTTTTACTCATCCATGTAACTTATTACCTATTGTTCTTAGCAAAATGTGTTCCAAATAGTTTAAATAGCTATTTCTTCAATCTTTCGGAAAAAAATTTTTTTTTTAACTTTTTCTAAAATCAAAAACTTTTTTGACTTTTTTCTCAAAATGGGCCCTTTTTTTATCAAAAGAAAGCTTAGATATTTTCCTTGAAGACCTATTGATTTTGGAAAAAAAAAAATTATTTTTAATTTTTTTTTTTTTTTTTTCATCCCAATCGGAAGACATCGATTTCAAAAGTTGGTTCACTTGACATGAAATGTCCCATATATATATATATATAAATATTTTTAATTCAATCACATAAATAGTAAAATTGATATTCGAATTGTTTATTGTAGCCATTTCTTTGCAGTCCTTATTTTAAGCCAGACATAAGACATCTTTGGAATTTGTTGTTTCGATTTTATGTTTAAAATACATGATTTATGAATTTAAACATTTTCAGCCATTTTTAGTTTTTTAGATTTCATCTGTTAGAAATTTATATAATTAATAAATTGTAATATCGAAATAAATCAAAAGGCTTACCTCATTATCATCCAATACAACTTCTGTAACGCCACATTCATTGGTTATCACTTGCACAGCCTGGCCGGGGCCAGTGGTGGTTTTCTTATTTTTATTATTGTGTCCCAACAATTTTCCAATTACACCAGCACCATTTTTATCACCACAACAGAATACATTGGTTGCCGCAGTCATCGTTTTACAATTATCTAAATTTTTGCTATTATTTATTATGGTTTTAACTAAAGAATAATCTGTTTCATCCATATGCTCTTCATCATCATCCTCGACATCATCGTCTGAAGGTGTTGTCTCATTTGATGATGTTTGCATAACATTTTGTTGTTGTTTTTGTTGATTAATGTAAGCAATATTAAATAGTTTATCCTGTTTTAAGGGTCGGGTTAATAATGTTATATACTTACTAATGATCCACCAATGTGTTGGCAATAGAGAGGGGAAAAGGTTTAAGATTTAATATATTAAACAAGTTTTAAAAACATCTAATATTGTAATGATTTTAAATAGTTTTTCGAATTAAAATGTATGATCGGAATGCTTTCGTGTGATGGAGGTAAAAAAAAAATGTTCCGAACAAAAAATGTTTCAGAAACACATGGGTGAATTCAGCTTTAGAATAGATTTTTGTATATTCGAATATTTGTGGGCCATAAATACATAGATATAAACCAAAAAAATAAAGAAGCAAGTTTTTCCGAAAACCCGATTATAACCAACAGGGTTTTACAAAAAAAAAAAAAATTCAGCAAATCACAGATATAAAGAGTGTGTCAAAAAAAAATTAAACTATTAAGTAAAATAAAACTTATAATAGTTATGTTTCTGAAAAATACTATTTGAGTCTCATGAATCATTGCGATATTGTTCTTATAGATTGGATAAAATTATAAATAAATGTTGCATTAACTAACATTGGACGTAAATGTATAATTCCGAATAATTTTTTACTATCTGCTGCATTTGCAAAAGTATCCTACATTTCCACCTAAACATAATTTTTACAAAAATTTATTTTCTTATTTTAAGTTTACGTATATCGGGGTTTTGGTGTGTAATTTTCACGTACTTACAGTGTTATTAATAAAAAGTACAAACCATAGAGAATACAATTATTTCGGCCCAAGGACGAAGCCTATTGAAACTGGCTGAAATCGATCCATTATTTCACCTAGCCTCAATACAAATGTCCACCGAAATTGGACTTTATTCGTCATAAATGTTTAATTCATAAAAGTATCTACACAAATTTCGCTCCACATATACGGAAATAATGTCACCGTTTCCAAAAATCACTTTAACGACCATACATAAATTTCTTAAAATGTTTGGTATACACTAACTTTCACATAGACATAAATAACGTGACCTAATTTCATGGCGATTGGTCCATAATTAGTCATAGCTTCCATATAAGGCCGTCTTCCGAAAATCATTCACGAAAATATATTATTTCTCTATGTAAATATATAATAATAAGTTGTCAAAAACTCAATAATTGAAAACAAAAATTTATATTTTCAAAATTAAAAACATAGAATAATACAAGAATTATAAACTAAAGATTACGCCTTGCGCATGATTTACCGTTAGATGACGTAGTTGTTCCCTTTTAAGGGTTGACATATTTCTTTCGTATATAAAAAGTACTATTTCTAGTGAAAAATGTATGTATTAGTGAGAGTTGGCAACCTTGCAATCAAAAATACATTGACAGTTATCAAAAAATATTGTAACAGATTTCGAAAAATACAACGAATTTTGTTTTAATTTTAATGCAAAACTTCTTTAAAAAAAATAATATTGCAAATATTTTAAGTGAAGTAATCTAAGAAAACCCCAATCAATATCAAGAAAACCAAAAATAAATATTTCATAAAGAATATAAACATGAAGTCTGCAGTGGGTAAGCGCAAGCAAAGTAATAGCAAAAAAACATGTGAGAAATTGTGAAAAAATTAAAATTGTGTGTTTTTAATTAAATGTTTAAAACTTTTTGTATATGAAGCTGTATCCTTTTACAATTTCCCGGAGGATGTAATACAAAGAAAGTCTTGGATAAAATTTTGTAACCGTTTTAAACCCTTTAAACAAGAGGATTTCAAAAGAAATTAGAAATTTGAGCTGGGTTATCAAAAATTTAATTTCGGTAGGTCATTTCCTCATGAATATGAATAGGATTTAGTAATCGCCGTACACAAAAATTGAAACGGGAGGTTGTTCCCACCATAGAGTCTTGCGATATTCCAATTGAAATTCCAAATAAAATTCCAAATGAAACTCAATGAAAATGCTAACCAAAATACAAATGAAATTGAATCATGGAACAAGAAACTCACGCCAATGATGACTACATACATTAAAGAAGATGAACTACAACAATATAAAATCTTTGCAAATGTATGTTAATTTTTAAAATATTCACAAATATTTATTTAAATTCATTCTTAAAGATGTTTTGCTTACGATTGGTTATATCCAAAAACATTTGTTGGAAGCAAAGGATAACAAAAAATGGCACGCGATTAAAAAATTTACATGCCGAAGGTGCCCTACTTTGAGTCCCCATTGCGCCTCCACTGAAGCATTTGTGGGGTCCATTTTCAAATCTTAAATTCGAATAATCCTTGGCTACGCCCATGTCAAATTTTATCGCGATCGGAGCAGCCATTTAGAAATGCGAGATTTATTTCCAAAAAATTTCGATGGAAATAAAGTAAATATTTTTTAATATTTTTAAATTAATGTAAGGGGAAATTTAAATTTAATATGGTATTACTATTTTTATGAAAACTTCAAAATCCTTAAGCGTGTCAGATTTAGAATTTGAAAAAATAAAGAGAGAATGAAACTACCTTCTATTTTTCTACTATGGAATAATATATCCATAGCAGTGTTGTCAGATTAGGGGATTTTTTCCCAATTTGGGGATTTTTTCTTGAAGTTGGGGATGAAAATTTGGCTTTGGAGATATGGGGATTTGATGGGGGTGTTAACTATATTTCGAGGATTTTTAGGGGAATTTCAAAAATGAAATTTGTTCGTTTATTTGTTATTTTATTTTATAAATTAAAGCAACTAATAGTTAATAGTTATACTTAGAAATTAATTTTAGTTTCATAAGTAAAGCAGCAAATGTTTATACTAAATTATAAAGTGTGAAGACAAAATACTGATCTCAAAAATGTGTATTATTTAGATAAAGTCCCAAATTAAATTCTATTTATCTACAGAAACGAAAAATACGTTTTGAAAAATATGAAAATTGAAAAATTACAAATTTTTTCGAAAAAAACGTTTCGTTACGTTTAATGCGTATTAATCAGGTGAGAGCGTCTCGGCAACAAATACAACAAAGTCAATATTTCTTAGTTGTCAAGAGAGTGAGAATGTCAAAATAGATATGACATATACAAAATATAAAAAAAAACAAACAAATAAAAAAAATATATGAATTTCTGGTAGTTTTTTTATGAAAAATATAAAAAATAAACCAATAACAAATCAATTATTGGTAGTTTGATCTAACACGGTTTGTGTTTGGAAGATTCAATAATAAAATATCGAAAAAGCTTGGTGATTCCAGTGGAACTATCATGCTATCCATTTAGCTTTGCCCGTCTGCCTGTGTAAAATACTCGCACGTGCAAAATAAACAACCAAATTCTTCTAAGGAGTTTGGTATTGAAAATCAGCAGGAAAACAAACCTCAAGGACTAAAATGAAGAATTTTATGTATTTTCACTAAAAAATTTCCAAAAATGTCCAATTGTTATTGTTTGCTGAATTCTTTGTTTAACAATTTTCAGTTTTTTATTATTTTTAATTCAAATATTGTGAATGTCAACCAGAAACAGTAAACAACTTTTTGACACTTTCAAACACAACATAAATAAAAAAAACAATAATCAGCTGGGCTCGTAACTTCACCTTATTTAATACACCTTGGTTACGTTTTACAAAATTAGGGCATAAATTAAAAATTGTATAAACAAAATTTGATGACAAAAAATTTTTTTTTGCTTTCATCAGGCAGACAAACGAACGTATTTAAGTTTTATAAGGAGCTAAAGTATATCTATATTATTAGGTCTAAAACCAATATTCGATTTGTAAACAACTCAAAAGTAATATTTTCTTTAACAAATTATAGTCGAAGTGCGTAATATGCACATTTATGCAAGGATCAGCAAAAAAATCACTTCTTAAATTTATAAAATATGCAAAAGCTTATTTTTCAAGCTTGATAAACTTGACCTGCTTACTGCAACAGATATTTATTTCATATCGTTCTATTTATATTTATAGTGTAGTATAGTATTTTTTACTGGGGATTTTTGGGGATAGGAAAAACTGTGTTTTGGGGATTTTTAAGGATAAAAAATAATTTTTTGGGGATAAGACACAAAAAAAATCTGGGAACCATGATCCATAGAAGCGTTACCTAAGTCGTGAGAATGTATTAGTACATAGTTTTGAGGTTGTATTGGTGCGTTTTTAATTTTCACCAGACACACAGAGTTCTATAAAAATGTTTAAATTTTAATTTTTTTATATTTTATATTTATTCGACAATTTATAGTCAAAATTTCGAGACTTTTGATTTGTTTAATTCTCTCACAAAGGTGATGAATTCAAACGGAACCCATATATGTGAGAGAGTAATTTAGAGTCGGACCATGACACAACAATATAAGGTACACTCATTAGAAAATAAATTCTCAATTATACAATTTTTGCAACGTCAAACAAAAGAAAACATGAATAAAATCAAAATCAAAGTTTGAAGTTATAGGGCTAAATATTGAAAACTCTCCCTAGTGATTCTACCTTCTACAATTATTGTATCATGGAGTCGGACTGATTGGTATACATACTTTGGTTTTGAGGTTGTTTTGGTGACTTTTTAATTTTCAACAGACTCACAGAGTTCTATAAAAATTTTAAAATTTTAATTTATTTAAATTTTCTTCTATTTTCAATGCCAAAAATTTAAACTCTGTTCTATAAATTAAATTCTACCACAAATAAAATTAAAATTTATAAAATCACGGTAACGGTATTTTAGAGGTAACGGTAACTGAGTTGAAAGAGTATTTCAGGGGAAAACGGTGGCTTAGTGCTAGTCATACTTGATTCTGGGAAAGTTACAAACAAAATTCATTTTGTGCATGTGAACGAATAAATAAACGTTTAAAATAATGCATACTTTAAGGCGTAATGTGAAGTTATAAATAGCAGCCGTAAAATAAAAATTTTCAAATCAACGTACACTGAACAAATTAAAAAAAAAAAACAAAATTTTGTTTTAAATAACAGCATATAATTGAAACTAAAATAAATGAAAATATCACAATAATATTATTTTAACAATTAGCTTGATCTTTTTGGTTTCTTTTTGTATTTTGTTTGTCTTTTTTTCGGTTAATTTTTGATTTCAGTTAACTCACACTCCATATATAATTTCCAGGTAACATGTGTTAAATTATTGTGTTCAGGTGCTGATACAGAAGAATTGGAAGAGGTTGAAGAAGACAATAATAAATCGATGTTTAAATTTTGATTCTTTTTATCTGAGTTTATTTTAACACTACCACTATTATTGGTAGCGGTAGTAGTAATAGTTGTTGTTTTGGTGGTGGTGCTGGTGTTGCTATCAGTTGTTATGGTAGTAGTTGAAGTGCATTTTAAGGTGTTAGAGGGAGGAGGTCAGCTAGAATTGCTTTTGTGTTTATAAAATATTAAAAATAAAATTTAGATATTGTAAATAATTGGGAAAAAAGCAGACAAAAAATAAATAAACACATAAACAATAATAAAGATTATTTAAAGCTTAAAACAAATTAGTAAGAAGAATTACAACAGCAAATTAATGATGCACTGTAATAAAGATTTTGCTTGTTATAATTTGATAAAATGTTCAGTGTACGTACGTTTGATTTGAAATGAATATTTTACAAATGAAATGCTTTTGATGACTGCGTTGTGTTTGGTTTAAATGGTTTTTATAATGGATTTGTTTAAATGAAAAATATTAATGTTACCATAAATAAAGAATAATATCCACTTACGTGTTCGACTGATATAATCCAAATTGTTTTATATATTCCAAAACCATGTCATCTATAAGGTATTTACAAGATTGACCACGACTTATCAGACGACGTATCATGGTCGAACTGACTTCATTCGATACCCAATTGGTAACCAATGTTATATTACGCTAAATTATTGAAATATTAAGGACTTTTTAAGTTTAATTATTTAACAATTAATATATGTTCAGACTTACTTGATATTTAGTTAAAGTATCTGATTCGAAAATGAATTTTTCTGGATTTGAGCCACTGCGTGAAATGACTACCAAGCCATGATTGGAAATAATGTCTTCAATCTAAATAAAACAGTATATTAAGTAAATCATAAATACACAAATAAAAAACAATTAAGTTTAGTCGGTCAATCCCGACCATATAATACCCTACACCGAGTATATGAGTGTAAACAGTTTTCTGTTAACATTTATAAGTGAGCAAAGGCTAAATTATAAAATGTTCATAAAATTTGGTGGCATAATTAAGATATTTATGAGAGCTTAACTATTGATAGGAGAAATAATGGACCGATTCTAACCAAATACAACAAAAAAGTTTATGCCAAAGTTTGTCGAATTAACTTTGAAATTGCAACCTGTAGTTGGATTACAAAGTTTACATGGTCGGACGGACGGACATCACTAAGTCGACTGAGAAAGTAATCATGAGCAGATCGTATGTTTTAAGGTAGATGTTGGGACAATACTTTTGCAAGTTAAGGTATTAGTGTATAATAAACTTACATCTTCTTCCGCCCACAAGCCAGGCACAGCAAATGATTCTAATAAATCAGCACCACATAACAGTTTCAATTGCACCGGATCACGACGTTCCCTGAGACTGGGTGGCAACCAGCTGGGTATTAGATTATCCCCGCCATTCATATTGTCCAAATCCGGTGAATTTATATAGTTGTTCATAAAATTTTGATGGTACTGTAGCACAGCTTGGGTGCGTGACCAACCGGCCTGTTGCGTCTCCCATTCCGATAATCGTATCCATGACGATGTTTGCAAAGCCAATTTTACCATAGAGCAACGATGTTTACCCGGTGCCAAACCTTTTTTGCCATATGCATCATGTGTTGGCGAGACAATGCCACCAATTACCTTGTGGGTACCCTGCAATTCAAAATGATCTTTGGCAATTTCTGTTTTGGCAGAAACGTAAAGAAAATTGTTTAGTTCTACAAGATTTTTCATTCATAAAAGTTATTGTTACTCACCAAACATTCGAAAATGCATTGGTGTTGGTGGACTAAATGATCCACATGCGATTAGTACGATTCGTGGTAATAATCGATTCGATTCTTCTATAAAAGCTGACATTTTGCACTTTGTTTGATTTTCAAGAATTTATATAATTATATTCTGCACTTTGTAAATAACTAAAATTCTTTTTAAACAAATGTATAACTTTTGTTTCCGTTTGCGGTTACTGGTGAAATTCCGTCAGTGGCTGACAAAAAAAAATATTGTTGTTTATTATTTGGTACCTTGCCAGTGATGAAAATTAAGCTACTTTCTCCTCAAACTTAACGATTTACGGTAATTCAGCGATTTGTTTAGTGTTGTCATTTTAGTATAGTTGCTGCTGAAAAAAAATAGATTTTTCGTTTTGTACGAGCATCACAAGGAGATGTTTTCCACAAGTAAACCCAGACCTAAATTTTAATTTATTATATAAAAATTTATCTCTGATAGATTCTCCTAGCGCTTGTACACATTTGGCACACATTACAGAAAAACAGTTACCATCACTGATTGAAGATAATATTAATTGTATATATATGAAAGATTAATGTTATGAAATAACAAAATAGAGACAGTGAACATACCGTATACACTCTTCAAAATAGCTTTTGCATTGGAATGTGATATCATTAGAAATTTATTTCAATTGGAGAACAAATTTTGTATGAAAATTCTGCTTTTACATCAAAATAATAGCGTATTTAGTTCAAAATAAAACCAGTTGTTTGTTTTAATAAATAACCGAATAAAGCCAAAAATAAAATATTTATTTATCATATTAGATATGTAAATTCTGTATTATACTTTCACGTAGTTTACTTTTTAAAATGACAAAAAAATGGCGATTTTAAATAAGGAGCACAAAAATTAAACATTCCTGTTTTAGTAAAATTCAAATAAGAATCGTTTCGAAAAAAATTTGTTTTTAATTTTTTAAGTAATTTCCCATATATTGGTAACTTCGAAATTATGTACATCGAAATTAACTTGATATTATAATGAACATCTCTGTCTTACTGCAAACTCTCCATATTTATACAACCATGTACAGAACAATAATATATTAAACATATAAAAAATAATAAAAACATGTAATTTTAATATAAATTGTACCAATAAATGAATTAATAAATAATTAATGCCGTTTATTTGGGTTACTCGTTTACAAAATTGTTGTGAGTGAAATTAACTCAAATGCTAAAAAAATGAGTATAAACGGCACAAATTATACAGATATAAATAACAGCTGGTTTCAGTAAATATGCCAATAATTACAAAATGGTTGTGTTTAGGAAAGAGTAACAAATATATATCACAGTCGATATCTATTGATACGGTTGGATATTATTTTTGTAGACAATTTTCATTTGTTTCATATCTATAATTATCTGTGATAAACGGTTTAGATTTCAGTTATAATTTCGGGCCAAAATTAAGTTATTTCGGTGCAGTCTGAATGTACTATTACCCAAAACTTGACAGCTGATTTTTATTGTTTATTTTGGTACGAAAATAATTAATTTTGAGAATTAGATTTTATTATTAAAAATAAACGTTATATAAGGGTTTTTCGTAGTGAGAAATGGAGGTTTTTTAAACCTACAAGTCCCATAAGAAATAAACGGCGTTTGTGTGTAAAGTGTTTGACGTGATTCAAGTGTATCTACTACTACTTTTTACAACCGTATAGCTTGCAGTAGCAGCTGAATTCAAGAAGAAGAAGACGCGTCGTGTTAAATGTCTTCTATACGACCAGTGTGTGTGTGTTTGTGAAAAAAGGAAAAATTACGATATTTTCTTTTGTTAGAAGTTAAACAAGGAAAAAACATAATATTTGCAATAGAATTTTGTAAATTTATCTTAAAAATATATACATAAATAGAGCATTATCAATGAAATCAACAAGACGAAGTTAATATATTTTTATGGTAAAAACACAAGAAAAGAAAATGAATTTGTGCAACAAATGTAAAAGTTGAAGACGGCCAGTGAGTGAAAAAATCTGTGCAAAAAAAATTAAGGAAACGAAGACAAGAAAATAAGTGTATGTAAAAGGCAGTTGCTGAGGCAAACAACAGTTGTAGGAAACGACAGAAAATATAAAAAAAATACAGGGGCGACGACAACTTCCAAAAAAAATATCGTCGTACAAGACGACAAAACATCACAAAAAAGAAAAAAATCTTCAAACCAACACCACGGACAAAGGATTTTTAGATAAAATGGCACTAGTGACAGTACAACGTTCACCAAGTGTCACTGGTTCACCACAATGTTCCAATTCGGTAAGACCTTAAAATACAATTTCGATGCTTTGCATTTGTGCCATAAGCTTCTTAAATGTCATGGCAAAAACAAAAAAACAATACAAATTAAGAAAAAAAAAGTAATAAACTTTAAGATTCACTCGAAAATTGGTTAAAGAGATGGGCGATGAAATCTAGCAGGTCTCTTTAAAAGCTTGAAGAAAAAAATCATACATACATATATTTAAAAAAGGGTGTATTATTCATTCATATTTCCTTAAACAATGTAACTTTTATAGAACTAATAAAAAAAGTCCATACGTCGTTGTTTAATCGTTTTGGTATGGTTTTCTTTATTGTATGTGCACAAATAAGGCAAAAAAGTGCGAGTTGCGCAAATATCCACAAAAAAATTACTCATTTCTTGCATTTCTCTTGTATGTTATGGCTTTATTTTCATTTTTGTTTTGCTTTTGTTATTGGTTATTTTTGTGTGTGTTTTTATAGATGGTCTGGCAAATTAAGAAAATACAAAACAGAAATAATAAAAAATTAATTTGGAATATTGTCATCTTTGTAATATTACAAATTAATATGTATGTTCATGTTTGTCAAACCTATATATGTAATATTTTGTCTTTTGGGTTATAATTTGCTTTTATTGTTTCTTTTAATGTAAATAATAAAACAGTCAAAACGTATACATACAAATAAATTAAATAATTATTTTATCGCATTAGTAATTTCCTGTTGTCAGGTATCGAGTTTGTGACAAAAGTTCCTTTTAGTTACCGTTATTAATGCTATTTTATTGTGTACATAGGTACCTATTTATTATTAAAATTTGTTGGAACCAACAAATTTTATAAAATTTATTTAAAAAAAATGCTTTATCTAATGATTTTTGTAAATTTTGTCAATAATTAACTACTTTCCTGTTTAAATGTAAGTAAGATATACAGGTTTTAGAAAGTATTTACAGTAACCATACTAAAAACTCTAAATTCGAATATAAATCGAATTAATTAGTTATTTTACTAGCCACATTTGTGAGATATAACTATAGTAATTTGCCCCAGAAGTTACGAAAATATGGTACTTTGTTTTTAAGTAAATATGAAACTAATCTCAGTGTGAATTCTTGCTTTAATATTACATTAAAACATAATTGTACGTAATTTTAATGTTGCTCATTTGAATTGTCAAAGCCTCAATTCTTCGACTAATCATTCGAAATCACTTTTAACTGATTCTTTTATACCTGTATGTTTTTGCAGTTACATAAACATGGGTAAAGCCCGTGCGTTTGAAATTCCCGGATACAAAATTTGTGGGAATGATCAGCTGAATTTAAGAGGTGGTGGAATTGCACTCTTCATTTCCAATCAAATTATGTACAAAAATTTTTTTCAGGTTTCGGAATTGGGAACTTGTGAGGCATTGTTTGTTGAACTTTGCCTTAACAATGTAGTGTTTCTTTCTAAATTATTATAATATTATTATTGTTATGGAATATAATTGTAATTTGTTTGATATTGTAAAATCTAATTATACCTATTCGATCTTTGTGCTTAAGATGCAATTTATCGATTGTTCATAAGTCGATATCCACTCATTTTGATATAGTAGCTCATCGTGATTTTTCGATAGTATGTCTGTCAGACCAGATACATTTTCTGTCCATATCCCATCATGACTGTATTTTTGTGTCGTTTACGATGAAGATTGACAAAGTGATGAGTTTATAGAATTTCATTTCATTTATTATCACAATTCAGTAATATAAAACCAGAATAATGGCCAAAATAACAATATTACATAGTAAAACAATAATACCTGAGAATATACATACAGTGCCGGTCAAAATAATAGCACCACAGAACATTAAAGCAATTAACATGGGAAATATTTTTATTTTCATAGTAATTTTAATGAAATATAATATAAAATCGTTAATTAATCTCTATTTCTTCTACGAGTAAAGTTTTCTTTAAGAAATATTGACCTTTTAATCAATTATATGGTATTTTTCTAAAATACCCAGATTTTGTACAGTCAAAATAATAGCATCATCGTAAGAAATTGTCGAAAAAATATAGAATATTTAAGTTTTCATTTTAAAATATAGCCATAAAATTATAATTTGAATCTATTCATATCGAATTGAGTAAAATTAACAAAAAAAATATTTTCTAATTTTTTTAGTAACAAAAAAGTGGTGTATGTGAGCTCTAGCTTAAAAATTTATGATTTCTGAACATAGAAATTAGCTGAAGTCAGAATAAAAATATTTATAAATATTTAGAAATGATATTAAAAAACATTGAGTTCAAATAAAAATACAAATTTTAGGTTGCGAAACTGCTTATCTATTTTTAATCATAACACTCTTGGCCCACCGTTTCGAAAATCAGGCCTTTGTGTTCCCTACGGTGGTCAAAAGTGACGACTAGTGTTGCAGTTATTCGCTGACCATTACGAGAACAAAATTTAAATTATTTAAATCCTAGAAAAGTTTCACCAATAACAATATAACATCCTCTATTAAAGGTCAAATTTCAAAAGTCGCATTACCATTCTTCAACATTCAAGTACCAAAATACTTTTTGGTCAAATAATTAAACAAATTATATTGTTTGATATCATTCTTCTATATAATGTCCTCTGATTTCCAATATCAACCAATATGTAAGATAAGATGAATAAAACACACAGATTTTAAAATTATAGTTTGCTCGTGGTTTTCCTACTATAACATTCGAAAAAATATATTGAATATGTGGAATAAATAATTCAATATTATATGATCAATTGCATGATAAAATCATACTCAGTTATAAATCAAAGAAATGATGACCTTAGGAATGATCTATGGAATGATAAATTGATATAAATTTGGGTTTCAAGCTAAAATGTCAATGTCGTGGCACATGATGTGACATCCCCAAACATCACAAAAAGGGTAAAAGGAAACCAAAAACATTTAAGAATGTACTTTGGGAATGAAAAAATATATTTGGCATACAAGTTCCAAAAATTCCAAAATTTTAGAATATTTATGGGTAGGCGGTGGTCGGTCTCTTTTTTGCCAAAATTTTCTTTTGCTGATCACATTGATCAATTAAGTTTCGGATTAGAAGCAGAAACCATGAAATTATGATATTGTTTTCCTTATAATTTTCGTTAAATCTATCGTTTTTACTGGAAATTACAGATTTTATTCCGAATGCCATATAATCCCAAAAATTATATTTTTTATCTGTTATACTACATATGTATTTCGCTAAAGTAATACAAAAACCTGAAAAGGAAACATAATTAAACAAATCATATTTGACATCTTATTCATATCACATGTACATTAGAGCGCACCACCTTACAAGCAAAAACAAAAAATGTGCGCCGTACGCCCTCTAGTATAAAGTATTGTTTTTTTAATAATTTATTTATTTTTTTTTGCCGAACGTAGGGGTCTCCTTTTTAAACTTTCGTTATATCTTTGGCATTTAAAGTCGGATCTTAAATTTTGATATATCAATGTTCGAGAAGACCAATGTTTTGATATAAGGGAAATTGACCTTAAGAATCCCTTTTTGTATTTATCCACCAGAGTTCTGTTCTTACCACCCCAATGAACAACTCTAAAGTCAGAAAATTAAAGCTCGCAAGAAATCATTAAACTTTTGTTAACGAAATAAATGGATAGCTAGAGCAGAAACATTTTAAAATTTAATTTTACAAAAAATGCGTGATTTTATATCAAGTAAGACAGTATAGTCGGGCATAAACATTTTTTTTTAAATAATAAAAAAATATGTTCAAAATCAGAAGACCCAAAGTCTTCTTTGGTGGAATTCATGATATATGTATTTATTTATGTAGTTATTTACCAGTTTTAGAAAAAGGTGCGAAATAATAGCATTTTGGGAAGCGCACCTTAAAATTATTAGTTCTAAGTACATACTACAATTTTCTTTTATGAAAATATAAACTGTCGATTGATAAGAGAATTTATAAAATAAGTCAAGTAATTTAAGCATTTAAAATTATGTTGGTGATTCATATCCATAATAGCCAATAATTTTATTGAATTATATTAAATTGTTATGTAAAAGGATCTGAATCGTAGTGTAATCAATGTTTAAATGGAGCCTTGAAACGAAGGAAACTTAATGTAATTTTCTGCAGGTAGCCGGTCATGTTTAAAATTTCTTTATTTGTTTGTGATTTACTTTAAAGTTCTATTTTGCTGTTGCCAGTTAGGGACTGCGCCTATTTCTGCTACTTATTTCTATTTTTGCCTTTAAATAGATTTATACATAATTTGTAATATTTATTTCATTAACCTTTTATAGTCATAATATAAACACTTTGAATAAACAAAACTCTCTCTTTTTGGTACGCTCTCTTAATAATTTTATTATTATTATTTTTTTTTAATTTCTTTCATTTCCTCGCGCTCTTTGATGATTGTCAAAATTCTGTTGACCTTGCCTCCACTAATAATTTTGTGTGTCTTTTATTTAATATTTTATGTATAAATTTTGTGTTTTTTGCCTTGAATATTATTTTGTAAACATTTACGTTTTAGTTGACGATTATTTTTTGCGTATTTTTTGTCTATTTAAAAATAAATTCATCATATTAATATTAATTTTGGTTTATTGATAAGATTTCAATGTTTTCATTTGAAATCTATTTAAGTTTTTTTTTTTTTTTAAACTTTTTTGTGCTGTAGTTGCTATTGTATTTGTATAAGCAAAAAATACAATAATAACAATACAATTCTTTTGATTTTTGTGTATAATGACTTGAAACAAATTAATGAACATCATTGTTTTTTTATTTCATTATTTAAGTTTACATTTCTTCCACTTCTATCATTTCATTTGACATTTCTATTTGTAATCTAATATATCATAACAGTGTCAGTGGGTGATGATGACGATGATGATTCACTAATATGTATTAACTCCCCCTATTTAAGTAGTTGTTGGTTGTTGTTATTATATTGTTTTGTTTCGTCAATATTTGTATTTTATTTTTGCTAGACTATATCTCATCATCATTGATGTTGTGGCATTTTATTCTGTATTTTATTTGTTTATTTTTTGTTTTCTACTTGTAGTATTTAATACTTGAGGTGTATAGAAAGTAAACATTTATTTAATTCCCTTGATTATTATCAATATTAAATAATTATGTTTATATTCGTGTCTGTGTATGAGATACCTTGTTTATTTTATTTTTTTTTTTGTTTAAAAACGGAAATTTTATATTATTAGTTATATTGTTCTAATTCATATACGGCAATTATTGTTTATTACACTAAACGTGTATCACCCCCAAAAATAAAAAATAAATAATTTGGTTTTGTATGCATTTCCAATTAATATTAAACAAGGTAATTTTCTTGAGAATATTGTTAACAATATACCCCAAAAAAAATATATAAATATCTAGGAAATGATACTATTTTTCTGGAAGTATAACAAGAATCGAGTATAACAAGAATCTGTTAATTTTGAGTTTTGGGTAAAAACACGGGGTTTCGTTGAATATAAACTGAGACATTTCGAATGATATTTAAGTTACCTTGAGAAATCTGTGTGTATCTCTACAGTAAGTATGTGGTTATGTGAAATCTTGAACCGATTTCAATAGGTTGATAACCCTAAAATATACTTAAGGTATTTACAGACGGCAATAATAAGTATTAATACATTTCAAATTTAAAAAATTATTAAATCAATTTGGTTTGTCAAGAAATAATTTTATTGTTTGGTATTGATATTTTTCTGTAAATTTAAGGGCCTGGCTCACTAAATGCGAACGAACATTTTTTTTTTATTATATATTGAAAACAACAAATAAATTTCATTTTTTTTTATTGTTTTCAATATAAAATAAAAAAGAAAAGTTTTATTTTATATTTTCTATTTTCGTTTTTATGTATTTATAAATATATGTACATATGGGCATTTCCATGTCATCATACGTGACATTTTGTATGCCTATGTGGAATAATTTTAAAAAATATTTAAAAAAATTAGTGCAATCGAATCATTGTTGTCGAAAATATCTACCGAAATAAGGGTATATCGTACGTGATATAATAACCTTTGGATAATTTTGTAATAAATAAAATTTAATTACGATACATACGTTTTTGACAAATATTAATGCTCAGTATTGTCCTCTGAATATACATTTAATACTATGAATAAATGGTTGATTTAATAAGGACAGTTAATTAAATATTTTATGTGATTTCATGAAAATGTTATATCTATAGATATTGTTATTTTTTCAGGTTAATAATAATGGGTTTGGTATGAAAATTGTGATAATGTTAATTACAAAATAAATCATATTTAAAAACTTAAATACAATGAGCAATGTTTTTAGGTCACAGCTTATATACATATGTATGTATATAAAAAACTAAGTTCAATTACCATACTACACAATTTTCAATTAAAATTTCAATCGGATTCAAATCTCACTTTGAGGTTGACTAAAAACGCAATACAGTAATATTTTTCATCAGAAAAATTCAGATGATTAGCTGGCTCATTAAAAGTCATTTCAGGTTACAACATAATCCAAGTAGAGAAAACTCAAAAACGCCAGAACATTTAATTTAATTACATTTCCAACAATGATATTTTTATGGTCACTTTTATATCTTCCAAATTGTATTCGAATTAACCTGATTTCATGTTAATTCGAATTAACATGATTTAATGCCATTATGGACTAATTCCGCAATTAATGAATTCTATTCAGAATCAAGGCAAAATCCGCGTCTTTCTATGCGTTGAACCACCACAAGGAGGGAAAATTTTCTAAAAAAAGGATGCCATTATTTTTATTTACACAAAAACCCTAAAAAAAATGATACCCGAAAAACAAATGAAATTACCTGATCACAAACGAATATATAAAAAATAAAAAATTTGTATTTGTAAATGATAAAAGTCATAGAGAAACAACAAGAGCGGAAACTAGAAAAAAACTCAACAAAAATTTTAATCAAAATAATCACACATACGAGTGTTGTTTTTGTTTTAACATCACCACTTAGGTTTTTGAAAATTGAGTTAGGTCTTTGTCCGCTCTGTGACAACAGTATTAGGTAACATGATTTACTACAATTTAAAATTCTGAATTAAGATTTGTGTGAATTAAGGCCAAAGATTATTGTTAAAATTGTTTACAATTATCATAATTATTCCCATTATTGTGCCGTAATCTAGATATTAATTTGTTATTGTATTTTTTTATAGGACAGTGAAGCGGACGAAGATGAGGGCAGCAAAAATGAAAAGAGCGAATGTTTCTTTGCTGGCAAAGGTACCGCATTAGTATTAGCGCTCAAAGATATTCCACAACATGCTGAACGTCGCTTGAGCACCGATTCAATAAGATCAACAAATAGCACACAAAGTAACAATTCCGATATACAACAACATTTGCAATCCATGTTCTATTTGATAAGACATGAGGAAACATTAAAAATGGTAAGAAACCTTTTTTTTTTTATTACAAACCATTTTTGATCGTTAATGTATTTTTGTTATTAGGCTGTTAAACTGGAATCGCAACGTGCTAATCGTACACGTTATTTAGTAATTGCATCTCGTTGTTGTTACCGCTCTACAACCACCGAAAGGCGTAGTAAGATTATGCGTCATAATTCAGCTAGAGTAGCGTCAACATCGTCATCATCAACAATATCTTCAGCATCTGCATCTGTGGGTAATAATGCCGTGGCGACAACAATGGGCACAGCACGTCAGTTATCGGTTGATAGTAATAAACCATCGTCGCAACATTTGCAGCAGCTTCAGCAGCAACTTCAACAAATCGATGATAATTGGGTGGAATTGCGTGATAAACGTTTTTCGTCTAATTCCTCCGCTGCCTCGAATCGTCAAAGTCTTAAATGTGATCCATCAGATAAAACTAGTGCTTCGGGGGATAGTAGCAAAAATAGCACCGCCACAATAACACAAACAACTGCCAATTCTAACACTACGGCTTGTTCCTCTACTACTTACTCAAACACGGCCGCCAATGCCACCTCCAGTAGTCAAGATTGTGTGGGCGTTGAAGAATCCTGTCTGCTCGGCATTGATTGCAATGAACGCACAACGATTGGTTTGGTTGTGCCAATATTGGCTGATACTACTATACATTTGGATGGTGATGGGTAAGAAAATTGGCCCCATATTAAGACAAAAATGTTTACACAGTTTAATTTCTATATTTAAACAGAGGTTTCAGCGTGTCCGTTTATGGCAAGACTCATATTTTTAAGCCAGTTTCTGTACAAGCAATGTGGTATGTTTAAGTGAATTTTGTTAACGATGAAACTGGTTAGTTAATAAATTTGTTTATAGGTCTGCATTGCAAACTCTACATAAAGTATCTCAAAAGGCTCGTGAGAATAATTTCTATCCGGGCGGTCCTTCGCATGATTGGCTGTCATGTTATGAAAGTCGCATAGAATCAGAGCAATCATGTCTTAATGAATGGAATGCAATGGATTCAATAGAAAGTCGTCGACCACCTTCACCAGATGCCATACGAAATAAGTAAGTTATACAACATACTGTGTTTAATAAATTGAATCAGATTACACTACTCGACAGGCAAAAGTGCTCCTCCAGAAAAATTTATTTTTTGTATATTTTAATATTGGGACGCTGATCGCAAACATTTTAAAATTGTACGTGTAGTTTTCGAGATATTTTCTCTTTTCGGTTTTCAACAAAAACCTTGTGCTAAAGGCTATTGCAACTGAAATATTAAAATGTTTCAATTCCTTGCATAATCCTGCAAGCGTTCTTAAATATTAAAATAACAATTGATACTCAATTAATACCACAACTTCCGTAGAGTTTGAATTCATAAATAGTTTTTAAAATGTTCAGTTAAATTCCACGTTCTATAAAACTGATAAAAAAAGAGAAAACTACACGTACGATATACTTTTTTTTACATATTTTTGATCAGAGTCCCAAATTATACAAAAAAAAAAAAAATATTTTTCCCGAAGAGCCTTTATCATTTTTTTTTGTATGGTAGTGTTATTGGTTATTATTATGATTTTTTTTTTAATTAGACCCACTGCAAAAGAAGAAACCGAAAGCGTGATTAAAATGAAACTAAAAGAAATTATGATGTCCGTTGATTTGGATGAGGTTACTTCGAAATATATACGCAGTCGTTTAGAGGAACATTTAGATATGGATTTGGGCGAATACAAATCGTTTATTGATGAGGAAATGTTAATGATATTAGGTCAAATGGATGCTCCCACCGAAATATTTGATCATGTTTATTTAGGCTCAGAATGGAATGCTAGCAATTTGGAGGAGTTACAAAAAAATGGGTGAGTTTCAGTATGACATGGCAATCGCTGGTCTTCATTCAACTAAATTCTTGACATTTTTTAGTGTACGCCACATTTTGAATGTAACTCGTGAAATCGACAATTTCTTTCCGGGCATGTTTGACTATTTAAATGTGCGTGTTTATGATGATGAAAAAACCAATTTACTCAAGCACTGGGACAACACATATCGCTATATAACGCGGGCCAAAGCCGAAGGCTCCAAAGTTTTGGTTCACTGCAAAATGGGTGTCAGTCGTTCGGCCTCTGTGGTTATAGCATATGCCATGAAAGCCTACAATTGGGAATTTCAAAAGGCCCTGCAGCATGTCAAGCAACGACGTAACTGCATAAAGCCCAACAAGAATTTTCTTAATCAATTGGAAACGTATCGAGGAATGTTAGATGCCATGAAAAATAAAGAGAAACTGCAGCGCAGTAAAAGTGATACAAATTTGAAAAGCACAAAAGATGCCCGTCTGTTGCCGGGAAGCGAACCCACGCCACTAATACAGGCTTTAAATCAGTCGAAAACAAAATCAGGTGGAGACAGTACCGATGTTGAGTCCGTAGTTAGTGCCGCCTCGATTGATGTGCCAGATGTGGGAACGTCTCGCCCCACAGCACGTAGTGATCATAAGCACAGGCGATTTGTAAGAAGGTCGAGCAGTACTTCACCACGTACCGTCCAGTCACCGATGGCCACCACAATTGTTATGAAGCAGCAGTCACAAAGTTTAGAGAATTTAACACCCGACCGTAGCATAGCAGATGAACCAAAAAATATGCGTTTTCCCGGCAGCAATGGGGAAAACTATAGTGTTACACAAAATCAAGTTTTGCATATACAGAAACATACGCCTCCTCTAAACACATCAATGTTTTTGGCCTCATTGGCCCGTAGAGATGAGCAAAAAATGCAAACATCTCCTTCAGCGGCCACATCAGTGCGTACAATTGTGTATGATTTGGAAAATCATCAAGCGCAAGATGCGTCCCGTAAAGTTATAGAGGATCGTAAAACACTGAATTTGCCATTTGAAAAAACTGCCGAGGAAGAAGAGGTTGCTGTAGACGACAGTGTTAAAAGTTCAGAAGCGGACATTGGTGGTGGTGGAAAAGTGGGTAGTCCAGTTTGGACATCGTCAGCAAAGCTTATTACACAAACATCAAATATTGCTGCTACAAGTATACCACCGTTTAATCGAGAAGAGGCCATACAAAAGCGTCAACATAATCGCAAGACCCAGTCATGGGCTGCTACCAGTGGTGGCATTATAATGGACGCCAGCTGCCGGGGTTCGAATAGCAGCATTGATTCGATTTCCACCCAGGCATCAGCACCTTCTTCTGTCGCTTCCTACGACAGTATAGTGCGTACACGTTCCCGCCAAAGAGAATTGCCCTCTCGTCATGCCTCCTGGGGTTCTGGTGACACTCGTTGTGGCATGCCCATGCGCAATAGCTCCTGGGGAGCTTTCGATACCAACCGCAACAGTTGCCAGTACAATTTTATCCAGCATACAAACGCTAATGCCATTTTTGAAGGTCAAATTCATGAACTTAACACGAGTAATAAGACTGCTTCAACAACTCACTCTCAACAACACCAGCATCACTTCGGTACGGTGAAACGTACAAAACAGAAACTCGAAGAGTGCACGGCACTTAAAAAACTCTGCCAAGAGAATGGCAGTGAAGGCGAGAACACAAGCATTGAGCCGTCGGCTGCGACGGGCGATGAAAACTTGGAAAGTCATTATAATCCCAAACGTGGTACCAATTTGTTTCGTTCAGCATCTGCCGCCTCCGGTACACGAACGCGTTTTGCTCAAAGATGTAATAGTGAGGAAATTGTACCCAGTGCTGGGGCACAAATGGCACAATTAGGCGCTGGTAGACGTAGTGATGGCAATCGTCCCATAAATTCTGATATATTTTCAGCATCGGCCCCCGAACCCTACACCATGTCTGATATCGAAAACAAAAACACCTTAACAGGCAGTGGCAGTGACGAGGAAAATGTTGTTTTAAGAGCAAACGCAACGGGACAACAGATTTCCTATACCGAAGATCAACGCATATCGGGTAATGTGCAAATTTTAAAGAAAAGTTTCGAAGCCAAAGCTGGTAGTGTGGGAGGTAGTGCAGCAACTGCTGCACAGGCTCAAGTACAAACCACTAGCGCTATGGCTCTGGGAAACGCTATCACATGCAATAAACCCACCAAGGGACATCAATCGCTGCCATCGTCCCCTGTGGCTCAGCATGTAGATCATCAGACGACACAACAAACGACTAAATCATTTTTAGAACAAAACACTAACACACCACTAATGACTACATCGGCCTCGGAAAGTGATCGTAATGTTAAGGGTTTAGTACACAAATATCAGACTTCATCGTCAGCGACCACCACAACGCTGACGACGGCGGCTGTAGCAAAGAATTCAAATCCTACTCCTCCCGTCCCAACAACCTCCTCCACAAATACAATAACCACCATGGCGACATTTAAACCCCGACCCAGGTCATACTATGAACCACAAAGGTCTTTAACAGGGAAACCACATGAATTTAGTGAAAGTCGACCACCACCCGCACCTCAAAAGTTAGCGACAGCAAGCCATCATCATCATCATCAGCATCACATAAACGAGGGTATACTAACGCAACAGCAACAGCCGCCACAGCAGAGGCGCTTGCAACAACATGGAAAAACTCATCCACTCGCTAGGCTAAGTTTACCAAAGCAAAGCTTCAATGCAGCCGCTTATAATACCATGTAATCATCATCTATATACATAAACACATACGTACATCCATACATACATATATTTATATATGCATACAACATATACATACATACAACAAAGTTCTAATCTAAATCAATTCTTCAAGAAAACAAAACTCAATACATATTGTTCACCATACAACAAAACCACATTATTAATTTACGCCACCAACAAAAACACAAGCAAACAAACCATCACCAATTTATTATAATTATTACCAACCAACCACTACTATAAATATTATTATTATTATTGCCACCCACATCCCTCCACATAGAAATGCATCATAATAAGTCTCCTTATCTTCATGATCCATCGCGTCTCTTTTTCTAACTCATCATTCATCACATTTTATATATGTTTAGTGTGTTTGTTTCACCACTTAACACCAAGCCAACAACCACCCACCACTTACTCATTGAAAACAACCATTTTGTGTTATTATTTATAAATTGTCCTCTCGTTTATGACCCCTCCCTGCTCCCTCTCTCACTCTCGCTCATTACATTAAATCTCTAATATTGTATTTTTTTTATTCACTTGTGTCTCATTTTTATATGCTTTTTTATTTACGTTTTTTTTAATTTTTTTTTTATAAATCGATCCTTTTTTAATTGTATTTATTTTAATAATATGTTTTATTATTATTGTTGTTGTTGTTCTTAATATATGTTTATAATTGTGATTTAATTTTTAAATGGGATTTTAACTCAATTTCTTCTCTTAACGAGAGATGCGACATTTTTTTGATATTTATTGTTTGAAATCAAATGACATTGAAAATATTTAAATAGAAATTTAAAAGACATAATTTTTTTGCATGAAAATGGCTCATTTTAATTTCAAATTGCCTAAATTTTTTTGTTGGTTTATATTTTCTAAGGTTTCCATTTCAGTGATTCTTACAAAATGGAATTGGAATTTTCCAAGAGGTTTTTGTAGTATTAACAAGTTTTTAATTCTTATTTATAGTACAACATTAAGATCCGTATGTGTTGTTTGTGGTTTTCAGTTTTTTTTTTTTTTTGTTTGATAATAATTAGGCAATCGGTTGTTATTGCTAATATCAGAATGAATTAAAAACTACATGACGACAAAATTGTATCCTACCTTTCATCCGAAAATATTTTTAAAACTTATAGTAATATATTTATTATGGGAGGGTATAATGTCTAGATATGAATGAAATAAATTTGATATTGGAGACAGTCCATTCTTAATTCCATAAATTTGATAGAAATGTGAACATATTTTCGGAAAAGTTTAGTTGTTATATCAGCTAGAGTTCAAGTTTTGGGTGAATCATGAGTGTCAATGTTAACAATTTTAAGTGTTTGCTTGCTTTGTTTGGATAAAGATTGGAAGTAAAGAATTTTGATGTTTTGGAACTCTCCCTGTCTTAGCGATTGATGTTTAGCCTAGATCAATGATTATTCTTGATCTAGAATTTTTCCAGCTCTTGTTAAATTATTCGGCATCCAATGTCAATAAATATATTTAACGGTCATTATTAACCCCCATATTCATAAAAAATTTCAAATTTAAACAATGTTTTAAAGCAAAATTTCCATAAACATTTGATATTAAAAAGTTGTTTAAATGTATACAAGTGGAAATAAATGATGCTTAGCAGTCCAAAATTTCACGATAAGTCTACAATATTAAAAGAAGCGAATATTTTCGAAAATAAAAATCGAATTTATTCTAACTTTGATATGTATATCTCTTCTGATGTTTCCTCGTAAAACATAAACAGTGAGTGAAGATTTTTTTATAGAAAACAACCATAAATTTAGTATTTCTCTATGGTATATGGTAACAGCATATGTCATTATCTTTTTTAAAAGCAATGATTTGTGCCAGGGTTACATATTTTACAGGTTGCCCTTTTAAAATGTTGACATTTTCAAGATCACAAACTAACGACAAATAATCTCCCTGTGTTAAAATTTTGCCTTTGTTAGGGAGACATTTTAAGAAAATACGAGGTGACTAGTTGCAAATATGTATTGCTTATTTTTAAAAAATAACACAAACAATTATAGTTTCTTAAAACCTGAAACTGAAAATTATAATACGGTGCGAATAAAAGTTAGAGTTTTAACTTCTGGGCAAATGTACATTTAAATCAAACCTGGATTTGTTCTTCTATAATTTAACCAATTCTAAATTGTATTTTAGAAATTTCCTCCGATATTTTAGACTATATGATGATGACAAAATGTTAACAAAACTTTTTTAATGACAATTTTCATATAAAAATGTTCAGTTTTGTTATGCATAAATAACATTATCGTAAAGTGTGCAATACGGAGGTTATTATTGAATTGTATTTTAATATATATTTTTTAAAGTAATTTTTAAGAAACCCACAATTGTATAAATCATAACTAAATTAATTCGTAATCATGCTTAGAGATGTAATATTATATTAATAAATTCTTAATTATAAATTAGAGTTTAATTGAGTTAAAATTTTATTTAAATATACACACAGTGTCCTTGTAAATTCCTGTTCTGTAAATGTGGTGTTTGTTTAATTTTTATTATGTATACTTGTTCTTAAAGGAATACATACGTACATTTAAATTTAAATAAGAAAATTAAAACAAATTTTGTTGTATTATAAAAAAAATGGCTTTTATCAATCTACTTTTTCTATCACACTGTCTACGGTTTGAAAAAAACCTAAAAAGCATTTCGTTTTCATAAACATTTTTCAGTAAGATGATTTTTTTTATAAATATTTTAACGAGTCTTTTAAAAACAACAAATATTCCATATATTTCTTACAGATTTTTTCGCATGTTGCGCTCGGTCAAGTATACTATTGATTACAACAACATCATATGCTATTACAACAACAACAATAACACCAAATAAGTTTTAATATTATTATTTAATTGCTTAAACCAAAAACCAACAACAAATATTTGAAATTATCAAGTATAACACTTTATTATTATTATTTTATATATTCCTTGTTATAATTACTGCAACAACACTATCCTCCACCCACTCAACACTGTCTTCTATCTTTATTATATCTATCTTTCTACTTCAATGTCAACGATATGTAGTTATCTTCTTGTTTTGTGTTTAATGTAATCTATTATAATAATCTACTATACTATATAATATTGCTTTAATTTTACAACAAACTATTTCTATGTTTCAATACAATTTTAAAATCTTTATTTAGTTTATTTACATGCAATTTCAAACAAATTCACAGCAACAATCAATACATACTATCTAAATAATTAGAGGCATTTTTAACAAATTTCCTTATGGAAATAATTTTTGAAAACAAACAGTTCACTTCCCTTAGAAGGATTTTCGAATTGGTCTTCGTTATAAATAAAATGTTTACCAATTTCAATTTTGAACAACATAGTATTGCAGTCTGCGACATGCCTGCATTTTAAAAATTTATGATAAAATGCAAGTAAATTTTAAACACAACATAAACACTACAAAACACAAACTATTTACATATATTTTTAGTATTGAAACCAGGAATGTTTCAAATATTTTCTTTCTGTGTTTCAATTTTTTTTTAGAAATTTCAGTAAAGAAGAGATAACATACAATATAAACAATTAATTATATCTAGTTTATTCGAATGCAAATGGAATCCACATCAACTACAACAAAACAAAAGTACTCTATTTTAGCTCTAAATAATAAAAACATTTTTTTGTGTAAATATTGTAAGATTTTTTCTATTTTTATGTTTGTATGAAACCAATGGTTTTTAAAAAATTAATAAATTATATAAAATTAAAATTTTTAATTAAAAAAATGCATTACAAAAGAAACTGTATGCTTTTGCAAAACAATTTTATTTTTTGGAAATATCAGAACAACAGATTGATAGATTTATCGAACAATTAGTTTGTATGAGAACATTTCTGAGATTTTCGGGAAGAAATTTCATTTACCGAGAGCCTATATTCAATAAATGCCAACTCAAAAAGCTAATCTCAGTAGAGCGAAAAACTTGTTATTTCGCTTCTTATTATACCTTCCAAAAGATGGTTTAAATATTCTTACTAATAATAACACCACAGTGCCACAACCAGTTAAAATAATAGCACCATCGTAAGAAATTGTCGAAAAAATATATACATATGTTTTCGTTTTAAAATATAGCCCTAAAATTATAATTTGAATCTAAAAAAAATATTTTCCAATGTTTTTAGTAACAAATATAGTTTAAAAAATTGTGATTTCTGAACATACAAATTGGTTGAATTCAGAATAAAAATATTTATAGATATTTAGAAATGGTATTAAAAACTATTGCGTTCAAATAAAAATAAAAATTTTAGGTTGCTTTTAATCATAACACTCTTGGTCCACACTTTCGATAATCAGACTGTTCTCTACCACCGTGGTCAAAGTGACGACTAGTGTTGCAGTTATTCGTTGACCATTACGAGAACCAAATTTAAATTATTTAAATCCTAGAAAAGTTTCACCAATAACAATATAACATCCTCTATTAAAGGTAAAATTTCCGTTAAAAAAAAAACGTAAATAAGCTGTTCATATTTTAAAGCTTTTGCATTAGTTTATATTTTTGAGTAGCCAATGGAAGGAAAAAAAGTGTTAAAATTTTTGGTGTGTTCATATATTAGGGTGTTCATTTATCGCGAGTGCACTGTATAAGGTTATTTAAATTTGATATTTAAAAAGCTTGTATCATTGACTTAATCGCCCCATACATAATGTTTTATTCCGGTAAATAGTTTAAAAGTTACATATCGTCTCATGTAGAAAGGCTCTAATTCAAATAATTTCAAATTTACAGGAGAAGGTAAAAACATAATTCAAACTTTATTAACCATTGTTTTTAATACTATTGCATTAAATTTTTGTAACGTGGAGTATTTGTGTGAAATGTATTGGAACCAGTAAAAAAATAAATTTCCAAAAAATGCGAGTTTGGACTTTTCTACATGATACCAACTTTATTGTTTGCAACCACTATGTACTAATGTGTTAAAAATTCCTATATCTTGAAAACTTTCCATTGGACATCAAAATCTTTATAAAATTCTTGTTCAGTAAATAAGCTGTTCATATTTTAAAGCTTTTGCATTAGTTTATATTTTTGAGTAGCCAATGGAAGGAAAAAAAGTGTTAAAATTTTTGGTGTGTTCATATATTAGGGTGTTCATTTATCGCGAGTGCACTGTATAAGGTTATTTAAATTTGATATTTAAAAAGCTTGTATCATTGACTTAATCGCCCCATACATAATGTTTTATTCCGGTAAATAGTTTAAAAGTTACATATCGTCTCATGTAGAAAGGCTCTAATTCAAATAATTTCAAATTTACAGGAGAAGGTAAAAACATAATTCAAACTTTATTAACCATTGTTTTTAATACTATTGCATTAAATTTTTGTAACGTGGAGTATTTGTGTGAAATGTATTGGAACCAGTAAAAAAATAAATTTCCAAAAAATGCGAGTTTGGACTTTTCTACATGATACCAACTTTATTGTTTGCAACCACTATGTACTAATGTGTTAAAAATTCCTATATCTTGAAAACTTTCCATTGGACATCAAAATCTTTATAAAATTCTTGTTCAGCATAAATTATTATTATTTAAAATGTTTAAAATTTACGTTGAGAGTTAGCATTTAATTTCACAAAAGAAAATACTTTGAGATAGCAGAATAGCAAAAATGCATATAAACGATAACAATTTTTGTTTGGCTTTGTAATTTATAGCACAGATGGGTATTGCATAGGGGAGCTATTTGCTGAAAAAAAATCGTTTTCCCCAAAATTTGAGTTAGCAAATTTTGAATATCGGTATTCGATATATTCAGCTTTATTTTGAGTCTAAAGTAAGGTATATAAGCGAAATGGTGGCGAACAGAGGTTTTTCTGCGTAAATGTTCGAAATTGTGTATATACTAAATACATTGTACATAATTCGAAAATATTTCCTTTCGAATCGAATTTGGGAGTAACCCCCCCTGATCTATGGAACGTATATAATACATATGTATGTATATGACAATAAGTTGTATGAGAACTTTTTATTTTGAGTCTAAAGTAAGGTATATAAGCGAAATGGTGGCGAACAGAGGTTTTTCTGCGTAAATGTTCGAAATTGTGTATATACTAAATACATTGTACATAATTCGAAAATATTTCCTTTCGAATCGAATTTGGGAGTAACCCCCCCTGATCTATGGAACGTATATAATACATATGTATGTATATGACAATAAGTTGTATGAGAACTTTTTATTATGAGTCTATGTAAGGTACATATTCGAAATGGTGACAAACAAATGCTTGGTTTCTTCGAAATACAAATGAAACTAACGATTTGGAAAGGTGTGAAGAATTGCGATCGATAATAATAATTTCTAACCAATGGCACATTATTTTCCAGCTAAATCAAGCCCAGGTGGCAAATAATTTAACAGAATTTTGAGAAGAAACGTGATCAAAATTAATTCAAAGGTACGAAAATGGATGTTTGAATATTTTACAAAACGAAAATATTAAATACATAATCATAGGGTAACATAAAATTTTGTCAAAAACCCAATTTTGTTGTCAAAAACCTAACTATAACAATAAAGAATTCTTTAAGGTGTAAAAATTGGTTACGGTTCATATTTTCGGAGTTACGGAACCCAAATTTTCAATAGGTACTATGTATTATCTGAAATATTTTTAACAATATTGGTGTCATTGGAAATCATGTAAAAATACGTTTTCGAGGATATATATTTATTTGGATTTCATTGTCATTGAGCAAAATTTTAAACACATGCTTCCCTAACTAAATATTTCTAACATTGTGAGGAAGGATGTTATCCTCTATGGAATATCTAACACTGACTTCGCCCAGTATAGATTTCCTGTATAGCGGAATGGTTTTTTCCCTCACTGGCTTTGCCCAGGACAGATTTCATGCATTGCCGCCGGACTCAATAATATTATCCTCTCTGGCATATCGAACACTCATTTCGCTTACTAACGATTTTCTGCAAACAATTTTTAATTTCTGTTATATATTTTTCGAGTAAAACTCATATATGTACAGAGTTTTTCAACAAGAGGTGTTATTTTGGTATTCAAAGAAAAATTGAATTTTTTGAGATAAATGATCGGATGTTTATTTCATAATAAAGAGGAATTTATGCCGTTAATAATGAAAAATAACATCAGCCAAATGGCCACCACGACGACGCTTACAGGACCATATCCTTTTCAAGAAATTTTCCTTAACCAAATCGCAAAGTGGCTGCCCTATGTCCTGGGTCAAAAAGTAAAAAATCGTATAGCAGAAACGCAATCTACGGAAAATTCTAACCCTAGGTCTAAAACAAATCCTATCTTGCTCATTTCGTCTTTTATCCAATAAAAAAAAAACTATTAAAAAAAAACAAGTAAGAGAGCTATATTCGGCTGTGCCGAATCTTATATACCCTTCACAAAATTATACTTTAAAATACAAATTTGAAATATTTTTAGGAAAACAAAATTAAATTTTTTTTTTCAAAATTGTGTTTCAAAATTCAAAAAAAGGAACAAATCAAGATCCCAGTAACAGTTTATATTTTTATATTTTTTTGTCTGTTAATATTCATATTTTCTTTATTGACGGCCTTCGGCCCGGCGAAGAGACTTTAAACCCTGGGGTGTATCGAACACCGGCTTCGCTAATATCAAACTTTTCTGAAGTACTGTCATATAAATTCAAACAGGAATTTTTGGTTGACAATGTTACATATTATATATCATATGAAAGGTATTTTGAAGCACTATTCAATGATACCCATAATGATCAGATTATTTTCCAAATATATGAAAATATATTGACTTTAAATTCCTATAACTCTTAAACTAAGAGAGAGTGGGCAAAAATTTTAACGTTTTTGTGCTTATAATTATGAGAGCTATCAACACCAAAAATTATTAAAATGCAAGCTGTTTCGATGATCTTGATTTATGCGATTTTTTTTTTTAATTTATTAGTAAAAAAAATTTATGACAAAAAAAATGTTTGTTAAAAAAAAATTCGGCTTAAAAAATATTTTTCCCGATTTTGACGCATAGGTCCAAATTACAATAGCCTTGTTGCAATGGACTTTGAAATATCTATCATTAGATATCCATACTTTATATATTAATGATATCCAGATACAGATCAAGAATAGGCAAAAAATCGAGGTTGTACCGGTTTTTTCCTTATATCTCAGCCATTTGTCGATTTCAAATAGCAACCGAATTGGAAGAATTCCCGATATAGAGTGAATGCACCAGTAGTCGGCAGTTTAACTTTGTTTCAGTTTTTAAAGTAGTACCATTATGAGTGCGAACATGGTATTGGGATGTTAATGGGTTATTGTTGTTTAGTATTTTGTATAGTTTTAGACTCAATTAACACTTTTCAAGCAGTTTTAATTAAATTTGAGCAATTTACGTCTTCTTGAAAAAACACGATTTGTGCCCGAAGTCGGCCTTAATCCTAATGTCGGCAATTTGTGACCCAATTGTCGGCATTGCATTTTTTATTAAGAAAAGAATAAAATCTTAAAAGAATTCAAGCGGTCGTATGTATGGAAAGACAACCATTGGTACCACGGTCTTGCGATTTGCTGAAAAGACCAATAGCACTGTAATTGTTTCTTTTTCATTCCCCTTTTGTATGAAATATACATTCCGATATCCTTTTGGAGCCAAAACTTTGCCAGTTTTAGGGCACATACTAAAACTTGTTTCATCACCATTAAATATTCGGGATGGATGAGCTAAAATATCCAAAGCGCTCTGATCTTTGGGACATTTCTTTAATCCATCAAACCATTTTCTTATGGCTTCCTCTGTTACTACAGCTCGACCCTAACTAATTCCTTCTGCTTCTCTAATTGAAAGACAGGGATGACGTATCAAAAACCCTTGATACCATTTCCTTCCTGGTCGACCGTTTAAAAACGGTGTGGTTCGCTGTTCTTCCTTCACGATTGTTCGAACCGTGTTTAGCAAATCCTCACTTTTTAATGGAAATCCACATTTTGCTAGATCTTGGCACCATTTTACTAAACGCTTTTCTTCAGAATCAGACAACACGGTTTGTGGCCCCATTTTCCTAGCACCTTCAGAACCACGTCCGTATAATCTGTCCATATTTTTTACTGGCACCTAATATCGAAATCTTCCTTTCTCTTATTTCACAAAGAGAATTTTTTAAGGCTTCTTCAGGATATTGGTGCATGGGTATTTTTCCTGGGGTGTCCATATTTGTAATTCTAAAATGTTAGGAAAATAATCCCTTCTAAATCTCAAAATATTACTCGGTTTTGCGATCTCCATACAAATAAAAGCAGCTGCCGACTTCAGGATTCTTTAAAAATACCCATTTGCCTGAAAATCATTGAAATTTTTGTTCCTAATGTCGGCATTGATTAAAATAACCAAACAAATTATTTTTTGTAAAATATTTTACATTGGAGGCACTACCGCATCTGTTGCAAGATGGTCACTGAATAAGATCAAAAATAGATCAAAATACTCATCTCACCCAAATTTAAACATTACATAAAGAGAAATGAGTGTATGTTAAATTAAAGTTAAATATTACTTTTGTATAAAATTATCGTTATTCCTATTTATTAAGCTTTTAACTCAAAAATGCCGAATACTGGGTCATGCCGACCTTAGGAGCACTTACCCTATTGATGTATCAATCATGCTTGTAAGTTATTTAGGGGATCCTTCATAAAGTGCCACAATGCTGGATGTGACTGGTATATTTACAGAAACTCGCTCCAGAATACATTGTTTTCCATTTTTTTGAAATTGTTCCATAACACCAAATATTGTGTTAATGTACATTTTAACTTTTTCTAATAATTAACACAATTGAAGTACAAATCGTCAGATTTAACGTTGGGTTATCACAGAATTAATTTTACCACTTTCCGTGTTAGGTAGAACCTGGTAGTAGCTTCTTCTAAAATTGACTTTCTAAAAAACTACTCCATTTTTTCAAATAAATTAGTTGTTACAAAAAAATAAAAGAATGTAGACATAATAATATGCTGCCAGATTGTTCAAAACTGTACTTCGGCTCATCTGGCTTACATCAAACACAGGAATACACACACACCGTGTCATGATTCAAATATACAAGGTTGCTCCACTTCTCTCTCACAAAAATATTTTTGAAGTTTATTGGAATTATTTGAAATTTGGTTTTTGTAAACAATAAAAAAGTCTTTGCCACATATGGAAAAAGGGAAATAACTTTTAAGAAATATTTAATTTTAATGTGTAATTTATATTAAAAATTGGTTTCGGCTTCTTGTTTTTGTGTTTTTTCTTTCTTGGAGTCTGTATAAGGGATAGTTTATAATTATTTCAAAAACGAATTTCTTTAGTTAACATTTGTTTTATTGAATTTTTTGTTTTTTGTTTTCTGTTTTATTTTTTTTTTTTTTTTACTTTTAAATAAACAAAAATGGGATTTTAAGAATGAATACGGTAGCACGATTTTTCATAATTCCAATAAACGTCAGAACGTTAATATGGCGACAAAAAGAGAAAGTGAGACTACCTTCTATTTTTGTATCATGCACCGTGTATTTCTTATGGGAATATTTTGTTTGAAGACCCCCCATTTTTCATAACAAAAAACTTAATATAAAAAAAATGGTTTTGCTCATGTCAGCGGCTCACGACGTAGGCAGCGGCTCGCAGTGTTGCCACTATTTGTTACACGTTGCCGGTGGTGCCAGATGTTTATAAGCTAGTATATAAATACATGAAATATCAACTCTGCTTTATTTTCTTATTAGACAATTTTAATGCTGGCAATGCCATTTTCCCCAGGTATGTATGATTCAAAACGAAGAAAAAAAGGTGGTGCCCAAATAAAATACCAATACTCTCCCCTAAATTAAAGATAACATTTTTTCATAGCAAATAATCTAATAGCGAAAAAGTCATGTTCGACTAATTAATACACAATTGGCTAATCTATGGCCATTGATTATAAATTAATTGATAATAAATCATAATCTTTACAAATATGTATTAATTTTACAATGAGAGCCATAAATACTACTATGCTCTCTTCGACAGAGATAAAATTGACATTATTCAATTCATTTGTCAAAATTTTTTAAGGCACAAAGATTTTCACAAAAGAAAAATATAAGAAAAAATACTGAAAAATTTTCTTAGCTTTCGTTATAATAGACAGTAATAATACAAAATTTAATGAAAACAATTAATATATACAAATTTAAATGGTGACAATTGAGGCACATTTGTAAAATAATATAAAATATATTAAAACAAACAAAAATTAAGTAGAAAAAAGATGAACAAATTATTAATGACTTTGTAAAGTAAAGAAAAAAAAACCCGAATTGGAGAGTGAGAGTTGTGTGTGAAATAGAAAAAAGTGACATACTCTAGTAGTAGTGGAAGTAGAAAATATTTTTTGCAATTTTTTATTGACTGGTTGATATTAATTTTTTACTACTCGCGTATGGAACAATATTTAGTAGTACGTGGCGTTAAAAATTTGTGTTTTTCGTTTTAATTTCTTTATTTTCTTAATTTGTTTGTATTCAATTTGGTTGTTTATTGAACAAGAAAAAAAATCTGTATGAAAAAAGAAAACTACCAATTGCTGTCTCAAAAATTTGGCTGACCAGAAAAAATAGTTTAATTTTTATTGTTTTTACTTGGTGGAGCGGAAAGTAAAAATAATATCAATCAACTAACTCATCTGCATAAATATAATAAAAGTCAATAAACGATATTAAATAAAATTGTCAAAAAAAAAAATTAGGAAAAATTAAACAATAAATTAAAAAAAAAAAAAATAATAAAAGTAAACACGAGACGAGAGTATAATAATTGAGTGCTGAGCTGGTGGTGTGATAATGACAGATGTTTCCGTAGCTACTAAAGTGACACCCGGCAACGACAACGAGAATGACAATGACCCGGAGATGAAAGGTTGGCTTCTCAAGTGGACCAATTATTTGAAGGGCTATCAAAAACGCTGGTTCGTATTATCTAATGGTGTTCTCAGTTACTATCGCAATCAGGCC
The DNA here is from genome assembly GCA_942486065.2 of Calliphora vomitoria. Taxonomy (NCBI): domain Eukaryota; kingdom Metazoa; phylum Arthropoda; class Insecta; order Diptera; family Calliphoridae; genus Calliphora; species Calliphora vomitoria. The sequence goes on from OW818029.2 coordinate 58,798,424, forward strand.
GAAATGAATCATACATGTCGCGGTACCATCTCTCTGCACGGCGCTCTTATACACACCGTTGACTCGTGCACTTTTGTTGTCTCAAACGGCGGTACTCAAACATTTCACATCAAGACTGCGAACGAAGTAGAACGTCAATCATGGGTCACAGCTCTGGAGCTGGCCAAAGTAAAGGCCATTCGGGCCATGGAAAGTGAGGAGGAAGAGGAAAAAGAAACCTATCAAGTAGTGCCCAGTCAAGAGATCACAACTGTAGTGCGCGATCTTACCGATCGTTTAGAGAGTCTACGCACCTGCTACGATTTGATTAATAAACACGGCGTCGCTCTTCAGGTTGCTCTCAACGAAATGAAATCAATAAATTTGGCTGCTAGCGACGAGGAGAACGTTAACAGTCGCATTAAAATTGTCAATGAACGCGCTACACTCTTTCGCATAACTGCAAAAGCAATGATTAACGCCTGCAATGATTATTTGCGTTCGGCCGAATCGCAGGGCCACAAGTGGTCGAAAGCCCTACAGCATGAACGCGAAGCGCGTCAACGGTTGGAAGAGATAGTAGAACAGTTGGCCAAGCAACACACCCAACTAGAACAAGCCGCCAGTTTGGTGCAACACAACAAAGTAGTTCCAAATCCACCGCCAGCTGTTCCCCAAATATGTGACACAGACATGCAGCAGAATTGCAATTTTGCCTCCGATGATGAAACTGAATTTTTCGATGCCGAGGGATCGGCTACCAATAACGAAGAAGACTCGCCACAGAATGGCTCTGATAGTGGTACATTTATATTGAAAATGCCCAATGCTGGCACCAATAAGCAACAACAAACGGAAGTCTACAGTAGCAGCAGTTCATCAGAAGCAGATATGACAGTGTTACGTTCGTTACCGCAGCAGGTCTGCGTGTTGGAGGAAAGAAAAGCAATGGATGCACCCGATATGGCTGCACCGGCAGGTGGCGATCCACGCAAGGTTTCTACAACAGGTAATAATACCTCCACAGGTGGTCAGGGTGATGGATCCACGTCATCTAATCATCCTAATAATCCTCATAATTCAGGTGAGGGCTTTGGGGGTGCTGCTGGAGGCGGCTTCGGTGGCGGAGGTGGCAGAGACCCCAACCGACCCGGCGGCAATCCCAAAGCTTCTGAAGATGCCAGCTCATCAAAAGTCGTGCGTCAACGGCGAACCCGTGTTCCGGAAAAACCCCATTATCCTCTTAATCTATGGTCTATAATGAAAAATTGCATTGGCAAAGAATTGTCCAAAATACCCATGCCCGTAAATTTCAACGAACCATTGTCCATGTTGCAGCGCCTTACCGAAGACTATGAATACTCGGAAATCTTAGATGCTGCTGCCCGTTGCACCGATGAATGTGAACAGTTGGCCTACTTAGCAGCGTTTACGGTAACAGCATATGCCACAACAGCCAATCGTACGGGCAAACCCTTCAATCCCCTATTGGGTGAGACCTACGAATGTGATCGCATGGATGATTTGGGTTGGCGTTGTATTGCCGAACAAGTTTCACATCATCCTCCCATGGCGGCCATACATTGTGAGGGTCATAAATGGAAATGTTGGCAGGAATTTACTATGACTAGTAAATTTCGTGGAAAATATTTACAGGTAAGTTTTTTTATTTTAGTTCAATAATTTCGTTATACCATTGCGATAAAGTTGTTATATACATACATGTTGAATTACAGATTTAATGAAAGGCTTAAAATAAATACGTTAACAATATAAAATTCATAAAAATCGTTTATGACTATTTTAAATACTTGAACCATAGAGAAACATAGAGCGGAAACTAGAAAAAAAAAATGTTTTTGTTTTCACATAGTTTTTTTTACTAATACATTCTCTATGACTTGAACTCAAATTTAATATTCATGTAATGAAAAAAATTATTCAAAACAAAAATATTATACGATTACTATTTGATTGTGTTCTTTCAAGTCTCTGTACTTCGTAATAAGAGGTATTAAGATAAAGTATTTTTGTTAGTACATTTCGTTGGTTCTTAAACATTTTTTTATTAGACCAGACATGCGTGATTTTTTACCAGAAGGCATTAGAAATAGATGTGGTTGGCAGTAAAGTTTTATTCTAATACATTTCTAGTAAAAATAGTAAAATAAGAGAGAATATTCTGAAAAATACAAAATGTAACGAAAGAAATTCAAGAAACTTTTGTTTTTTTTTGCCATTATTTGGAAAAATATAAAAGAAATTCATCAAGGTGCATTAATCAGGTAAGACCGTCTCGGCAACAAATGCAGCAAATACATTATTTGTTAGTTGACAAATGCTTCTTAATGTCAAATATGAAATAAATAAAAACAGTCTAACAATAGATAAACCAGATATATAACCATGAGATAAACTGCTGCACTAGCTTAAAATTCCAATCTGACTGCTACTCACTTGATTTTATTACATTCAATACGTCATTATTTTTTCCACAACAACATTTAGCAATTTTTTTTTCGTTTTTATTGCTTTAAATTTAATTATTTTTAATGGTTAAAAAAATATAAACAAAGTTTGACAAAAAGGGCACAACATAAACAAATAAATAATAATCAGCTGCGTTCGTAACTTCGCCTTGAACAAATTGTATTAAATTTTTACCCAAAATGCTTTAAACCTAGAGAAATACACCACTTAGGGTTTTAACAACTGAGTTAGGTCTTTGACAAGAGAGTTTCCGATCTATGTGTATTTATTTATGGTTTATATCATAGAGAATTATACATAGAGACGAGACACTCCGTATTGTCAAACAAAAATACAACAAATCATATGTCTGATACAACAACAAAATACATTGTCTAACATGTATTTTGTTGTTGCGAGAGATAGGTTTTTGACAACAGACTTAGGTTTTTGACAATTCCGTCTCGTCTCTATGTTACCTTATGGTTTAAATTTTTAATTTGGAGTAATTATCCAATATATAAATGTCTTTGTAAGTTTGTTTGTTTGAGCATCACCCCTAAACGGCTGAATCGATTTGATTGAAATTCGGAACGTAGATAGACCTTTACCTGGAAGCGTCAATAGGCTATAACTTTTTTCAATATTTGGACCAGAAAGGGATAAACAGGGGGAAAAACCGGTAAAATTGGTACCTTTAGTTCTTAAACAATAAATACTAAACGGCTGAAACGATTTTATTGAAACATAGATAGACTGTTATTTAGAAGCATCAATGGCTATACCCTTTTTCACTACATGGACTTTAAAGGGACAAAAAAGTGAAAAACTGGAAAAATAGGTTTTTAAACATTGAACATTTGTTTAAAAGGAAAACATGTTTAATTTAGCTCACTATAGTCACAAAAATACGTATTTAGAAAGTACCTTTTTAAAAGACAAAATGGGGGTAAAAACGGGTAAAATTAGGAATTTTCTGTTTATTCGTATTTGTTTATACCTTATAGGAGGATAAACCTTAAACATTAGTCCTATCCTGTTGAAATTTACCGTATATTCCAGTATGTTTGAAACGATCAATAGACAATATTTTATTTTGAAATTTTAAGTGGGCGTAGCGAAGCGCACCGGGTCAAGCTAGTAATAAATAAATTTGACCCAAATTAAAAATATACTTTCAAATTATATAAATTAAAAAATACTTACAAAAAATCTCTAAAACTAAAACTAAAACATTTTTATTTTACTATTTTTTACTAGGAACTTTTTTCCAAGTAAAAAGTAGTAAAAGTGAAAAATATTTTCTCTTGAAATGCACGACCATACTGTATATTAATACTTTTCAAATTTAAAATATTATTAAATTCATCCGATTTGTCAAGAAATTATTTAGAGAAATACATTTCTTGTTTGCACGATAGTATTCAAAATATTTGTTTGTTGATTATTGATATTTTTCTGCCTTTCTTGTATTTAAAAATACATACCCGATACCACAGATTACACAGATGCGAATCAGCTGGTTTCAGTAATATTGCTCAATAATATTAAGAAAATGTAAAAATATATATCACACTCATTGCCTATTGAATATTGTATTTTTTTCTATCGCTCTTCAAACCACAACCATTAATAAGTGGTTGTTTTTTGAGAACTGTCATTTGTTTCATATCTGTATAATCTGTGCCAGATATACATATATGAAAATAAAAAGTTTGTGAATTGTTTTAAAAAATTTATGAATACCTACAGTACATCAGAAAAATCATTTGTATTATTTGAAAATCTAATACAATTTTTGTTTAGACGATGAAATTGTATTATGATTGTCGTCTGTAAATACCTTAAAAAATATTGTGTATGGAACACACTTAATGTTTGCACATGCACAATACGTATTAGTCAGATGAGACCGTCTCGGCAACAAATGCAATATTTGTTAATTGTCAAATGACTGGTAATGTCAAAATATGTTGTGCACATGAAAAATTACTACTCGCCTGATTTCATTTAATCCACTATTTTATGTATTGTATTTGATTTACTTACAAAATTATATTTTTATACACAATTTACAAAAATTTCAGTTTTCTATTATTTTTAATTTAAAATAAATATTTTTTGACAACATATATAAAGAAAGTTTGACAATAGCGTTCACAACATATGCAAACAAGTAATAATCAGCTGTGTTCGTAACTTCACCTTATTAAATACACCTTGCTTATAAATATAATTTTTAATTTTCATTTCAAGATGTTCAATTATTATATAAATTTTGTCATAATATGTACTTTTTATTTTTATTTAACATGGAGAATGTTGCTTATAAAACGTTTCGATATTTTTCTTATTATTTTATTTAATCTTAAAATGATAGCTAATGGCCAATATCTCTCAATTCAAATTAATTATGGCACTTAATTTTAATAATTTAACTAATTAAGCGTACGATGTTTTCTAAAAATATTGAATTCTTTAAAAGTTCTGCAATATGTATTATTACTGTGATATATATTGCCATTTCTTTTGTTATAATTTTTTATTTGAAATTATGTGATTCACCTTCATTCGCTTTTTTTTTTGTTCATTTTTCATTGTACAGATGTATAAACTCGAGTATATATTTATAAATGTATATACATTTGTTGTTTGTATGTTTATCTATAATGTTTGTATATAATAGATTTACTCATAATCTAAATATTCTATGTTCTGTTTGGGTTTTAATTTAATTTTTGTTAAATTTTGTCGTTGATAACAAATAAACAAAGCTGGTAAAGTTGCTACAATTATTACTATTAGCGTTGCTGTTTCTTATAATATTGTATTAATAGGAAGAGGAAGGTCATATAACTTACATATAAAAATCTTTATACATGCACTAGTACAGGGTCGGATCCAGAGGGTGTAATAGTTCCCCACCCCCAAAACCGAAAAGTTTTCATATAAAAATGAAAATAAGAAAAATGTTGAACAAATTTCATTTTCCCCCCAAATGGTTGACTTGGATCCGCGCCTGCATAAGTATGAAGATATAATTCATATACATATATGTATACAATATTTTGTATAAATTAAGTATTTATTTGATATCAGTGTAAGTAAGCCCTTCGTGGTTTTTTTAATCGGACCATAAGTTGTTAATTATATTAAATGAAATTTTGAGGGGATTTTTTTCAATGTGAATTTAAGGTGTTTACAGACGACAATACTGTGTATTGTTACTTTTAAAATTTTAAATATTATTAAATTTGTCAATAAAAAAATTTGAAAAATTCATTTCCTTTTCACACGATAGTATTTAAAATATATATATATTTTTTTTGTTAATTACAAGTTTAAAAAAAAGTATTTTGTTTGTTCATTGAATGTGGATAAAAAAGTAGTGTAATTTTTTTTTAATCGGAACAGTGTAATATTTTTTTATGTTTACCTATTTTATTACATATTTCAAGTTTATTTATATCATATTTATTTTAAAATTAATAGAGTATTAAAATTATATAAAATACTAAATTAAAATAACTTCAATATATGAAATTGAAAAAAATAAGATTAAAACCAAAATATTTATACGAGGATTAGTGTTTTTTAATAAATATATATCGGTATATCCGCGAAATTTACCATGCTTTGAATATATTTCCATAATCCTTTTTTATTACTGCAGGGCTTTAATTCCCCCCATTGGTCGTTTTGTAAAAACCTTTAATAACATTCCAATATCAATGCTTGTTTAGGTTGTTTAATAAAAATAACATAAATAATACTTGTTTTAGATGTATAGAAACGATTTTTATTTACTTTATTGACTGCAGTAACATCCGGCGAAATAGTAAAATAATGCTAACAATATATTACTGTATCTTAGAAGCAATAAAATTAGTTGACATTTATAGCCCTATTGAACGATATCAGTTACTAAATGCGACGGGTGCATATATAATGAAATAATCGCACCCATCAAAATGTCCACGCATTGACTAGTAGTGGCCATAATATCTTAATGAGAAGCGTCATTTAACAGTTAAACTAATTTAAAATGTATATCGCTCATTTGCTGCAACAACGTCATAATACAAAAAACCCAAATTTCAAGTTAATTGCATAGTAAATAATAAATAAATAATAAAATTAATAACTGACAAAGCCTTGTGAACGAGCTTCTAAAATTACACCCAGGATCGCCATAGAAGCATTTTGTCCTAATTTCAGTAACGTATTATTTTAGTTGCACTTTGCCGTTTGTGTGTTCAACATCGTTAAGTTATCTAGAAAAGTGACATATTTTGTTATGTGTTTATTTTCCATAAAAAATTAAAACTAAAAATGCGTCCCCCGAAAAATAAAATTTTTTTGAGTTATGACAACGTTACAGTAATTGAGCGACGGTGGTGGATCCATCATGATATGGGGGGGTTTCTCTTCTTCTGGTGTCGGTCCAATATATTAGATAAAGAACAAAATATGCGCCACGGCCTACGTAAACATATTTCAATGCATAATGCTTCCATTTGCTGAGAAAGAGATGCCCTTGAGATGGGAGTTTCAGCTGGACAATGATCCGAACCACTCTTCAAAACTGGCAAAGGATTAGTTTGCTGTCAACAAAGTACCTCTTAGGGAATGGTCTTCACAGTCACCAGACCTTAACCCAAAGAACACCTTTGGGGAGAGCTCAAGAGGAAGCTGGAGGGCTGCTGTCCGAAAAATAAGGACGAATTGTGGGAAAAAAACTAGTAAGAGTGGTTTTCCATTGACAAGGACGTTTGCAAAAAAATTGGTTGATTTCATGAGTCGCAGATGCAATGAAGTTGTGAAAAACAAAGGTAGATCCTCGAAATATAAAAATAAAATAATTTTTTAACAAAAAATAAAAACAATCCTTTTACGCGTTTCTATTATTTTTTCAGTAAAATATTGACTCTTTACATTGTTAGTCATATAATGTATTAAAATATAAATTAAATGAGAAATGATTATGTTTTTGCTTATGTTGTATGTCTGATAAACAAAACTGTATATACATTTTTTTTAACAAAACTAAACTTGACTAATAACTTACAAAATTTGAAATAAAGCTCTCGTTTCTATTATTTTTTCCAACACTGTATATGATTTGTTGAATTTTTGTTTGACAAATCGGAGTGTTTCGTCTCTATGTATAATTCTCTATGGCAAATACAATTTCAAATAATTTTATTCAAGAAATAATAAGGGTACTCATTTAAACGTTTAAGTTTCCCATTTGTGTAAATTTGCGTGACGTGTTTCATGAACCCAACTTTTCAATTTTGTGCAAGTTTACACAGAAAATTTATATTTGTTAAAAATGTCAAATAAAAATAAATTCAACAAAAGCAGTAAAAAATTTTTTTCAAATTGTATAAATTTAAATTCTAAAAATGTTGAATGAAAATTAAATCTTTGGAACAAACGATGTTATATGTACATATTTTGGAAGGTTTTGTTTATGTTCTAGCTGTTGGTTAATGTTTCCATACACATTGTCATTCAATCCAATCATTCTGTTCCAAAGTTACACAATTTTCACATGCAGAAAATATTTATATTTTTTTCATTTTTATTTTTCATAAATAAAAGTAAACAAAAGCAGTTGCACAATAAATTCAAGTTTGCGAGTCTAAATTGTCACGCAAACTTATCAGAGTTGTGCAAACGAATTTCCATACATTTTTTGACAGTTCATTTGCGAGAGTGTAAAAATGCATAGATTGCACAGTTTGCGAGGTATTTAAGCGTTTACATGAGGACCCTTAATGTTTGTTTTAAAATATTACATTTTATACAACACAAAATATTTGGTGGCAAATTTTGATATAAAATCTAATACAACTAACTATACATATATTAATTAATTGACACTGGGCTCAAGGCTGGAATTACACTTGTTTTCAACTAGAATTCCATCAACAATATTATTGGGAAAAAATTAATTTTTCACTTGACAACTCACTTAAACATTTCTTTAAAATTTTATTGACAGAGAACCCAATTGACCCCTATGTATTTATATTTAAAACAAATATAAAAATATAAAGCACAAAATTTGCTTGGCCATTAATTAATAAAAAAAATATTCGACTGCTCCGAATCTTATATACCTTCACTAAATTATATTTTAAAATAAATATAAAAAAACTATTTTTAGTAAAAAAAATAGGTGAAAACAGTTTCGGAGAAAAAAATATTTCCATGATCGTGAAAAATCGCAAAAAAAAAACGAAGTGAAAAAAAGTTTGTTAAAAAAATTGTTGGTTGATTTCAACAGACAGACAAATGACAAACTTATGTACCTTACCACCCATAGTGAAGGTTATTTTAATTGTATAGGTAGTTATTTCAACATTGCCAAGTAACCAGTTCCAATATGTATTTGAAATTGCAAGAAATATTGAATTAAAAGACAAGATTAAATTCTTTCCACTACAAAATCTATTTTCGAATAAAAAGTAAACATTTTTTGTTTAAATAAAACTACAATAATAAAAAATATTTTCTGTGAAATTGTCGGAAAATTGTATGCAAATTTTATAATTATTTTAAATTGGTAATAAAAAAACCAGTGACTTTTTATTTGTCCAAAGAAACATTTTTTTCTAATCGCAACTTTTATGCATGTATGTATGTATATCAGTCATAATAACAGGATGACAATATGTAATTCATACAAAATCTTCCAACAAAAAATGCTCAATAATAATTTGAAAATGAGAAATATATTTTTTTTATGTTCTAAAATATTTTATTTTACAATTTCACATCAATGAAACTGACTAATACTAGCAAATAATGTTTACATTATTGATTTAACGTCACTTTGATAACTAAGTTTCAAAAGAAAAAACTAATTGCGTTAAAAAGTGATGACCAGTAAAAGTTAAAATTTTCCCCAAAAAAATATGTAGGTTGAAACGAATTTGACATTCTTCTAAAATAATGTTTAATTCACCTAAAAATTATATTTACATTATATGTATGTACATTAGGTATATAACTAATTTTAGCGAAATTTTTGGCATACCACCACGTGATGGCCAATGTTGTATAAGTAATGAAAATCATTTTTTTAGGTCACGCACCAACACGCATCAACACCAATTTCTAAAATAAACCAAATTTTTTTTTTCTCTGAAAAATTATATTAATAATTTCATTTTTTTTGTAAGTGTGAGGGATACTTCCCGTATTTAAATATTATCTTTTGAAGTTATTATTAAAATAAAATATATTGTATTGCAAAATAATTGAAAATATTTAATGAAAAACTTTATTGCGTTTGGTGCGTGAACTTTTTTATCACCAGCGAAAAAATAATACCGTGATTTTTCATATTTTTTAATGCTCTATTCGACTATGCTATGCCAATTTGCATATTTGCAAAAAATGTCAATAGTTATATCCGTAATGTAAATAGTAATTGTTTGATACAAGTTGGGGTGTAATTTTACTAATTAAGAATAAATAAATTTATTAAAGCTCTTTATTAAAAACTTTGGTGTCTTTGGTGAACCCCACTGAAATTTTCTTTCAAAAATGTTCGTAGAATATTTTAATCCTTAAATGTCCGTTTTGAAAGGATTTTTTTGATTTCCTACAGTTTTGTAGCTCTGGTCAAGTACTACTAATTTCTAAAACTTTTTTAAAAATACTAAGAAATTAATTTTTGAAAATTTAAAAAAAAAATCTAAAGTAAGTTCACATATTATTGACAGACTTCCGTGATGTCTATCGTAGATCGTTAAGACTATGAACGGACACAATGTGACATAAAAAAACTAAATTTTTTTATTCCATAAATATTAAAATGTTTTAGGATTTGACCACATACAGTTATAAAGAAGTGTGTTCGTAATTTTTAGAACTTAAGCGACAAATACACTATACCAACACGAAATTGGCGCAATCATCAAATGTTTTTTATGCAAAACCCAATTTTGTACTTTTTGTATTAAAAACATTATTTTCATAAAAACTTTATTTGCACAAAATTACCCTACCATTGATGGAATGTAATCATATCGTTTACTTAACGTTAAATGTTACCATACAAAACCAGAGCAAAATATTTTTATTAGCATTTGATTGTTGTTTGTATGCCAAATAAAAATACAAAAAAAAGTGTTTTCATGGAAAAATAACAGAATGCCTAACAAAATTGTTATGCTAACTAGCGATCTGCCACCTTTCCCTTATGGAAATTTACACACAAAAAATTTAGCGACTAATTAGCTATCACAAGATTGTTTGTTATGCATAGTGCTGTAAGAGTTTTTAAATTTAATTGCTTTTGAACTCAACACTTTTATGAAACGTAAGGAGATTCTATTTGAAACAGGTTAAATGTGAAAACTATAACAGCTCTATCTACTTTATATACATATGAAGGTACTATATTCATCTATCTTAGATTTTCATGAATATAAGTTTTGATTGGCAAAATATTCAGCAAACAAACAAACCCACATCGTGGTATAAATTTAAAGTAAACAAATATATTTTTTACAATTTAATTAATATTTTTTAAATTTCTCTATCTTAAAAGAAGTAAAAGAGCAATTTTTGGCTGTGCTGAATTATATAGCATGAACAAAATGTATGTGCGAAAAAATGTTATTATATTTTTCGTTATTTTGACCCATTGTCGGTCCTATTAAGGTTATATTGATGTATAAGGATATACTTTATGGGGTCAATTGAAAAATGTAGAAATTACAAACGGAATGACAAACTTATATGTATGTATGTATGTATGTATGTATGTACCTTACCACTCACTCTCTTATGGTGAAGAGTACACAAATTTTATTTCTGTATGCAAAACCCTCTTTAAAGAATTTCTTTTTATGTTTTTTATAAAAAAAATATTTTCAAATGACTAAAGCGTTTTCGAGATATCGCCCATTTAATGTTTATATATATGTATATATATGTATATATATGTATATATATGTATATATACATATGAGTCGGAATAAATACTATATAACCAGAACGATCCTAAGATATCAGAGCCAAGGTCACGTTTATATCTTTCAAATTGTAGCGCAAAATATAAAATAATTTCGACCTTCCTATCCGAATTAAACCATATACAAGTCATATTGAACAGAAACCCTTATATTCTGGTCCATTCTCAATACCTCCAAATATATAGATTAATTGAAGAGCGTAATACCATAAGGTACCTTATTTCTACTATAATTTGAAGTGAAAATCCAGAAAATCTTAAATAATCTCAAATACATACATATTTTTTATAAAACATGCTAGAATTGACCGAAGTCACAAATTAAATCCAAATTAAAATGCAATTCTCACAGAGCAAAAAAATACTCTATCTTTGATAAATTTTCCAATAATGCAAAATTTTAAAAATAAATACACATGTATAGAATTTATTAGCGGCCTTAAACATATATTGTAGAAGGAATCTATGTTTTCTAAGATAGAGGGTTTTGAATATAGTTCGTTAAATAAATAGTACTTAGCGGTCAACCGACGCAGCCTTAAGCTAACGAAATATCATGTAGCATTTAAGCATATACATAGTTATACAGTAGGTTAAAATTATTTTTGTATGAAAACTGTCAGTTTAACTTTTAGTTAACACATAACCAGACTTTGTGTTAATGGGGGTAAGGATAACACTTAACTTTTTGTTTATTTTTTTATTCGTATTATAAATTCTATGTTATACTTTAAATGTGTATACACAATAACTTATGTATTTATATAACAACTATATAAATAACGATTTTTGGTCAATGTTCAGAAAATATCATTAACGACACGCAATAATTGACAAACCATATTTTGTGAGGCTTTTGTTGTTGTTCATACGCCATGAGTTCGAATGAATATAAAAAATGTAGGGTCTGGGTCAAAACTATAATTAAATTGTAGAGCTTTGATTGTGTAGTAGTAGCCTTTGATAAAATTTTCTAAATTTCTGGAATGCACACACATACATATCTATCTATATGTAAACTCTTTTGGTACATATTTTATATGAAATCATAAACATAAGGGTGGCCCCAAAAAAATTGTGAATATTGCCAATTAAAATAAATGTTTATATAATTTTCAATATTGGTGAGCTGGATCAAAGGTTTTTATGATATTTTTTTATATTTCTCGCAAAGGAAACATATGAAACATTGGTACTCGTATCATGTGAAAGGGGTTTGGAAGGTTCATAAATATTCGAACTTTTGTTGTCATTTGAAAAAATTAATTAAAATTATAGGAGGTTTTTGTTCTTTAATAACATGCTTTCTTCTCAGTTATAAATATTATTTGTATAAATTTATTGTAGGGGATAAGCTCGTTTCTAAGCGCATTTCACAGTGGTTGCTTAGGCCATTTTATAATGAAAACCTTTCCTAAGTTCTTAGGTAAGCTAAATATAAACGGGGCCACCTTAATGTACATATCGTCACCTAAAAAGCAAAACAACGTATCATGAAAAAATTCGAAATTGATTACGATTCACTACATCATATTACATATGGGCAATTCCACGAGAATGACTACCACGACTGAAAACCCAAAAACCCTTGAAAGTTTTTTCAAGATGATTTGAATAGGAGAAAACACTAAAATATTACTATGTGTCAGTATTTAAAGCTTATTACAACATTTTATTGGCAAAAATAATAGTCTAAACTGACTATATTTAATTTTTTAATTTAATTGGCGTATTTTAGGCTAAAATTGCGGTCAAAACTAAGCTCCCAATTAGCATATAGTGTGAAATGAATTTGACTCTGATTGATTATTTACTATGTATTATAAAATTGTTTATTGAAACCGAATGTATATTTTCTATTTTTTTAGTTTTTGTATACATATATTTACAGAATATATATTGTTTTATTATAAGAGAAAAATCTGTCACGTACGGTATGTCACGTACGGTATGTCACGTACGATATTAAATTTTATTTATTATAAAATCATCCAATGATTGTTTTTATTTAAATATGACGGATTGTAAAGGAAAAATATTTCGTTTAGTGTAAGAAATTAAAAGAAAACATAACGCCTCTCACGATTCGCATATTTCTACATGTACCTCAAAATTACTTCCGTTTTATGTCACGTACGATATACCCTTAATTCGCTCGTTATTTTGGATAAAAATGTTTTGAAAGAACTTTTTATTTTTTTAAAATATAGCACCCTCTGAATGAAACATACAGATCAAATTATTTTTCAGATACTCTTATTATTGGAAAATCTTTTCCACTCTATAGGCGTACAAATGTCACGTACGATGACATGGAATTGCCCATATGTATGTGTATAAAATTTTAAACTTTTACTATCAAAAATAACCAAAATTCAAAACGAAGTATCATCAAGTGCACGATTTTCTTAAACAAAATAACGTATTCGATTGATTAATTAATTAATAAATATTTTACCTTACTTTAAGTAGTTTCTTAATCTTTTTTTAAATTTGTTGCAATTGAATTTTTTTTGCAGACTTTATGAAAATTTAATGAAGTACCTTTTTAGTTTAAATAATTAGTTGTTAGTAATTAAAATAAAAAAAACATACAAAATATAAAAATATGTATAACTGCTTTTATTTAAAATAAAAAAAAAAAAAATTATTTAAATTTTTATTTTTTCATACAAATTTATATTGATGATACGTTATTTTGGTTTTAGAAAACAACAATTCAAAATAACGTAAGACACATATCATAAAGTGTGCTTTGAAAAATGTATTTCTAGCGTCATTGTGTCATTCAGATTTGATTTTTTTTTTTTCAATATCTCGAGTAGTTTACATTTTATATCGTTTTTTGCTTCTCCTATAAACTTATGAAAAGATATTTTGCATTTTAGGTGACGATATATGTATGTGTAAACAAATGTGTGTAAAAATTAAAAAAATATTAATACATACAATTGGCACATTGTATGATGCATGCATGTGTAGTGTAAACAAATTTCCATAGCTTATAATTGTACATAGTCATTACGTACTTTAGATGATGTCGATGATGATGTAAAATAAAGTCAATAAAAGCATTAGTGTACTTAATGTTTTAAAGAATGCATTCATATTGAAAAATCTCGGTTAAAATCTTAAAAACTAGAGTATACAAATATTAGATAGAAAAAATATAATAGTTTAGACAGAGATAAATAAAAACCAACCAAATATTTTTCAAACTCTATTACAATAAAGAATTTAAATTTGTCGTGGTTTGATTTTATTTAAATTCAAAGTATACATTCTACTCTTAAATGAGAATTTTAAGACATATAAACCAAACTCATATTTTATAGTTCTCTAAAGTTGAACATCTCGCGTCATTCTAAGTCTATGTCTTCTTAGCAAAGGAACCACCAAAAATTACCTTGAATAACTCAAAACAGAAATTTTTAGTTTCTTAATTTTTTACACAAAATAGAAAACTGAATTATAATTATTGTGTGAAAATTGCAAAATGGAAGTTTTCCTTTAATTTTAGGTATTTTACGTTTTCATGCGGAATGAAATAAAAGTTGGCATATACAGTTACGAACAAGAAAATAGCAGTACCACTAGAAAATTTGTTTGAAATGGCGTATAACGTCTTCAAAAATTTTAAACTTAAAATTTTGTTTATATAAATAATCGTTGAAGCCTGTAAATTTGTTGTGACGTAATCTTTTTGTAAAACCAATGATAACTTCGGAAATAAAGACACTTATATATTTTTTTACCAACATAGAAATAACAGTGCTGGATTATTGAATTCATTTGTTTTAATTGATTTTTAAAGAAGTCAAATATTTTTTAAGAGTAAAGTACAATTCAGTTAAATATGTTGAATTTATTGTATATATTTAACATTAAATAAATCGTTCGTTTTTCTATAATAACTGTTTTAGTGGGTCGCGCAATAAATTGCACCATTGCTTAGCGAAAATTTATTTTAAAGTTAAGAAGACAACATCAAACGCCATTGAACATAAACAAAGAATGGGAAATAGGGACTGCAAACGAAAAACTTCACCTCAGGACGATCGAAATATGCAACCTATTAAATCTGCCAAGCAAATAAAAACAGAATTAAATTTAGAAGTTATTGAAATGACTGTAAGGAGATGATATCTAGATGCAAACTTCAGAGAACAAAGTCCATGGCAAAATCCACTATTAAAAAAAAATACATGTGGTACTCGTTTGGAGTACGCTGAATGCCGACTGACTTGCAAGCAAATATCACAATATTTTGAGAACTGACGGGTCTAAACTAGTTTTATTTGGAAGTTCAGACTGTAGGCAATACACTGTGAAAATAGTTAAAATATTTCAAAATTTAGTGATACTGCTATTATCTTGTTCGCAACTGTATTTTACTGTCCTAAATATGATGATAAAGGCTACAATAAATTAAGTTTATTTGATAAATCTTTCTATTACTTCTTCCAATTAATATAAAATCAAATTTTGTACATTTTGGTTAAAGATAATTTTTGCATATCATCAGCCGTTTTTGAGTTATAGCGAATTTTATTTTTTTTTGCAATGTATTTTTCTAACCTCAATATTTGGGTATTAATAAAGCATGTTTGATCATTTTTTCACAGCCTTTAATAATGAATACGTTATAACTTTTTATAATCACTTTAGTCTCAAAATCACTTTCTAGACAATTATTGCAATTTCCGCTAATGTAAAATTTATTATAAAGTTACAGGTTGTAATTATGAATGTAATTTGATGAAACTTAGTACATATACATAATAATAAATGTCATTGGAGATCATCACACTTATTCTATTTGGCGTCGTCGACATCGTCCGGTTAAAGTACAAAACGCTGTCAAAAGTTACCAATTGTTATCGATATCGGCGAAACTATACAATTTTTTGACTCAATATTGACGACGATGTCGACGACGCCAAATAGAATAAGGGTGCATGTGTTTATGCGAGTATTTAAATATTAAATGATTGCATAGAACCAATGCAAGTTCAATGAATCGACTACGTTCTTTCATTGGTGAAACATATTTATTGTTATATACATTGCAGTAGATATTTTAACAGATTTTCGAAAAAAGTCAAACGTAGAATAAATTTTAATAACAAAATTACACAAAAGTATATTTAATTTCATATCTATTTCTATACAAAACATTTTAATCTCAAATAATTTTAAATAAAAGTGAAATATTTTAATTCCCAGATCATATTTAAAAACTACTATTGGATGATATTTTTAATCACTTATGACGAAATTATTCGAATTTAGGAAGGCATTTCGAATGATTTGTAATAGAAACCTACTAAATTTGAATTTATCTTAGAAATATACATCTACATCTAAAAGTTCATGTTTTTGAAAACAGAAATTACGGAATATAGTTTTCAAAAAAAGTTTCCATTGTATCGTCACAAGGTTGTACTACATTTTTATAATGAACTTACCAAAAGTATTTGTACAAATATTGTGACATACAACTCATAAAATAAGTCATAATTTGAACAAATATTTTTTTCCCTAATATGTATGTTTATTTTTGATATCCTGAATTTAAATTTTGGTTTATTTTAAATTCAGGATAAATTGTAAAATTTTTTTATATTAAATTTTATGTTTAACATTTTTGTATGACTACATTATGTCGCTTTTGTTTTCTTATTTTTAAAAAATGACAAAATTAATAAAAGTTTTTTGGTATAAAAGTTGTTATAATTAATTAATTTATTTTGTAAGCAGAAATATTTAAGGTTACAGTTACAATATTAGTTAACATTTTTTCTTTTATTATATTTTTTTTATATTCTTTACTTTTCTTTACAAACTTTTTTCTTTGTGCATATAATTTGCATTTAATTTAACACTGTTTGTTTATATATCTTATTACAGATTATACCATTGGGTAGTGCCTATTGTCAGTTCCCAGCAACGGATCACAAGTACACATGGCGCAAAGTAACAACAACTGTAAATAATATAATAGTGGGCAAACTGTGGGTTGATCAACATGGTGAAATGGAAATTACTGGCTTAAATGGCGCAGCAGGTCTAAAGTGTATGCTTAAGTATATACCCTACTCCTATTTTTCACGTGAAACCCAAAGACGTGTTAAGGGTGTGGTCATGGATCGCAACAACGAAGTCAAATGGGTTATACGTGGAGCTTGGGATAGTAAAATTGAAATTGCCCCGGCTCTGTCGACTTCCGGACCATCGGATAGTCCTGTCTATGAGACGGGTGCTTATAAAACTGTTTGGCAAAGACGAATGCCAGCGCCAGATAGTGAGAAATTCTACAATTTCACACTATTAGCGGCTCAACTTAATGAAATGGAGGAGGGTATAGCACCTACAGATTCACGTTTACGACCTGATCAACGTTTAATGGAAAACGGCCAGTGGGACGAAAGTAATCGCGAAAAATTGCGCCTCGAAGAGAAACAACGAGCCAAAAGAAAACAACGGGAAGGGGAAGCTGAAGCAGCAGCTCGCCGCGGTCAACCCTTCCCACCCTATACACCCATCTGGTTTTCACAAGAACGCGAAGAGGGTACCGACAATATTGTGCACATACATACGGGTAACTATTGGGAGCACAAGAATAAACAAGATTGGTCAAAATGTCCAGATATTTTCTAAACAATTATTATACAATATTACTATGAAAAAAATTAACTATTACAAACAAAAAAAAAAAAAAAACATAATATGGAAAGAAAACAAAACTTATAAAATCCAAAAATCATTTAAATTTAAAACTGCAAAAGAAACGTATATTAATTAATAATAAAATAGTTAAACAAAATAAAACATTTGTAGTTAAATTAGGCCTTAAAATATTGAAATAAACCAATAAACGCATAGAATTATACAAAATTAAATCAATAATTACATATGTTACATCCCACACAAATGGATTACGCATCAAGCATGCATAAACATGTTTCATTTGCTATACGTATTCTATTCATTAATTGATAATGATAATGAAAGCACTTAAAAAACAGAATAATATACATCTGAGGTGTACATTACACACACACACACATACATCTCCTACTATGTATTGTGTTATTCTTCCTAATCTTCCACAAATCCTTCATAAACAGATTATAATCCTTGTCTTTGCTCCTGTTGGACGTCGCCTACACGCCTAAAAGCTTTTGTAATGAAACTAAAAAAAATAACAGAAACCAATAACTTAAAATGTAACAAATAAAATATTATAATATTAGGAAATCACACACACATTTTAAGTATATTAAAGCCATATTAGGTACAATATTCATTATACTATGTATGTATGTGTAAAACACCAATATTATTTAATAATAAAACAAAATTAATAAAACACAACATAATAAAAAAAGAACATTTTTAAAATATATATGATTCTATGTTAAAAAACAATATAACAAATAATTATGGATATTGCAAAATTTAAATTATTCAGCAGTGTTATAATAATAATAAAAAAAATTACTAAACATTCAAAATTATAAATTTCGGAAATGATTAGTTGCTTAATCTGGAATTTCCTTAAATAAGCTTAATATGTAGTGAACAAAAATTATAGTGATTGAGTAAAATTAGTGGTAATTTACTCTTTTGAAATTAATGACGGACACGTAATCCATACATATTTAATACAATCACAAATGCGTTCTGGAAAATTCACAAAAATCATCTAGACGAATTTATATATGATTCGAATATTTTATGCTTAATGGCAGCCCTAGATGTTTATCGTTTTTATAATAAGAAAAATTTGTTCATCTGCCGAAAACTGAATTAAATTGTGACACGAAAATATGTTTATTAAAATGTAGAGGAACTCTTTTGTGATTTAATTTAGATTTCATTTAAATTAAAAATACAAGTAATATATGTCTAGGATTTTAAGATTGGAACCTACACTAAATAAAATAAAGAATAATCCGGTAAGTCAAAAACGTTTCTTTTAAAATTGGTAAACAAAATTGGGGTATTTTACATGTTTGGTGGACCATAAGTTATATAGTAGTAAAGTAGGGGATTTCTACTTTAAAATGCAAAAAATACATTTTGCGGCTTTGTGAAAAAATTTTTGGTTTTTTAGTTAAGTTTGAGACAAATTTTATGATTTTTTGTATTTTATTTTCTTAATATATATTATTTTAAATTAGAAATTAATAAAAAAAAAAATTTGAATTTGTGTGAAATGGACGTGTTTTGGAAATGAAAAAGTGCTAAATGTGTTGAAACAAAATTACAAAATAATGTGTGTTAATGAATTTACATACATATACATATTAAACTTTATTTATTCGACAATTTATAGTTAAAATTTCGAGACTTATGATTTGTTTATATCTCTCTCAAAAATATAGAGTCGGACGGACTACTGTTACTTTGAAATATTTGAAATAAACTATAGAACAGAGTTTAAATTTTTGGTATTGAAAAAAAAAAAATTATGGAACTCTGTGTGTCTGGTGAAAATTAAAAATGCACCAACACTTGTACATTTTTGTTACTACACATATTTAGAGTTAGGTTCTTTTTCATTAACATGTTGTTATACTTTGTTTATTAATGTGTCTCTTTTTGTTTTAAACTTAAAATTAAGTAAAGGCAAAATGTCCTTTTGTTTAAAATTGTTTTTGTTGGTAAAATGTAATATATTTTTGATAATTTATCAATAAAAAATATATATATTAAAATCACGGTTTCCCTGAATTAATCGCCACTGTGGACACGTTTGAACCCTATTACCACTAAATATTGGGTTATCAATAATAAGATGAATGCCACGTTCGTAGCAATTTTTTTAATTCAAATCAAGTTTAGTGTGACTAATTTAGTTCAAAAGAAAAGCAGGAGAATTTTAAGCAGACTTAGTTTTTATTCAATTTCAAACTTTGTCATAGAACGTCACCCGGCAAATATTATCCTAAGTGCAACCTTTTAACGATTTTGAAAAAAGGAAAAAAAAAAAACTGACTACTACTTTTGTCACATTACATCTTCTTTAATTGCTTATATTTTAGGATCACGCATTTCGATTCTTTTGAGCGTTTAGTCTACTCCAGATTAGAAAAATGAGTCCAACGTATTTCCAAGTATTAAATACTAATTTTTTGGAGACCACGAAAGATGTTAAAATTGCTCGATCAAAGAAAATACGTTATGTCGTAATCAGTTGGAATCGGGTTTTTTGTAGTCTGAAATAAATTCTTAATAAAATTAACAAAAATTAAAAATAAGTTGATATTGTATTACGCACAGGGTAGAACTGAGAGTAAAATATATTTAAAATATTTACTCTCTCCCAAATTTTATGACTGACACAACAACAAAATACATCAATTCGCATTATTTTGTTTGACAACAGACAGAATAGCGGTACCGGTATTTTCGATTATTTCGGTAACGGTATTTTGAAAGGGTATTTTAGCAAATAAATACGCATCGTTTGAGCCACAGAACTAAAAAAAAGTAAACTTTTCAAGAGAGCAAACAAATCGGTTTTACTAGCGAAACATTGAGGAAATAAACAACAATGCATTTCTATAATATGTTTTAAAAAAATGTTTTTAATTTATACTATTTAAAAATTTAATATTTAACCATCGATGTACTCATAAAAAATAATGTAAAAATAAATATTCCGATTGTATTCCTAACAATTGATGTATTTTGCCGCGGTAGATAATTATTTTATAAAGGTACAAGGCATAGGGTAGAACTAGAGACGCAACTGAGAGTAAGCTGAGAGAAAAATAATTACTCTCTCCCAAATTTTATGGCTGACAGATTTATATGTATTTTGTAAGAGTAATGTTTTTGACAATAGACTTTGGTTTTTTGTCTCACAGTAACGCTTTTATGTCTATTTTATTCTAGGGTACAAGGTACCTTCAAGTACCTTTAAAGAAGAATTTTTCTTATTTGATATTACCCAAAATTTGTTTGTTGATTACGTGATTTCTGAATTAATTTCTTAAGAAGATAAATATAAAAATATTTATGTATGTCCAATATTTTTAAGTTATAGCCATTAATAATTTATATGTATGTATTCATTAAAGCTATGTAAAAAAAAACATAATGAAAATAATTTAGGGATTTTTTCCTTAAAATTTTGTAACTATGTATTTTCGTGAGATGTTTTTTTTGTTCTTCTCTCAATTGAAAAGAAGAAAACTCTTATAAAAATATTATACTGCAAAGATTTTTAGAAAAATATTAAATAAAAAAAATAAAATAAAAATATATATTACAAAATATGTATGTAAGTATATGGAAAAAACTAGTGTTTGAAAAATTAAAAAAACATAATAAGAATCATTAAATAAAAGTTATTAAAAAACAGAGAGAAAAGATAAATTCATTTAAAACATATTCAAATAATACTGGTAAAATGTAAAATAAACCGACTTTTTCATTTATTATCATAATCTAGGTTTAAATTCTCGAATTTTTATACGAGCGAATACTTATTTATGGAATTCCCTTATTCGATATCGAATACAAATCCATACAAGCAAGTTTTTACTCGAAAGCTAAGAAGCATTCGAAGTTTATTTCGATTACGAATGCGATAATTATCCCCCAGAGTTCAAAATGAAATTTTTGTCAATACTAACGTATGTGGAAAAAATACCAACAAAATTTACTCTATCTTAACCCAAATAATATATAAAACCGTTATCAAATAGTACAATGTATCAATTTAATGTAAGAAAAAATATTTCACATCCTTGTTCTTTTGTGGCAGGATTTTATCTATAAGTGTTTAAAATACCGATTTTAACACTTGAGTCTATAAATTCTCTTACATTTTAAAAATCAAAAAACCCTAAATACGTTTTAATTTGAAAACATTGGGGCATTTTATTATTTGCCCCATATATTAATTAGAATTGACGGTCAAACAAAATTCCAAAAAAGTATAAATTTGCAATTTACAGCGTATTGATAATAAAGAGGCATATGTGTACTTTTTTTTTTTAAATACTTTTTATGGTATCAATAATTGGTTTATTTTGAAATAACTAAAGGCTAGATTTTCAAAAAGTTGTTGTGTAAAGTATAAAGACAAAACAGAGTAAAGGAAGTATTACAATAAATTTAATTAGTTTGGTCATCTCTGGATTGTGGAGAGCTTTGAAGGGTTTTTCTAATAGTGAATCAAGGTGTTCTGAAGTTGGTGTTGATAATATCAATAGGTATGTACTTCGTAGACAATGCAAACTCAGCTAATTTAATTTGTTCTGATTTTAATTTATTTAATGATGTTGATGGTTCTTTCTCATTTAGATGTACTCACGAATTTATTCACGATTTATTTTTTTTTTAAATTATAAAAATTGAGGTTTTATTTACCTATATATATTTTTTTTAAATTGGAAGAAGTGATAGCGAGCCCATGTTAAGTCCACCAGATTTTTATATTAAATCTGTGTAAGTATTGATTTAAATCTCTACGATTTGTCATGGCTTGAGTTAGGAAATAGCTCATGCTACCGTGCTTTCTTTCGCGCCATACTTTTATGTTGGAAATTAAATGGTGCGTCCACCATCCCCATTCCTCTTTATCAACCATATATATGGTTACAGTAAACATGTATATGTTTGTGACAACCATTTATATGATGAATAATTTTATCATAATATGTTGTTCTTAGATTATGATATCCATAAGCCGAGAGCAACATAATATGGTAAGTCTTTCATCATATAAATGGTTGTCACAAACATATACATGTTTACTGTAACCATATATATAGTTGATACAATCATGTGAATCGTAAATTAACCATATTGTTGTTACCACAATCATATATATAGTTACTGTGACTATAATATTGTTAAAAATTTTGAAATGTTTGTGTTGTTTTTCTGTAGCGAGCGAGTACTTTGAGTGGAAATTTTACATGTATTTTGTAAAAAAAACTCAACCTGTGATTACTCATACAAAAATCTCAAATATTTAAAATCGTTAATAACTTCGTAAATAATGCGATTTTAGGGAAAATACGCTCAATTTGTTATCACTCATATTTTATACCAAAAATCGACCCAAATATTTTAAATCGTTAATAATAATTTAAAGGAAAATAAGCTCATCGCATATTGAGCTTATTTTCACTATACCAAAAATCTACTCAAATATTTGAATTCGTTAATATCTTAAATCTTTAATAACTTCATAAATACTACACTTTTAGGGAAAATAAGCTCAATCTGTACAAATCCGGGTAACCGTTTGGTATTTTTTAAAAAAACGGTTTTGAATCGTTTGAGACCATAGAGAAAATATATGTACATAGAGCGGAAACTAGAAAAAAAAACTCAAACCAAAAAGTTGTTTTTTGACGAAAAAGTGGAGAAAATTATGTACGATTTTTACAGTGGGTAGATATGACCATGACCGCTGTACATAGATTTCTTGCAAAATTTTTTAAACAAAAATTTAAAATTTTAATAGTTTTTAACCAAACTTTTTTATTATTGTCGTAAATTATACTTTGGCTCTTAATTCATTAAAATATCTTCAATGCATATAAACACAAGTAAGAAAGTATTGTCGGTCAAGACATACCGACAATACTTATGGACCGATCGTCATCACATTTGATAGTGCGTGTTAGGCTTATATAAACCATATTTGTGCTGAATTTGGGTTGGATATATATATATTACATATATATTTATGAGAGCTTAACTATTTCTAGATAGGGCAGTTGTATGGAGGCTAGGAGAAATAATGGGCCGATTCTAACCAAATTCAACAGGCTTCGTCCTTGGGGTAATAAAACAGTGTATCCCAAATTGTCGAATTGTCTTTGAAATTGTGACGTGTAGTTTGATTACAAGGTCTACATGGACGGATGCACATCGCTCAATTGACTCAGAAAGTCATCCTAAGCAGATTAGTATACTTTAAGGGTGGGTGCTGCAACAATATTTTTGCTCGTTGCAAACATCAGCACTAACCCAATATACCCTCCCCACTATAGTCGTGTAGCGTATAATTAATGCCTTTCAACAATGAAAAAAACGTTTGAATATTCATTGGTTCTAATCGGTCATTCGAAAGATAAATTTCTAGCATAAACCAATGACAGACTAAAGTGAAAATGATACAGATTTACCTAAATCGAGCCACTTTATTATTTGTTAAACTTCATCTAGTCATAATTTCATTATTAGTACATCTAATTTAAATTTTTATTTAGATTTTTTAATCAGTAAATAAATTTAATCAATAAATTTATTTTGGTTTTACTATTTTGTATATGATAAATTTAAATTGATAACACTTCAATACTACTTCTTGTTTCAGTTACTGATAAATTAAATGTTTAGATTTATCTACAACAGACTATGTATTTATTAAAAAGTTGCGTATTTTAAACAAAAATATAAATTTCGTTACAATTCGCCGGATGTTTGTGACTCACGGAATATATCCAATGATCGAAGTAGTGCTTCAACTGATGGATCACGACCACGGAAACGACGAAAAACTTCAGCAGTGGGTTCAGTGCCTCCCGATGAAAGGAAAGTATCTTTAAAACGTTTTCCTGTTTCGGAATAATCTTGTGGATTTTGTTGAAAAGCGGCTGAAACATCTGCGGCAATTATTTTCGAATACAGGTGTGAAAAATGTGCTGCTCCCCAATCGCCGGAGAATATGTCTGTCATTGAACATGGATGAGAATCCTTCTTTTCTAACGGCATGCATCGATATACTGGCCACATTTTACGTACAATCTCCAACCAAAAGTTGTCCGATTGATGTAACTCAATGTCCAAATCAGAAAGATACAGTTCGTGGCATAGATTGTAGCCGCCCAAATGGGTCTTGAGTAGACCTATATTTTTTGCCAAATCGTCAGGTAAGGGTTCATCCGTATCAATATGACCTGATACCGATTTCAAAATAGTGGAATTGTCTAAAAAGTTGGACATGACATAGCCCGATACTTGTGAGGCATCCCATTCTATATTGGAAAGTCCTGCCAAATCGGTAAATCGTGCTTTTGTCAACAGATGTTGCATGGCAGAACCAAATGTCTTGAATACCATTTTCAAATCGTCTATATTCAAAAGATATGGCTTGTCATTGTTGGGAGCACTGAAGTTAAAGATTAATGCGCACAATGGTGATGACTTTGCGGCTTCATTGCGGTTGCGTATACTAACCATCCAGCCGTTATTTTTTCCAAATTTGTTCTCCTTCGAATAACAATCAACATAAAATCCTCCAACAGGATGACTACCGCCATTAGAATCACAGTCAAAGACATCAAAGTATTTAACCGTTGGCTGCCATACTTGTGCATCTTTTCTCTCTACGATTTTGATATTGAACAATTTTTCTGACAGTGAAAATAGTCCAGAGAATACTCTAGGTAATGGGAAATATACTCTTAAAGCTTCTTCGTCTAGCTTGTGTTCGGCCAACAAATATTTTCTCTGCCAGTAGGTGACATCAAACAAGTCCAGTTTATGCTCGAACCCACTATTGGTTGCGAACTGTTGCAACTCTTCGATTTCTACTGACTGAGCGGGTCCAGCAAATTGCAAAAGTTTAGTAAATGTTTGCTTCAGTTCTGATACATCTTTAACCATTTTCGTTTGCATTGACATGGTGGCAAAATTCGGGTAACCCAAAGCATTAGCTTGGCGTTTGCGTAAACTGCGTATCTTTTCCAAATGAGTACTGTTCTCTAAACTTTTGTCCATATAATTCGAACATTTGCGCACATTTGCTTGCCAAATATTCCAACGATGAGTGCGATCTGGACAATACTTTAGAAAGCCTTCAACTATTTGCGGTTGTAGGGTAAATTTCCAGGGACCTTGTGTCATTGGCCTATGTTGGTCGATGGCCGTAGATTCCAACAAAGTGGCAGGGAAATCACGTACCAATTGGTAGTCATGAACAACATGTGCAAAACTATGAACCGAAACATTCACTTTATTTTTAAAATTAGTTCTTTCTTTGGCTAATTGCATAAGCACATTCTTAAGACCATTTCGGCTTTCGTTGTCCAAAGATAAACCATTCAAATTGCCTTCCAATAAGTACTTCTGTAAAAGTCTCTTTTCTTCGCCATCTTGTAACTCATCAGGATTTTGTTCCTGCAATGCTTCATAGACAACTTTATTGCAGAAACGCGAGGCTCTAGCATTTCTGGCTCTTTCGTGGATATTCATATATGATTTTGTAGGTATGAGGTTGCTATTGCCCAAATATAATGCTTTTGCTATACCCCACGTAGTATCCAAAGGTCCAGTTGCCTCATCTAGTTCTCTAAATACTTGACCCAATTCCAATTTTTCATTTTCTTTCATTTCATGAATATCGCTTTCGATTCTCTTTACCAGTTTTTCAACAGCACCTGCTTGACTTCCAATTGCACCCAAACAATTTTCTATAGTAATTTCATTGAAGGCTGGCAAACCATCCGGCTTAACAATAACGTCTCCCGCCTGACCATCCTCTCCAATTTCTGGTACTCTGTAATAAGGAATATTGTTTAGAATTTCTTTGGTTATCAGACAGACCTCATGCCGGGCACAAGACAACACAAAATTAATCCACTTTGTACTTACAATACTATGTAACCATTTTGTTTAGCGGTCGTGTGTAAATATCTTTTTGCTGCTTGGGTTTTAGATAGTTGCTTCAATGCTGTTAACATATTTCTTTTTTTTTAATTTATTAAAACTGAAATAGAAATATTATTTAATTTTTTCCACTAAATGCACGAATAAAATGTTTTACACAATCAAAAGCCAGCTGGGAAAGGATGATGTTATTTGCACAGCTGATGTATAGTGTTGGGTAACGAATAAACATTTGTCGGACAAAAAAATTGTGACGTTTAGTTTATATTATAATCGAATAAAATTTCATTCATGTTCTACACAAGAATGTTACACCAATTTTTATTTTTTTTTATGAATTTAAAAGTTAATGGCTAAGCAATACGCCAGGGTATCCCACGTCGATTCAAGTACGTCCCTAGTCGACCTATATCGTCATATAGGAAGCTGGAACGCTTAAACCTTATTATTAATATAAAGAGTGATAATGGTACTCCCCCAGTTGATAAGTTGAGTTATAAATGGTACTCCACCAGTTTACGATTTGAGTTTTAAATGGTACTCCACCAGTATAGATGTTGAGTTTTACATGGTCTCCACCAGGGTTCACATAAATTAAAAGACACGCGGTTGGTGCAAACGACGTAGAACAGGAACCGTTATACGAAGCCTTACATCACAAAATTGTCGAAGGCAAAAAAACGAAAAAGGGCCTGACTGCACTTAATACGCATACCTAAATTGGAGCGTAAGGCGTTTTTTACTTGTCAAAAATTCTCATGCCCATACAATTTGTATGCAGCATACCGAAATAACGCGACGGCAACGCTTTGCAATTGGAAAATCCGATTTTGACAGCGCGTTTAATAGTGAAGTTAGTTGCAAAACACAACAAATGTAAACACATACATACAAAAGGAGAAACAAATATGCAAGAAACACATTTTTAAAACTTTAATATTTAGTTTCTTTGATAAAATTTTAGTTTACAAATCACGAAACAAAAATCAGAAACACCAATACTGCAATGTACTTTATTGTTTAAATAATCCGGGTTGTTATATTAATTTTTTTGATAACCTTGTTTTTATTGTTTGACGTAGCGTTGGCGCTTTTATTTAGGTATGACATTTCAGCGTTAAAGCTAAGCGTAAAGAAACGTTCCGCCTTACGCTGTTATTTAGGTAGGCCAGTAAGAAATAATTGCAATGACGCGCGAGTTGTCAATCAACCCAGACTTACTTTGCGACTGACACCAATTATACATATAAGAATCAGCTGGTTTCAGTAACATGGCAATAGAAAACAAATAAAATGGTTGTGGTTTGAAAAGAGGGACAGATATATATATGACACTCGTTGCCTTTTTTCTCTCGCTCTGAAAACCACAAACATTGAAAAGTGGTTGTAGAACATCAAAATAACCATACGGTTCAATGTTTATTTTTTGACAACTGTCATTTGTTTCATATCTGTAATAATCTGTTATGTTACCTTAATTAGGATTTTTTTTTAGAATTGAGGATAATCGGTATTTTAACTGATTGTTTATTTTTATTTAGAACAAATAAATGAACAGGTTTGTTCATTTTAATTCTGATCTATTTTGTGAATTTATTTTCAGATAGCTTACAAAACTATTTTTGGAAACAAATTTGTCTGAATTTTTAATAATGATGAAAAAGTTTTAAACATCTACAGTAATATCACGAACAACACGAATAAAGTGAATAAAAAGAACAGGAACATTTAACAACTTCACACTGTTCACTTGACAGAACTGTTCAATTGAACCTGTTCGTTCATGAACAACCCAACTCTTGATTTTTTATACTATAAAAACAAAGTAAGTAGAATAGAATACCGCTAACTCGAATAATAAATATACGATCGCAAAGATATGTATATTACTTAAAATGGCTTAAATGAACACATTGATTCTGGAACTCATTTACATAAAAAAAATTATTGGATCTCATATGTTTTAATACCATTTAAAAGGTCTAGACTTACCAATTAGAATTGATATTATTTTTGTTCGGAAAAATTTCATAAATTTTTTTTAACATATTACGCAATTATCTAATATCGGTGTCGAATAATTTTTTCTGAGTAGACGGCCTTTAGCCGGGCGGAAGGGTTATCACCTCTGGGATATATTGAAAACTGCTTCGAATAATAATGTTTCTCTTAGTAGCTAGTTTTTGGGTGAACAAAGGCGTTTTTATCTCCGACAGATGTAAAAAACGACATTTATTACTGTATAACTTATGAAACAAAAGAGAGAAAAACAAATGTATACAATTAGTCCTAGAATTTTAATCATGGTTGTGCCTCTTTTTGAACTTATATGTGCAATAGATTGCTAATATTAAAATAGAAACTAATAACACAGTAATACAAAATTGAAGGATTAAAATATATAGGGGTTCTCGAACCACAGTTCTGTTTTATTAAGTCCATAGAGTTCGGAAATACTTTTTTTTTATAGAAATTATGGTATTCTTAAAATTACAACTTCAAAACATCATAGGTATGTTCTTTTAAAACTGTTTTTTAAACTATTTCTTTTTTTTAAAAAAAGATATGAGTTGGAAAATACGGAACATAACTCTTTAGCTAAAATAAAAGTAATTTGAAATTAGAATAAAGCTGAACTGTGTTACGGAGTTCAATTTAATGATATTTATGTATAACATTGTGATTATTAAATGAGTCGCGCAAGTACGATAATTTTTAATGTATGAGCGATTGTTTTATAGATACAGTGAACCATAAATAGCTAAAGACGAAAAATTTACTTTCAAAAATTTAAACAAGATTATTCGAACTATCGACTTCTAGAACCCTAGCAAATAGATTTTACGAAATTAAGTGTTGGAAAACAGTAATAATTTCTTGAATCACACAAATTTACAGGAAATGTTAATAAAAGTGTATGTTAACTTTTGAAAACACTACTGTTAAATCAATATCGGAAAACAGCTGGGAAGGAAAACACTTTATCTCGCCGGTAGATCAGTTTATAGACACACAAAATATGAATTTCGCAATAAAACTTACAAAATATGGAGCATCACAACAAAATTTACGCAGCTTTTCAACCAGCCGAATAAACTTCACTGATAGAAGACGGGTGGTGGTAACTGGAACGGGAGCAGTAACGCCTTTGGGTGCAAATGTGCAAGAATCTTGGCAAAAGTTATTGAAATGTGAATCGGCCATCACAAAACTGGGAAACCAGTACAACGGATTGCCATGCCAAGTGGCTGCTCAAATAGACAGGGAAAAGTTGCCATTAAACGATTTATTAAGTAAGAGTGATTTTAAATTGATGAGTTCTGCTACACAATTGTCGGTATTAGCCACCGAAGAGGCTTTGTCCGCAGCACAAATTACACCAAAGAACCTTAGTAGTGAGGAACTTGAACGTTTTGGGGTGTGTGTTGGAATGGGAATGTTCGATTTGACTGAAGTTTATGGAGCTTGGCAACAGCTGCAAAAAGGTTACAATCGCGTAAGTCCATTCTTTGTGCCACGGCTGTTACCAAGCATGGCTTGTGGCCATATAAGCATGAGACATGGTTTGAGGGGACCCAATCATTCGGTATCAACTGCCTGTGCCACTGGAGCTCATGCCATTGGAGATGCGATGCGTTTCATACGTAATGGAGATGCAGATATTATGTTAGCCGGGAGTGGAGAATCTTGTATAGATCCGCTATCAATAGCCGGCTTTTGTCGTTTAAGAGCTTTGAGTACATCTTTCAATGATATGCCAGAGAAAGCTTCTCGGCCTTTCGATAAAAAACGTGATGGTTTTGTAATGGGTGAGGGTGCTGCTATATTGGTTTTAGAAGAACTTGAGCACGCTCTTAATCGTAATGCTCCCATATTGGCTGAAGTACTTGGCTATGGTCTATCCGGTGATGCATATCATATAACATCACCGAGTGAAGATGGAACTGGAGCTACTTTAGCTATGCAAAGAGCCATTAAGGATGCACGAATCCCACCGGAGGATATAAGTTATGTAAATGCACATGCGACCTCAACACCTACAGGCGATCGCATTGAATCACATGCTATTAAACGTGTGTTTGGTGA
Organism: Calliphora vomitoria; assembly: GCA_942486065.2. NCBI lineage: Eukaryota > Metazoa > Arthropoda > Insecta > Diptera > Calliphoridae > Calliphora > Calliphora vomitoria. Next base: position 58,829,598 of record OW818029.2, read on the forward strand.
TCATACCGCAAATATAAGGGTTTCATCCACAAAGGGTGCACATGGTCATCTATTAGGTTCATCGGGTAATTTAGAAGCTACATTTGTTATACAGGGTTGTTGCGAAAACAAATTACCACCTTCTATTAATGTTGATGAACTGGACGAAAAGGTTGAACTACGTGTTGTAACTACACCCGAGGTCTGGAGTGAAGATGGTAGTAAGAGACGTATTGCCTTAAAGAATTCGTTTGGTTTTGGCGGAACTAATGCTTCACTATGCATTGCCAGTTATGTTAGGTAAAATAACTGGCAATGCATAGTGAACATTGCCAGTTATGTTAGGTAAAATAACATCTCTAGCATTTATAAGAACTTTGTTAAAAGCATATACATGTTAAGTTTGTAAAAAATTTGAATTTTTGTTTGTTAGTAAATAAATTTAAAAAAAATAATGACTACATTTTTTATCTTAAAAGTTAGTGCAGTTACTGAATATCGTCTTATATATAAATAGGCCACAAGTTTTTTTGTGGTACACTTTTAAGTATGTTATTGTCCACCAATAATGCTATAATTAAAAGTATATTGGTTTTACATATTTTATAAATCTTGTAGATTTTAATAATGAATATATTGAGAACAAAGATAAATTTGTCTTCTTTTTTAAATAGAATGTTAAAAAGGCAGATATTAGGTACATACCTCTATATTTTTTATTAAAATTATCGAGTTTACGCCATAATTTCTTGAAAAGAAGTTGACAATTTCTGTAATAAATATGAATAGGTACAAATTGTTAAATGTTTTTACCACACGTTATATTTAAAATTACCTACCGCTTTACAGAATGGACAGGCACCAAAGGCAACATCAAGAAAAGTTTTTCCGTCGGCCAGAGTATTAAACCATTCCTTCAGGCAAGCAGCATGAAATATTAAACTACACTGGTTGTTATCACATGACACAATGGGAATTTCACCATGTTCGAGTTTATAACAATAGCAAATGTTGCAATATTGATAAGATGTTTGAGAACCTTCTGCCGGTGTCATGGGAAAGAAGCACAAATCAAATATACGTAAAAGATTTTTATGGACATCCAACTCGGCATCCCAATCACGTAATCCCTCGCTATAAACCCGTCTAAGATGAGTAACTTCATGTGTAGGGCCTATAATATGAACCGACATTGAACTTAGTGGCGAAAAGGGATCAGCAAATTGGACCTTTAGATAAACTTTATCTTTTAAAACAAATAAACGCCAATTTTCCTTGGTAGTGGGCAATGGAGGCTGAACCTCATGGCACAATTCATCGATGTCAGTGAAATTCTCATAAAATGGTCTTAAATCATTCAAAGAATTTTTGTATTGTTGCAACATCATTGTTAGGGAAGAGGCTTTTCCCAACAGTTCGTGCCAGTCTATACACGATGGTAGACTATGCTCCAATATTTGCAAACTTGGTAATGCTACCTCTAGGTAGTGCTGCTCGTTTTGTGCAAATCGTTTAAAACGAACAAGTGAACAATTGTCATTAAGAAAAATCTCATATTCAGTGGGTGCATACAGTTTGGCAATCTCCGCGTAAATATTTGTTTGTAATCCATCATTAACATTTGTCAAACTTTTAATTGGAATCTCTATAGGTTGCACTAATGTTGATAAATTGTCAATTAACTCTTCAACTGACCAGTCTGTGGGTATATCAAGTTTGGCACTAGTATATCTTCTAATATTTAAACTTTCTTGTAATTGTAGTTGGAAATTATTAATGTGTGGAAAATTGGGACAGAATATTTTAATATTGAGCCAAATATCCTAAAAATACATCTTAAAGGTTTCTTAATCAACAAAAAAAAAAAAATAACATTTTTTGTTTTTACCTTCACTTTTACTGGACCTTGTAAAAAAAATTCTTTTTTTTTGGATTGTGACATCACGAGACCGGGATATTTTAAAAGAATTTTTTCAATAGGGGATAATTCACTATTGCTTTCACTCATTTTTAATTCCCGTAAAAACAAAACAAAAAACTATAAAAAATATAATCGCACTTTCCACTACTACCATTCACAATTTTATCACCTAAACTAAATAATAAAAGCAAATTGAAGTTTGCGCTTTTTTTATGAACATGCTGTTTGTTTACATTTACTTATTTTAACAGAGTGTTATTAACAGAAATAGTGAGTAAAATTTTTTATCTGGGAAATTATGTAAACAATTTGCTTTAGAATAAATACCGTTAGAAAATAATGATTTTAGATTCTAAAATTTAGAACAAATAAAAAAATTGAGAATTTATTATTCAGCCCAATTTTAGTTGTGCGTTGTCGTTTGTGTGTTCAACATCGTTAAATTATCGGGAAAAGTGACATATTTTCTTGTGTTTGTTATGTTCCTTAAAATATTAAACAATAACATATCGGTTTAAAAACTAAAAATGCGTCTCCTGAAAAATTAAATTTTTTGAGTTATCGTCATAAATAAAAATTTAGATTTACTTATAAATATGTTAAAAAAATAACGATAGTTAAAAACTCATTGCACTAACTAATTCAAAATTTCATATTGCAATATCCAATATAATTAGATTATTGTTTATTTTACTTTTCAGATTCGTGAACTTTCTTTAAAATAACGTACATATTTGATATTTGCAAATTCTGTACAACTTTTATTAGTGTTGCACTTGATTGTTATTATTGGCTCCACACAATTAATAGATATACCACTTTTTTCTTGGGTCCAAATATCATTAATGAATGAAAACATTCTCTCCACAGCTGCATTAGTTCCTTGCAGACTAAAGGCAATTTAAACATGTTTTAAACTTTCTGATTATTTTTCAAAGGTCGAATTTGATGGCGTTATCTCTCCAAGTTTTAAGTTTCTCTTCACTACTAAATATGTTTATTTTTCTTATTTCTTCAACTAGTTTGATTTCATTTATATTATTCCCACCAATTTATATTATCACCATTTCAATACATGAACACACAGCTTCCAAATAATTTTTTTTCTCAAGGTCTAACCAAAAATATTTGTTTCCTGCAAAAAATATTTGTTTCTCTGATTCTTCCATACGATTTGACAGAAAAAAACGGTGACCAGCGTGAAATAAAACTTGTTTTAATTTATAAAAATAAATGGAAAAATGGATTATGGAAAAAGATGACAGAAAGAGGACAACAATTTTATAGATGACAGCTAGTTAAAATAGATGATTGTCCTTTAAAAAAGAGGACGTATGGTCACATTACTCTTTAGGCGTATGCCGTTATTGGAGATGGTGTTATGTTAATTCTTATCTTAAAACCTAAACAAACAATAATGGATCGAAAGCATATTTTTCCAAAATTACGTAGATATTATTCATGGCGTAGTTTTGGTTCATTTAAATTAAATTTTTACACAAAAAAGGAGTTAATTAAAAGTTAAACAGGAACAAGAAATACTGCACTCTGGTACATCTATATTCACATCCCGCTAACAAAGAAATGTCCTTTAGTTACCACAAGGATATATTTAACCCTATTAAGACACTTCAGTGATGTTTTGATAATAAAACAGAAAAAATCTGCTCTAGCAAGTTTCTAACCGCTTGGCTGTAATCTCTATAAAACAGTTGTTATATTTTCCATTTTTTTTTTTTTTTGTTTTAATTGGGTGAATTCAAATCTGAGAATCTAAAAAAATCAAGGTTATCATTTTGATAATTTGTTTTCCTGAAATTAACGATGTGTTGATAACAATGACAGTGTGTTTTGCAGACATTGTATTATTAAAATTCAAAATGCACTTGATTTATGACCTATTTAAACCTTAATATTTTGTAAATAATAAGATATTAAATAAAGACTTTATGTAGATGTACATTAGAGCCACTTTACAAGTAGTAAAGTATTTTTGCAAGGGTCTCTACCTTTTAAAATTGTTCGTTATATCTTTGGCATTTACAGTTGGATCTTTAAGTATGATATATTAATGTTTATTTTCTCGAAAATATCAATGTTTTGCTCTAAGGGCCATTGACCTCATGTAACTCGTTCAAGTACATAATTTTCTGACATTTGGGTTAAACATTAGGGTGGTAGAAACAGAGATCTGGTGGATAAATACTAAAACGGGATACTTGAAGTCAATGGACCTTAGAGCAAAATATTGGTCTTTTCGATACAAAAACATTGATATATCATACTTTAAAAGCCGACTGTAAAAACTGTCTTACTTATGATTATAGTTATCATCCTCTGAAGGCATTGCTGTTAGATAAAATAACTTAGTATGGTGTTATAAATGTTCACAATCGAAAATATGAACAATTCGATAACATAAACAACATCGACATTAATTAGTTCACATTACCGAGAGTTCAATGTATATAATCATAAATCAATTTTTTTTTAAATGGTCGGTGGTTCGATACGCAAAAAGTAAGCTGACGACATTTTCCATAACATTAATTTGGAACGACAAAAAATATTATTTAAATTGAAAAATCGAGAAATCCAGCGCTTGCACCAAATTTTAATAGCATTCAATCGATTTCAGGCTCGGGGTTCCTTTTGCATAAATAAGTATACATACAAAAAAATATACATCCATACATACATATATTTCAAAATAAGTAATGAAAGTAATGAAAACTTACACTCTGATTTTTTACACTTGGTTATAGTTTGTTTAAAATGCAACTTTTGGTGGAATTTTTTTTCTTGTGTTTGTTGTAACAAAAATTACATTTTTCCAACCAAACAAATTTTGAAATGAATACCCTTATTATTATTTTTAATTGGCTTAGCAAGAATAAAACGAAATAAATATTTTTTACATTTAAAAGTATATTTTTTTTTTATTTTTAAGATGGTAATGCTATGCTAAAGTTTTAATTTTATTTTAGGTTTCATTTTTATTATTAATTTTTACCTTAAACGCCTTAAACACATGGCTGTTTTAATAATCCATTTCTTTTCGCTCTATTAACTTAATCAAAAAGTGAAATATTTTCGATACTTTTTATTATTTATTTAATAATTACTTTAAAAAGTAAAGGTATTTTAATTATATTGTAAAATATATTAATGTATATATTATTTGTTGTTGGTTTTTTAATATAATTTTTATATATTTTGAATGTTTTGTTTAATGCTAGAATATTAAGTTACAAGTTACAACTATTAAATGTATATAAATATTATTTTTTTTTGTTTATTATATTTATATAAATGAATTAGATTAATTTGGTTTTTATATAGTAAAAAAAAAAAAAATATTATATAAAAAAGGAAATAGAAAACGTGTAAAATAAAGTAAAATTTTGTTTACATAAATTTATATACATACACTATAAATATTTTTGTTTTATTATGTCTAATAAAAAGTTTAAAATAATTATCAGAGTTTTGTTTATTTTAATTATGAATAAATTTAAGACATTGTCCTAAAAATACGTATTTTCGGTAACTGAAAAAAAGTTGTTTGTATAAAAAAAAAAAAATATATATAACCAAAAATATTAGGAAGACAATAATTGAAACAATAAAATAAGAACACGTTTAATTTGATTTTTCAGTTAAATTTATAATATTTCGGTTTAGAAAATACATATGTAACAAATACGGATTATTTTATGTTGAAAAAAGTTTACCTAACCCATAAACTGGAAACCCCAAAAATATTTAAATTATTAATAATAGACAAACACAATTTTAACAGAATTTAGATTTATGGTATATGGATTTATTTTCCTTTTTAAGACAAGTGGGTGGAAATTAAATTCTGAAACTTTGTTTTTGATATTATTAATAACTAATTTGCAGGATATTTAAAATTCAATTCGCCAGATACTTGCTTAAAGATTTTTTCATACAAAAATATTAGGATTTGATTTCATTCTCATATGAGTTTAGACTTTTTATTTTCTAATACAAGAAAGTTGAAAAATGTCAGCTATTTATGGATTAAAATATTTGTGTTTTAGAAAATTATTAACTATTTTTATTATAACTATTTGATGATGTTTCTATTTAGAAATATACGTATTTTTTGTTTCTTTATTAAAAATTCGAATTAGTTATTTTTTGTTTTGTTTTAAATGTAAAAAATTGTGGGAGGTTTTTTAAGTATAAAAATAATTTATATTTTCTTTGTTTTATAAACATTTTATGTCATGCTACATATATCTTTACTGTTTTGTTACATGTTTTATATGTAATAATTTCATTTATTTTTAATCGTTAAACATAATTTGCCTGGTATTAAAAAAATTGATTGATATCAATGGGAGTTTGAAGTAGAATGGAGTCCGTTAATTGACATGCTATTATTAAGTGAAATAAAAAAATAATAATTATTTGTTCTTTAATTTAATCTTACACAATAAAATAAAATATGAATAAAAATATTTGACTCGTTTACAATTCATTATGTATTTTCAGAAATGTGTAAAAGTATTACATACCTAATACCATACAGAAATACACATAGAGCGGAAACTAGAAAATAACTCAAAATAATCACAAATACGAGTGTTTTTGTTTTTGTTTTCATATAGTGTTTTTTGCTAATACCACTTTGGTTTTTGATAACTGAGTTAGTTGTTTGACATGAGAGATTCCAATCTATGTATATTTATATATGCCTAATACACAAGTCACAGCCGTATTTAAAATAAAAAACTGCAGTATGTGAGAAATATTTTTCATTAACAGGGAGTTATTATTACATGACAAATATTTATCATAATAAACCTCAGAACTTCATATATCAAGATAAAGTTTCCGAAAGATTTTAAAATCACATAAAATCCCGTTTTCACTTTGTTTTTTACATATTCGCAGAAGTGTTCGAAACAACATTGACAAATCGTCAGATTATTATTGTTTAGATCCACCGACCATTTAAAATAAAAAGAGTTTGGAGTGGATTATATGTATTTCAATTGTCCTCTTTTTGATTCCAAAACCCGTTTCTCAATATTTTGTATTCTTTATGAGATACCAAACAAAGATAATAACAACATTTTTTAAAATTGTATTCATAAAGGCTTAAAGTACCTTTTATAAACCATTGTTAAGTGTACAAATTTTACAGTTGGCTCGACCCTACTTTATAAAAGGGAATTTTAAGAATACATGATTATAAATTTGAAATAATAGACGATATTAGTGCAATTGCTAAACATAATTTTAACTCCGCTGGGGAATATGTTGCACTATAATTATATATGATTTTGTTTGATATTCCCTCGGCAGAGAACTACATGAATACATGAAGTTCACAAGCCATTTTTGTAATTTTTTCCATGTTGTAATTTCATAAAGAAAAATCTGATTCGGAGTGCTTTCACCTAACTACTTTAAGTGAAAAGAATCCGAATGTACGCACGTGAAAACGAGAACATCAAGAAAATGTGAAATCGTTAGTTATTACAGAGTTGCAGAGCTTTGGATCTGAAAATTTGATAATGTTATCAATCATCATCCTTATATTTAAAAATACGATTTCTACGCTTAGTTACCTCTCCTCCATATTGAACAAAATTAATTTCGAAACAAATAAACATATTCATTATATAGTTCATTATACTGACACAAAAGTAGAAGTTGGATACATATTTTATGACTTTGGTTCCAATATTTATTTTAATAGAAAACTCTTATATTTTGTTCTTGTAGTAACTTAATAAAATATGTATGTAAATATTTACAAAATAATTTTACACCTGTTACAAATTTATGTTTTTCTTTTTATGAAAAATAAAATAAAAAAACCTATAAAATTCTATTAAATAAAAACACCATAATGTAAAGGAACCAGTAAGTTATTCACATACATATGAAACATTTTTAGTATGCAATAAAGTAAAATGGAAAAGAATATTCATGACTTAGGAACAATGTCACACCTGTTACAATGAAATTTCTCGAAAATTCTGCCGAAGTATTATTAGTTGTTCTGATAAATATTTTTTCTCATGAATATACTCCCTCTGAATGTTTTTATAAGAATGTTGCAATTTTGTAGAATTTCATTATAAATACTGCCGCATAACCAACTATCTACACATTATCTAAAAGTTATTTCCATATACACTGAACACAAACTTCAAACAACTAAATAGCATTCAAAAAACATATACATGTGTATATTTTTATTATAAAACCTGGCCAAAATCAAGGAAACTACTAATATTTTTAACCTAAAACCCTACATTATAAAAAAGAAAATTTTATGATTACATACAAAAATTATTTAACAAACAATTAAAACAAAAATTTGTTCCCTACTCCCGTTTTCATTATTTCGTAGTAAAAAGTTATATTAGTGTTCATTTCAAATAATGAAGGTTGAGTAATTTTTCCTAATGTTTATCTTAAGGTACGTTCATATTGATCAAATATTTGAAGAAAAAAAAAATCACTCTTTTCAGCAAATGATTATTTGATATAAGAGCAAACAATACAATAAGGAAGTTACATTGTGATATTTTCTAAACTTAACATTGTTTATTTAAATTAAGATTTGCTCAAAGGTCATGCTTTTTCCGTAAAATAGTTTTACAATGTGAACGTACCTTTAGGCTTAAAAAAAACTATGAACAAGTTAAGTATAAATGGGGAGACTGGGTTTAAGATAGAGTTTAGTTTCATTTCATTTTATATATTTATATAATATAATTATATTCGTCGTTGTCCTTAAAATTCTTACTTTCACTTTTTATTAAATATACTTCTTTCTATGTATATCTAGTATATGTATATATAGCTCGCATTTAAACAAACAACTATTTCCTTAAGTTGTTATAATTAATAATTACTTTATGTACAAGAATTAAAAAAGAAACAATGAAGCAATAATTATCCTTTTACCACATATCGTCGTTTTGAACTCTTTTTATTTGCTTTTTAGTTCAACAGAGCATCCATGGTGTAACGAAATGGTTGTTGTTGTTTTTGATGATGTTGTTTAATAGCTGGAAGTTGTTGGCGGTAATGCTTATTAAATTGTGGTTGTTCAATCAATGATGACGATGATGTGTTTGATGTTAAAGATGCCGCTGATGACGGTCAGTCTAATATTACAACCTCTGACTTAATAGCTCTGCTCGGTATATGAGGTTTTACAGCTGTTGCTATAGGAATATTACGCCAGGGTTTGCGAGCTGCCCTTCTCAGATCTGTAGGTGTTAAAAATTTACGCGCTTTTCTGAAATACAAATAAAAACAAGCAACACATTTTTTATTATATATCACACATTAAGTGTCATCGGTATTTTTCATGCACCAAGAGAAATAAAAAATAAATACATATTATCAAGTGGTTCTGGACTAAATAATTACCAATTAATACTAAAACAAGTAAGATTGCTATATTCGGCTGTGCCGAATCTTATATAACCTTTAACAAATTATACTTTAAGGATAAAGATTAAACAATTACTGAAAACTTTAAAATATTAAACAAAATTTTGTTGAAAAAAAATGTTGGTGAAACGAAAATTTGTGGTGAAAGCACCAAGGTAGACATGATATTTTAACTAAAAAAGGTCTATAGTGGATATATTGATTTATGGTGTTCGAATATAACGATACAGAATATATATATATAGTTGCGAACATGATAATAGCAGTAGCGCAAAATTTTTAATTATTTTAATTGTTTTCCCAGTGTACTGTGATTGACAAGCAGAAGAGTCATATATACACCTAACTTCTAAATTTAATTCTGTTTTATTTGCCTGGCAATAATAACAATTATTCATTAATAAGGTAATTCACGTCACAATCACAACAACAACATAACTACACAAATAAAATTTACAAAAAAAAAAAAATATTAATAATAAAACATTTAAAAATATCATCCAACAGTTTCTAAATATGATCTGGTAATTCAAATATTTCACTTTTATTTAAAATTATTTAAGATTAAAGATATTTTAGATTTAATATAGAAATAAATATAAAATTAAATATACTTTTGTTTTACTTAATTATTAAAATTCATTGTTCAATTGACTTTTTTCGAAAATCTTTTAAAATATCTCCCGCAATGCATATAACAATAAATGTGTTTCACTAATGAAAAAACCTAGTCAATTCATCGAACTTGCATTACTTCTATGCCATCATTCAAATCAAGTGTCGAATATTTAAAAACTCGCATGAACACATGATCTCCAATGACACTTTAATGTAAAAATCATGCATGTTTCATCTAAATCGAACCACTTCGTCATCACTTGAAGCTCTGCTTAAACTACTTCTTTGTTATGTTATTTTGGTTCAATCATTTATTTGAAATATTAAACAGGTATTATAAGTAATAGATAATAATAAAAAAAATTCTACTTACTTGCTGGCATTTGTAGCTCTAAAGTAAACATCATCTGGTGCATCCATCCAACTAATAACCTGCTTGCGGCCATTACCTGTACGTGCCATTTGAGCAATTTTCGGTTTTCCATTAAGCTGTAAGAAATAAACGTTAATACAAAGTAAATTTTAATTATTACTAGAAATAAAAAATGTAATATTGATACATACATGATGTCTTGATAATGGTTGACCGGAGGCAGCCATCATAGCCGCAAATTGTTCGGGACTTGGACAATGTGAGGGCATAGGATCTTTATTGGGTCTCTTGGTAGGGGGTCCAGCCGGCACAATAGTCACTGTTAATAAGTAAAACAAAATTTGTTTTTACACAAATATTTTTAATGAGCGTAGTAATTAGAATACCTTCTGTTCCATTTAGTTGTGTTTCTTCATGAGGTCTTTTACGCATTACGGAGGGGACTGGTGTTGGTATAATTGTTATATCCTTTTCGAGGTCAATAATTTTATTGGGTATACGATCGTATAGTAGACTGCCGTCAGGGCCTTTGGGTGGCTTTGGAAAATAAACCACATCTGGTTTTGGCATTTTATCTTTTGGTGTCAAAACTAACCACTCATGTGGTCCGATGCCCGGAGATCCCAAACGATTAGCTATTTTAGTAACACTTCCACGATCCTTCTTTTTCAGCAACAAAATGTTCTTTATATCTTCAGCTGATTTACCAGACATGCGAGTTGTAACTTTAATAAAAAAAAAGAAAAGGACAAATATAGATGTTATTAGTGTCAAGTCGTATTGTGTACGCACTCACATTCTTGCTTAACCAGCTGCGTATTAATTGCATATGAACTTTGTCGGGCAGCTTTTTTAGGTTTTATAAAATTTCTGCACATAATGCGCGCCAGTCGCGTCATTGGATTTGTGTGCAAATAAAATGCCGTTCGTGTCTTCATTATCGGTCTGGGTGAACTTGAACTAATTGCTATGCCATGAGCTTGGGCATAATGACGAGCAAGATGCGTTTTTAGTTTAAATTCTTTGCCACAATTAACAATTGAACACCTATAGAATTGCCTCCAATTTATTAATAATTGAATATTCGTTCACAATAGCCAAATGCAATACTCACTTATGCAACGAACGATTTGAAAAATCACTAACTTTTTCCTCTTCTTCTGGAACCACTTTTTTCTTAGTATCATCTATGATGCTGCCATCATTTTTACTCTTAAGACCACCGTACTTTCTCCAATAATCCCAACACGTTTGACACAAACGTGTGAGCAGATTACCACTATTCCAAGGGTACCACTAATAAATATATATAAATTCACAATGATTACAAAAATGTAATTTTAATTTTTTTTTCACCATCATCCTTACTTGTGATGATTTAATATTTGAGCAAGATTCACAGGGTTTGCCCATATTTGAGACATCCGGACCTCCGTTTGTTGTGCCATTGAAAACACCACCTTTCGTAACTGCTGTTGCGCCAACAACACTAACACCCTTTGGAGTGGCAGCATTATACTGCGGTATATATACTTGTTTCAATTTTAATTCCGCTTCCACAGCCTTAACACGTTTCTGTTGGACATAACGATCAGTCGTTTTCCACATGTAATAATATTCAATTATTTGTTTTAAAGTCTTCCAAGGCAGCTGTAAATGAATGTCCAACTAAGCAATTGATTCAAAGTGAAATTGTGTCGAAATACTTACGAAATCTTGTCGTATATCATTGAAATCCTTCCCATATTTATCTAACGCTTCTTCAAATAGATTCGCTTCGGAAGCACTCCAATCTTCGATTTCATCGCGACATAAAACTGGTCCAGTGGAAGGAACTAAAGAACACATTGCCTCTTCAATGGAATAATTATGTTTGTGCAATGTGTCCATGGCATGAAACTGAAAATACAAATAAATATGTATACATTTTATAAAGATGCAATCGAATAGTATTAATGTATATGTATGTAGTACCAGAGTAATATCACGACTTGCTGCTGCCGCTGACATATGTAATGAAGGCTGTTTAACCGAACTACTACAATCCAAAGCTCGTGCAAATGTGCCAATAGAACGCGATACAACCAAAAACTGATCGATTTTTCGATCTGTCAGTACATGACTTGGAGTCCATACTAATGTTTCTAATTCTTCTAATTTACGTTCATCGGTGGTAATGTCTTTAAGCTTAGCGGGAATTTCACTTTGATAACGACTACCAACACGGATTTCACCTTTATCAGCCAATAGAGTTTTTTGTGTGGGATCAAATACCAAACAATAGAAAAAGGTATCCTGCATACATATAAATATAAAGAAAATCATTTAATATCTCTCAAAAATATATGCTTATCAGATGTTAGTACATATAAAAAAAATAATGATCACGTTAAGATAATATTATTTCGGAAATTTACGACTCACGTCTTTATTTAAATAACTTTGCAGTGATTCCGTTTCATTAAGCAGTGTCACCGAACATTTGCCTCTTATTTGTGTGGCGGGTAAAGATTCAACTTGTCGCGATAAAAACAGTTCACGATGTTTGATTTGATAACGCTGCTTAGCTGTTAAGGGTTCACCTTTTTCTGATGTTCCTCCTGATGAAGCATTATGACCCGTTGTTGCTTTATCACCAGCAGCCGAAACAGGACTTGTACGTTCTTCATCTAGGGCAGCTATAACGTAAATATCATCATTACTGATTTATAATAATAATAGTAGTACATATTTAAGGTATTTTTGTAATAAAATCTATTATTAATTTTCTACATATATACTCAAACTATTGAGTTAACTACATTTTCTTACATAAAATACCAATAATAAAACAAAAATCAAATAATTTGAATTTTTTTTAACTAAAATATAAAAAATCTACAGAAATCCAATTGAGGTTTTTAACTAAGTATTGTAAGTAGTAGAAGAGTTTGTGATTGATACCTATCGAAGGATCAAGAACAGCTTGTGCCGCTTGTTCTTCTCCTACTGGTGTTCTAAGCCATGTTTTCTTCAGCTTCATTGCCAGTGGGGAGTCTTCAGCTGTGGCCACTACATAATTTAGAAAAACAAATTTCAGAATTATGTTTTAGTTTTTAACCAAAATTCAATGGATTTTATGAATTTATTTAAATGCATATATAACAAAATAAAATTGGTTTATTAGTATTAAAAATATTTATTTATGTATTTGCTAGCTTTAAAAAATATTAATGTAAAGTTTACCCTCAGTTGGAAAAACGCTGATTCACACTATATTATAGAGCAATTATATTACTTTCATCTGTAATCAAATTACTGGAGAAAATAATTAAGGTAAAGTTAACCACGTATCCAAGAACAGTTTCTAAATATGATCTGGGAATTCAATTTACTTTCATTTAAAATTATGTAAGATTAAAGTTATTTTAGATTTAATATAGAAATAAATATTAAATTAAATATACTTTTGTTTTACTTAATTATTAAAATTTATTGTTCATTTGATTTTTTTCGAAAATCTTTTAAAATATCTTTCCCAAAGCATATCGCTCATTTGCTGCAACAACGTCATAATTCCAAAAAAAGTCTTTTCGAGAAAAACAGCGAAAAATTTTTTAACAAATCATGCGATTTCAAAAACAAGTAAGAGAGATATATTCGGCTGGGCCGAATCTTATATACCCTTCACCAAACTATACTTCAAAATAAAAATTTTAAATATTTTTAGGTAAACAAAATTTATTTTTTTTCCAGTTGTTTTTTTTCATTTTTTGAAAAAATTTTTTTCGAATTTTTTTTTTTTAAATTTTTTATGTAAATTTTTTTTATTTTTTTTATATTTAAATTTTTTTTTTTTAAATTTAAAATATTTTTTTTTTAATATTTAGCCAAAAAAATTTTTGGTGAAAAAAAAATTCGGGTTAAAATTTTTTTTCCCGATTTTAACCCATTGTAGGTCCAACTTACTATGGTATTATATACGTCGTTGCAAAGGTCTTTGAAATATCTATCATTAGATGTCCATATTGTCTATATTAATGACTTAGTAATCCAGATATAGGTAAAAAAATAGGTAAAAAATCGAGGTTGTCTTGGTTTTTTCCTTATATCTCAGCCATTTGTGGACCGATTTTGTTGATTTTAAATAGCAAAATTCTCGAAAGCATATCTGACAGAATTATTGAAGATTTGGGTCCCGAAGATATCTGGGGTCTTCAGAAAATTGATTTCAACAGACAGACAGACGGACAGACAGACAGACAGACAGACAGACAGACAGACAGACAGACAGACAGACAGACAGACAGACAGACAGACAGACAGACAGACAGACAGACAGACAGACAGACAGACAGACAGACGGACATGGCTTAATGGACTCCGCTATCTATAAGGATCCAGAATATATATACTTTATAGGGTCGGAAAATTATATTGTGGAAATTACAAACGGAATGACAAATTTATATATACCCTTCTCACGAAGGTGAAGGGTATAATAAAACCTGATTTAAATAGTAGATTTTAACATCTTTCTAATCAGTTTTTAACCCAAATTTTTGCTTGTCAAATATACGAGAAAACATGAATTTTAATTTTAACTTTTTTGAAAACTGATAAAACTATGGGCCTGGCTCACTAAATGCGACAACAAATAAATTTTAATTTTTTTATTGTTTTCAATATAAAATACGAAAGAAAATGTTCGTTCGCATTTAGTGTGCCAGGCCCTAAATATTGTATTACTCACTTTTAAAAACCCGGAGTTCTAGGAGGCAGTCCCGAACAAATGATTTTACCCATCAATTAGGGCGGGAACTGGTTACTTCAATAGCTACGTGACTAGTTATTTTAACACGTGCATGTCCTAAGCAGGGGGTCAGTTGACCATTTTTGACTACAATGAGACTGTCAATAGCTGGTCCAAAGTAGTCAACGCATTGTATTCACATATTGGTTAAATAGCGTCAGTTACCTTACTAGCTACCTAACTGGTAACATGTTCAGCTACATAACTAGTTATTTTAACATGTACGGGTGCTAGTTGACCTCAAATAGTCTGCTAAAAATACATATCATAGGCAGTCCAATAAACGATAGCTTGTAAACAAACCTTTCTTCGACAACACGCCAATGGATTGCTTCTGGTGGGTAAAATAACTACTTTCTAAAGTGCAGTACAAAATAAACGTTTAAAGTGACTTCACTATAGATTACTAAGAGACACTAGAGACACTAATCATCTTCGAATGATTGAAAAGCTTAGGGATCAATTTGGATTTTCCAGACCTAGTTGTAGGCTTATTTTATCATATCTTAGTGGTAGATCGCAGTTTGTTTCGATAAACGGTACAGATTCTGACTTGCTTCCTCTGAGTTCAGGTATTCCTCAAGGTTCAGTTATTGGTCCTATTTTATTTATACTCTATGTTAATGATCTTCCTGCTAGAGTTAACTCAAATTTGTGCAAATCATTTATATTTGCGGATGACGTTGTTTTGCTCTTTTCTTGTGCTCGTGACTTTATTGATGTATTGGAAAATAACATAAATTTTTGTCTCCAGTCTGTCTCTAATTGGACTAGAGATAATTGTTTATCAATCAATACTTCAAAAACAAAAGCCATAACATTTGGCCCTTCAACTCGTTTTTTTGTTGACCTTAACATTTTTTTCGATGGTGTTAGAATTGATTTTGTGAACCAACTCAAATGTTTGGGCATTTTATTAGATAACAAATTGGAATTTGATGGTCATATTGATTTGATATTCTGTAAAATTTTAATGACATTGCGTAAGATACATTGTACAAATCTATATTTGCCTCTCCATATCAGATATAAGCTAGCTTATTCTCTTCTAATGCCTCAAATTTTTTATGGACTTGAGGTTTTTTCTTGTACACTTGCTTCTAATCTAAATAAGTTAAAACTAATTGTTAACACTATTGTACGCTTCGTCTATAATATAAAAAGACGTGAACACATTTCTAATTATGTTTCTACATTTTTGGGCTGCTCTTTTTCTAACTTTGTCAAAGTTCGCTCCTTATTTCTCTTTTATAAAATTATGAAAACGTACAAACCGTTGGCACTATATAAAATTTTTACTTTTTGCCGTTCTACTAGAAATCCTCAAATTTTAATTCATAGAATTACCAACTCATTCTATGAAAGATCATTTGTTGTAAAAATTGCTCGATGTTGGAATGTGTTGCCGTGTGAATTGCGTATTTTTTCCCAATGTAATAATACCTTTAGGCTTAAATTGCTGGAACATTTCCAACGGAATGCTTCTTAAATAATTTTTACCTTTTACTGTTTACTAATATCTAACAACTTATCCATTCTTAACTTTTATTTCTTGCAAAATGATTGCTTACCTCTAATTATGGACTATTTTTTTATCTTTTTTTTGCTGCTATTTTTTATTTTTCATTGTGAATTTGTATTACGGCTGGGGAGCCATTTTAAATACATACTTTTGTATTTTTTTTCTTTATTTCATTTTAATTTAACTTTATACATACTCAGGAATTGTTACTGTGTAATAGAATTTTTATGGCCTTTATAGGCTTTTATTACATGAATTGTGAATAAAAATAAATAAAAATAAAGTAACTATTGACTTCATGCTATGTTACATGGGATATCGGTATACTTAAGAAAAAATAAAAATTAACTGTATGAGAATTATATCAACACAATTTGTATAAAACCTGTTTGAACGAATTACTCACAAAACGTTTAAAGTGACTACACTCCAGATTACAGAGTGACAATTGTCTTCACGCTAGATTACCTGGGATGTATAAAGTAACCAGTTGTCTTCCCTCTGCACTACGTGTGCACATACGTGTCAAATGACCAAAATATATAAATTGGAGTCAGCCAAGTGATAAGACATTTGTGACGATTACTGTCTATAAGGGATACATTGACTTAGAGTTTCCAGTTCGGTTTTAACCGAAGCCGAAACCGCGGTTTTTCATGGCGTAAAACCGAAACCGACAATTATTCTTATGTTTTCTTTTAATCTATTTTCAGTAGAAAAATTCAAAATTTAGAAATAAGAAACAAACTTTTTCATCCAATATCTCTAAAAACAGATCGGTAAAAATATCTTAAGATTTCTTTAAATGTTTTAAATTGTATTACAATAATTGCTTCAGATGATGTAGCAGGCTAAATTTCGCTGGCTAGGGAAGGAAACCTGTTAATAAAGAATGACACAAACTCATTTAAAAATATTGATCATACGAGTATTTCCTGACAATTAAACTTCAAATGACAGTTTATTTCTATAAATAAAATAATGCAACATTTTTGTAATAAAGACTTAGTTATTTTCAAATATCCGATAAAAGTATGGAGTACTAGCTGAACCGGTGCGCTGTTTCGAACGTATATGGTCTTTATGATGTGTTAAAAAATGTTCGACTTTTTTTGTGCTGTGTAATCATATCATCATTCTTGATGAAAATATCCCGGGAATTTCTAGAAAAATTATTCCCGGAATTTCATTGAAATTTTTTCCGATTGTGAACCCTAAAAATAACTTAAAAACTTTTGTATATTTTAATAAAAAATACATGACTAAATGCGTAATGGAAGGGGGGATTTTATGAGGAGTTATCATTAAAAAAACGAATTCTGTAATGATGATAAAAGCGCGCTTCCTGAATGTTAACACTGAAAAGAGCAGTTTCTGATGAATGTATGTGTATTTGTTGTGAGAGTTATGGAGAGTATGGAGGCTAAATAAAAGTCCGACCAAAACAACAAAATCAAATAAGGACGTTGTATTCGGCTATGGCAATTTCATTATGCCCCTTTAGAAAATTTAAATAGCATAAAATTCATAAAGAATTTTCCAATCGGTTTTTAAAAAAATTAATTTGTCTTTATTTTTTGCAGAATAATTAAATTAACATAGAAATTTAGTTGCTGATAATGTCTAATTTGTCAAGTCTGAATTTTACAAGTAGGTATGCATTGTTTTAAATCTGAAATCTTTTCAACCAGTATGATCAATCTATGTATATTTATTTGTATTTGTCATGTTGGAGAAGATAACAAATGCCAAACAAACAACCAACGAAGCATGTACTATATTTTTAAACGAAACACATATACATACATAGATAATCATGTGGCGGCTGGCTACTGGGTAAATATGGAGAGTGAGTAGATGGAGGTCTTTTTGGGTGGTATAAGGAGGCATATGAGTAGGTTACATGAAAACATTGGATGTTGCTAGATGATTGTACTGTTGAGTATTTGAACAGGTTGGGGTGTTTATTTTTAAAAGGGGTGGCGAAAAATGGTTTTCAAGGATGCTTATGTGTACTTCTCTATTATTTTTTTCCTTTTTGACAAATATATAAAAATAGAACAGAAAAGATACTGTACATAAATTAAAAAAACAAAAATTTGGGGAAAAAAACGTATATATTCACAAAGATTTGTATTACTTGAGTATATAGCTAAACAAATATGGAGGGATAATATTTAAAAACAGTAGCGGTATTCAGTGTTTGGTGCGTTTTAGGTTGCAACTGTTTGTTATTGCAATAATTTTGCCATTGACATTGAGCGGTATTTTAAGTAACTTCGCAATGCTAGATGTAAATTAGGTAAAAGCTGATATACAGAATTATTGGTCGTGAAAATGTACCGAAAGATGTTTGATTATTTTTTGAAATTGTTTTAAAATTCCACGAAATAATCCAGAATAATTTTTATTTCATCTGGCGTCCTCTTTATGTGGGGTTTTTCTCTTTTTAAGTTTTTATTTAGATTTGTCGGCTCCATAGCTTGCATTTTTTTTACAATTTCAAATTATTGTTTTCAAATATCAGCTGTTGGATGGAGTATCAGTGATGCAAACGCAATACACGTAGCAAAAAAAGCTTTACAGTTTTAGTATTGCGCAAAAGCAATGATGTGACAATTGCAATTCTGTTTATTTTGTTGTTGGATTGCAAACAAAAGTTACAGTATTTTGCATTTTCACTTTCGCAAGACCATATGCATCAAACACTGAACACCGTTAGTATTATTTAAGGATTGTAAAATTTATAATTTTGCTTTTAAAAATTAGTAAAGAATGTGGAGAGAAAAATATATGTAATTTTTGTTTAATTACATATTTCTGATATTTATTAACTCCCATATTCATAATACATTTTAAAATCTATGAAAGTTTTATAAAACAAAATTTCCATAAAAATTAGTTTTATAAACCTTTGATATATTTAAAAATTGATTATGAATAAGACCTTTAAACATTAATTCAAAGATGAAATAATACATAAAATAAAATTAAAATGACGCCAATTCAACTAATTCATGGATTTTGATGTGGAAAATAAAATATATGTAAATGAAATCACTTAAAATTAAACCAGCAATTTGAACAAAGGATTTGTGTGTTTTGTAAAATTTGTGAAATGTGGCTTAGCACGTTTACACACTAAGCTAACGATATGTATGTATTTTAGGGCGTTATTATTATTAAAATATTCTTTAAGAATCTGGTAAGATCATATGACAACTTATACAGATTAACTTAATTCCCATTGTCTTAGAAAAAAAAGATTTATGCAAAAATAATTAAAGTACAAATTAATTATTATTAAAAACTAGTTGACCGTCCCGACTTCGCTCGGTAGCTATTTACTAATGTTAGTTCTTCAAGTTTCTCCAAAAAGTGTCTCTTATTAAGAAAAATGAGAAGTGAAAAGGAGGCAATATATTTAAAATTTTTATTATCGATTTTTTGAATTTTTTTTTTCTTACAAACTATCTCCAGAAAATATCGAATCGAATAAAAAAAAAAATCAGCCAAATCGCTATAGCCGTTCTCACGTGATGCCATTACATACATGGACCATTTCATTTTTATATAGATATGCGAATAAAACCTCACATCTCATTGTCAATGTGATACGTTAAACTGACTGACATTCGCAAAAAAATCTTCCATAAAGGCCTATTATTTTTGTTTAAATACTAATGTCAAGATCCAGTACAAAGTATATATTTCATTAAATAATTTGTGTGTACATACATGTTGTTTTTGATACATAATATGCGTTTTGTACTTTCAAGTCGATGATGGTATAAGGAATACGTGTATGTACATATAAATTTATTTGTGTATTATTGTATTGTATACAAAGAGTAAATCCTATTTTAGATGTTCGTTAATATTAATAACACTCTGTTACAAAATAACACTTAATGTCAGAACTAGAAAAGCGACCTAATGGGTGTTGTAGGCCTTGGAGAGGAAATACTAAAACCGTTTTAAACGATTTTGAAACACTCTCAAAATTTTGAGTTATTTTGAAAAAAACTGTTTAGGTTAGGTCGTAGTATTTTAGTTCCTCTAACTCAAACATTTTTAGACCGATTTCAATTTTTTTTTTTAAACAATTATGTAAAGGCAAAGAATTACCCTTTCATAAATTGTAAGAAGTTTTTTTTTTCGTAATTTTTTAAATTTAATTTTTTTCTATGAAAAGTGTTTTAAAGACAAGTTTATATAGAAAAAACGAGTCATTACTTGTTAAACTCGGTTTATATTTGCAAAAGTTATTAAACTTAATTAAAACTGTAAAAAAATTCTTTTTTTTTATTTATATGCGCTGGCGGAGAAAATACTAAAAGGGATGTTAATGAAAAGTTGAATAACTTTAACAATTTTCATCTGATTTGAAAGATTAACATCATGTTTTGTTAAGAACTAAATTTTATTTATAAATTTGTATAAGCTTTCATATCAAAATAAGCAATGAAAAGCTACTAAATTTCACGTCATTTTAAAGCGTAATCCAAACCCGTTAAAAAATTTAAAGTCGGACAAAAACTGACTAAGTAACAGGTCGATAAATTGACGAACATCACTGAAAACGGTTTATTTTCGAATAACTTCTGAATTTGAAGGTTATTCTTAAATTTTTTGACACAATTTGTAATGAGCTCATCAATACCTATAACCCACGATAGGTAATTTGTTCATGTTTTTTTCACTGTAGCACCGTGTAATATAAATGTGTGCACAAAACAGGATACATATACTATATGATTCCATTCATACAAACACCCAATCTATGCAGTGTTCAAAGTACGTCTTTTGACATAGAAAAATTAATTTTTTTGATACGTCGTAGTGGATTTTTTTCTCTCATGCCAAAAGCTATTGAAAAATCGTTGACACAATATCGATTTCTAAATCGACCCACCCTAATATACATTTATATTACAAAATTTTTCAAAAAATTTGCATTATTAATAAACAATACAAATAAGAGTTCTGGTCAACTAAATTTCTTTTTGCGGATGAAATTCGCAAATTAGAAATTTTAGGGAAAAAGCAACTGACAACATACTCCCATCATGTACCAATTTCTGTAATAAAGTTTAAAAATATGTATGTTATAATTATCAATTGTCGATAAAGTTTCTAGAGATACTGTATATAAAACTACATAAATATGTATATTTTCAATATGCTCTTGAGCTTCACTCTATTTACAACACGACACATTCAATAGTACAAGCTTATACATACATACTAATATTGCACGTACAGTGCTGTTTAAAATAATATTGTTACGTTTTTACCGTTTAAAAACGTGGTTTATTTCCTTTAAATAAACCGGATACTTTTGATTGCAAATAAAAGTTTAGTAGTTTAAAATTGTAACAACTCTTTATTTATTTAAATGTACAACAACAACAGTCTAAATACTCACTATGTGTTTTTAATACACACACGTTTATAATGCACAAATTTAAATGTACAATACAGTTGATGTTAAATACTGACTACGGCAACCGCAGTCACTATTTATACACACTGTCACCTAGATTGTTATTAACGGTCAAAACTCGTATGTTCGAATTCTAGAGCTTTCACTGTTAATGTTAGCAGCTTAAACATTTAGTGTTGCCATACTTACAAACAATGCTAAAAACCGCATGCTGTCAACATTGTTGATAAGTAGAAGCTTCTACTGATGGACGTGTTTATAAACACGATAAATGTTGCAGGCAGTCGTTACAGACCGTGTAATTCAAATCGCTATTGCAAATTTGTAACAATATAATAACTTATGTCGTTTTATTTTCTGAAATCTTGCAGTCACAAAATGACTACTGACTATTCACATTCAGATGATTCAGATCAGTATGAAGTTAGAAGTGCATTTTTGTTAACATTTGAAAGTTTTTTTTAATTTTTAAAACTTCATAGATTATTCGAACAAATAACGAGTAAAAAATATTATTAAAAAAATTTAATAAAATGTATTTATAACCAGACTTTTTTTTTAATAATTTGTTTGTTAACAATAAATAAAATACAAAATTAATAAGAGTACCAAAAAATAGTTTATAATTTTATTCCTAGTTAGTTACATTGACAATTTTATTATAAAGAATATAATTTTATTCATTTTCCAATCGACTTTGCATTAACACACAATTATCAGAACATCTATTAAATACCTAGGAAAGGTTAAAGTATCTGTAATATAAGGAGTGAGATCCTTAAAACTTTTAACAGGAACGCTGCTAAAAATTTATAGGCCAAAGACAGAGCACGGAAAAAGTCAAGTTTTATAAAAAAATATACATACAGTGACAGACAGCACTATAAAAAACTTAATGGAAGGGTTACCGGAAAAGGTTCATAAAATCATAATTGTGATTAGAACTATAAAAATAATATTTTTTGTAAGTGTAATAATAATTATTTCTTTTGCATTAACATTTATGTATGATTTTTTCGATCTCATTCCTTAGTTAGAATTAAAAATTAAGTAGATGTTATACATATTCCAGCTCTTGTATGATACATGTTGGTGATTCTATTTTATCGTGCGTCACTGTACGTATTTATGTATTTTGAAATGTATGAATGTAGGTAGATGACGTTGTTGGCTGGAAATACTTTGACTAGCAAACGATGAAAAAGGCTCCACCTCACTCATACACTCATTATCGTCGTCCCACTCTTTTTTGGGAACACTATAACGTTAAATATTTTTGGTTATGCTCCCATATTAGACCCTCACTACAACTACTGCCACTCTACATTTCAAAAATTACTTTGGACTAGTATTGCTTTACAGGAAATCGCATACAATTGTAGCCCAATCATAAATACATATATGTATGTATTAAACGCACTTATGTATGTATGTAAATGGTTGTTTATGAATATTGGATTAAAGTCATAATTGTGATGAATTATTTGATTTTAAATTATGAAAATTAACAAAATGAAAATTAAACAATTAAAAAAAAAAAAAAAAAACTATAGGTAGTATTAATTGTAAAAGTATCAATTGAAAAATATATCAGAAGGAAAATCAAAGAAAATTGCAAAACTACAATAAGTTAGAAAACATATTAAGGTAATTAATTCACGTCACCGTTAATACGTATGGTTGTTGTGATTCTGCGAAAGTTCGCATTTTCGCAATGGTGACGTTAAAACCTTTATTATTTGCTTTAACGCAATGTGTACAACCATTATATATACAGACTTCATAATCGTGCCAAGCGCATAAGTGCAGAAGTACAAGCTTGCAGATTTAAATGCAAATTCCGCTTCTCCGCTTAAATGAAGCGGTGCGGATTTTATTGTTATTTGCAGTGTTGTCAGATTTGTGGATTTTTCCCCAAGTAACGGATTTTTTCTTGAAGTTGGGGATGAAAATTTGGCTTTGGTGATATTAACTACATTTCGGGGAATTTCAAAAATGAACTTTTTCGTTTCACATGTAAAGCAGCGAATATTTTTAATCTATATAAATATATAAATGTCTTTGTAAGTTTGTTTGTTTATTTGTTTGTTTGTTTGAGCATCACGCCTAAACGGCTGAATCGATTTTATTGAAATTTGGAACGTAGATAGATCCTTACTTGGAAGCGTCAATAGGCTATAACTTTTTTCAATACTTGGACCAGAAAGGGGTAAACAGGGGGAAATCGGTAAAATTGGTATCTTTAGTTCTTAAACAATAAATACTAAACAGCCGAAACGATTTTATTGAAATTTCCAACATAGACTACGACAGGGGTAGCGAAGCGCACCGGGTCAAGCTAGTAAATTATAAAATTATAAAATCTGAAGACAAAATACTGATCTCAAAAATGTGTGTTATTTAGATCTCATTATTAGGCAAGTTTAAAAATGCGCAATAAAATAAGAATCAAGCCAGCAATAAAGCTAAAGAAAACTGGAATATTTGCAGACAAAAGCATAGAATCAAAATTTAATGTTTAAAATTTATTTTATTGTAATAACAAATAAACATTTGGTACAATAAAATGTTTCTCTAGTTTTCGAATGTAAATTATCTTAATTAAAATATAAATATATCTTATTTAAAATATAATAATATGTTTGCTTTCATCAGACAGACAAACGGACGGAAATAGCTAGATCGTATTTAAGATTCATAAGGACTCAAAATATATAATATATTATGAGGTCTAGTGTGATTTTATTCGAAGAAACTGTGCAAACAAAACTAGAAACTATACACTCAGGGAAAAGCTGCAACTTAAAAATAAGAACGCGTCATATTAATTCAAAAATGTTCTTATTATAATAGAAAACTTATATTAAAATACGATAAATCAATAATATTCAACTTTATATTAATATTGTTCCATATTGAAATAAAAAATTTCAATATTACTAGACTTTCGTTATTGATTGATTCAATATGGTTTTTATTGATTTTAAGTTGTTTTTAATATTTTTTACTGGGCATTTTTGGTGATTTTTGTGGATAAAAAATATTTTTTTTGGGGATACGACACAAAACAAATCTAGGAACAAACCCTGGTCATTTGTATATTTTTGTTTGTATTTCATAGAATTATTTTATTTCTTCTTCCTTGTCATTCACAAACAAATATAAGAATTACGGCGTTGTATAAGAAAAGCATAGCCACTCTGAGATGGAGAGAGCGAAAAGATGAGAACTTTAGAGAAATCGCAATGAAATTAAAATAGATTTTAATTTAGTGCTGATTCCGTCTACGTATTTAGTTGGATTAGAAACGTATTATTATTATTTTTTGAAATAATTCGGTATCTCGGAAACTATTGGAGATATTGTTACGAAAGTTCACATGGTTGGAGGTGATGTGTTTTCCAGTTGATTTACATTTTATAACCTTCCTAGCGCCAATGGGGGCTGAAATTAAATAGTTCTTGAGAAGATTTACAAAAAATACGCTTACATGTGTAGGTTATCTCCATTAGTTGAAGAGATATTTAGGTTTTATGATTTATTTTTTTTGTTAATTTTGCTCGATCTTTTTATGATTTCTTACTCAAACCGACATTTTTTTGATTTGTCAAGTTTGGATAGGTCTGGGGGGGTGTTATGTATGTCTACTTAAGTAGCAATACTGTTTTGGAGAGTACGGAAATACCTATAGTTTTTCTGGATCCATTTTTTTGTTGTAAGTAGTAGTTGTAGTATTTACTATTAAATTTAATATTTCATTTTATTTAATAATTGCGAATGCATTAGCATTAGGCATATATTTATGTTAATACCTAATATCTCAGGAATTTTAAATAGATTGTTGTTATCGTTGTTTTGTATGTTGTATTTGCTTTCAGACTTTGCCATGTCATTGTGTTTGTTGTTTAGTTTTTGGTTATATTGCTAGTATATACATATTGTTGTTGTATACCATTTTTTTGGTTGTTACTGACGTGGCTGATAATGCTGTTGTACTGATGATATTTTGTATTAAGAAATGTTGCTACGGATGCGGATATTATTTGGAAAACACTGTTCCAACCAAAACTGAGTACAGATTTTTTCTATACCCACCATGCCACCTACCTACTCCTTTGTATGTACTACCACATTCATACTCACTATAACTAAACATTTTTCTCTTGTTACCGATGTTACTGATGATATATAAACATCGTTACAGGAACAAGAGATTTGCTACTTAAAATGTTGTATAAAAAAATATTTTAATTTCATTGTGTGTATATTCGTTCGTTTGAAACAGCAACAACGTGATGTAAGGGAATATTTGAATGATATTTTTAATTTTTGGGTAATCAACAGAATGCAGAAATTAATTATGTTATGAAAAGTTCAAAATGCGGCTTTTTATAATATTTTTTTCGCTTTCGGTTCTTTTTATACCAACAGTATTTTCGTAACTATAAAAAATATTATTATTTTTGTTTGTTTCGAAGAAGTTTAATATAATAAAAATAGCTCTCTGTCATTTACTTTCCCAGTAAATACTTGCAACGAGAGAATAAAGTAAAAAATTATAAAATTTCAAATAAAAAAAAAAAAAAAAAACATTTTACTAGTAAAATTTTCAAAATAAATGTGTAATTTTTGTAAAAACCTAAGTCTGTTGTCAAAAACCTAATTGATGAGAATGTATTGCCATGTATTTTGTATTTATTGTATCACCCATATGTGTGAAAAAAAAAGTATTTTTTTCCATTCATATTACTCTCTCCTTTCGTTCTATGTGTTTATTCTATGGTTTATATTCCTGAAAGAAACCTGGGGACAAGTGTCTCCAAGTCACCAGTTTTGTCGACTGAATTTGTAGATGACTCTACTAGCTGTTATGAATTCGTACCTTTTTGTTTTTAATTTTTTAAATACAATGTCAAATGTTAACAAAATATGCAGTTTGATTATCAACATCTACTTCAGAAAGTTATCAAAAGTGTAGACTAGAATTACTAAAATGTACTAATGAGTCTCTGGTTCCAATGTCTACATATGGTCCCAAAAGAAGTACCTAGTCAATAGTAGATTTCCAATGACATGCACATGTTAAATGTCTATAGTAAATAGCATTGTCTGGGGTATAATAAGTCTCTAATAATGGTGACTGTGTCACCATAATAAGTCTGTAAATAGGAAATAAAGTCTCTAAAATAGTTAAATACACTCAGGTCTCGTTTTATGCGGATTTTTTTATGCGGATTCAAATTTATGCGGTTTTCAAATGAACGATTTTTTTTTTTTGAAATCTAACAGATTTTGAAATTTTAGATGTTTTTAGCTTTTTTACCGTTTTTAAATTAAATCATGTTTGCATCACTAATCGTTATAGTTTATTTTATTTTGTGTTTTTTCTATGCATAGGAGATACGATGTATGTGTGTTGTGTGTTACTAATGAAAGAACAAACTGGGGATTTCCCTTTTTAATAGCTTGTGCTTTTTTCGGTGCGTTGTTTTTTGTGCATAGAAAATATGCATGTGTGTTGTGGCCATTGCCATTTTTTATTAGCTGGTTCATTTGTTTACTTACGGTGCAGTGAGTGAGTGATTCGAGTGATTTAACTTTTAAATTAAAATCAGTGCTAAACCTCAATAAACATTTCACTTTGGGAAAAAGTTAGTATAAAAATCGTAAATTTTGGTGGCTTTTTTATTTGCTGAATATTTATTTATCATTTAGGATATAACAATGGAAAAAAATAAAAAAACGAGACAAACGATATCCCTGGAAACAAAAATTGAAATTTTAGATCGCATTTCAAAAGGAGCAAAATATACCGCACTTGGAAAGGAATATAAACTAGGGGAATCAACAATTCGAGCTATTAAAAAAAATGAGATTTCAATAAGAAAATCTGTAATTTTAGGCACAAAACTAAGCACTAAATATTCTTCTTATTCAAGAGACGAGTTAATTGAAAAAGTGGAAAAAGCTCTCGTTATATGGATTGAAGACTTAACGAAAAAAAAAATTCCTGTTAGCGGATATATGATCACAGAAAAGGCTTTAAAATTTTATGAGACAATTAAAGATTCTGAACCGTCAACTTCTACGCCAAAGGATTTTACAGCAAGTAAAGGGTGGATGACAAGATTTATTAAAAGAAATAACCTCCATAACATTCAAATTAGAGGTGAAGCAGCTTCAGCAAATGAGAGCGTTTGCGCAGCTTACCCAGACAAATTTAAAAAAATTATTGAAGACGGGGGATATTGCCCAGATCAGGTATTTAATGCTGATGAAACTGGTCTGTTTTGGAAAAAGATGCCAAGTCGAACCTACATTGCGAAATCCGAAAAACGAGCCAGTGGATTTAAAGCTTGCAAGGAAAGAGTAACATTTCTACTATGCAGTAATGCTTCAGGAGATAAAATGTTAAAGCCGCTAGTAGTAAATAGGTTTTTAAAGCCACGAGCTCTTAAAGGTAAGGATTTAACTTGTTTACCAGTTCATTGGATGGCAAATTCTAAAGCATGGGTGACAACTTCAGTGTTTACTGAATGGTTTCAAAAATGCTTTGTACCAGAAGTTGAATCCTATATGAAGAAAAAAAGCCTTGAATTTAAAGTTTTGCTGATTGTAGACAACGCACCCGGCCATCCTCATTTGGAACATCCAAACATTAAAGTCGAATTTTTTCTACCCAACACAACTAGCATTCTTCAGCCTTTGGATCAAGGAATAATTTCCACTTTTAAAAAATACTACATAAAAAACACTTATCAATTCATTTTAAACAAACTTGAAAATGAACCACTTACGTTAAATGAAGTTTGGAAAAAATTTACAATTTTGGATTGCATTATTCTGGCAGCATCAGCGATCTCTAAACTGCGACCACAAACATTAAATGCATGCTGGAAAACTACTTGGCCAGATTGTGTTGCTAGAAGTACTGGGGAGGAAATATCGACTCTGACTAATGAAATTATAGATTTAGCTCATCAAATTGGAGGAGAAGGATTTGACTCGGTGAACCATGATGATTTAGAAGAACTTTTAGCTGAAGAACCATTAACCGATAACGACGTTATTACTTTAGTTGTTGGAACTGAAGAAAACGTGGATAGTGAAGAGAGTGATTCCGAAGAAATTGTTGAACACTTCACTTCAAAAAAAATTGGTGATATCCTCAGCACAGTTAATGCTTTACAAAATCAAATTCTTAATATGGATCCAGATATGGAAAGAGCATTAAACATTCAACGCGGACTGACTGATCTGTTTTCCGGATATCAAGAATTGTATAAGCAACTTACAAATTCAAAATCTCAAAGTTTGATGACAAAATATTTTGCAAGAAAAGAAACAATTGAAACTCATAAAAATTCTTTGATCTCATCCCCTATTCACGAGATAAATTCTAGTGATGAAAATGATAATTTACCATATGATGGCAATATGATTATATCATCTAGTGATGAAAGTGACGTTGAACCAATTCCAAAACGATGCAGACAATTATTCAGTGATTCAGATTAATCATACATATTAACAGAATTTTCTTAAAAACCGTTTCAGATATATGTATTTTTGAATAATTTTTTGTTTTTCAGTCGTTAATGAATTAATATTATATTTTTGTTTATTTTTTTAATCCTGTTTTGTTTTTATTGTTTAAGAAAATGAAATAAATATATTTTTGTTGATTTTTTTTATGCGATTTTGTTTTGATTTTTTAATTAAAATTTGAATTTATGCGGTTTTTCAGAATTTTGGAACGAATCATTAGTTTTTATATGAAACTAGAGTATCGTTTTATGCGAATTCAATTTATGCGATTTTTTTTGGAACGCATCTATCGCATAAAACGAGACCTGAGTGTATATGGTAATTTTATATTACATTTAAAATATTAACATCCTAATTGCTTTTATTTATTTAGACAACTGGCAGCCAATAATACAAGGTGGCGCAAAAGTAATCCTCCTATCAGAAAATGCTATAAATTTTGCGATTGGCCCCTAATGTCAGTTTTGTTTTGACATTTGTGTAGTAAAAACATGCGAAATACACGTTAATAAACAATGTTACGCTACACTGCTCCAGAACGCGGAATATTGGTGAATATTTTTTTGACTAATAATCGGTCTGTGACTTTGGCACAACGTGAATTTCGTCGCAGATTTCCTGGCCGTCCAATGCCTACTGGTGAAACACTGCGACGTTTAGCCCCTCGCCTCGAAGAGACTGGCACAACACGAGATGCTGCCAGGCGTGGCAGACCCCGGAGTAGCCGTTCTGCAGAGAATATTGCTGCTGTAGCCGAGGATGTCATGGAAGCGCCGTCGACATCGACCAGACGACGTACCACGCAAATGGATATCAGTCGACGGTCTTTACAGCGAATTTTGGTACAAGATTTGAAGATGTTTCCATACAAAGTCCAAACGGTGCATCAGCTGTTAGCTGCTGACCGCCAATCGCGTCTAATATACGCTCAAGTCATCCTTAATCACCACCAAGAGGAAGATGATTTTTCATCAAAAATAATCATGAGTGATGAGGCCCATTTCCATCTTAGCGGGTACGTAAATAAGCAAAATTTACGCTTCTGGGCACTGAAAATCCGCGTGTAACCCACGAAGAGCCATTACACCCGCTCAAAGTCACTGTATGGTTTGCTTTTTTCGCTGGAGGAGTCATCGGACCTTTTTTCTTCGAAGACGTTGCGGGCCAAACGGTTACTGTGAATGGTGAGCGCTACAGATGAATTGGGATTGGAAAACATGTGGTTCCAACAGGACGGTGCAACGGCACACACTGCACGTGCCACAACCGATATGCTGAAGGATGCATTTCCCGGGCGCCTAATCTCCCGTTTTGGCGATTTGCACTGGCCAGCAAAATCGCCTGATTTGACCGCTCCAGACTTCTTTTTGTGGGGCTTTTTGAAGTCGCGGGTTTATGTCAACAAGCCTCAGACTCTTGCTGCTCTTAAAGACAATATCCGTCAAGAATGTGAGGACTTATCGCTGGAAGTTTTGGCCAAAGTGATGGAAAATGCCATAAAAAGGGCTCAAATGACAATCAACTGTGGCGGCGGCCATTTACATGACATCATATTCTCGACTTGATGTAAAAAAAATTAAAAGACCATATAAAAATAATCCACAAGAAGAATCAAAGTTTTTAATTTTTTTTTTAATTACAGCCAAAAAACATCGGAAGTTTACTTTTGCGCCACCTTGTATAAACACAAAACAGCTATCACATTTCTTACTGGATAACTGTTACAAGCATAGTTTTGCGAGATGATTTGGGTCCTAAATCTTTATATTTGTCAAAATCATCAAAGTGACATTTAAAAATTGTCAAAAGTTCTATTTTTCATAGATAACATACACTTTGTAATTTATTTCCATTAAATTAACCACATATATGCAAACATTAACTCAAACGATAAGTTGAAAATGTAAAGATATCTACACATAATTCGATTTCTCTATTTAGGAATTTTTTATGTCAATAGACATAAAAAACATACAAATGGTATGAATTTACCAAAAATGTTTATTAGTTTGATTATCTCTTAATAATTAACTAATAATTAATTAATAAATTAATGAAATTGTTCTATTAAACATTTTGCTTAAGTTATTATAATTATTTTATAAACATTTTTTAAAACATTTGTCAAAATTTTGTCAAGTCTTTTTGATATACGAATTTTTTTAGTCTTAGTTACATATATATTCCTATTGACAATAATACTTAAAAATCGTTAATTTTAAAATACGGCTTTCAGTAAATTTTTAAGGCGTTGTACTAAAATATATTATAAATAATATATATATTGTTTATTATTAATTAGAAAATCATTCTAACTCTATTTCAGAATTCATTTTGCTCAAATATGAATTGAATTAAAATTTGAATGAATTCATCATAAATTAAAATTATTGAATGCATTCGTTTCATAAAAAAAATGAAATAAAATTTGAATAAATTTAATTTGTTATTTATTGACTTCCGTTGTAATTAATTTTTAAATTCAAATCATCCTGATTCTAAGCTATTTCGTAAACAAGCCATTCAATTAATTTAAAATAACTTTTGGATTACTTTTTAAATTAATTACAATTCCTTTCCTTCTAATTAACAATGAATTCATTCAAATTTTAGATGAAACGAATTTTAATTCGTGATGAATTCATTTAAATTTTAATTCAATCCATATACATATTGAACAAACGTTAAAAAATTATTCGATAATTTTGAATTCTAAATTTAATATTTTTTTGCATTCGATTAAAAAATATTTTTTTAAAGATTATTCTAATGATAACCCTACCAGCGATACAACAAAATTTAGTTTGAATGTGAGTATTTTCAATCTAAAAAAGTTTAGTACTGTTAAAAAATCACAATTTTCCATGCCTGCAATATCCATTGAAAACCATTAAAATTTTGTCGTTGTTGCTTCCATTATTTGTTGAATTAAAGTAGATGATAGAGCACTGTACAGTGCAACATACATGTACATTAGGGTATTAACATTTTTTGAGTAACAAAATACCTTATCACCAACTTATGGGCAAAATTGTTTTGATAATAAAAATCTGTTTTTAAGTATAACAAAATAGCAAAGAAAATAATTTCTAAGTCTGCTTTTACACAGGTCAAGTTTTCTTGCCGCAAGTCTGAGTTTAAAGGAGAGAGAGGCAAGAAGAAAGAAGAGGGTTACACACTTGCTTGTACTGGCAAGTATCTTCAATTCTCTTTTGTTTTTTAATTTTCACTATGGCGTCTATTAGGTTTTGATATACAAAATTGAACACAGACTTGCTGTGTGTAAACAGACGAGGAAGTTTAAAAGAGAATCGAACAGACTTGCTTCAAGTAAACTTGCTGTGTGCAAAAGCAGACTAAAATGCTTGAATAATTCTGTTTTTAATAAAATTTTTGTAATCTATATAAATATATAAATGTCGTTGTAAGTTTGTTTGTTTATTTGTTTGTTTGTTTGTTTGAGCATTTTTTTTAAATAAAATCCTTACATATTTTTTCTACTACGACAGGGGTAGCGAAGCGCACCGGGTCAAGCTAGTACATACATAAAACTTGATTTCCATCTAAATCAGAGGTGCGCAAAAGTAAATTCTCTCACCAACACATTCAATTCTTTATTTTGTTCAGTGCACCTACAAACAAACAAATACAAAAACTGAACAAATAAAGAAACATACACCCGTGCTCAACGACTACTAAATTGTAAGAGCATAAGAATGTTTGTGATTTGATTTTGCACAATTGTGCTATGGGCTGCGCACCATTGATCTAAAATTTAGATCAATGGTGCTCAGCCCATATATTCTAAATTCACTATCCCTCAACATATTAAATAATAGCGTATTTTGGATATTTGCAAAAATTGGAAAAAGTTATCACCCTAATGTTCATATATATGTATGTATATATCTATCTAGAGGATTCAGTCATAGTCATTTGTGTGCTGGCTTGGATGTCTGTATGTTTGATAAAGTTTTTACTTCGTTTCTTTTTTTTTTTTTTTGTTCAAGATTATTTTTCTTTAACATAGTGCAAATCGATATTTATGATTTTTCTTTACATTATTCGTACATCTTTTGTTTTATACATTTTTAGGGTAATGTACGTGAGCATTGTTCATGTCATTGTACAGGGTTTTTTTTTCAAATTGTTTATATGTATTTTATAGCATTTCAGAAAATTGGTTCAATTAATTCCAACACACTAAACTTGATCTAAT
This sequence comes from Calliphora vomitoria, assembly GCA_942486065.2. Taxonomy (NCBI): domain Eukaryota; kingdom Metazoa; phylum Arthropoda; class Insecta; order Diptera; family Calliphoridae; genus Calliphora; species Calliphora vomitoria. The sequence goes on from OW818029.2 coordinate 58,863,468, forward strand.
TTTTAAATAAAAAAATCTGAATATTTATTAAGGACAACGCGACAGTCTTTTAATTACAAATTCAAAACATTTTTTATTTAAAGTGAGTAGACAGACGACATGTACTGTGCGGTATTTTTAGATGCATATTATTTATACAATATAGATACACAGTATTTTTGTTTGTATATATTCCAATTTAAAATAATAATATAATCACACAAGATTTGCAGGACAATAAAAATTTTACGGAAAAATTAAAATAGCACAATAATAATACATAATTAATATTTTACACTTAAAAAAATTTGTCATTAGTTTTTTTTTTTATTGCTCTGAAACAGCTTTAAATATAACAAAAGTAAATATTTTTCAATTTATATGTTTATTAAACAAAATTTTAAAATTCTTTATTAAAAATTAATATTTTTCGATACGAAATATATTTGATAATAGTTATTTTCAATGAATACATTTGTTGGCCAATAATAATAAATAACGATTATACAAATTCATGTGTATATTTTATAAAATATAGAATCGAGATTCAATGCCATTACAGCGGAGCATTATAATTACGCTAACGTTGGATATAATTATATATATAATAATATATATGTATGCATATAAAATACTTACGTTGATGTTTATCAGCTAATTGAACCAAAGTATTTGGAAGATCTCGTCTTCTGTAGAAGCACATTACTTTGGCTTCAACACTACCACTTTGACTTTTATTTAACTCTTCAATGCGACGTATTAGATATGGACTATTCGGAGATGTCTCTACATAGACATAGTCTGAAATTAAAAAAAAAATATATACATTAGAGATAATTTGCAATTTCCACAATAAATTTTCTTTGCGTTCAATTAAATAAACATACAGCTACGGGAAAAAATGGTTTTTCTAGTATATTTTGGATTGTATTCGGAGTTTTGAGGACGCCTGACGTATGAACGAGAACTCGTTTTATCCATGTCTTTCAGCCTTTTATTTATAATTAATTGCGTTGTGAATAATTTTGTTAGAAAATCGTCTATAAGATTTTCCATATGATATTTTTTTTATTATTTCGCATTTCTCTGCACTGCAGTGTTTTCACGACCCATTTTATTTAAAATATTTGCTTTTCGTTAATCTTTATGATTGAACTAATAAAATAAAAGTCGAATCTTTCCATTAAAGGAATTTTGCGAAATATAACTGTTTTTATAAAAAATAAGTAAGTGGTGCTATTTTATATTTACAATAAGAATTCCAATAGAAGTACTACATTTTTAATATAGAGGACATACTAAGAGCTAGTTTCTTACATGTCAGTTAAACGTAGCTTAAAAAGCTGTTATATTAAACCTGAAACTTATTTAGCCGGGATTTAACCAATGATTGTGCCATGAGTGTCCAAAAAACCGGTTTCACCGAAAACAGTGTTTTATAAAAAAAACCGGTTTCGGTTTTATCATTCTAAAAACCGGTTAACTTTTTATTTAATATGAAAAGTGCCAATTTAAATTTATAGACAATTTTGGCAAGGAAAAAAGTGTTATATGTATAATTAAAAAATGATTTTAATTCCATTCATTTAATTTCATATAAACCATTAATTTGATTTATAATTTACATAATTAAAATTTAATCGTTATTGTTTTGCCATCCTATTTCAGTTTTGTGGACGCTAATAAGATATACATATGTTAAGAATTGTGTACTAAATTCCAAAATTTGTCAAATGCAGACATTTTCAAAAAAATAAATGAATATTTTTAATAATGTTATCAAAATATTTTTAAATAAATACTGAGTATTAATATTTGTCATAAACTCAAGTATTATAATACAATTTCATCGTTTAACAAAATTTGTATTCGATCTTCCAAAAATACGAATGATTTTTTTGATTTGCGGTCGGTATTCAAAATTTGTTTAAAACAATCCAAAAACTTTTTATTTTCATATGTATTGGGTATGTATTTATAAATACAAATAAGGCAAACAAAATTGTCAAGAAAATATAAAATACAAAATTAAATTTGCGGAAAAATATCAATCAACAAAGAAACAAAATATTTGTAATACTATCGTGTAAACAATAAATGTTTTTTCGAAACGATTTCTTGAAATACCGAATGATTTCAATAATATTTTAAATTTGAAAAGTGTTAATACTCTGTACTATGTACAAATAAGCTTTACAAAGTATTTCGTTAAAACCGGTTTGTCAAAAAACTGAAAAGTTAAAGAAAACCGAAACAGGTCGGTTTTACAAATATGAAAAAACCGGTTGAACGGTTTTCGGTTTTGGATACTCCAATTGTGTTTATTACTAATGGATTAATTTTGTTAGCATTGCCATACATTTCAGTTAAATCAGATGTGTATTATTGTGTCCCAAAAAAATTTTCGGAAGTGGGCGTTATATGGGAGCTATGACTAATTATGGACCCATCGTCCAAAAATTTAGTGGAATGATTTGCGTATATATGAAACATAGGTGTGTTTTTGGATACTAACATATTTCAGAGATTTATGCACATTAATGAAATTTCCGGAGAATGATGCTTATATGGGAGCTATGGAAAATAGTGGACCGATCAACTTATATAAAAAAGTTTTATGGGGGCTATGAGAAATAATGGATTAATTCTAACCAAATTCAATAGGCTTAGGACATCGCTTAATCGACTCAGAAAGTGATTCTGAGCAGATTGGTGGGTGTTAAGACAATATCTTTGCACGTTACAAACATCAGCACTAATCCAATATACCCTCCCCACTCTGGTGATGTAGGGTAAAAAAAATCATTTTGTGTACATAAAAGTTTTCGTTTGCTTTAAATACTGAGAATTCAACAAATCGGGAATTTATTTGCAAATATCTAGTAAAACTTTTTTTTTATTACATCGGTCTTTCTTATTATGGAATAGTGAACAAAGCAAAACAGAACGTTTGATTTTTATTTATTTTTTGGGTTAGAGTTGTAAACTGGCAAACAGCTTATAAAAATATCATAAACTACAAAGCTGAAAACCGGTATAACTCAGGAACGGTAAAAGAAAATTAAAAAATTGTTGTCCCTAAATTATTAAGAATTAATTTATCTTTCAAGCTGCATTGCTAGTTTTCTTCATTTTCATAAAAAGTTATAAAACGTTATTTACAAAATTTATCGAAAAATTATGAGAAATTTTAATGTAGGGCACTTTAATGAGCCAATTCATTGCAAAAACTAAACGTTTTTGCACACAAAAATAAAGCTTTCTTTTAAAATGTTTCCTCCTCAAAAGTTAAGAAAATCGTGGGTTTTGACAAAGTTATGAAGAAAACTCAAAAAAATGCCGAAAAATCCGATTTTTTGCAAAAACTCGACTTGAGCGACCTCTAAACTTCTTCCGAAAAATATGAAAAAATCTCAAAAATACTTTACCGTATAACCTATCAAATTATGCTTGAGCCACAAACAAAAATTTTTTTTGGGATAGAGTAATCTGCATTCTTTAAAAATTGTTCATGTAAATATGGCAATACATACTTTAAATTTTATAAGAAAAAGCAACCGGGTACATACGTTTATTGTAAATTTTAACTTTGTAAAAGAAAAAGTGACAATGTATGTACAATGTAAATTAAAAATTATAATGATGTTAACAATGCAAATCAAAACAAAGAGCTGGGGTGCTGAATTGTTTGTTTTATTTTTGATCTGTTTGTGCTTTAGCATTTTATACTTAGGTTTAACTCACCAATAATGCTCAGTTAAACCTAGATTATATAGTAAATAAACAATAAGTGAGAAACACAATTTTTAGTTTAACCTAGGTTTAAAAAATGTTAATTATCTTCATCCCATAAATTGGCTCTAAGCAATGTATTAAATATCAACATTTGAAAAAATACCAACACTAATTATTTGTTTTTGAAAAAATAAAAAAAGTGACAAAGTGTTGCTATTATTTTTTTCCCAACTGTACATAAGTAAACATGTTGTAATGTTGTGTTGTTTCAAATGTTTGCATAGAAAATACTTAAAATATTCGTACAACTATTCTCAAAACAGAGGATTACAGTTCATACAATAGGTTGTGAATTAAACAATAACCCCCTTATTCATAATCAATTTTTAATTTTATAATAGGTTTATAAAACAAAATTTCCATACAAAATCTGTTTTATAAGCCTGTAAAAATTTAAAAATTTGTTATGAATAAGGCCTTAATAAATATTCACAAAAACGTTAAAAAAAGCTAATTTCACAACAACAAAACTCTAAATTTTAAAAAATATTTGATTAAATGTACATTAGAGTGCTCTGAGATATTGGCATTAAATAATTACATATTTTTGATTTTTAATTATCGTTCTAATGAGATATAAAAGACAAAAATTGGTTAAAAAATGTTTAAGTTATTAAAAATTTTCTCAGACCACTTGAATAAGAAATGTAGAAAAAATATATACCCTTCACCAAACTATACTTTAAGATAAAGATTGAAAATATTTTTTGGTTAAAAAAAATGTAGGTGTTTTAGACCTATTGTCGGTCCGAATTACTATGTCTATCATTAGATATCCATATTGTTTATATTAATGATTTAGTCACCCAAATATAAATAAAAATAGATCTTTGATATCTTATAAGAACGCTAATTACGGACACCTTAAATATGAAAAATTAATTACCCCCCTTGTAAATGCATCTCAAAACTTCGGAGCAGTTATGTCACCAGTTAACGTTAGCCTATCATACATACCAAAATTTTACAGAACGTAGTTCTACAATACATAGAACGATTCTAGGGGGGACGGTCACAATCCGCAATTTAATTTTTTTTGGAGCACTCTATTGCTATGTATTACGAGATTTGGTTGCAGCAAGCTTTTTAAAATTAAAAAAAATTCACATTCACTTCTCAATACACACTTTTTAAGGGGGTATGTTATACATTTTATGTGCGTATGTTGTTTGTGTCATTAGCAGATTCAACGACTATATTGGAGATACCAATATATCTAACTACCTAAATAGAAACACATACCCCAACAAAGCTACATACACCCATACAAACACATGCAAAATATTAGTACAGACAAAACAAAAAGTATAAAACAAAATTTTCTGTCATACGTGCCCAGCACTATGAAGTGTTTAGTAAAAATAACTAAAAGCAAATCATAAAACATATTAAAGTCAAACAATTGGTCAAGTAAGAACTTGTATATTAAAAAAAAAAAAAACGGGGAAACACAAATTAAAGTTATGATAATGCTTTTAATTCCTCATACATAATGTAAAAAAGAAACAAATCATTAAAGAGTAAATATGTATGTCATAATTGTGTAATTACTTTATTATGAATTAAACTCTCATTGACCTCCTGCCCACCTGAAATAATTACATGATGAAAAACAAATGCATACTTTTCATATTTAAAAATTAATTATTGCGTTTGATTTTTTATTCAATATTTGAACTTTGAACAAATCATATAAATATGCAAACGACAGATCTGTGTTTTTATATGTGTGACGAAAGTTTTATTTAAGCTGTTATCAAACAATAACAATGTTATTTTTATTTTAATTCATCCATGAGGCAGGGTATTTTATTTGATAATTTAAACTATAACTAAATTCAATTACTCACTGTGGTGCAAAAGTGAGGCAATGTTTATAAATGCTTTAAAAAATAGTCAATAGATGAATGAATTAGGTGAAATTCACATAGAATAGATATACTATGTACCGAAATAGGGTATAATATTTATAACATAAAATGTGTCCTACATAAAGAATTTCCTAGCAATTTACCATTCTTTTTATAATAGCTTTGCACTAAACATTTTTAAGAAATATACTTTTTTATTTTTATTCCATTTATTTGTAATACAAAGCCTAAAAAGGCCTAAATAATTATATTACATATCAATTGAGCCCGATATCATACAATAAAATCTATATGTATGTATGTATGTATGTATGTATGTATGTATGTATGTATGTATGTATGTATGTATGTATGTATGTATGTATGTATGTATGTATGTATGTATGTATGTATGTATGTATGTATGTATGTATGTATGTATGTATGTATGTATGTATGTATGTATGTATGTATGTATGTATGTATGTATGTATGTATGTATGTATGTATGTATGTATGTATGTATGTATGTATGTATGTATGTATGTATGTATGTATGTATGTATATATGTATGTATGTATGTATGTATGTATGTATGTATGTATGTATGTATGTATGTATGTATGTATGTATGTATGTATGCGTCAATCCATATATGTGTTTACATTTATAAATATTAAAATTTAATCGTTATTGTTTTCCTATTCTATTTAAATTTTGTGACCGCTAATAAATAAGATCCCGCCACTTAACTAAATTGGCAATACTGATCCTGTCAACAGGAATCTGTCAGTTAACTCCTGTCAAACCAAGACTAAGCTTGATAAATACTATTGGAACTCTGCAATTTTAATGGTAAAAAGTGGTTTACTGCATGTAATTGTGGCCGTACAAGTACGAAAGATCCCCAACGTTCTGGATGGCCAGTTGTGGTCTTTACATCCGAAACAATTGACAAAAATTAACGATATGGTGTTGACCGATCGGAGATTGAAAGTACTAGAGATTGTATAAGCCATAGGGAACTAATATAGCTCAGCGGTTTCAATTTTGATTGATCACGAATGGACCTAATGCAGTGTTTTAGGTTTACAAAATTGCCTTTCTGATGAAAAAGGTTTGGAGATCATCGGTTGGATGGTTTCAGAGTCTATAACGGACATAGGTAGAACTTTTTTTTGTGTTTTGTAAATTTATACATACAGTACTGTGCAGAACGTAACAACAAGAGTAGGGTAAACATTACCCAGTAGTTCTGGGTGACTGTCCCGAACTAGTGATTGTACCTATCATTTAGGGTGATCACTAGGTACATAAATAGCTACGTGACTAGTTATTTTAACATATGTGTCCTAATGGGGTACATTTAAGTTTAAATTGATTATACTCTTTATTACTTAGAGATATTTATTTAAGTGACAATTGACTTCTCTCTGCCCTACAAAGAGCACATGTCAATGAGCCAAAATATATTAATTGGAGTCTGCCAAGTGATCAGACATTAGTGACAATTACTGTATCTGGGGATACATTGACTACTTGTAAAACTGCTGGGAAAAGCTTTTATATTTTTTTAGAATATTACAATTACAGAAAGTAATTTTAAGAAAGTGTGCACATATTGACAATTAACAAAAAAAAAAAAATAAACATTAAAAGAACAATTTATTATATATTTTACAAAAATAAGAACATTACAGTAGGATGTGCACAACAATAGCAACATATTAATATTTTGTTTAAAATCCTTAATATTGACAAGTTTTACAAAGCTTACTGTTATAAATACGTTAATGTTGTTGAAAATCTTTTTGACTAGGAAAAGTGAACTTTTAATTTAGTACGGAATCCGTCTACGTTTAAAGTTGTCAAAACTTCATATAGAAAAAACAAATATACCTATACCGGTCCGCACGCTTGTGTTTCTACTCTTATAAGGTCGCGGTGAATATTGTATACATATTGTATTCATTACAAACATATACCTACCTATTACTGTCATTAGAACTCGTGGTGAAGGATATAATAATACTCTATATTTCAGAATATAATTCGTTTTGTACAGTACATTGCAGTATAAATTTAAAATACATCATACAATTGGAATTATTATTTCTCTTTCTTCTAGGCCATAATCGCTAACAAATTTATTTTTACATTACGAAATATACGAATAAATAAATAAAAATATATATGTACCTATCGTAATATTTAAAATAAAAGTCCAAACATTCATAGATGATTCCTGAAATAAACTAGCAAAATTTCTTTAAAAAATTAACCATACATAACTAGCTAAAAATATGTAAAGTTACAAACATATCCTAGTGAAACGAAATTCATCATCTTTAACAACTTTCACACACACCCATCTTTCATCCAACTCTCATCTAGTTGCACCAGTTTTTTTTTTTTTTTTTTTTTGAACAGATTACAAACAAGTATAAACCAAACTAAACCATATGTATAATAATAGCATATTCAACAAATTCCAATTAGATAAATTAAAATCGTAAGAGTTTAAACGGCGGTGTGTGGTGATGGAAATACTTGTGTACACACACTTGTTAAAATTATAAAAATATAAATACCTACAAATTGCAAACTCATACTGGATTTGTTTCTTTAAGCTAATCAACACAGAAAGGGGTAGTAGATGGTAGATTTGTTCATATGACCATGGGGGGAATAAGATATATATTTGGTTTTAATTCTAATAAAAATATTATTAAAAACTAATGTAATAAACAAACGAAAAAACAAAAATTTTAGATAAATGTGATAAAATCTAAAAAGTGCACTTGTGTTCTATTCCATACACAATAATACCACCATCACCAAATAACATTACACCATGGACACAAGTAAAATACTATATTGGTTTTGTCTGAATTACATTCTTCCGTCTTTCTATTTTCCATATTTTTTGCATACAAGTAGAAAAGTACACACACACATGGGATTCATAAAAAATGCAGTCAGCAGCCGCATCAAGAAAAACTGTGTGCTATTCACATCAGCACCATATCAAAGTGGTGTAGGCCCCCGATGATGGTGCTGCTGATGTTACATCTACTGACCCAAGAAACATATTTTTTAAGTTCAGTTCAACGTCATTAACCACTATGGGAAATGTAATTTTTGGAATGTGTGCAGAATTAAAAAAAACAAAAACATTAAAGAATAATTTATTTCATTTTTTTACAAAAATATGAACACTACGATGTATATATCTGTGGACTTTTGACAAAACAACTTTAGTGGAATTTTCAAGCGTTTCTTTCTGGTGAGCTTAAAAATTGTTGAATTGATCTATTTTTTATGTTTTGTCTCAAAGAACTATACAAAGCTTTCGAAATTCTTTAAGGATAAATAATAAAATAATTATCGATCAATTCAACAGTTTTTACATTCTCCTGAACAATTTGAAAATTCCACTTAAGTTGTTTTGTCAAAAGTCCACAGATATAAGAGTGTGCACAATAATAGCAACCTATTAATGTTTTGTTTAAAATCCTTAATATTAGACCATTTCTACAAATCTTAGAGGTATATATGCGTTAATATTATTAATTGTGGTATACGGAATTAGTTTACACTTAAACAACAAATAAGAAATACATATTGACGTTATCGGAATAGTAGCACAAAAAAGCATAAATGTGGAAGAGGTGTGCGAGACATGAAGAGCAATAATTAATATAAAAAAGCAAACCGACAAACGAAGACGAAACATAATGCAAAAGATATAAGCGAAAAAATGGAAAATTTTTTTTCTTCATCTCACCTCCGACACGATACATATTTGTAGCCATTTTCACTTTGTTTTCATACACAATTTTATATGTATTTTATACACTTTAATGTTAATAATGTTATTACACAGTTTTTTTGCAATTTTAAACACATTTATTAATAAAAATCACAATTTGTTATGATTACATTCACACAAGACGCGTTTTTTTCGTCGCCATCTTAGAAAATTACTGTGAGTTGCAGCGTTGGTTTTGAATAGTTCATTATGGAAACGTTATAAAAAACTGTACTAAATAAATACCATGAAATGCAGCAATGCGTTTGTTTACGAATTCATATTAAAGAAGATAAAGAAAATTTTTCAAAGTGGTGTGTATCTTTGATACAAATAAAATAAATGTTGCTGTCTAACTGTAAGTAACTAGCTAGCTCATTCAAAAATCACTGTAAAAATAGCATCACTGCATACTTTTAGGAGACAAACATTTCAATGACTTTGAAAATTCATCGGCGAGGACTCCGTCAGGATGACTGGCTGTGTGTTTGTTGTTTTGTATGTCTGGTGTGTGTTTTTTGTTGTCTGTCTTTTTATGCCGTTAAAAAACCTGGTTCATGGTATTATTATGCGAAATTTAAACAAAAAAAGATTATGGGTTTTTTTTTTCAAAGGAAAAAAGTACCGTCACTAAATATAAAATGAAACAGTTATCGATAAAAAAACACCACTAAATTTTTCCGCTAACTTATTCTAAATCTCTAAGTCAACATCACTGTTTTCACTGTCAACAGCAACTGTCAAACGTAGTGACGTGGCCGAGCCACAGCAACTGAAAAAATCTTTAATTGGATAAAAGTTTTTTAATATATTTTTATTTCTTCTTGAAAAATAGAAATTTTAAATAAAAAAATAAACTACATTTTGTGGTGGTCATTAAACATCTTTAACTAAAAAAGATGACGACCTATGAGGAGTTTATACAACAAAACGAAGATCGTGATGGTGTAAGATTGACGTGGAATGTTTGGCCATCAAGTCGCATTGATGCCAGTCGCTTGGTAGTGCCACTGGCCTGTTTGTATCAACCACTAAAAGAACGTCCTGACTTGCCACCCATTCAGTATGAACCGGTATTGTGTACCAGGGGCAATTGTCGTGCCATTTTAAATCCCCTGTGTCAAGTCGACTATAGAGCTAAATTGTGGGTTTGCAATTTCTGTTTCCAAAGAAATCCGGTAAGTTATTCCGAATTTGATTAAAAAAAACTTAATTTATAATAACTGTCTAAATAACATCTTTGTAGTTCCCTCCCCAATATGCTGCCATTTCGGAGCAACATCAACCTGCTGAATTAATTCCAGGCTTTAGTACCATTGAATATACCATAGCTCGTGCCCCTTGCATGCCTCCTGTTTTCATTTTCCTTGTTGATACGTGCATGGACGAGGAAGAATTGGATGCTCTTAAAGATTCTTTGCAAATGTCCTTGAGTTTATTGCCACCCAATGCTTTGGTGGGTCTTATCACTTTTGGTAAAATGATACAAGTTCATGAATTGGGTGCTGAAGGTTGTTCCAAGAGTTATGTGTTTCGTGGCACTAAAGATTTGACTGCCAAACAAGTACAAGAAATGTTGGGTATTGGCCGCCAAGCGGGTGGGCCACAAGGTGGTCCAACTGGCCCTGGCGGCCAACCAATGCCCGGCCAACAGCAGCGTATGCCTGGTGCACCCGGTCAACATCCTGCTGTACCACCAGCCAATCGTTTCTTGCAGCCGATCTCCAAGTGTGACATTGCTCTGGGAGATTTGTTGAGCGAATTGCAACGAGATCCTTGGCCAGTGCCCCAGGGTAAGCGTTATCTCCGTTCAACGGGAGCTGCCTTGGCCATTGCTGTGGGCTTGTTAGAATGCACTTATCCTAATACTGGAGCCCGCATTATGGCTTTTGTTGGCGGACCTTGCTCTCAGGGCCCCGGCCAAGTCGTTGACGATGAGCTAAAACATCCCATTCGTTCGCATCACGACATCCAAAAGGATAATGTCAAATTCATGAAAAAGGCCATCAAACATTACGATACTCTGGCTCTTCGGTCAGCCACTAACGGCCATTGCATTGACATTTACTCTTGTGCCCTCGATCAAACTGGTCTTATGGAAATGAAACAGTGTTGTAATTCCACCGGTGGTCACATGGTAATGGGCGACTCATTCAATTCGTCCTTGTTCAAACAAACCTTCCAACGTGTGTTCTCGCGAGATGCACGCGGCGATTTGAAGATGGCTTTCAATGGTACTTTGGAGGTTAAGTGTTCGAGGGAATTGAAAATATCTGGGGGCATTGGCTCGTGTGTGTCGTTGAATGTGAAGAGCCCATCGGTGTCGGATGTTGAAATCGGCATGGGACAAACGGTACAATGGAAATTGTGTACTCTTAATCCAAGTTCAACAATGGCATTCTTCTTTGAGGTCGTCAATCAACACGCTGCTCCCATACCGCAGGGTGGTCGTGGTTGCATTCAGTTCATAACACAATACCAACATCCAAGTGGTCAGAGGCGTATACGCGTTACGACATTGGCAAGAAAGTGAGTAGACAGACTTTGTTGAAATAAGTAATTTCTTTAGATAAGTGCTAACATTTATTTATATTCTTTTTGTAGTTGGGCAGATGCTACTGCTAATATTCATCATATTAGTGCTGGTTTTGATCAAGAAGCTGCTGCCGTAATAATGGCTCGTATGGTTGTTTATCGTGCTGAAACCGATGAAGGCCCAGATATATTAAGATGGGTTGATAGGCAACTCATTCGTTTGGTAAGTTTAAAACAAATCAAGTCCTTAACATGTCTGGGAGCTTCCCTCAGCCATTTTTTAACCAAAATTTCTAATTTTTCAAAGGCATATCTGATACACATAGATGCAATTGTTAAAATCTGACTTAGAAAAGTTAATTTCAATTGACTAACAGACATTATTTATTTTAATTTATTTATTTTCAACAACAAATTAACCTAGGTTATAGTTTGTTTGTTTGTTTGTATGTATGTATGTTAGTCTATGTCTATGAAAATGTATTGTAAACATGTGCTAAGGATGAACTGATTGAGTTACAATTGTTTTCCCAATGCGTTGTGGCAGCTGGAGTTGAAGCAAAAGTATTGTATATGCTTGGTCTTTAGAACTCTCATTAAAATTTACCATGCTTTTCTTATATTTTACGAACAAACACAGTTTGTGAATAGCAAGGAAGAATATAAAATAATTCAATAAAACGTAAACAACAAAATACAAATGACAATAAAATCCGCATCATTTAATTTGTATTTGTAATATGTATTTTCTCTGAAAAGCGGAATTGGCATCAAAATCCGCAAAATATCCATACACAAATTGTTTTATAAACCTTTGATAAATTTAAAAACTGCTTATGAATATAGGTGTACATATTTAATTTTAAATATAAAAAAATCTTAAATAATTAATTACAGATACTAATTTATTTGTAAAAATTGTCTTCTTATTTAATTTACAGTGTCAGAAATTTGGCGAATATAGTAAAGATGATCCCAACAGTTTCCGTTTGGCTCAGAATTTCTCACTCTTCCCGCAGTTCATGTATCATTTGCGTCGTTCTCAATTCTTGCAGGTTTTCAATAATTCACCCGATGAGACCACATTCTATCGACACATGCTAATGCGTGAAGATCTAACACAATCACTCATAATGATTCAACCCATCTTGTATTCATATTCATTTAATGGCCCTCCCGAACCAGTTCTATTAGATACGTCGTCTATACAACCCGATCGTATCTTATTGATGGATACTTTCTTTCAAATTCTTATTTATCACGGTGAAACAATAGCACAATGGCGTGCACTAAAATATCAAGATATGCCAGAATATGAGAATTTCAAGCAGCTGCTGCAGGCACCGGTCGATGATGCCCAGGAGATCTTGCAGACTCGTTTCCCAATGCCGCGTTACATTGACACGGAGCACGGTGGCTCACAGGCTCGTTTCCTGTTGTCTAAAGTTAATCCTTCTCAAACGCATAATAATATGTATGCCTATGGACAGGTAAGTTTCGATAGCAATATCATTTGTTTAAAATTATTCATTTTATGTTTTTAACTAATTTTTAATTTTCTAAACATTTTATTGTTTGTTAAAAAATCGCCTGTGTTTGTCCTTCGTTTGTTTTTTTTTTCTCGCAAAATTGTCCTCGATCGAATCTTATGTTTTTTTTTATTTCAAAAACAAACAAAAAAAACCAATACAATGCAGCCACCAATTGGTTCAGCTACGGTATTTATATTTCAAATACTTTAATACTATTAATAAATGTTGGATTTTTCTTAAATGCTTTTAAAATGGTGAAGGTTTTTATAGTTAACTTCAAACATTTTTTTCAGACCATGAATGGTGTTGGTTTTTCCTTTAAAAATTCACATAAATAATTTTACTTTTAATTGCTTTTTATGCAGTTTTTGTAGTTTTCAAACACATTTTTAGCATTTTTAATTTTATACATTTTATTTTTAATATAATTTCTCTAGGATGGCGGTGCTCCTGTATTGACCGATGATGTTTCACTGCAACTTTTTATGGAACACTTAAAGAAACTGGCCGTTTCTTCAACAACATGAATCCATATGAACAAATGGTATTGTCGTTTCATATCGAGTTTACGCAATATTTTTAAAAATACTTTCATAAAATTAAAACGATGTTTATTGCATTACATCATCTAGAAGTTACTATTTAATAATTTAAACTCTTCTAATCTATGTTAGACATGTATATGTTTTTATGTGTTTTTTCTTCTTATTAATTATACACTATTAGTTAAGGCTGGCGTTTAACGAATTCATATTTGTATTTTCTGTAAACATTAATTAAAAAACATAAATATTCCAAATGATAAAATCTATAATATATAAAGAAAGCTAAAAAATAAATAAAAAAAATAACAAAAAAAAAATTATATAATAATTAAGAATCAAGACTTTAACATAAAAAAAATATATATTTAGTTTAAAAAATAAAGGAAGATAAAAAAAGAAACAAAGATAAATCAAAATTTGTATTTTTAATTTTAAAAATACCAATCGAGAGCCCATATTCAAAACATGTGAACATAAAGCAGCTCATTTACATATTCGCCATGCCTGCTATAAGTTTGAAAGCATAACAGTAGGTTTTGTGCATTTTACGTACATTTTTATTATTTTGCTATCTTAAAGTAGACAATTGTTCGCATACAAAATTTATAACTTAAAAATTTAATGGTTACAGATTCGAAAAGGTAAAAAACTAACGGTATTTTGGCTTATTTCGGTAACGGTATTTTAGTGATAACGCTAATTTTCGTTTATCTTGAATTATTAATAAAGTTTACATAAATTAAAAATATGCTGACATAAAACTATGTGGAAACACATGCGAGTGTTATTGTTTTCACATAGTTTTTTTTTTAACTAAGTAATACATTCTCACCACTTAGGTTTTTGACAACTGAGTTAGGTCTTTGACATCAGAGTTTCAGCTCTATGTATATTTTATCTATGGTTGAAACATAAAAAATATTTTTTCCATTGAGCAAAATTAACGTGTGCTGCAAAGTATTCAAAAAACTTTCCAAATATTGTGTAGAAGTATAATAAAGTGGTTCGGGCTTTATAATCTAAGCTAAAATTTCAAGTATTTTGTGATGCGTTTAATTCACACGATACCCGTATATGTGATAGAGTAATTTATAAATAGAGGGTCGGACTACTTGTTATACTTTGCCCTTTACCATGAGTTGTAAGGGTAAACATATATAAGTTTGTCATTCCGTTTATAATTTCTATATTTATACAATATAGCCATATCTGTCTATCCTTGATAATCGGAAAAAACGCCCCACAAATTGCTAAGATATAAACAAAAAACCACGACTACCTCGATTTTTTATCACATATCAAAAACGTTGGAAAAAAATATTTTCACAAAATTTGTATCTCTGCATCGTGCAGAGCATCAGTAGTTAGTGGGTTGTTCACGTAAATCCGGTTTTTCATATAGACTCAGAAAAAATAGTTTAGCGAAATTAAATCACAAGAACGAGGCGACAAATTGTAAGTTCTCAGGCAACAACTGAATTGTTTGGCAAGATTTTGTTTAGTTTGTATATCTGCATAACTGAAAAAGAGCCTCATCACTAAAGATGACATGATTTGTCAATAACCCAGCGATATAGCAATAAAATTTAACAATTGTATACCAGTTAAAAAGCCATTGTTTGGACTGTATGTACAGAACTTTATTGCGAACACTTTTTAACATACAGCGAAAAATTTATATAAATTTTCTTCGTATTTTGAATGCTCTACAAGTGTCATAGACCGATTTAATATTTTAAAATGTTGTTTCAATGTTATACTCCTAATGTACATATTATTATCCTTTAAAGGGTTATTATTTATAAAGTGTTGGCAAGTTAATAAGGACAAATCATAGACAAACTGACTGTATTATTAATATAAATATTATGATATTGGGCAGGAAATGATACACATGCGTAAAGCTTATCAAACACAAACACGCTGTAAATATACATACATATGTATGTATGTACGTAAATGTATCATGTCTATAGAAGTTATAGGATAAAATTAAAGAACTTCAAACGACTAATAAACATATACTGATACATAATAAATACATAATCATTTCAGTTATAACGAATCTTATATGCCCTTCGGCTTAGTAAATATGAACTAAAATAAAAATGAAACATTTAGTTTTTGCGAAAAACCCCTTTTTGGTGAAAATTTTATAACAATATATGTTTTAGAAGCTGATTTTTTGTCCATATCTCTTTGATGGATGAACAAAACATATTTTAATTTTCTTGAGGATCCAATGAAAATTGAAAAAAAATACAAAGTAATGACAAACTTAAACACATACCCACATATTGCTATGTTGAAGTGGTTTGTTGCTATAGAAGACAAACACGTGTTAAATTATTTTAAATAAATATATAGAATATTGGTAAATAATTTTGCCTAAAAATATGCAATATTTTTAAAATTTTGTTATAACTAAAAGTATGCCCTAATTTGATTTCATTTCAAACAAGTCATAAAATTTTAAGTTCATAAAACAATGTACTTAAAAAATGTATCCTTTCTACTCGTTTGCCACCCTTTCAATATGTTGCCATATAAATACATGCATACACATAACCGAATATATGTATTTTAGTATGTATATAAAATCACTTTATATTGTTCGAATTGTTAACACATCATGCACAAGCACACTTCCATATATAATAAATTAAACTGAGAGAAAAAGTTTTATATAATCCAAAAATACTCGTATTTTTAAATTCGAATTCTTGAGTAAAACGCAATACATATATATGTATGTGTCAGTGATATTTAATTTCAAACAGACGTCTAGTACAATCCAAGTTGGGACCAATAGTGCCAAAAAACTTATAATTTTTATATAATTTACAATACAATTCATCTGCTATAAAACTTTCCATTCCAATTTGTTTTGCAACAATCAGCCTTATCGTGTAAGGCGTTACACTGTGGAAACTATTGGAGATATCGTAACGAAATATTACAAGGTTGGAGCTGAGGTGTTACCGGCTTCGTAGGCGGAATGTGTGGCTCCTCAAAGTTGATCAACACGGGACTCACATTTTTATACCCTACACCACCATAGTGGGGAGTGTATATTGGATTTGTGCAGATGTTTGTAACGCCCAAAAATATTAGTCTAACACCCACCTTAAAGTATATCAATCGACTTAGAATCACTTTCTGAGTCAAGAACCAAGCCTATTGAAACTGGCTGAAATCGATCCATTATTTCACCTAGCTCCCATACAAATGTCCTCCCGAAATTGGACTTTATCGGTCATAAATGTTTAATTTATATAGGCATCTACACAAGTTTTTCTCCAAATAAGTTTTATATATACGGAATTCATGTCACCAAATTTTATTATGATCGAACCATAATTAGTCATAGCTCCCATATAAGGCCTGCTTCCGATAATCACTGTAAGTAACAAGCATAAATCTCCTAAAAATGTTAGTATACACATAAAATTCAACACAAATAACTTTCATATAAACATTAATCACATGACCAAATTTCATGGTGATCGGTCCATAATTTGTCATAGCTCTCATATAAGGCCCACTTCAGAAAATTGAAATTTTGAAAGAAAAATGTTTTTGCTCATTTACTTAGTGTAGGGTATTATACGGTCGGGCTTGACCGACCATACTTTCTTACTTGTTTAAATAAAAAAAAACATTTATATAAATTTTTTGTATACAATATTTTTTCACAAATAAATAAAAATTTTTTTTTAATTAAAAAAAAAAATTAAAAATTTTTTTTCGCTATAAAATTAAAAAAAAAAAAAAAAAAACTGAGAAAATTCACAATTCTTGTGAACCGACAAAAGTTTATGAATTCATTTTAGAGAATATTTTTTTCTCTGTGTATCAATATATTTTTGTTTAATCTTACACATACACTTAATGTCAACTTCCCAGCAGTTCTAGGAGACTGTCCCGAACTAGTGATTTTATCCATCATTTAGGGTGACAACTAGTTACATAATTATCTACGTGACTAGTTATTTTAACACTTGCATGTCGTAAGCAGGGGGTCAATTGACCCTTTGTGATTAAAATTAGACTGTCTGATAGTTGGTCCAAAGTAGTCAACGTATTGGATTCACATATCGGTTACATAGAGTCAGTTATCTTACTATCTACAGCTACATAACTAGTTATTTTAACATGTACGGGTGCTAATTCCTCCTTCCTCCGACAACTCTTCAATATATTGTTTCTGGTGGGTAGAACAACTACTTTCTAAAGTGCAGTTCAAAATAAATGTTTAAAGTGACTACACTATACATAAGAGATACTAAAATGACTATTGACTTCATGCCATGATACAAAAATAGAAGGTAGTCTCACTTTCTCTTTTTGTCGCCATATTTACGTTCTGACGTTTATTGGAATTATGAAAAATCGTGCTACCGTATTCATTCTTAAAATCCCATTTTTGGTTTATTTAAAAGTAAAAAATAAATAAAACAGCAAACAAAAAATTTAATACAAAAAATGTTAACTAAAGAAATTCGTTTTTGAAATAATTAAAACTATCCCTTATACAGACTCCAAGAAAGAAAAAACACTAAAAACAAGAAGCCGAAACAAATTTTTAATATAAATTACACATTAAAATTAAATATTTCTTTAACGTTATTTCCCTTTCTTCATATGTGGCAAAGACTTTTTTATTGTTTACAAAAAACTAATTTCAAATAATTCCAATAAACTTCAAAAATATTTTTGTGAGAGAGAAGTGGAGCAACCTTGTATATTTGAATCATGCTTCATGCTATGTTACATGGGAAATCAGTATACTTAAGCAAAAATACAAATAAACTGTATAAGAATTATATCAACACAACTTGCATAAAACCAGTTTGTACGAATTACTCACAAAACGTTTAAAGTGACTACACTCCGGATTACAGAGACACTTAAGTGACAATTGTCTTCACGCTAGATAACCTGTAATGTATAAAGTAACCAATTGTCTTCGCTCTGCACTACAAATAGCACATACGTGTCAAATGACCCCAAAATATATAATTGGATTCAGCCAAGTGATTAGACATTAGTGACAATTACTGTGTATAAGGAATACATTGACTACTTACTTAACTGCTGGGTTGTTTGCCCATTTAGAGCTTCTCTACCAATATTAAATAAAACAAGTTAGAGTGCTATATTCGGCTATGCCGAATCTTAAATACCCTCCACCTAAATTAGATGAAAATTATAGAAATTACATTGGTATAAACACTCTAATATCCATATTCAGTGTTTGTTATTGGGACTTAGCTCCGATTATGAAGAATGGTAGAATGGTAATGTAATACAGTAGTTTTCGCTTATAGTCTACAAATACAGTTGCACAATTTTTGTGGACTATGAGCGAATTAGGACTATAACCGAATTTCTTTTTAAGCCACTTTATGGATTATATATGAATCATGATATAATACACATTTTGGACTACATACAAATTATGTACTTTCTTCAATAAAAACACTTTTTTTTAAACAAAATAAAAGTTTATTTAAAACATAGTTGTATAGTAGTATTTTATATATTGTTAGAAAAACTAGTTTACGCAGAAGATATTTTATTTCAAATTTATAAAAATGTTATCTATTTCAGCAATTTATAATTGAAATAACTACATATTCCTACCGTTTCCAACAGAGTCTATACTTTTATAATAGGAATAAAATGTACTATTTAACAATTTATATACTTAATAATTGGTTAACATTACCGATTGGCTCAATATTTACTTATTCACCACAAGTGAAGTAAATAAGTATAAAAAAGGGTAAACAAATATATTTAGTCAAACTTCAAAAGTATATTTTTGTTCTGTTCTAATGAATTTTCCGGATGTGAGCCTTCTATATATAATCAAGAACCCATAGTCATCAAACCAACTTGAAACTTATATCTGTTACATTTTTTACCGATATGATTGTATATATGCGTTAATGTATTTTTCGGATGTGCGACTTATTTGGAAGATATAATTAAATATTTTAAAGCGATTTCTATGTACTTGAGGCCTATTTTGCTTGATAGTTTTGTCCATAACATTATTTATAAGAATTTTATGGGTATTATTGTGATTATCAGACATCGAGCTAATATGGGTGCTATGGTCAAATATGGACCGATATTCACAAAACCCAGTAGTATAATTTTTGGATACAATATATTGATCGGTATACAATTTTAGTTCCATATCCATATATTTAAAATATTTACAGAGGTTAATGTGTTTTTCGGAAGTGGTCCTTATATGGGAGCTATGACCAATTATCGGCCGATCTTCACAAAATTCAACACATCGATTTTCGTATATAATGGAAATATTTGTTTGAAATTTAAACAAGATAGAAGCTTTTATAAAAGAGTTATTAGTATTTAAGTAATTTTCGGAAATGGACCTTATATGGGAGCTATGCTCAAATATGAACCGATATTCACACAATCTAGTAGTATCATTTGTGAATTAATACTACCGATCTGTGTAAAATTTTAATTCGATAACGATATTTTTCAGATATTTATGAAAATTAATGTGGTTTTTAGAAGTGGTCCTTATATGGGAGCTATAACCAATTATGTGCCGATCTTCATGAAATTCCCTACAGCGATTTTCATGTGCATGGGAATTATTCAAGTTGAATTTCAACCTGATACCGATATATATAAGATACTTAAGTGTATTTAAATGATTTTCGGAAGTAAACTTTATATGGGGGCTATGGTCAAAAAGTGCCCGATCCAAAAAAAAATTGGTGTCGCAATTTCTGTTTTCACGAAACTTAGTTGTGCTGAATTTTGTATGGATACTGCAATTCTATGGGCATTTACATACCATAGCAGCATATTTCGGGAAGAAATTTGTATGGGGGCTACGAGAAACTATGGACCGATTCTTTCCATTTTCAACAGAATTTGTCCTTTTATCATATAAATAATGTGTGCAAAATTGCATGGTATTTTCTGGAATGGATTTACCAAAAATCAGAAAAAAACATGTGAAAATGATCTAAATTTTTGGAGGTTGTCTTACATTTTAATCCATAACCCTGGTTCTACTTACTCGATTTTGCTGATTTTCAATACCAAACTGCTTAGAAAAATTATAAACATTTTGGTATATATTTCATTACTTTTGCTTATGTATTTTGAGCGTGAGAGTGTTTTACACAGACAGACAGACAGACAGACGGACAGACGGACAGACAGACGGACATTGCTCAATCGACTTAGAATTTCATAAGGATCAATAATATATATACTTTGTTGGGTCTCAGATGAATATTTCTCAATGTTACACACGGAATGACAAACGTATATATACCCTCTTTCACCACTTGTGGTGGTGGAGGGTATAACAAACAATGTAAATACTCGTACTTATTTTTTTTTACAATATGTGCAATATAAATTCTGCCATCGACATACTGTTACTCTTCAATACAGCTTCGGGCATCGTGGCGCTAACACCTGTTGAATACGGTTCGCATTATTTGGAATACAATGGAAACATAATATTACTACTACAGTTAATACACTACAACTGCTACCAATACCAATACACAGCTATAGATAAATTAAACAGTGCATTTTAGTAGTTGGTAAAAAAAAATCAAAGCCTATTTTTAGGAAAAAGTGTTACTTTTAGATTACAGATTTACATCCAACATACTCATGTAAAAGTGTGATGAATGTTTTGTTTAAAACATATGTCAGCATTAATTAAGTTGTAATTAAATGTTAAAGAAAAATTAATTTAATTCTAACATTTGTAATTACAAGTAAACCAGTCAACTACAACAATATGTCTGAAAAACAACAACAGCAGTTAGAAAGTGATACAAATTTAAACATAAATGAATCACAAGCAAACCGCGCTTCTGTTTTAAATGAAACTTTTAATGAAAGGCGAACATCAAGTCCTAATTTTAATACACCTAACCGCAGCATGATTGCTGTAATTGTCTATTTGGCATTATTGTTGGATAATGTGCTGTTAACCGTTATTGGTAAAGTATAAATTATATACTATAAATGTATAGAATTGTTAATAAATCCATTCAATTTATTTATATACTATAATATAACTGCCATTTTTACATCCTTAACTAAAAATTAACTTTTAGTTTGTCTAAGGATTAATTAATTTATGTAAGCAACCTTATGGTTTTATTTTAAACAATTATCCGACAAAACCATATAAATAGGTAATTGTGGCCGTTCGAATACTCTTTCACCTGACGGAAAAAATAAAGAAAACACTTACGTCCTGACAAATGCCAGTTATGCAGAACATATCGCTCATTTGCTGCAACAACGTCATAATTCCAAAAAAAAAAGTCGTTTCGAGAAAAACGGCTTTGAATGTTTTATGACATTTGACTATTTCTTAAATAAATGTTCAACAAATCATGAGATTTTAGAAATAAAACCTGATTTGAATAGTAGATGTTAATATCCTTCTAATCTGTATTTAACCCAAATTTTTTCTTGTCAAATATACGAGAAAACATGAATTTTGGTTTGGTTGTTTACAACAAAAAAACACTTTCACGGAAAAAATGAAAGACTATAGAACGGCGCATATTTCGTATTACTCAGTTCAAAACACACGGATTTTGGATTATGTCGTTGTTGCAGCAAATGAGCGATATGTATATTTATACTCACCACTGATTTTGACATTCCATTTGTAACATATCGAAATATTGGCCGTTGAAACATAAAGTATATATATTCTAGGTCCGCATGAGATTCTATGACGATCTAGCTATGTCCGTCCGTCTGTTGAAAACACGATAGGGCCCAAACGAAAGGAGCCAACTGGTTGAAATCTACCACAGATCCTCTATGTTGTTAAGGTTTGTTTGTTATTGAAAATGGGCAATACGGTCCACGATTTCACCTAACCCCCATACAAATGTTCTCCCGCAGTTATAAATATGTTGATTATGCGGCAGTCCTGATAACATTTTGCACACATTTGTTCTGAGTACTCTGAAACTATACTGTAAAGTGTGGCGATAATCGGGCACTATACTGAAACTATACTGTAAAGTATGGCGAAATTTTGTGAGGATCGGGCCATAGTAGACCCCCTATATAATATTTTATTGTCAATAAATAATTTATATATAATGTATTAACATAAATTTCGACATGTCATTAAAGTTATTAAGATATTAATTACTATTGCAATTTCTGTACAGTTGTGATCATAACTGATTCAAGTCCCCATAAAAGGCACTTTTCCGAACCGAAAATCACTCATAAATCTTATATTAGTATCAAAACTGCAATACAATTCGATATATTTATGTAAGTAAGCTTTATTACAACATTAATTACTTTGCAAAGTTATGTACGACCTAGACATATTGATGGTGGGTATACAATAATCGGCACAGTCGAATATAACACTCTTACTTGTCTAAATTATATATTTTCATAAACAAATCTTTTAATACTAATAAACATTTATTAATATTGATTTTTTAAAGTATTTATGTATTTTTTTTTTAACATTTTTTTCCATCATCTGTGATTTTCTTTTTTTAATCAAAATTAATTTGACTACACGCAGTGCCCATTTTGCCAGATTATCTTGCTACCATAAATAATAGAACAACAAAAATACCAACATTACATTACGCTTCATCGAATGCAGCAACAGGCATTAAAAGTATAAATGACAGCGGTGGCCTTGGTATCCTTGGCGCTGCGGCGACAGCACAGCATTTGGCTTATCGTAATTTGGACGGTTCAGCACAGCAGCAACAACAACAGTCGGCAGCACTACAACAATACCAACAACAACCCACACACATTATGACAAAACATCCAATACCGGGTAAATCGATGGTTAATTTTTCATTGATTCACTTGGTAAGCGATGATAATAATAGTAAAGTGTTAATGGTGACGCCAATAAATGAACAACAACGGAATTCGATATCCACTGACCATGTAGATGAAAGTAAAATGGGTGAAAACTATTTGGGGTTCATTAATAATAACAGTGAGACGGGAAATAAAAAGGCGGAAACAAAGTCAAAGGATCATAATAGTGATGATGCTAATCTGGCTAGTGAAAATAGTTCAATTGGAATTTTGCTGGCCATGAAAGCACTAGTACAATTAATATTTAATCCCATTGTGGGTAACATGTCTACCAAATATGGCTATCGAATACCCATTGTTATGGGTACATTTTGTCTACTTATCTCATCGCTAGGTAATTATTAAAATATTTGGGACTCAAATTAAAAACAAGTTCCTTAATCTTAATGAATATAAATATTAAAAAACTATATTGATGTATCATTAGTTTTCGTTAGTTATTTGAGAGCTTCGGAATGTTGATTTAAACGGAAAGTCGCACATCGATATATTTACTTCGCTATCTATAAGGATATATATTCTAATTTTCGTGATGACGAATGAAAATTGTGGATATACAAGCGGAATCATTCATTTGTTTTAATATTTTCTTACTACGCTAACGATATAAACCTATGCCGCTAATTTTTAGAATCGGTCGTTTAAATCTCAGCGGATTTTTGAGACATATTCTTGAAATATTTCCGTGTTATTGAAAATTTGTTGGTCCTATTACAATTAATAATGAACCCTGGCACATTTAATCCATGTAGAATAATTTGATGCATACAATTAAGTGCTAAAGTGAGAAATATAATTTCAAATGTAAGACGGTTTTTAGGTTAGGTTTAATTAATTGTGTTCCTCGTACTATTCGTCTTATGTTTCTTGGCCGTCGTCATTCTTGACGTACGTAAATTTTACGTATACTTTTTTCCAAATATAGATATAAACTGCAAATTATTTAAGGAAAATAAATTTTAGTTTAACATTTTTTAGATGAAATGAATTAACAAAGAGATTAACAATGAAAAAATACATTCAGAGTTCAAATTTGTCATTTATTGAAATGTATCTAAAGAAAGTTTTCGACTACGTAAAATTAACGTATCGTTAGTATTATTGAAGTATAAAATAACGTTAGTATTGCTGGGTTGTGGATTTTACACAAATCTCTTGATAAACAGGCTTTGTCGATGAGTGTTGGGAACTTTGGACAACAAGACAGATGTTCAGTGGACTCTTCCTCGTCATTGCAGCTTATGCAGAAGTCGTCATGTCCACCTAGAGGCGGCCAGTATCCAATGATGTGCGCTATGAAGGCCCTTAGAATCGAGTTCTCTGCAAATCCATATTATGCTAGATTTTTCTGATCTCTTTGCAAGTGGTTTCACTTTCCCATCTTTTTGTATTATTCAAAAGAAGTTTGAAGAAGTTCCGTCTGAATTTGTGCATTAGCTTTTGCAGCTGCATCAGCTCTGTTATGTATTACCTTAAGTGTAACCGATTAATGTCTCTATATCTCCTTTAGAGACACTGGACTTTCTTCGACAATTTTCGATGTAGTGTACACACTTTCTAGGGATCTAATGGTGGTGACAATTGTCATATATGTATCTTTCCGGTATATTTGACATAAGACCTGGAATGAAAACTGGTTCAGGTTTCAAGCAATCAAAAGGAATATTCATATTGATTGTACCTAAAATTTTAGCATGACCATAGTTCTCATGTTTCCATGCATTCGTTCATTTAGCATTATTGCGGTGTTCGTGGCTATTGGTTTCGCCAGTATATCCTGTGGTAGCCAGTTAAGGATTGTGAACAGTTCCTTCGATTGAGTAGTTATTAGAGCACCCATTATTACAATTACTACCATTCTCATAATACGTGATTTTGCTTCTGCAACGCTAGCCTGTAGAATAGAATTGGTTTGATTAATAACATCGTGTTTGGGTTTTGTGCCCCAGTTTAGGCCAATCGCCTTTTCCAACAGTATAACGCAGTTGCAACTTTAGTGGTCATGGATAATGTATTCAGGTTCCAATTTAGTTTATTATACAGTATTAGTTCAAGATATTTAGCATTATCGGATAATGTAAGAACTAGACCATTGATTTTAGGGGTAAACAACGATGTTTGTAACGCCATAAAATATGAACTAGTCCTTAAAGATACGTTCACATTCTTGAAACATTTGACAAAAAAGCCACTCACCATTAAAAATCAATATTTCTTTTTCTATTGAACCTATTTTTATTTCAGTTTTAGGAAATATCAGCAGAATTGTAGTGTCTTTCAATTTATCGTATGTTGTGGCACTTTAGACTATACTTATTTTATGTATGTATGTATTAACGTATTTTTTCAGTATTTGCTGTGGGTGAATCGTACGTGACATTGGTAATTGCTCGTTCCGTCCAGGGCATAGGTTCAGCTTGTATCGGTGTTTGTGGAATGAGTTTAGTGGCTCAAGTAAGTTAAAATATTTGTATAAGATTCAAAAACTAACTACTTAGTTGTAATATATGTACATATGTATAATGAATATTAAATTTACAGCATTATCCGGAAGAAGATCGCCGCTCAAAAGTAATGGGTATAATTTTGGGAAGTATTGCATTGGGTGTTCTACTTGGTTATCCCTTCGGTGGCATATTATATGATTTATTTGGAAAATCGGCTCCATTTATTATACTCTCAACAATAATTTTTATTAATTTAGGTAAGAATGCCAAAATTTGTTTTTCTATTTATAAATAATGTTTATTTTTGTGATGTTTCATTAGGATGGGTTTTGTGGAATGAATTGCTGAAATTTTTAATTCTGAATTAAGATTTCAGTGAATTAAGCTTAAAATTAATTAAAATTTTAATTAAATTTTACTATATATATTTATTTCTTAGGTATGCAGTTGGTCACAATGGATTTATCAATACAACCTGAGGTACGTACAAATAAGAAATGTGTTTAATTATATGTATTTTAATTTAATTCAATGTTATCAACATTCTTAGGTTACTGTTAATGTTGATCAACAACAACAACCTAAATGGAAACCCTTACTACAGAGCAAAATGATTCTGGCCATTGTAATAGCAATATGGGTTTCCACATCGACCATGGCAATATTAGAACCTTGTTTACCCATATGGTTAATGCAGTATTTGAAACCTACCAAATGGCAATTGGGTACAGTATTTATACCCGATTCTATAGGCTATTTTGTAGGCACAAATTTTTTTGGTAGCATTGCCTATAAATACGGTCAAATTAAGGTATCCTGTATATCACTACTGTTGGTGGGCATATCGTCGGTGTTGGTAAGTAAAATATGAAAGATTAACGACTTCAAGTAATCTCTATATAACATTTTTTTATATCTGTATTTAATAGATACCTAGTGCTACAACCGTAGCACAATTATTACTGCCTCATTTTGGTTTAGGCTTAGGTATTGGCATTATTGATGCTGCTTTAGTTCCTCTATTGGCCACATTTGTTGATGCTACTTTAGCACGGGAGGATCACATTGATATGGATACAAAAATGACGAGTAGCTCACATACAATGTCTAGTTATGGCACGGTTTATGCAATACAACAGACATCTGTTAGTTTGGCATATTGTTTGGCTCCCCTAATTGGAGGTGAATTGGCGCAGGCTTTTGGCTTTGCTTGGCTTATGCGAATTGTAGGTTTTTTTAATATAATCTATGGTCCAATATTGGTGTACTTGTACTATAAATATGATCCAAAGGTAAGTGTATCAAACATTTTTTTATTTACATGCATATCAATAAGATTTTTCAAGAAGAATGTTAACATCTCATGTTGAAAAATCTTATTTGATATACAATTTTCCATACGATGGTAACTATTTATATTGTAAACCTAAGTGTTATTAGGTGATAGCTGACATTTCCAATGAAAAGTTTAACACTTTTGAACACAACCTTATTGAGAATGTTTTTAGCATTTGAACCCTATTGTTGTTTCAGAGTTGAGTACCAGCTAAAAATTTATATAATTCGTTAATATTTGAGCGAATATTCTCACCTTCGTGAGAAGGGTATATATAAGTTTGTCATTCCGTTTGTAATTTCCACAATTTAATTTTCCGACCCTATAAAGTATGTATATATAATCGGGATCCTTATAGATAGCGGAGTCTATTAAGCCATGTCTGTCTGTCTATGATGTGAGATATGAGCAAAAATCCGAGACAACCTCTGAAAAGTTCATCAAAAAAAGGCAATTTATTGCATGCTTTGACAAAAAAGCAACAAAACGTATGTTTGGATGTGTGTTGGTTTCATTGCTTTGCGTATTTTGGTTTTTTGTTTTCGGTGTTTCGTTTGGCGTTGTTGTTTTATACCCCTCACCTTCGTGAGAAGGGTATATATAAGATTGTCATTTCGTTTGTAACTTCTACAATATAATCTGTTCGTCAGCAATTAAATGTAAAATTTTTAAAAATTTTCTTGATATATTTAGGATGCTATACGCTGAAATTGGGCAATTAATGCATCCAAAACAAAGGTGAAGGGTATAAAAGATTCGGCATAGCCGAATATAGCACTCTTATTTGTTTATTTATTTTAATAGTTATCATACTATGCGGTATGGATAGGGTCGATATTTTAAAGAATATCCCTAATGTACATAAAATTGTTCCTACAAACAGCTATTTTGTTAATATATTCATCTCTATTTATTTATCGTTTTTTTGTTATAACAGATCTTACGCGACAAACAAAATGAAATGTTATTAAGTTCAACTGGAGGAGGACACGGCAGTAAATATAAACAACTCTATAATTCTTTGGACACAGAGTGAATTGATACATCTAATAAAACTTTATAAATAAAAACTTGAACTATCCATCAGCAATATCTATAATTCCTACTACATACATATATATTATATATGTAAATATACTTAAAATATTATTTGGTGTTGATATTAAAATTAGAAGGTCTATAACAAAACACAATGATTCCACTTTTCCCACTTTTTGGATAAACGAATAAATTTAATTAAAGACAGTAAACAGTATATTAGAAATGTTTCATTTTGGTCTGAATAGCTGTAATATTATTAAATTTTGGTGTGGTTTTTAACAATGGCATAGATTTTAATGTGTAGTATTGGATTCAGTCAAAAAAACAAAAGACTTTAAACGTGGAATTATTGCGATTTGTTATGGACCTCCTTAAATATAATAAGCCTATTTAAAAAGAAATCAAAGGAATAGCTGTGTTCCCGTACTTATAAAATCCTGGAACTTACTAATTAACTATGAATTCTGACTTAATCATGCTAATCTGATTAGTACTAAAATTTAACTAATATAAAACTTATTCATACAACATAAGACATTTTTGAACTAATTGCTCTGTTCCAGTACTAGCAACATTAACAGATTTTAGTCAGATGTTCTATAAAACCTACAAACTTTCTAATACTGAAATTTTTTGACTTAAAATCGTGAAAAAAATATTTAATAAAACCAAAAACATAAGCTGAAATAACGGATGTTAAACAAATGTTGTATTACTCGGATAAATAAACATGTCGCTCGTATGCGACAAGGTAATATTATAACCCATAACAAATAACATTTATGTATTCATAACTAAGATTTATATGTTTTAATTGATTTTAAACCTAAACGTATATGGTGTCGTTGAAAATCATGTAAAAAAGAAAATAACGAAAATCATTATGTATGTCAAATAATAGAGGTACGAAGTCGTGCCGATATTCCAGATTTTAAACAGCAACCAAACAAGGACTATACCCGATATACTGATGTATCAGTTTCGGAATGTTGATTTCAATAGACAATCGGAAATGGCTATATCGACTCCGCTATCTATAGCGATCCAGAATATACATATCGACACCTAAAATACAAAATAACGTAACATCACTTTTCATAAGTTTACAGGAGAGGCAAAAAACGATATAAAATGAAATCTACTTGAGATATTGGAACATCATTTTCAAATCTTGATCACAATGAAATTAGAAATATATTTTATAAAAAAAAAATAATTTTTTAAAAGTACACTATATGCTGTGTCTTACGTTAATTTGAATTGTTGTTTTCGGAAACCAAAATAACGTATCACCAATATAAATCTGTATGAAAAAATAAAAACTTAAATAAAAATATACTTTTTAATTTAAATAAAAGCAGTTATAGATTTTATGTTTTTTTATTATAATTACAAGGGGGCCGAATTTGCATGCATTTATTATTGGAAAATATGCGTCTAAAATATACTTAAAAAATCAAAATATGACCAAAAAATTCTTCGCAGTTTGGAGTCGTATAGCTATTCTAACAAGTGCACAGGTAATTTTTAAAATTATAATTCTTATTACTGAGAAAACGATGGATATTTAAGGATTAATCAATTAAAAATTATTTTTTTTTTTTGAAACCAAATATGTTCAAATTATAATTTTTAATGAAACGAAGAAGACTTAATGTCAGTTTCTTGATCTCGAAAATGTTAGTCGACAACATTTGTCAAACAATTAAAAGTGTTATATTCGTTAGAGAGATTTATGTTCATATGAAACTTTTTTATGTCCAATTTCATTAATTATTATAGGACAATTATTAATGTTCAAGTGATTTTCTGAGGGGGGAATTTGTATGGGGACTAGGGACAAATGGTGCCCGATTTTCGCCAAACTTTACAGTATAATTTCAGAGTACTTAGAACTAAAAAAATGGGCTATTTTAATACCAAACAAACCGTGTCAACAGAAAGTATTCGAAAAAAAATTTCAGCCAGATATTGTGGGTATACGACAAATATTTTGATGTGATACAAATGGAACGAAAAATCAATATACCCCCCATTTTTGCTGATGGTGGGTATAAAAATACAGTTGTTAATATTCAGACCATTAACACTCATCTTCTGGATGTTATTTTTATAACAAATTCGAGAAAGAACTTTTTTTGGAACGATATATTGACCATCGAAGGCAAAAAATTAAGTTTTTCTTACAAATTGGGAAAATATGCTTATTAATATGCAATAAAATATGCAAAAATATGCCCTAACAAATCGATTCCATTTTACTGCAAAATGTGTGATTCGGATAGGTAATTAATCTGCATGGTATTTTGAAGTTCGAGAAAAAACATGCACATTAATTACTAATAACTACTTATTAATATAAGGTACTTCATTCAATTTTCATAAAGAATTAGGATACTATCAAAAATAAGACAAAGAACTATTTATTAATTAAATACTCAAAAGGTATACGTTATTTTGTTTAAGAAAATCATACGTTATTATAATTTTTTTTTATAACATGGTTATTTTTGATAGTAGAAGTTCAAAATTTGTTGTAGGTATGTAATATAAATGTAGTCATCGTAATCAACAAACAAATTATTTAGAATTTTTTGATGATACGTTGTTTTGCATTTAAGTGACTATATAATTTATGTGATCTCAAATGAAAAATGTGGAAATTACAAACAGAATGTGAAATTTATACAAGTATACCCTTGCCACTTACTCATAACAGCTGCGAAAACAGAACATTAATTATTTTAAAGCAAACATGAACTATTATTATGCTGAAAAACTACTTTGTCTTTAAAAAAATTAAGTAAATATGTACATATTTTCATTTCATTTTCTTCTCAATTATAATTTTTTCTTCAAATAATTTTTTCGGTAAATTTTTTGGAATATTTTTTCCGGTCCAAATTCTAAATTAAATAAAATATCAAAAATTGCAGTAATATAACAGTATGGCAAAGACGTTACCAGGTACTTCTACACAAACATTTAAAAATGTAATTTTAAAAATTAAATAAAAAGTATGTATTTAATATAAAGGTCCTGCTGATTTGTATCCACTGCCACCAACTGTGGGTTATGAAAATCATGATTTGCGTAAGCAACGTTTGCCAAATTATTCATTTGGAGGACGAACAACTTTAAAAGATAACAGCTGTGGACCTGGCCCTGCCGGATACAATATAGCGAAATTAGTACGGTATGGTGTGAGCAAAGCCAACAGATTTACAATAGCTCCAAAAACACACTTGGAAGGTATGTGTTCCACACTTTTTTAAATAATTAAAATTGTATTTCTTCATTTGTACTTACATACAGAAAAATGTAAAAGTCCAGGTCCTATGGCTTATCAACTACGTGAATCTCCTAATTTGAAGGGTTCAAAGTCCCCAGAATATTCCATGGGAAAAGTTAATACATTTTTCTTTAAAAATTGTGCACCTGGTCCAAATAAGTATGGTATTAACGATAACTTTGTCAAGCATAAGGCTCCTGAGTATAGCATGTAAGTTTTGATAAATAATCCAAGAAAATTATTTAATTTTTTAAATTGCTTCATATTTTAGTGGTGTTAAAAAGTATTTGAAAGAATTAACTCGTTCTCCTGGTCCTGCTACATACCCAGGTGCTCCAATGTCATTAATACGACCCGATAGTCCTAAGTATACAATAACACCTCGTACAGAGTACGTATTCAAGTTATATGGACCTGGCTCGAACTTCTATAATCGTATGGAATATAAACCTGGTAAACGATCGCCCAATTACTCTTTTGGAACACGCCATTCTCCACGTTCGGGTACAATGATCGTACCATGTGATAATATATAATAGCAATTAGATACAAATCAGTAAATGCACTACAGTATACTTTTTCTATATTTTTAAAAACTAAAATACAATAAACATTTTATTTTCCTAAAATGCATTTCCTTTTATAAGGATACATCAAATTCAATTCATCAAAAATATAGAAATATGTGTATTAGGGTCCTAAGTTTCCGGACTTTTTCTATTCCCGGAAAATAATAAAAAATCATTCCCGTGAATTTGTATATCCTTCACCATGAGAGGTAAGAGTATGTTCTGGATCGTAGTAGATAGCAGAGTCGATATATCCATGTCCGGCTGTCTGCTGAAATCAACTTTTCACCAACTTTTTTTCATAAAAAAAATGTTTCCACCAAAGCATACATTTTTATCTTAAAGTATTCTTTGATGAATGGTATTTTTACTTGTTTAATTAAGACAACGTTATACTTAAAATTTATATTATTACTAGAAAAATTTATTTTTCTAATTTTGACACACACAGAAAATAGTTTTGTTTGTGATAACTGTATTTATTGCTACTCAAATGATTCAGTCTAAATGAACGAATTTGTCTGTTGTGGTTTAACATTTTTAATTGGGGTGATAAAAATTATTCACGGGAAATTTTTCTCGATTTGGAACCTGGTGCTCTGGAACACGTAATTGACTCGACAGTAATAAATAGATATCTTGCTCGTTATCAGTCTTATTATACCCTTCACCTTCGTGAGAAGGGTATATATAAGTTTGTCATTCCGTTTGTAATTTCCACAATTAAATTTTCCGACCCTATAAAGTATGTCTATATAATCGGGATCCTTATAGATAGCGGAGTCTATTAAGCCATGTCTGTCTGTCATCAAAAAAAGACAATTTAATTTATTGCATGCTTTGACAAAAAAGCAACAAAACGTATGTTTGGATGTGTTTTGGTTTCATTGCTTTGCGTATTTTGGTTTTTTTGTTTTTCGGTGTTTCGTTTCGTATGGCGTTGTTGTTTTATACCCATCACCTTCGTGAGAAGGGTATATATAAGATTGTCATTTCGTTTGTAACTTCTACAATATAATCTGTTCGTCAGCAAGTAAATGTAAAATTTTTAAAAGTTTTCTTGATATATTTAGGATGCTATACGCTGAAAGTGGTCAATTAATGCATCCAAAACAATGGTAAAGGGCATAGCCGAATATAGCACTCTTACTTGTTTTTGTATGTCATTGTGGTGCATTTAAATCTGACTTGGCATACATATATCAGCCTTATTTTGGATGTGACTGTCGTGTCGAAAACACTTTAAAATCGAAATTAATTTGAATAAGTAGAACCCAAATCAAATAATGGAGAGACTTTATTCAAAGGGAGAAACCATCCAGTCTTTTTATACCCACCATCAAAACATATGGGGTTTTGATTTGTTCATTCCGTATGTAACACATGCAAATATTTGTCGCTGACCCACATTACTATATATATATTTTGTGTCATCATAAGATTCTAACACAATATCGAAATGTCCCCACGAAATACTGTTTGAGCAGTCATAAATATGTTGATTATAAAATCTTGCATAAATTTGTTTTAAATTATACTGTAAAATATGACGAAAATTAGGCAACATTTGTAACTAGACCCCACAAAAGAATATTACTTCAATATTCATAATTGTGAAATTGGACATAAACAAGTTTAACATGAACCTAAATCTTTCTATCAACTTTGTTGAGGATCGTTCCATAATTGGCCCTACCTCCCATATAACCCATATATAAGAAAAATGTTTTATTGTCACTATTATAGATTTATTGTCACATATTGATGATTTATTGCAACATATTGAAGATTCGGCACAACCGAATATGTATAACACTCTTGTTTAAAATGTTATCGGAATATATGTGATCAATCTATTTGTAATAGACTAAAGAATTTCAATCGTTTTAAAATATATCTGATCCAATGCAAATGAAAATTAATAGTTTCAGTGAATTAAGACAAAAATAATAACAAATTCTGAATTATCATAACAGTATTAACATACAATTTTAAACAATACACATAACGGAAATAATAAATACACCTATCATACCGTTTAAATCGTTTTTAATATAAAGTATTAAAATTTAATAAATTTAATCATTACAATGCCTACAAGTATAGCTAATTCAAATATTATTATTAAAATTAAAATAAGTTTATTATATAAAACCTCACGTTGAAGCTTACGAATAATACTGCGCGACTGGGAGAGATCATCGTCGGCATTTTCAAGACGACGCGTCGAACGTAAAAGCGACTCACGCTGTTCGCTCAATTCGGAAAGGACCTTTAAAGAACATAAACAGCTGTATTAGACTTAAATGAACCATTAAGTTAGTATCCCGAGTATATTTATAATTTATATACATATTAATAAGAATGAAGATTTGTAAACATAATAAACAATAAATAAAATAACACACAACTCACTTCAGTTCCAATTTGTTCAGATTCATATGCAATTTGATTGGAACGTTGTAAACTTGATCCTGTACGTTGCAGTACATCATGAGTATTTGCAGATAATTGTTGTTGATTATTAAAAGTACGCGACATTGTTGGTATGGAAATTGTTTAAATATACAACAATAAATTCAAAATAAATAAATTTTCACATTTATTATTTTTTCAAGTAATTTCTTTTTTCTTTCTATTTAGATGATAACAACCAGAGATGGAAAGTGTAATTTTAGCACAGATATAAATGGAACTGTCAAAGCAAGGCGAATTCATACTAGGTGGTGGCAGTTCTACAAAAACAACAATTGGTCTTAACAAATGTCAGAAAAGAAAAATTAAAAATTAAACAAATATGTATTAAAACTGAATATAGTGTAGATAATTGAATAGTGAGGGCTTTACTTATTTATGTAAAAAATAAATATTTTGTTAATAAGCTTAGAATATGTAGATATTTAAATATAAACAAAAGCTTTGACAACTGTTAGAACCAAAAAGCGGAAAAAAGTTATCAGCTGATTGATTGACTCCACCTTGTATAAATTCGCCTTGTGTCAAAGTTTTGTTTTTTTGCTTTTTAGAATGTTGTTTTTGCCACAACAAACACAAGTGAATTGACAATTCAATTATCTAAACAAGTGAAGGAAAAAATAATCAGCTGATCTTCTGAGGTCAACTTCTATAAATACGCATATATTTGCAAATGGAGGAGGTTGCAAAACATATATTCGCGCAACTCAAAAACTCAAGCAGTCAGTTTTTTCAACTAGCACAGTGCAAGGTATATTAATTTATAATCATATAAGGTGTACTCGTTAGCCCAGCTGATCATCAGCTGTTTTACTCAAACTATCAAAATTTGTGTTTATATTGGTGCGCGCCATATATATGTGTGTGTTTTTGATGCGTCCACTTTTTTCCTGTTGTTTTATATTTAATATGTAGATATTTAAATATAAAAACAAGCTTCGACATCTGTTAGAACCAAAAAGCGAAAAAAAGTAATCAGTTGTTTGACTGACTCCTCCTTATATAAATTCGCCTTGCATTTCACTTTACAACACTGACAAACATACATTGCCCAATTTTATTTGTCAAATAAATTATGTTGCCATATGTGAAGAGTTTTTTGGCGTTATTCTAGACGCAGTAAGAACTTATAAATCTAGATCGTCGAAACACCTTGCATTTTAATAATTTTTTTGGTGTTGATAGCACAAAAAGGTTAAAATTTTTGGCCGCTCTCTCTTACTTTAAGAGTTATAGGAATTTAAATTCAATATATATATTAGTAAATTTCTCTTTGGCAAATAATCTGATCATTATGGACATAATTGAATAGTGCTTCTAAATACCTTTAGTATGATATATAATATGGTATTGTTTATTAACACTGTGGACCAAAAATTCCTTTTTGAATTTCAATGACAGTACTTCTGAAAATTTGTATATACACATAAAGTGATTTTAGCGAAGCCGGTGTTCGATACACTCCAGAGTTTAAAGTCCGTTCACCCGGCCGAATGCCGGGAATACAGAAAAAAATTATAAAAATATAAACTGTTACCGGGATTTTGATTTGTTATAATTGTTGTGCATTTTAGTTTCCCATCCAATTTTTCAGTTGAAAATTATTTCTTGAAATTGGAAAACATTTTTTTTTTTTTTAGATATGGCAACACTTCTAATAAATAATATTTTTATCAACGTCAATAGTTGTCATTTTTTTATTTGATAGTCGTAAAAATTAACATAGTTTTAAACAAATTTAGTAAAGTGTTAATTTATTATAAATAATAATTTCTGCTTATTGAATATCAATTGAAATAAAGCCTATACATGAGAATGAAAAAAACATGGGTAAAGCGGGAAAATATATATTATGTTCCCTTTTATAAACAAAAGTCAAAAATGTTACTTTTGGGCATATTTCTACTGGGCATTATATTCTTCGTATACCAAGCTGTTTCCATAAATCAACTGCCAAATGCTAGCACACCGTGGTCTTTGGAAGGCACAATGCAGGGTCTTAAAAGAAGGCACAAGCAAATACAGGCATCTTTGGGTAAAAAACAAACTGATAATGATTCAGGCGGAGGTGCTGGTGGAGGGCCTTACGACGAAGGTGGCGGTAATGGTGATAATGAGGATGCTAAAATATCACCAGATACCATAAAAATAATAAGGTAAAATCTTATTATCTTGGGATTCAATATAAAATGTACAACATACCTGTTTGCCATGTTAGTTAGCTTCCTTCCGATTTGAAGTGATTTTAAAAGTTGAATTAGTTTTTTGTTTATATTAATATTAGTATCCAATTCGAAGTGATATAATAAAGTGTAACTGTTAATATATTTCCATAATTTTGCTAGCGGTATTTTACCGAACAGAAAACAAATTTTATATAGTTAGCTTAGTGAGCAAACGCGAAAGTCCCTTTTCACGAATTTTAAATATTTTTGAAATCTGTGAATGGAGTCTTTTTTATTGCTTATTGGGTACGATTCATTATGATAAATACAGTTAAGAAAGAAGTGCGTTTTTTTGGGACTTTTTTTTTTTTTGGATTTCATTTCATTTATAATCACAATTCAGTAATGTAAAGCCATAATTTAGCATATTTTCTTTTAATATTTATTTTATTTTTATTGTTTTATTAGTGGTCAAGATAATAAATGTTAAAATTACAATAATAAATAAATAAAAAATCAAGTTTGTTGCTATTATAGTAAGTAAATGCAGCAGTAGTCTTCAGTTAAATTCTTTTTTTCAGTTTTGGTATCCTTTTGAGTGCGAACATGGTGTTAGGATGTTAATGGCTTATTCGATGCTTTGTATAGTTTTATACTCAACTCTTTTCAAGTTGTTTTTATTAAATTTGTGAAATTTACAAAATAAAATCTTAAAAGAATTCATGTTTAGTCGGGCCATATCATTCTGGTAATCGTACTGGTGAATTCGCTTCCCCATCTTGTCTAAGCGAGCTAATAGTAAAAATTACTAATTTGCTGTTTGCATTTATATAACGGAATTCCGCATAGGGAGTCTATGTCGCCGTCAGGCATCTTATTTCGCCAGATCATCAACAACACAGTTGCCCAAAGTATCTCTGTGTTCACGTACCCACATGAGTACGACTGTTGAATGTCTCGCCATCATATTTAAGGATGTCCGACATTCCTGGACTATGTTCGATGTTTAATACACACCTGTCAGAGATTTTATTGCGGCTTGACTATCAGTATATATACGAATATCCCTGCATGATATCTTGTTATAACTGAGCCTGTTAGCCGCCCTTTTAATAGACGATATTTCGGCTTGAATAATACTACATTCCTTTGGAATTCTGAAAGATAACCGAATTCCACTCTTCCTTCACAATTTATTGAACCGTGTTTAGTTAATCCTCACTTTTTAATGAGTTTCTTCGGATCAGATAACACTGTTTGGGGCACCATTATATTAGATAACGTAATTATACTAAGTTCCATTTGATTGAGATAATAATAATGTAATATTGACAATAAAAGGATTTAACACGTTTGGATGCCACTTTGCGCTTTACCGTAATTTTAATCGATTTTTTTTAACAAACTATTTTTTACTTATCTAAAGTTGTGTATTAAAATCTCAATTTGCACATTTGCTGAATTAGCTAATGATATGTAAATAATATTTAATTAATATATTTTTTTTAGAGGTATACGACTTTTTGATTATGACTCTTATAAGCCGAATTTCGAGGGGAAATTTCGTTGCTTAGATGGGAGCTTGGAAATACCATTTGATCGTGTCAATGATGATTACTGTGATTGTGAGCGCGACGGCAGCGATGAGCCGAGCACAAATGCCTGCAGTAAGGGCCGTTTCTATTGTAAATATCAAAAACGTCATATTACAGGACGGGGACGTGACTTATTTGTCCATAGTAGCCGGGTCAACGATGGAATTTGTGACTGTTGTGACGGCAGCGATGAATGGAAGGGTACCAAATGTAGAAATAATTGTTTATAGGAGTGAATAAACTAAGTTTCAACAAAAGTTTTAAGTTATTAAGGGTACTCATTTAAACGTTTAAGTTTCCCATTTGCGCAAATGTGCAAATTTGCGCGACGTGTTTCATGAACCCACCTTTTCAATTTTGTGCAAGTTTACACAGACAATTTATATTTGTTAAAAATGTCAAACAAAAATAAATTCAACAAAATCTGTAAAAAAAAGTTTTTCAAATTGTATAAATTTAAATTCTAAAAATGTTGAATGAAAGTTAAATCTTTGGAACAAATGATGATATACATAGTTTGAAGATTTTGTTTATGTTCTAGCTGATGATTAATATTTCCGTACACATTGCCATTCAATCCAATCATTCTGTTCCAAAGTTACACAATTTTCACATGCACAAAATATTTTTATTTTATTTGTTTTTTATTTTTCATAAATAAAAGTAAACAAAAGCAGCTGATTAATCAAATGCACAATAAATTCCAGTTTGCGAGTCTAAATTGTCGCGCAAACTTATCGGAGTTGTGCAAACGAATTTCCATACATTTTTTGACAATTCATTTGCGAGAGTGTAAAAATGCACAGATTGCACAGTTTGCGAGGCATTTAAGCGTTTACATGAGGACCCTTATTATTTTTTATGTTTTTATATTAAACAATATCGGAAATAAGTTTTATCTCAAGTCATCGAATGACTGCGAAAATATTGTATCTACTAGGGTAATTCACATTTTTTAATTGCAAAATTAATAATAGAATTTTGTTATAAACATGATTTTAAATTAAAAATTTTATGTATTTGAAAAATTTAATTTTTTTTTTTATATTATAGGCTATTATAACTGCACTACCAAATAATGTAATTTTTAATTTTTAAGGTCTTATTTTGTAAAATTAATATTTTTGTTCGTTTGCTTGCAAGTTTTTTAGTTTTAGTTTTTTTAGTCTTTATGCAAATTTTCCATACAAAAAATATTGAAACTTGTAGGCAAACGAAAAAAAGTGAAAATGAGACCAAGTTTTATTATTCAATATAATATTAATATATATAATAGCATTTATAAAATCTTTAGTTCCAGTTCGTGTATACCGATGTAATTTTTCTGATACAGGAGCTGATATTTCCAATTTAGATGTATGTATTTTCTGAAATCCTTTTAAAAGATGACTTATTTTGCTTTTGTAAAGTGATTTTTTGTCATTTGTAAGATTAATTAATGTTATAAATGTCTCGGAAGAGTTTAAAAGTAAAATGCATCACAAATAACAGGTTTTAGTTTATGTTATATTTTTTACCCCCATTAACACGAAGTCTGGAAATGTGTTAACTAATAGTTAAACTAAAACATTTTTCATACAAAAATAATTTTAACCGACAGTATAACAATTAGTGGTTTAACACTTCGTCTTAATGGGGGTTTGTGGTTTATTTAAAATGTTAATTAAATACGTCAATATAAGATTAAAATTTTAATAGTTTTAAACTATTCGCATGATAATGATATTAAAATTATTTTAAAAATTCCTATATTAATTTAAGTTTTTAGTGTTTAAAAATAATTCATGTTGTAGATACTTTTTAAGAAGTTTTATATAATTATTTATAAAAAATAAACAAGTTTTTGAAAATAAAGTTTAAGAATAAGGAAAAAAGGATAATATCGAGGAACTATATTCAATAACCTTTATCTTAGATTTCCACGACAATTGGATCTTCGCTTCGGAATGGCCCGACTCGGGAAAAGATTGTTTACTCAGCGACAGCGTATCAGTCGATAGTTTTTTTATCCCAAGGGATGAAGTTTCGATGACAGTAGAGTTGTTACAACAATTTTTGTAATTTTTCTATCTTAAACAAGTAAAAAATATTGTCGGTCCGAATTTCTATTGCGTTATATACGTCGTTGGAAAGGTCCTTAAAATGTCTATCATTAGATATAGGTAAAAAAAATGTTTGTGGGCCGAATTTAAAAAGCAACCTAAGCGGGGCTATGGCAGATATATTGATGTTGATTTTAACATAGAGTCTAACATGGCTATACCGACTTCCCTATCTAAAACGATACAGAATTTATATACACGGTTGCCTTAAAAAACACTTTGGACGGACGCACATGTTGAAAAATAACATCTATATATCGGAATTTTACTGAAACGTGGATTATATGAAGTACAAAATGAACAACATCCCTCCAATAGCACACAGCAAAAATTTCAGCATTTTATTATTATAGCGCGACGAAATTATGATAAATATTACCGATATTGAATGCGGATATTCTGACAGACAGATTTAGAACTAAACCGGCCACAACCTATCCTTTTCTCTAACGAAATTTCTAGTAAATCTTTTCTTAAACATGAAAATTCGTTCATTATAGAAAACAAATTTCGGTGATTTCAGAAACACGCATAGTGATTCGTTTAACAGGGAAAAATATGAAGGAAATGAAATCGAACATGAAAAGATGTTTTTCCTAAAGAACCCCCCTCAAATATATGTAGTTAGATGGGACTTGACAATGATACCCCATATTCTATATATTGTTTTGGGAGAAAATGTAAATATTTGCTAAAAAAAAATAAAAAAGTTTTTTTTAATAAATGGTCCATTTCACTAGATCCAAAATATGTTGAGAAACATTATATAACAAACCATGCCTTATTTTGAAAAAAATCAAATTTTTCTGTGAGTCGGTCTAAATAATACCTCAAATTCTATTCCTACCGATCCACAGTGGTTTACAAAGGTTTTGTTTTGGAAATAATTCACAAGGTTAGAGCTGAGGTGTTTTTGAGTTGATTTACAGGTTTTTAGCTTCGTAGGTGTAATGGGGGCCAGTGAGAGGCCCCTCAAAATTGGTGACCTAGGGCAATTTTTCAAATTGTGTAATTTCGTTACGGTATTTCCAATATTTCCCGAGATGCTGCATTATTTAAAAAAAAGTTTCTTAACCACTGTGCGATTCTTAATATGAATCATTAGAAACGAATTTTAGCATTTGGAACATGAAGTGTACACTAAAATAAGTAATATAAACATTTTTTTATTATTTTTATAGCTGAAAAATAAAACACGTTTAATTTTTATTTTGACATACATATTTAAGTAGAACTTAATGAATATGGAGTTGGTTTTCTTTATTATTACTTTTATTATTCTTCAAATATTTTTGTTTGTTTTTTGCTTTAGTTT
Source organism: Calliphora vomitoria (assembly GCA_942486065.2). NCBI lineage: Eukaryota > Metazoa > Arthropoda > Insecta > Diptera > Calliphoridae > Calliphora > Calliphora vomitoria. The sequence goes on from OW818029.2 coordinate 58,905,765, forward strand.
TAATTTTAAATCTTAATAGCTAACATGTATGTATGTATTTATGCATGTATGTATGTAAGTATGTGTATATATTAAGTTAAGTTTTATGTATAATTTTTAATTAAATTCTTATAGATTTTCTGAAAATGAATCTCATTTATTTTTTTTATATACTCGTACTAATTATATGTATAAGTAGTTATGTATATAAAATTATAAATAATTTAAACAAAATGCCAAATATTACTAATATTTTTTCAAATAAATAATCAATAAACAAAATCATTTGGGATTTAAATTGAAATTAAATTAATTATTGAAGTAGGCAAAAATAAATAATAAAAGCAGTTTTTAGATTTTTACAATTTTTCTTTCTATTTTCGTTTAATTTTTTTTCCAAAAAAATACTGTTTACAAATTTTGTTATTTGATTTTTGTATTTATTTAATATTTATTTTTTATACGTACATATGTATTTAAAATCAATGTTTAATGTATTTATTCATTTGTTTTTTTTTATTATTTTTTTCAAGTGAAACGCATTAATGCAATTTTGAACTGCTAATTCGAAAAAGGTACTTTTTTAAAGTTATTTTTTATTTTTCATTTTAATTTGTTTTCTTTTTTTATACTTATTAAATGACAAACATTTTTTTTTTCAAATGTTCAAATTGTGTGTGTACGTTTATCTCCAGTTTAAATTTATTCAGTTTTTCATTGAATTTAAATAGCTTTAATTTAAATAAATTGCAAAATCTTACAATACTAAAAACTTATTACTTTTTTTTATTATGTAACTTTAGAGAGCCATACATATATTGTAATTTTATGTAAAAATTACTATTATTTTATTATGTGTGTTTAACTTTCTTAGGTTTTCTAACTTTTTTTAAAGTTATTTATAATTATGTAAATATATCACCTAAAAGCTATTTAATACTTAATTTATTATGTTTTTTTTTTTTCTTAATTTTGTTTCTCATAATCCTTTAGCTTACAAAACAAAATGAAAATTTACACAAAACTATTTTCTCTTTTGATATAAAACTAAAAGCATCACTAACACAATATGTTTTTTTTTTTTTTCAAATAAAATAAAATCAATAAATTTTTCTACAAATTCTGATGTGCTTAAATTTGTTTACTGAGTATAAGAGACAACTTCCATTCATATATATTAAAGTAAATAGTCCTCTAGATAAAAATGTTTAAGATAAATAATAAGGACTTTGTCATGTGATTAAAATAAAAATACAATTTCGTTATCATAGTTTTTGTTAATAGGTCTCTTTTCTTTCTTGTATAACATATGAGGAAAAAATTACAAGAAAACCAAAAACGCTATATTATAAAAATATATAAAATATTTATCAAATAGAGTACTATTTGTAATAATAAAATGTAAGCACAAAATTAATCAGAATCCTTGCACTTTTGTGATCGACAGGATTTTATCAACTGGTTTTAAATAGTGCTGATTCACACACATCATGTTTACTTCAGCAAGTCTTGAGTTTGCAGAAAATAGTAGATAGGAAAGATTTTCAGCTTTTTCTTCCTCTCTCTTCTATATACTCTAGACTTTCGGAAGTAAACTTGATGTGTGTGAATCAGCACATACCGATGTTCGTATTATTTTCACATTTTCGTTTGATGGTCTTATTTTTCTCGGTTTTTATATTAAAATAATCTATTTTTTATATTTGAAAAAATCCAAATTAGGAAATGTGTTCACTTTAGAAATGTATTGAATTTGAAGGGTGTTGAAAAACACCAAACTCGTCTGGGAGTGATAGACACATGCCCGAACTGTTAAGATGAACTTTATTTTTTAAAAAATAATCCATTTTCTTTTGTTAACAATTTTAAGCAAGTAATGGTCAGATTTTCAAATAGTTTTTTAAAGTATTACGACAAAACATGAGTCTTGGAATACATATAGCTTAATTTTTTCCGCATACGTTTTAAGGGAACGATTTTGTTCACAGTATATCTTCATATCTTACAGTATATCTTTGATAGATAATGATAAATAAATTAAAAATAAATAAAAAATAAACAAAATCTTAATTTAGAAATGATAAAATAATTTTATATCAAAGATACTTCTCATGTTGCAATGTATTTTTTTTTTTTTTTTTGATCACTTTGACATTTTTTGAAATGATGTTATGTCATTTTGCATTTTAAGTGACGATATGGGTCATATTGATGTTAATACTGATTTTGAAGAATCACAACACTCATAATAAAGCCAAATAATAATTTAAAATAAAAAAAAATCATAAAAGCTAATTTAAAATACGGCTTATTATTTCATTATATTGATATAAGCTTTATATATACGGTATATATAAAGCTTATATAAGGAAAAAGTCCAAGGCATATGTAAAAGAAACGAAAAGTAAGACAAAAACAAATAGTATTTAATTCTAGTTTTGACAAATTTTTTCATACAAAAAAGTAAATTAAACACAGTTAAAGCTTAATCAAAAATAAATAAATTTTTTTTATACAAAGAAATAAATTTTATCTTTGATTAAATAACTATATTTAAAATTTGTATAAGTTACCCGGCCTAAGTATCTTTATGTTATACATACCAGAGAGAAATGCACATAGAGCGGAAACTATTAAAAAAAAAACGCAAACAAAAAAATTACTCAAAATAATCACACATGCAAGTGTTGTTTTTGTTCTCACATAGTTTTTTTTTTACTAATACACTCTCACCACTTAGGTTTTTGACAACTGAGTTATGTCTTTGATAGGAGAGTTGTCGCTCTATGTGTATATCTCTCTATTGATTTGGCCAAAAATCAGTATTCGGACTAAATGGAAATAGACTGGAACTTTTGTAATATTAAATATGTTCCCTTTTCCCATTTTTCGTTCATTAATTTTGTTCACGTGAAAAAATTAAACAATAAACACCTGTTTCGAACAAAATCAACTATTGTGAATTGAAAGTTCATGGGAATAGCACGATAGCAATTTTCCCTTCGAGGGAAATGGATATTTCATGGGAACATAAATTTCACATGTTTTTCACGATAGGGGTGATAATCTTAGTTGTAGAGCATGTTTTGTTATTTTTTCATATTGAACCAAAAAGTTGTCAAAAACCTAAGTGATGAGAATGTATTATTAAACAAAACTATGTGAAAACAAAGACACATACGACTGGCGTAACTTTTTTGAGTAATTTTTTTGTTTGGAGTGTTTTTCTAGTTTCCGCTCTATGTATATTTTCTCTATGCTTATAGGTGCTCACAACCAAATGTTTGAAAGAATTATTTCCTAATTTAATTTTATCTTTTTACCGTTGTCTTAATTTCTTAGTACTTTAAACTTATTGAATTCATTAATTTGTTATAGAATTAATTCCCTATTGAACTATTAAATTTTTCATTAAATCAAATCCATTTCAAAATAGCTTAATAAAATCTATTGAATGGATTCAATTTTTCTTCAATTTAAATCTATTACAAAGGGGCTAAACAAAACTGAATGAAGAAAAACTATTTTGATTCAATTTGTATTAGATTTGAATTAATAAAAATTTAATCATTCAAAGGTTGAATGAATTTTTTTTATAAATTATTATGTGTTTGTTTGTGAATGAATTTAGGAAGCTTTTTTAATTCTGAATTAAGATTTTAGTGAATTCGAAAAGTTATTAACAACTCTGGAAAGCAATTTTTGGATCCTTATGAAGTTCTAGCTATGTCTATCTGAAAACTCAACCTTTGATTGCAATACCCGCTTTAGACTTAGTGTCCCAATATTCCAAACAATTTTCCCTTTTCCGACATTACCAAACATTCCCTTTAACATGCATATCGAGGGACTAAAATTCTCATTATTTTCATAGTGACGGAAATGAATTTTAATGGACGTTCAAATAAAAACCGAATTTCAGTTGCGTTGTCAGAGTGCATTATTTTTCATGGAAAACTTTATGAAACTTCAATTCATAGCAAATCATTACAAAATGTTTATAGTGAATGCTAAAAAGATTTACCCCCATATGCATACATAAACAAATTTTAAATTTATAAAAGGGTTATATATGTATATCAAAATTTCCATACAAAATTTGTTTTATAAACCTTTGATAAATTTAAAAACTGCTTATGATATGGGGATTACAATAAAACTTGTGAACTACGAAATCTTCTACAATTCAGTAAATTTTCAAGTATATATAAATAAGTAGTAAAAAAACATTTTTAATGTAAATATTTGAACATAAATGTTTAGAAAAACAAAAATGTTGTTATTTTTTATTGCACTGGAACAAAAAACATCTACAAAAGGGAATCAATTTATAATTAATGAAATAAATGAAAAAAAAAAAAAAAAAATAACTAAAAATTATATTATATACTCAAGTATATATTGTATGTATGAAAATATGCTTATAATGCATATTTTTTTAAAGGAAATTCATAATTAAAAGCGAAAATAATTGTTTGCCTAAAAAGGAAAAATAATAAACAAGAGATTCAACGACACAGGGTATAATACAACTTTTGTAACTTACGTTTGGACTTACACTGGTGAGTATGATTATGATGATTAGTATTATTATTATTATTGTTGTTGTGCGTATGATGGGTAATATTTGAAGAAGTTGTAGTGGTATTAGAATTAGCATTAACTCCTACAATAGCATTAGATGATAGTTGCTGTTGCTGCTGTTGATGGTGTTGATGAACAGTAGTAGTTGCAGCAATATGTTGTTGCGTTTGTTGTTGTTGTGTATTATTTAATAGTGTTGTTGTTGTTGTTGCGGTATTATTATAGTTATGGCGAAAACGTTGGGGTGTTTGATAGGTTTGATAATTAAAAAAATTATGATGATTTTGATGATTAATATTTACAATTGAATTGGTGACAGATGATGCCGTGGCCGATGCTAGTGACGTTGGCGATGTGACACTTAAATTAACTGAGGATGCAGCCGTTGCGGCAGCAACCGCAGCCACTGTCGATTGTGATATCAAAGCTGCTGCGGCTGCAGCTAAACCACTAGTGGTTGTCGAAGATGATGAAGCTGCTGCAACAGCTGCTGAAGCAATACAATGTAAAATATGATTTTGTTGTTGCTGCTGCTGCTGCTGTTGTTGTTGTTGCTTGTGTTGTTTTTGTTTGTGATAAGAAGAAGAAGCAGAAGATGATGAAGACACTTTACCATGGTGATGATGATTATGGTAATTGTGATGATGATGGTGATTCGAACGTCTTCGGTGGTGGTGATGATGATGATGATGGTGGCGATGTCACTTTTCTTCTGACGCCTGTGATTGTGGCTGTGGATGCTGTTGCTCATTGTTTTGTGCATTATTAGGTGTTTGTTGTGTCAATTGTCCTTGATGCTGCAACTGTTGCGAGTGTATTTGTTGTTGCTGCTGTTGATTTTGATTGTGTATATGCTGGCAAAATGCTTGTAATACTTCAAAATGTGTCATTAGATTGGCGGTTTGACTGTCGTAATGTAAATGGCGTGTAACTTGGGCACCCAAACGTCTTAAAAGATCCGTAAATGTTTTCTCCTCTTTTCTTATCCAAGGTCGCCGATCGTCTTGCACTTGATATGGTGTTAAATGTACATGTATGTTAATGGCTAAAACGAAATTTTAAGAAAAATAACACATTTAGGTATAACTTTACACTTTGTTAGTCTTATTTTTTTTTTACCCATTCTAGTTAGTGTTTCTAATAAGCTTCGAGATGTAATCCATGTATTCTTTTGACCACCATGTCCACCGTCCAACCAATACATGTCTTTAATGCGTGACAACAAACGTCCCATAGTACTATCATCGGGCGTTAGAGTTTTCAAATAATGAAATTCGTATATGAACTAAAAAATTAATAACATTTAAATATGATTATTACTATTATTATTTAAATAATGAATTTATGTTTTAAGTGAATATATAATATGAGTTAAAATATTATTCTATATCAAGGGTGGTGGAGAAATAATTTAACAACCTAATGAGTAATGAACTAAAAATCGTAGAGAAATACATAAATAACAATAAATAAAAATACTAACAAATTTATTTTTACTAATAAGTTAGCTTTATTAATCATTTAAGTACGACCGAAAATACCGTTATCATTAAAATACTGTTGCGAATTAACATCAAATACCGTTACCGAAATATGCTTATTTGTATTATTACCGCAATAATACAAATTAGCGTTACGGTTACCATTTCGAACAACCCATAAATATATGAGGAAAATCAAACATTTTGGAGAATCGATAAAACTGAATAATATGAATTTATTTTCCAATTATAAAATTTAAAAATCTTTCCTAGTTTTTTATTTATTAGCCTTAGTATCTGACGTGACGTTATATGATTTAAATTTCCATTTGATATATTTTTTGGTTAAGAAATAAGAAAAAGAAAAATATGAAATTAACGTCGGTCGAGCATGACCATATAATAAATACTCTACACTTTTTAATTTCAATAATTTATTTTCGTAAATTATTTTCGGAAGTTGGCTTTATATATGCACAGAAAAAATAAATTCATAATTGGAATGAATTTTGTAATAAATATTATTAATCGAACATGACTTTTTTTCCCAAACTTTTTTCATTCAGAATAAGAACATGTTCATAAATATTATAAAATTGTACATAACGGAAATTTTTGCTATTTTTACGTAAATTTAACAATATTTTATAATAAATTGCATTAAAAATTTTATTACCTAATGAATTATTTCAAAAATGTTTGCATAATAGCCATATATTGGCCTATATTTTAAGATGAATTATCAATTTCTGAAACTTAAAAATTATCATTAATCATAACAAAACGTACATAAACATTGAAACATTTCATCCCCTTAACAAAATTGAGTCAACTTCGCGCATATTTTCTCTTTTTGTAGCTGAAAATCATAAAAAACTAACAAAAATTTCCAAGGAAAATTTCAAACATTTTTGAACAACATAAAAATATAAATGAAATTGTAATAATATTTTCCAAGCATTCTAAATTTTATTTGAAAACATAAAATATGAAAAAAATCATACTATTTAATTCTGCTTTTACACAGGGCAAGTTTACTTGTAGCAAGTCTCTTCGATTCTCTTTTAAACTTGCTCGTCTGTTTACACACAGCAAGTCTGTGTTCAATCTTGTATGTCAAAACCTAATAGACGCCATACTGAAAATGAGAAAACAAAAGAGAATTGAAGATACTTGCCAGTACAAGCAAGTGTGTACCCCTCTTCTTTCTTCTTGCCTCTCTCTCCTATAAACTCAGACTTGCGGCAAGAAAACTTGCCCTGTGTAAAAGCAGACTAAGCAATTATTTATAAATGTTATGAATTGAAATCAATGAAATCAAATCATAATATTTATGTCGATACTTTTTTCTGTGTGGTTGCTATGACCAATTGTGGACCGATCCCCTTAAGCAGTCAATATATCCCAACTCTAATATATCCCAACTCTAATATATCCCAACTGCATTTCTGATATTTTTTTTTTGCATTTTACAGAAAACAGATAATGCTGGTTTGGTGAATAACACTGCATAGATTTACAACGCGACAATTCTGGATTATATTAATGTTTATCAAATACATATCTATATTTAAAATCATGCAATACAGGTTTATATCAAAGTTAATCAACTTACATTATGGAAAAATTAACATTTTTCAAATTGTTTAAGCAAATCTTTGCGAAATTCTTCATATTCTTGTTGTGTTTCAATTTTTTTACAAACTTCTTCCAGTATTAGACGTGCACAAGTGTTTGCATCACCCCTAATAATCATATTTAATTTTCCTGCTTCTATTTCATATGGTAATCCCATATCACATAATTCGTCAAATTGTTCTTTCGTTATTTCCGGCGATTGATTTAAATAGTCACTACACTTTTCATACAGTTCAATGTAAATTTCAATTAATGATTTGTCCCCATTTGAACGTTTCTGTAGAAACGATTTTAACATTTCTAATGCATTCTTATCGGCAAGAGTACGTTGAATATTTAAGTTAAGTAAACGTCTTAATTCCGGTTTAGCACTCATTATTATTAGCTATTAAGTATATTTTTCAACCAGTTGATGTGTTCTCTATCACCATTTATAAAATACTAAATAAAGCAAGTCCAAAATTTTTAGTGGTGATGCAATATTTATGTAGTTTGTTTATTTTTTTCTTGAATGAATTTTGTTGTTGCTTTTTAATTTCAATAAAACTTGTTGAGAGAGAGATATCAATTATGAAAAGAGTTGATACAATCGTACTAGTTTTTGAACATTTTTATGTTAAAAAGTACCAAAAGTACCTACTTACGATCATCTCTCAATGCATAAAACAAATGTTCAGATAGATGTCGTATGATATGTATGCAGATTTGTTTAATTTTCGTATTGAAAAACTTGCAAGCAAACGAACATGCCCATAATCATTTCAAGTAATACCAGTGAAAACTCTGATGCACGCCAAGAAAATCACAATAATTATGTATTTTGCTGATAAATGTGAATGTATTATATTTTTGAATTTAATAATTTAATTACTTGCATATTTGTATATTAGCGAGGTGTATTTCGAATTCGATATTTTTAATTAAGAATTATTATACTAAATAATATTATTTCTTAAAAAGTACTTGTCCATATAGGTTTTGGTACCGAAACAAAATTTTAAGTTCCATCACTATTAAGAGAATGATGTATCTGTTGAGAACTTTATATTTTGGTTAGGGCTTTTAGATACATTTTGTTTTGTTAACCCAAACTTTTTGAGATAATCTCCAAAATATCTTATTATAATAATTAAGTTAAATACGCACTACAATTTGTATAAAAAATCTGCAAAAAAATATATGTATATTTTTAACTAAATAAAACTAATGTTCAATTTCAAATCCGGATTTTTACGATAAAATAAATAATCAGGGGCCGAAATACCGCATTCATCGTGATCCAGTAAAATGTATTATATCAGTGATGCGCGTTTATATTGTTCAAATTACGAAGATTTTCGACAATTTACACGTAGCCAACACGATCGCAAACAATACTCACAAAAAGAGCGTAAAAAAAGACAAATATTTCATTCCGTTGCTATCTACGAAGCAGGTTTGTTGCAGATACATATTTTATTTTTTACCCATACATGTACACAAACTAAAATTTCTCTTTTTGCCTATGAAGGCATTAGATAATATCAAGAAATTTAGTTTTTTCGATATTAATATATATAAAAATATATAGATATTAAATATATATAAACAAGTGCATACGACAAATAGTTGAAGATTGTATACGGTCAAGCCCGTCCATATAATACACTACACTGAGATATGAGCAAAATATTTTTCTTTTAAAGCCCGTCCATATAATACACTACACTGAGATATGAGCAAAATATTTTTCTTTTAAATTTTGAATAATTTTTTCTCCGAGTATTTTCAGAAGTGTGAGCTATGATCAATTTTATACCGATCGTTATGAAATTAGTGAAACTTAATTGTGTTGAATTTTATGTAGATACCAACATTTTTAAGAGATTTATGCTCGTTAAAGTTAATTTCGAAAGTGGGCCTTATATGGGGTTGTGGTTAATTATAGATTAATCCACACAAAAAAAAAAATAAAAAATTAAATGTGATTTCGTTTTATATAAAACTTATTTGTGAAGAAATTTATGTGGATACCTATATAAATCAGAAATTTATAACAAAAAATTCCTATTTCGGACTAGGACTAGGTGAAATAATGGACTAGGTTAAATAATGGACCGATTTCAACAAACTCCAATTTCCTTGCGACAAAAATATGTGCAACATTTTATCGAAATATCTTCAAAATTGTTTTTCAAAATTATTGTGTTATTTGGGGGCTACGGAAAGTTGATGGCTATATCGACTTCGGTATCTATAACGATCCAGAATATATATACTTGTGGGGTAACAATTGAAAAATGTAGAAATTACAAACGGAATAACAAACTGATATATACCCTTGCCACTCATGGTGAAGGGTATAAAAATATGAATGGATTTCTGATACAATCTAACTACTTACAATGGTATGAAAATAACACATGCAAAATATTGAGAATCTCTCAATTACAGTTCATATCAAGCTTTACTTTCTTTAACTACGATAATTCCTTAATTATAATTCAGACAAAGCTTAAAGACTCTAGAAATTATTTTTTTTTGTAACGGCGGTCCAGAGCGTCACAATTATAGTTCTGCAGATATGTATTATAAAATAACTATTTACTTACAATTCCATATATTGTACTTTTTTTCAAGCGACATCAAATTATTAAACTCTTTTTGTTTTTATTAGTTGTCTATATCAACTCTCACTTTAAACAGAGGAAAATGAATACTGTTTAATTGTTCCTCTTATTTATTTACAACAACAAGTTGGACAAATATACATTGCTTTGTTTATTTTTAAACTTGAAGGTCACATGTACACGTTTTTTTGCATATGTGTTAAGGTAGGGTCACACATGGCAAATATTTGACGAAAAAGACGTAACCACTAAATAAAATATATTCAATTATTTATTTCAAAAACGTATCTTATTTACGATGATTCAAAACAAATATTTAGTTTTATTTTATTTGATGCTATTTGATCTTATAAAACACTCGTAAGAGAGTAAACAACGTCAAACAAATGTGTGCTAAAACAAGTGGTTACGTTTTTTTGAGTAAATATTTGCTGTGTGTGACCCTACCTTTAGTAACATCTTTTAACGCTCATAACTCCTAAAAACTGAACCGATTTCAATAATATATATTCTGCACATCTGTGAATAAATAAATACCTTTAACATGACATATTTTTTTCTCCCAAATTGAATGTATAATGTGAGCCCTTCTAAAGAAATCGACTTGCCTATTAATATTAATATATATGGGGCAATTCATGTCAAGTGAACCAACTTTTGAAATCAGTATCTATCAAAATAAATGTTTTGTAACTCAAAACATACAATTTTTAACTTTTTAAATTTTTTTTTTTGCTCAAAAGAAAGCTTAGGTCCATTCCTTTAAGAGGTTTTTGGTCGATTAGTGGAATACGAGTGGGATATCTATCAAAATAAATATTTTGACTTTTTTTGATTTTGGGAAAAAAAATTACAAACGTTTTTTTATTTTTATTTTTTTTTCCGAAAGATTGAAGAAATAGCTATCTAAACTATTTGGGACACATTTTGTTAAGAAATGTCAAATATTGACCCCCTCTAACTCAGAAAGTTCTCGACCGATTGTGTCTGAATTACTATCCAATAGAACTAAGCATCATAGCAATCGGAAGGCATCGATTTCAAAAGTTGGTTCACTTGACATGAAATGCCCCATGATATATATATTGGAGTGAAATATATATTGGAGTGAAATATACACCATTGAAAGTTGGAGAAAACAACAAAAAATTACAAAAAGGATGAATTTAAAATGAAGGAAGACACGGCGAACATAAACACATGCTAAATAGTTGCTAATATAACCAAGGTTAAATACCGATTCGAATTTTAATTATTTCGGTAACGGTAGTTTAGTTGTAACTGTTATTTCGGCAACGATAGCTTAGCGGTAGCGATAATTTCGGTTTAATAAAGTTTACAAACATTAAAAATAAGGTGATATTGGTGGTATATTATATTTTAAATTCTCTATATTTCAATAAACTCAATTATAGAAATAAAAAAATTGTATTTACATAATTTTAAATTATTTATTGAATAGCGGTAACGGCATTTAGTAGGATTATATAGGTAAAGGTAATTGCAGTTATTGATATTGTATTTTAGGGGCAACGGTAGCCAACCTAGCTATTAACTAAATATCTGTTATATAACTTAATTTGTACAATTGCAAATTCTTTTTTCTAGAACTTATCTAATAATGTCATCTATTTACATTTGATGAATGCTTTTGATCAATTTATATTTAGTTCAAATGTCTTTTATTTAAACCTATATTTTATTTATATTATTCATTTTAGAGCCAATCAAACTGTCTCAAATGTTGCGATGACTATTTGGTTAAAGCAAATATAAAAATTTCTTTGCCCGAAATCCTCTCTATGAGTTGGGTTCAAACATTTAATTCTAAACTACTGGTAACAAAACCTATAATATAATAAATATGAACATTTTTAGGGACATAGATTTTCGTTAAAAAAGTATATTGCAGCCTTTGTTTCTATAGCCCTCAATTGCTGTTATATGTTTAATGTAAATGTGCAATAAGTTGATTTGAACGAACATTTATTGAAATTGTAAATTTTTCTTGGCATTTTTTTTTGGTTTTAATTAAATATTATTATATTATTTACAAAGAATTAACGTTTGACCAACTAAAAAAATTATAAATTTAGTTGTTTTGCTAATTTCTGCAATAATTTCCTCAAAAGCATAACAATAACGCAGTGATGCCGTTTGGTTACATTTGTTACATTTTTCGTAACTTTTCACAACTCTACGTAACATGTATAATTTGCTCGTTTTGGACCTTATTTTCGTAACTTTTCAGCCCTGTCACTAAATAAATAAAGATGTGAAAAGATTATGCCTCCGATGTTTCTATTAAACAACAGTGTGCTTTATGTGTAATTTTGTATCATCTAGAAAATCCTAGATCCTTTTGAGACATACTCTGAAAATGCGAAAGCTCTAAATAGTGGGCTCTTGAGGTGGATAATATCCAAGTTTGTGTCATTTCATACACCTAATGGCTTTCGTGCTAGAGATTAAAAAAAATCAATTGAGGACATGCAAGAAAAGTCCAACAGTAACAAGATAGCTCTCATTTTAACCATGTGTAAACAGAATTCTAGAGCAACACACAGCTTAAAAGGAATATTTTCGCTTGGAAATTTGTGAAACAACCACAAATTACACAGAAAATTTATTGTTTAAATATCGAAATATATTTCATACACTCTTGAACTTTTTTAACGATTTCAACATTTTCAAACAGAGTTACTTTTTAGCTCTATCAATTTAGAATAAGCACAATCGGAAAGATTTTAGTGATTTATTAAATCAATTTCCAAATTTAAATACATATAATTATTAAGGTGCAAGCTTTTCATAAATAATGGCATGAGCACTCATTGCATGAGACCCTACCGAGGCTGACGAATACAGGGAAAACTTTCTAGTCTTAAGAATACTGTATATATAATATTTGTCCAACTAAAATTTATAAAAAAAACTGGGGTAGAATTACATCATTCGTCTTCGAAAAAGCTAAAACATCGAACAATAATTTCGATATCGAAATTATAATAAATTGTACTAAATTTCTTGATCGATATCGAGTACCATAATCTCGAAAAAGGAAAATACCATCAGTTTTACTTGATATTGATGGCGGTAATTGGGCCTCTGATCATTTCCGATTGAATACAGACAAAATTATTATTTTTTTTATTTTTTAAAACCTTAATATATACAGTACTTATTTAAGAAGAATTCGTAAATGTAACTTTTTATGAAAAAATTTAACTTTATGTATGAAAAATTGTAACTTTTTCTTAACTACCCCTAGCAACATTGCAATAATGTTACTTTCTTTATTTACTGTTTACTTTTTTTTGGGAATAGTCCAAAAATATATCGTAATATTCCTACTAGAAATTATGGCATTCGATTTTATTATATTTTTTTTATATAAGAGCTCATTTGATCGCGTATGTGATAATTCGACTAGTATTCGGGAAGAAATTCCCAGATACTGTAACTTTATTAATGAAAAAATATAGATTACGGAATTTTAAAGGAGAAACACATTCACTATATCAACTCAAATCCGAAATTGTAAAATGTCTAAAAAACAAAAAAATATGTTAAAAAAAACTATCCTGAAAAACATCATAAACCACATTTCTATTAAAGATGAAGGATGTATGATAGGATTGAGAAAAAGACCATCATGTAAAATAACATAAAAAAATAAAATTATTTTGGAAATAGGTAGAATATTTGAAAAGTTTCGGTTTGTTATAGATCAGGCCGAATATTGATTTTTCGTCCGAATTATATGTTTAAGCTTAAAATATTGATTTTGGTAGGATTCTAAAAAAAAAAAAAATAGCATAGAAAAAATACTATGAAAAATGTAACGATTTTTACACCGTTTTTTATGTGATTAGCAGACTCACTTGATTGAGAACGACACAACCCTTGCTAAAGCCGATTATAATCAATTTTGATTTGTCTAAGTTGAGATTTTCACGCCACCACAAAGGATTCTGTTGTTGTTGTTGTTGATTAGATGATTGCTGTTGTAAGGAACAATCGTTACTATTGTTTAAATTGTTTAAATGTTGTATATTTTCATTATTTTGTTGAGACTGTGTTGCATCACTTGGCTGTAGTGTTGTATTTGTTGTAATAGTTGTTGCTGCAGTCGAGGAAGAAGAACCAGTTGTAGCTACTGTTGTAGCAGCGGTAACACTTGTTAGTGGCGCTACTGCAGCTACTGAAGTATCATTATCAGTACATGCCACTGACGAACCACTATTATTTGAAGTTGTATTATTTAAATCACTAGAATTTGAAAAGATAACAGCACCATCAGCATCAACAGTGACATTTTCTTGAACCTGCAATAAAAAAATACCAAATTTTAATAAAAACTTTTGTTTTTAATAATAAATGGCGTTATTACCTGCAAAATATCAATGTCCATTTCCTGACTACTATCACTGGCATTTGATGACGACGAAGAAGAATCTGATGAAGCATTTGATAGTGTTGATGATACCAGTGCAGCAGCAGCGGCTGCAGCTGCCACTGCGGCAGCAGCTGCTGCTGCCTGCGCCGCCTGATCTAATATTTCATTTTCTGGTATAGAAATCAAACGCTGCGATAAATTTTGTAGTAACCTATTTAAGATGGAGGGAAAATAAATGCACATTTATAATAAATATAAATTGAAAAATAAAAAAAAAATGAATGCTTTGATATACATACTTTTCCAAATGTTGCAAGGCATGATTCATAGGAGTGTGATCCGGCACACCAGCATTATTTCCACGTACAAAATTATCAAAACAACTGAATGTCTTGAATTCCATTCTATATTTTTATTTTTTTTGAGGGGAAAAAGTGAAATTAAAAACAAAAAAAATTTAAATTAGAATAATATAAACAAACTGGTTATTTATTTTCTTAGCTATGCAAGTTCAAGAAAATATAAAAGCATAAATATTTATTATAATCTATCTATATAATAGGATTTAAAAGAACTAGTTTATAATAATTTCAACTTTATTTTAAAATGATAAAGTTTATTTAACGAAATTTATTATTTTCTGTGATGTTCAAATTCAAATTACAGTTTTAAAAAAACAACTACATCCTTATAATGTTAAATTTAGTTATAACCGTTAAAAATCTTCCAGATTCCAGATGTGGATTAGTACGAGCATTATTATAATTCGATCAAAGTATTATTATAAGAAGTTCTATGCATAAACACAAATATATGCAGTCACATCGTTTCTTTTTTCAAATGAATAAGTTCTTTTTAATCTCTGCTATACTATAAGTCTTTTAAAATAAAATTCTTATAAAAATACCAACCTCACTGGACGCACGACTATTATATGTGAACGTGGAAATGCTTCTCTTAGCAAAATAGCAGAATTTTCTAAATTATATTTCATGTAACCCCGACTGTCACGATTTGTTTCCATGCTCTCAGGAAAATCCTAAAATAAATTTACAAAAAAATAAAACAGAAAGTAATTAACAAGTGTGTTCATATGGATATTTATTTATATACATGCAAATAAATTTCATATAATAAAAATTATATTGCAATTTGTTTCAAAATTAGAACAATTAGAAGACTAATTTTTCCAAGTAATTAATAAATATTTATTTTATTTCATTTTACCTGTACATCACCGCCAAAGTAAACAACTGCCGTAGAGTCTTCAACATTTTGATTTTGTTGTCTTATAATGGGGGGACAATACACAATATCATTGGTCCGATTTTGGAAACCGGCCACTGAAAATATTCGAAATGGACCAGCTGATGTGCTTGGTGTGCATAAACGATCCGCACTGCCACCAAGCATTACCTCAGAGTTAGTGACACGTTTTTGTAATTGAAAGAATTTATCAATGGTTACCTAAAAAATATAAGTTTAAAAAAATATCAAATAAATTATTAAATTTTCAATTGAATTAAGTAGTTACACATTAAGCACAACATAATGAATAATTATGAATTATGATGACCTACGACGCTAGTATGTAAGTTGTTTGAAATACGTGTAGTTAAATTATATTGTGAAGAAAATATTAAATAAAAACAAACTAATGTGGCAATGTATTTTAAAAGACAATAATAGTCCGCAACTGTTTCTTTAGCATTATTACAGAAATTGATACAAATTTATTTGATTGTTTCCAATTGTATAAGCTCTTCATCTTAGAAATAAAACTGTGAAAATATGTAAATATTTTGATTAAAAATAGGATTTTAGAAATTTTTCCTGAAATTTGTCTTATTACACAGATATGAAACAAATGAGAGTTGTCAAAAAAGTTTTCAATGGTTGTATTTTTTTCTATTGAAACCAACCAGCTGATTCATATCTGTATAATTTGTGGCAAAGGGTTTAGCAACAACGTCACTTTTACATTTATATTTATAATATTTATATACATAAGTGTATTTTTTCAATATTGTTATATTAAAGAATTGGAACAATTTAACAAATCCTTTTTGAAACCTGAGAAATTTGTGCAACATTTAGGACCGCAAGTTATCTGCATGCTTAACATAAAATATTTATTAAATATGTAACGAATTCTCTTATTTTCTATAAAAAAACTGAAAATATATCAAGATGCAACAAGTAGTTATCAGGGTATTTAGGAAATTTGATTAATACTTAACTACAGACACTTCAGTAGAATGACATCAATAAATCGAAACCCTTTATTCTGAGAATATACTTTATATATTGACAAATTAATATATTTTAATTACATATGAATGGATTGCTAAATCTTAATCTCATCACATGATAAATAGCTTAAAAATAAGGAAAACATGTAATTATAAATACAAAATAGAAAATTATACAAATATTTTTTTATTAAATTTAAAAGAGCCACATATCGAGGGATTATATTCAAAGACTCTGTCCTTAGATTTTCACGAAGATTAGTTTTTGATCCCAAAATATGTATTACACATTTCGTGAATAATTTTTTTTTCTATAATTGTGGTACAAATGTTGCTTTAGGCGTCACAGTTGCACCAGATCTAATTTGTTATAACTAATAGTTGACAAACTAAAATTGGTTCTATTCTAAAAAAAATATATTACATTTGCTTAAGAATTAAAGCATACAAGAAAGAAATTGATTTTGGCAAACAATTTGTGTTCCCCCTTATTACATGCAATTACAGGAATTTGTCCAGAATTTACAAGAACACTCAAGAAAACAATGGTAATGAGTACTATGATGGGACATTATTATAAATCGTGTCTAATACCTGAAAATCTGACTAGTAAAGTAACACATAATTAACAAACCTCTGTCACATACCTGAATAATTATTTATAACATAAAAATAATATAATAAAATATATTTATTTATAAAAATAAAAATGACATAAAACTATATTTTAAATCAAGTCAAAATCACCTGTACAATGATTGGAAAACTAATAGAAACAATATAAATTTTACATTGAATCCCATTATTTGACTTTTAGTATTATTAACTTAATATCTTTGGTTACAGTGATGGTTCATTAACATCCTGAAGAATTTACTTCCTTCCGTCTACAGTATTTAGCGTCAACAATTTGTACACATTTAATGTTAATGGAATAAATGGACATTAAGTTGATGCACACATACGTATGTAGTTATTTTTATTTTTTAGAAATGCTTTCCATCATTTTGCACACACTTATTGACACAAACTTACCTTCATCATACTTTTTTCATCCATCACCGTATCATGGAATTTTCCAATCATTTGTACAGTTTTGACCAGTGCAGAGTTCTCCAAGCAAGGTCTGTCAGTCACTTTCAGAATATTACTGAAACCAGTAAAAATCGTTCAGATATATCGATTGTGTGTTGATTGACTTAATTTATTTTAAATTATTTATTAAAATAAGCATTGCCTAAAAATCACGTAGTTTTAATTAAAAAAATAACAATTAAAAAAAAAAAATTTACAAAAATTACATATATTTTTCTACACTTGTTTGGTTCATAGAAAGCCAAACATAATAACATATTGATCTGTCATTTTGACAGCTATGTAATTAGTGTGAGATCTAATTGTTGCCAGAAATTTGAAAATATTAGTGACAGCCTATTGTTGCCATACTTTATTAGTTATTAATATGTTTGTATTTTGGGCTAATCCATGTATTTTAAAAATTTTCATAATTTTAATGAATACTGAATGAAAAATATAGAAAAAGTATTAAATAAAGCCAACTGTTTTTTGGAGTATTCAAAACACAAAAGTATCTGCTCAATACATTCAGAATTGAATTTTTAAACTACATACAACTATAAAAATAGTACATGTTTGAATGAAAAAATATATTATTGTTATACCCTACCTAATAGATAAAATCAATAAAATCACGAGAATTATGTACCCCTTTATAAACAGAAAGGCAGAGCTAAGTGTAGCCAATAAAAAACTTATATTAAAGGCTATTTTTCACCCTATATTCTACTATTGTGCTCCAGTATGGTCAACTTCCGCTAAATGTCACCTAAAGAAACTTCAGGTATCCCAAAACAAATTGCTTAAAATGATATTTAAGCTACCGTGGCACTAATCGACTCGACGTCTGCATACATTCTCCGGTTTCGATCTCGTTGAGGATAAAATTGAAAAATTAACATCAGCCAAATGTCAAAACTCACAATATAGTCATCTTGATGATGATCTCATAATAATTTACTTTAGTAATTTTTTTTATCTTATACCAAGCTTCATAAAGGTTTTTTGTAAATGTTTCCCTATCATTTGTATAATAAATTCATAATTAGAATTCTAATATATATTAAAGTCTAATACCTATTATTAAGTTGAAAAGGAAAATAATTCCTAAACTCTTTACTCTGTAAAACATATGTAAATTCTATAAATATTATTTAAAATAAAATAAATTTAAATATATTATTGTAGTATTTATTATATCAAGACATTTTAAAATTAATTTAAAGTGTTTAGATAAAAATTTTTAAATTAAATATCAAAAAATAAAGTTGTATGGATTTACATAAAGAAAGTTGAAATTTTTGTTTATATTATTATATTTAAATTAAACAATTTCAACACTAGTTAGTTGATTTCCTACTTATAACCAGAATGCAAAATTTGTTGCTTCAGAATAGCTCGAAAGTCATTTTTTATAATAGCTTGATCTCATACAATGTAAAATATTTTTTTATTTGGTCCTTTGGTTTTCATGAGTAGAGTTGAACAATCTTCATTCATATTTTTTCTTCAATATGTCGAAAAAATGTATGTTGAGTTTCAAATAAAAAAAAAAAAAAATTAAAAAAATTATTAATTCTACAGCATGCAAAAAACCGCCGAAGAACTATGCGTATCTCTTATAGGGTATGTTTTAGACTAGTTTTTGATAAATCTTAATTATTAATCTAGTGTTCCAAGATTTTGTCAGTATAAATAATTGTATATTTCGAAAACCCTACTGTAACTCGAGAAAAACGTAACACAGAGCTTTTTAAACATATTTTTTGGATTCAGAGACCCCAAATATTTAAAACATAAATACGAAAGTCTGTCAATTTAAAACCTTATGTGATAGGAGTACAGAGTTCTAAATATTTCCGAATATTTTTTAAGCAAAAATGAAAATATTACTGTTTTGACATGTGTCTGAAAGTACAACTGTTCAAAATAATAGGAGAGGTGGTACCCAATATTTGCATAAGTTAAATAAATGTTAAATCCAATAGATATTCTAATTTAAATTTAAACACAAATAGTTCTATTTGATAAAAAAAATTAGCAGTGATTTGCTTCAAATAAAAATAGTTCAGATTAAATACTCTGTCAAAGAAATTAATTAATTAATTCAAAATAAGGGAAATTAAACATATGTATAGGCAAATGTACATATCGCTCATTTGCTGCAACAACGTCATAACTCAAAATCCGTGTTTTTTGAATTGAGTAATACAAAATATGCACCATTCTATAGTCTTTCATATAGTCAATTATTTTTTGCGTGAGAGTGTTTTTTTGTTGTAAACATCAAAATCAAAATTCATATTTTCTCGTATATTTGACAAAAAAAAATTTGGGTTAACTACAGATTAGAAGGATATTAACATATACTATTTAAATCAGGTTTTATATCTGAAATCTCATGATTTGTTGAAAATTTATTTAAGAAATAGTAAAATGTCATAAAACATTCAAAGCCGTTTTTCTCGAAAGGACTTTTTTAGAATTATGACGTTGTTGCAGCAAATGAGCGATATGTTAGTATATTCACCATGAGTTGTAAAATGTGTTATGGTTTATTTAATTTAACTACTAGATATAAAATTTCGGTTTAAGGCATCGTAATAATAATTGTAATCGATCATTGTCTGAAGTATATCGATTTAAAACTGTATATTGTATGTAATTTGAATGTGATTATTTTTCACGACTAGGCGGAATGAGATTTTGGAAAAAAGTTGTTCCGTGTTAGTTTGGAGTTTATATTATAGATAAAAAATGTTTTTAGAAAAATGTTTGCCAACTGTTACGAAAAATATTTGCGAAAAACAAAACAAAATCAAGGAAAAATTGAAAATTTCAAAATTGAAACTTAAATATGCGCGGAATTGACTGAATGTTTTGGAGAAAATGAAATGCTTTATGTTAATGGATGTTTTATTATGTTTAATGATATTTTTACTTTTTAGATCTTGTTGATTCATCTTGAAATATTGTTCAATAAAGAGATATTATAAAAAGATATTTGAATTAAATAAATCATCATGTAATGCAGTTTATTATAAAATATCAATAAATTTATGTAAAAACAACAAAAAGTTCCATCATGTACAATTGAGACAAATGTATTACCACTAGCATATGCTAGGAGATTATAGTTGCAGAGTCGTGAGGGACACAAATTATAATAAAAAAAACAGAATTAATACTGTACTTAATTTTATTAATAAATATTTATCACAAAAGTTTGACGCTCTGCATTATTTTCAATATTTTTTCCGTAGTTAGACGGCCTAATATAACAAACCCATATATGATTCACATCATGAACACAAACCTTGTAAACTAGTGTAATTAGGATGCTCTTAATTCAATATTCTTCACTTAACTAACATTCTAATACGACAGCTAATTTACTTTCATTGAAAAATTTCCTTTGATCTAAATTTTAAAGATGAAATTCACAAAATATTTTGATGTATTTTAATCCCCACATATTATGATCTATATTAATATTTTTTAAATATGAAAACATGACAATTTAAACCATATACTACAATAAATTCACAACATACCTTCTCAAATAAAAGAACTTGTTGTGTTAATGACAAGTGATGGAAATTAATTTCCTAAGAGATGAAATAATGACGACACCAACAAAAACAACACGCCGTCCATCAATGGCCAACGATCTTTGAGTATATATAGCAATCATGAATAAACAAACAGCAACAGCATTAAACGCGAGATCATCAATGTCAGATAAAATAGGTGAATAAAGAATACTCTATATGAACGGATATTTACACAAACAAACATAATTGTTTTTCAATTTTAATATCAAACACATCAACGATATAAATAAAACTTTAAGAATGCGTTCTGTGATATTGGCTTTCTTTCCTTAACGTTATGTAAAAAATTTAATTATAGCTGGTATGTTTTTTGTTTTAGTAGTAATCATCTTCATAGAAATCACGTTGGCCGTTATTACCACCATTACAGCAACCCATAAAACGTAGGCGCGTGTCTTCTAAACATAGTTTGGTATCCTCTTTCATTTCCTTTAGTTTAACACGCACTTCCTCGCGCATTAAATTATAACACATGGCGACCAGGCCCATGCCAATTAACATGTATATAAAATTGATGGCCAATTTAGAGTGTTGATCTGTTATGGATTGCTGCAAGTCCGATACAAGATTTGGATCTATGGTGGCATCCTCTTTGACTTTTTTACGAGCTTCTGCTATATGCGAAGGCGTCACCAGCGAAGCACCTGGCACAAAATCACCAAAACCGATTTTACACAAGGAAGTCATACAGAAATAGAACGAATTGAGGAACGACCACTTTTCCCAATTGGCAAACATTATGGTGCCGGTAAGTATGTAGAATATAATCACCCATAAACAAGCTGTGGATGGCACAATAATCTTTTTACGCTGCAATATGGCTAAACTGCCACTTTCCAATGCCTCTAAACGGCGATCAATATTGCTATCGCGATCCTGAGTGCATTCATGTAGGCTGCGATATAGAAACTTGAACGATCTGGCCAATACTTTGCCCATATTAAGGAAATACAATATATACAGAGGTATACCAAATGTGGCATAGATGACTGTGAAACCTTTGCCCCATGGAGTTCTGGGCACCATGTTGCCATAACCAATCATTGTGATGACGGAGAGGCAAAACATTAAGGCCGCCGGAAATGACCAAATATCACTGGGTTTACGAAAATCATAACCTGATTTAATTATTGCTGCTATTCGTATTTGATACTGCTGTAACGCAATATCCGTGCTACTTTGCCACTCTGATCTATTGAATGTATTGAATTTTTCCGTTATGTTCCATAGTTCTTGGGCACAATTGCTGCGCAATTCGTCTACCTCAGTTGGTGTATTGTCTTCATATTGCAGTTCTATGTGCATAAAGGAAAATGCACCACATATGGCATATATAACTATAAGAGCTCCCACACCCACTTGTGTGCACATAAAGGTGACAAAATTGCGACAGCATCGTTTGAAGCGTTTACGTGGTAAATTACTGGGCGATGACGAGGAACCCGAAGAGCCCGCTCTACTTGGATGCTGAGAATTTCTTTGTGATTTTGCCATATTTAGTTAGATGTGATATTTATTATATAATTTAATTTAAACTTGTTAGAGATTTGTTCTAATTATTAAAATCATATTTTCATTAAGGTTTCACACAGTAATCACCATAAATAATATTTTTTTTATATTAAACTCAAAAATAAATGATCAATATTTCATTTTAATTTATTTTCTTCAGTACGATCATTTTTTTGGTTTCTTTTCTTTCTTCTGTTATAAAGTCTAAAAATAAAATTTCTTAGGCGGCTTGTAGCGGAGCGTTGTGTACAAATACTATACAATAATATTTTCTGTCTTTATACTTTTGTTGTTATGTGCTTTCCTTAAAATTTCAATAAACGCGCTATTACTGAACATATTCGTGTTCCAAATACAACTAACAAGAGTTTTTCTTCCAATAATCCATACACTCATTGTATATTTATTTTCTTTATTTTAAAAGAGCAAAAGTTTGTTTATGTTTTCCGATCAATGAAAAATGTACATATTCTCAAAATCTCTTGATTTTGTGCACAATTTCTCCATATATTGATTTATATGAAAAAAGGGAAAATACATTAAATATTAATTATGTTTGTTAATTAAGGAGTGAGCACAAAACAAATGGTGCGTATGCTGTTTAGGTTTATAACTTTGTTTACCAATTTAGTTTTTACATTTGTCACTACTATCAGAAACGTCATGCTAAATCTTATCCCAATTACGTGCTCTCTAGAGAAGAGAACTGTTAAAAAGTAAAAAAAATCATTTTTTTTGACCGTTTGCGAAAATTACTAAACATGCAAGGAGATCTGTCCAATATATTATTTTTTGAGTTGGAAAATGTAAAAGGTCTTCAGACATATTTGGTGATAGTTTTGTTACAAAAATCCATAGATTTCTTTGATCTGGTAATATACAACCTCCAAAAACTTTCCAAACAAGTTAACAAGAGACATATAAAGAAGATTTGTAGAATTTAAATTGTATTCTAGGCCGATATCGTCACTTTGCATGACAAGCTACTATGTGGAATGGTACCATACAAATAGTGTTATCATTGTATGAAGGGATGTTATTTGTTTAAATTTATCCGTACTCCGTCCTTACTATAGTGTGTTGGTAATGTTGGAATTTCATCATATTTATTTTTAATTTTTTATACAAGTTCGACAATAGCGTAAAAAGCTAGTTTTTTTTTGAATTGCCATCAATGAAACAATATTATGTACATATAACTGTTAAGTATTTTCATAGAAGAATAATTAGTAACTTTTTGTTAATATATATTTTTTTAATTTGGATGTACATATTTTTCTCTTCTGATCTAACCTTCTTCGTTGGCAAATAAAGTCAAATTGCATTTCATTGATGTAATTGTTTGCCGTATTCTTTATGTTATTTAACCTAAGATAACATCAATTTAAATAAAATTAAAAAAAAAAAAACAGAACACACATTAATGAATGATATTAAAATTAATTTCTTCAAAATCAATTTGTTTTAGTATATTTATTAATGAATGACATAGACTAATTTTAAGACGCGACTTAAAATAAACAAATTTGCAATTTGTTGCAAGATCATTTCCAGAGTTTCGGATCGCGAGTGTGGAAAATAAGATCTGATATTTTATAGTTGTTAAAGACAAAATTTTCTTTTTGTTAATGCCATAAAATTCTGACATGAAGTTAAATTGGTTATTTAAATAGCATGGATTATTATAAATCAAACAAAAGTTTGAAAATGTTCAAAACAAAGATGCTTTTTGGATTTTTTAAAAACTACATAAATAAAATATACTTTTTAGACCATCACGGTACCATTTTAAATATCGTACCCGATATCACAAATGATTGGATTCTTTTGCCACAACTGCAAATGGCTTGCCACACAAGAAATTTCTTGGGAATTTTGTTTGTTTTTTTATCCGGTATTGTTCTTGAACATTACCTCGTCCATCAGCCACATAAAAATCTTGACCCGGAAGTTGTGAAAAGTCTGCATAAGTTTTATCATTTATTTTTTGCCGCATTGCGACCTGGAACTTGCTGTACTTTGTACGACTTCAACCCAGCATTAGTTTTGGCTCTATGCACAAAAGAATCAGAGCATTTAACTTTACGAGCTGCTTTTCTTTTTTCTCTCGAATGTTTTGTTTCACAACTGAGGAGTAAAGAAGCAAAAGGTGCAATCTCTATATTTTCGAGAACATATATAATAATGCCATGTAGCTATATACGATCAATGATTGCTATCAGTCAATATGCCAATACCAAATAGGTACGCTTTTAACCATTATAAACTAATGGCGACAATCTACCGATCAATCAAAAATAGCTATGTTCATTGGATATAGCTTATTTTTGCTCTGATTATAAGAGGGTCATTCTGTCAACATTTCGAATTTGAACTTTATGCAAACTATTTTTGCTAATTATTTTTTACTAAATTCCTTGGAAAAAGTTTTATTTAGTTTGTGGCATTGTGTGGAATTTACGGTGGCGGCCGAAACATTTTTTATTAACATAAAAAGTTACAATTATAGATAAAAAATGGATATATTACTATATAGCAACATTTCTCCTACATTTGTATCAAATTTTACTGTCTTCTATAATAAAAAAAATTTGGTACCTATTTAAAAACAAATACATAAAATAAATAAATCAACTTAGCTGATGTAGCCAGCTTAAAATGTTAGCCGAATTTAGACGCTAAGAGCCAGTTTTTGACTTCGCATTTAAATATTAATTATATTTAAGTTCTATTTAAATGGGAAAATGAGTTTCTCAGTGCTTTTTTAAATGATACTTAAATGGCCAACGTTGGCCATTTAAATTCTATTTAAATTTCATAAACTACCATATGTTTTCAACAGCTGTCTTTTGTTGTCTGTTTTTTTTCACTCTATTGTAGCGCTGTATTTTTTTACGGCATCTAACAAAAACTACACTTCCGATGCGGTGAAATTGGGGCATCTTTTGTGCATTTTCCTACAAATATTTTATTGTTTAATATCCTTCTTTTTTTATTATTTGGCAAAATGTATCAATTTTTGTTTTGCTTGAACAGCTGTTTTATACAAAACTATCGATAATTTTTGGATATTTAGTAGTGCTACCACACTTTTATCTTATTTAAATAAGAAATATTATATAGCACTGAAAAACTCAAACTGTATTTAAATACCATTTAAATTTAAGTAAAAATTAACTAAATACGTATTTAAATACGAAGTCAAAAACTGGGCATAAGTCTATAAGGGACACGGCTCACAATTTACAACAGAAATTTAAATTTATGTACCATTATTTTATCATTTAAATCAAAATGTTTAAGATTAAGAGATAATATTAAAGAAGTTGCTAACGCCATATCAATAAAAACAAGTAAGAAATTATGGACGGTAAAGCCCGACCATATAATACCCTACACTGCGTAAATGATCAAAAACATTTCTCTTTTTAAATTTTAATAATTTATTTTTGTGAATAATTTTCGGAAGAGGGCCTTGTATGGAAGCTATTATGATTAATTATGGAGCGATCGCCATGTGACTTATATCTAGTATATGAAAAAGTTATTTTTGTTGAATTTTATGTGGATTTTAAGAGATTTTTTTGTTCGTTAAGTGATTTTCAGAAGCGGGTCTTAATGAGAGCTATAACTAATTATAGCCCGATCATCATAAAAATAGGTGACATGCATTTATTTGAAGCGAAATTTGTGTAGATACCTATATACAGTATCGGCTATAACTAAAGCACCCCCTCAGTGAATATTTTTTTGTATAAAAACAAAGTTTTCAATTTTTATTATGTACTAGGAGACCACCCCGGCTTCACCCCGTAGCTATTTACTAATGATTTGTACCAAACACATTTATCACTAATTAAGAACTTTCTACAGTTTAAGCGAAGGTTAGTGGAGGCAGTGTAGTTAGCTCTTTAAGTTTCTCCAAAAAATGTATCTTATTAAGAAAAATTAAAAGGAGGCAGACAAATTTTGATCTTTGAGTTTTCCAAAAATACAAAAAAAAGAGAAGTGAAAAGGAGGCAGTGTTGTTAGTTTTTCAAGATTCTACAAAATGAGAAGTGAAAACTTCCTAGTTTTACCATGAATTTTTGAATATTTTCTTTACAAACCATCTCCTGAATATTTCGAATCGAATAAAAAAAATCAGCCAAATCGCTCCAGCCGATCTCACGTGATGCCATTACATACATGGACCATTTCATTTTTATATTGTATAAAAACAAAGTTTTAAATTTTTATTATTTATTTTTTTCAATCCATATCTATATAAATATATAAATGTCTTTGTAAGTTTGTTTGTTTGTTTGAGCATCACGCCTAAACGGCTGAATCGATTTTATTGAAATTTGGAACGTATATAGATCCTTACTTGGAAGCGTCAATAGTCTATAACTTTTTTCAATACTTGGACCAGAAAGGGATAAACAGGGGGAAAACTGGTAAAATTGGTACCTTTAGTTCTTAAACAATAAATACTCAACGGCTGAACTGATTTTTACTACGACAGGGGTAGCGAAGCGCCCCTTATGATATACAAAAATCCATTGAAGGGGTGCTTTAGTTATGGCCAATACTGTATATTAAACAGTTATGACCGATAAAGTCCAATTTTGGGGCTAGGTGAAATAATGGACCGATTTCAGCTTCGTATTTGTGCCGAAAAATTGTATGTACCAAATTTAATAGAAATATCTTAAAAATTGCGACCTGCACATTAACAGCCAGCCAGGCGGACATCGTTTAATCATCGATCGGTATATTTTTGGACGTTAAAAACATCAGACCAAACGCATCACTATGGTGGTATATAGAGTTTCCAATTCGGTTTTAACCGAAACCGCGGTTTTTCAAGGCCTAAAACCGAAACCGAGAATTATTCTTCGGTTTTCACTTTTAATCTATTTTCACTAGAAAAATTCAAAATTTAGAAATGAGAAACAAACTTTTTCATTCAATTATTCATCCAATATCTCTAAACACAGATCGGTAAAAATATCTTAAGATTTGTTAAAATTTTTTAAACTGTATTACAATAATTGCTTCAGATGATGTAGCAGGCTACCTTTCGCAGGCTAAATAATGCAAAATTTTTGTAACAAACAAAGTCTTAGTTATTTTCAAATATCTGATAAAAGTATGGAGTACTAGCTGACCCGGCGCACTTCGCCACTCCAATTAGAAGAAAGAAATGGTACTATTAAGCCTCCCTCTGTAAGTTAATACTAATTCAGGAAAACATGTCACTAGTTTCATATTTTTTGATTCATTGTAATGTGGATTGTAGCTCATTCTAAACGTACTTATTATTAGAATAAAAACAGTACTATAAAGACCCACACTTTGTATTCCTACTCAGCATCATGAATGTTTAATTTCATATTTTTATGTCCATTATTATAGAAAATACAAAAGAAATCTTGAATTCTAACTCATTCAGAATCATTTGTGCCTAATATTAAGGTTTATATTATAAAATATTCAAAAAATACCTTTAGAATAAATAAATAGTAACATTAATTATCCGTTTTGAATTCGCGTTTCTAGGTCCATCGTTATAAAATATTCATAAAGTACTACTAGTTCGAAAAAGTACCTGCAATTCCTAATTTCAATAATAGTTTCTGTTTCCTCAATATCATTATGCCCTCTATCTTGATTCTTTCTTTACTCAGAAGCATATCAGCCAACTATTATGTATATACAATAAGTTAAATAATTTATTATAATAAAAAGTACCATTAGAAGAAAAAGAAAAAAAATTTTCCAAACTTAACCACTGTCAAGTTTGAAATTTGAAAGTAATTTCCTGATTCTAGGTTCAATATTATAGAAAATTCATTTTGAAGAACGAAAAAGTACTCCTTAGTTTGGTTTAGTTCTTCATTTTTGGTATCATAATACAATTGAGCACCCTATTCTTTATTATTTCTTTACTGAGAAGCATATTTACTAATTTAATATATTAAAAAGGTACCATTAAAAGAAAAAGTACCAATTTTTTCCTTTATCCTCGTAAACACTCGTCAAATTTGAACTTTAAATTTGTTTAGCAGTTCCTATATTATCAACTGTTAAAAATTATCACAAAACTGAACCGAAACCGATCGGTTTTCAATTTTTTAAAACCGAAACCGCGGTTTTGAAATTCTTCGGTTTTTTGGAAACTCTAGTGGTATGGGTATTGTACTATTTTAAAATGTTACCAAATGATTCCTGGTGGTAGTACGTACCACGGTCTAAGTGAGTCTAAAATGTACCAAAATTAGTGCATACAATTATTATTGTTCCATGTTTGCCAAAACTGATTCAAAAGGCCTCTAAACGGTAAATCAATCGGTTCCAGAATATTACATGTATATTTTATAGGTTTGCAAACTTTTATATTAGTACGTACGTACCCTTACTCACTCATGGAGAAATTGAATAATAATTACATTTTAAGATTGTTTAGTTATAGCTATGAGGAACTTTTTGTATTAAAAATGTAAATTTTGAGTTATTACGACCAGCCCTCTCGAAAATGACCGATTTTTGTATACAAATTGAATTCCAACTATTTTATTGATAAATAACACTAATTAAATTTTACATATGAAGAGGCAGGGATGCATACGGTGATAGTGAAGGAATATAAGAATGCAAAAAAGAATAATAATATGAATGCAACGAAAAAGAAAAAACTTATTGGGTGCATATTAAGCGCAAAAAGGTAAAAAGCGCAATATCTTTTACTTATTGTGTCACACCACCACACAAACTAACTAACACACATCTTCGTATCACTTCTTTGGTTTTTTCTTCCTCTTCATGTGTTCTTCTTCATCAATACATCTTCTTTTACCTACATATATACATCATCATTTATGCTCAATGTATACTTACAAATTTTCTTTGAACAAGTCTGCAACGAAGAAAAAATATTGTTTTAATCACAGCGTTTTACGCGCTAAAATTTTTAACACACAAAATAAACTATTAAAAACATCAACTTTTTCTTAGTTTTTTCTTGTTTCTTGATTCAAAATTGTCATATAAAAATTGTAATTATTTGTTTTTATATGATTTTTCTTTCTTTAATTTTTTATTACCGAATCTAGCCAGTGGAAAAAATGCTAATACGGGATAATTAATGCAAACAGCCCCCGCGAGACACCTTGTAAATAAGCAAAAAATACAATTATTTTTTTCTTTCGCTTTTTAATGAAAGTATTAACTTTTCATTGATTTATTTATATGTGCGTCGTTTGATTGATTTACATGTTTTTTGTAATTTTTTTACACACTTTTTGCACAATAAAATAACAGGTTTTTTGCGTATTTTTTAATATTGTTTAACAATGAATTTTTGCTCACAACTCTACTTTTTTCCAATTGGTTTTTTGTTGCTTTCTTCGTTTGTTCGCTTTTTTTTGTTGGTTTTTTCAATTGTCAAAATGTCTGTCTACAGTTGTTGAAAAATGGCGTCATTTGTGCAACTCTACACACAGAGTTGTATTTCCTATCTATCCGTCAATAGAGGGCGCTGTAATTAATTAGCCGATAAAACAGTTTATGGTAAGGCAGTGCCTTACCGACCCATATGAGTGATAATGCAGGGGTCGGTAGTACGGTTCGGTAATGCAGTGTTTTTCGAATAACGGTTTGTGTGGTGAATAAAATTTTATTCACCACACTTTTTATATTCACCACGATTTTATTCACCACACCTGAAAAAAGTGTGGTGAGTTTTTTTATTCACCACGATTTTTTTTTTATTAATTTTTGAAAAAAAAATTTTTTTGTTGTTTTTTTTTTTTTTTTTTTTTATAAAAAAAAAAAATTTTTTTTTAATTTAAAAAAAAAAAAATTTTTTAATTTAAAAAAAAAAAAATAAAAATTCTTTAAAAAAAAAAAATTTTTTTTTTTTAATTTTTAAAAAAAAAAATTTTTTTTTAATTTTTTAAAAAAAAATTATTTTAAAAACAGGGTGGATGATGGTTTTTACAAGAAAAATATCCTGCATCAGCACATCACCAGCTGGCTTCTGTTTTTTGCTGGTTTTGACCGTTTTTTTTTTCCTTATATGCCAAAATATTCGCATATACCGTTTGAGAATTATTTGAAAAACAACTGCAAAAAAAACCGCGTTGCCACCGAAATTGCAAAACTGCATTTCCTTTGTGGTACACCGCTTTTGTTGCGTATGTGGAATAAATAATTCGTCCATATTGCACAACACTCATACGCCATGTATTATGTATGATATTTTGTTAGGTGTTGTTTGTATACAAAAAAATTACTCATACGTTGTAAGGTACTATGTACAAGAATGAATGATGAAAAAAGTGGAAAAGAAATCTGTTGTAAGTAACTTCTAAGCCGATAGTCCGATTTTAATGAAATTTTCCAGGACTTTAGAGGAGGTGTAGCTGAGTTTAAGTTTTGAATTTGGACTTTAAAAACTAACGTGGGGCGGAGCCTCAAGGCCTCAAAGTGGGCGATCATCGTTGTTTGGAGAATGGAGAGAGAATGTGAACGAACGAACACTTGCTTTATTACTTCAGTTTTGTTGCTGCAACACAAATGGCTTCAGTTTATAATATATATTCCAAGTGCAATGTTGTTTGCGAAATTTCTTTAAAATTGAGAAAAGAATAGCAATAATTCAAAACACAAAAAATAAAACAATGTTTAATAAACGTGTAGGATGGGCCACGTCCCATCAAATCCCAGCAAAAGCAACAAAAGCAGCAGCAACGTTATCATCACTCTCAGCAGCCAAACGATCAATTGCCATTTTTATCACGGTCACGATTTAGTGCTTTGCCACATTTTCATGCCACAGCCGCAAATGAACACGATGCAAATTTAACACTATTTATTTATAGCGATTTTATATGTAATCGATATGTTTGGTGTATTTCCGTTTGTAACACTTCCGGCTTTACTCGTTGAATTGGGTTTCTTTGGCATACCACTGGTGATATCGGTGGTGGTGCTGCAAATCTATACATCGTTTTTATTAAGCGAATGTTGGACCATGGCTCAGTCTTTGGATTCCTCTATAATCAATAAAAGCAGGTGTGCTAAAGAAGCAAGCTTAAAAAAGATTCATTTAGAGTATTAATATTGTTGTTCTTTGCTAGATATCCTTATGCCGCTATAGCTGATTTGGCCTATGGACCATATGCTAGTTTTTTGGTTACCATACTCTTGAACGTTAGCATATTTGCCAATGGCATACCAAATATTGTTATGGCTTCTCAAAACTTGGAGTTGGTAGGAGATCGCATGACAAATGGCCAGTTTATATTTTCATTTTGTTATTGGGCCATTATCGTGGGTATCTCTTTGTGTCCCATGGCCTGGTTGGGTAGTCCTAAAAATATGAGGTTGGTATTTATTGTTTTATAAATAACAAAACATATATGTTTCATTAATAAAAAAAATCCATTTATAGAGGTTTGGCTATTTTCTCAGCCGTTGTGATGATTGTAATTGTGATTTTACTGTGGTTTTGTTTATTTACGGCTTCTCCCATTGGCAAACCCTTCGAAGGTGTTAGTTTTGGTTGGTTCTTTTAAAGTTGTTAAATATGTTCTTTTTTTATTACTTCAAAATACATACATAAATTTATTTATTTTAGAATTGCCGCCTTTTTTAACCATTTTAAGCGGTTACAGCATTTTGGCTTTTCAATTTGATATTCATCCCATGTTGTTGACTTTGCAAATTGATATGCGGCAAAAGAATAAAGTCGGCTGGGCGTCTTTTTGTGGCATTGCCAGTAAGTATAGAATAAGTGCATTCCTACTTATTTAACAATTTCCATTAAATCCCCAAATGTGTCCTAGTTTTCCTTAAACTGTAAAATAAATTAATTATAATTTCTACGTAATTCTAACAATTTGCAATGCGTAATGACAAAAATTTACATATTTCGCAAGATGACGGTTATTTATAATTTCGCCATTTAAGTTTATATATCGAGGGAGTATATTCAATTCCTCCCATCTTAGATTTGCATGAATATGAGTTTTTGATGGCAAAATATTAAGAAAATTTCTAAATGTTTTCCTACTAATTTGGATATGCAAATCACGGAATTGACTAAAGCATTTTCAAGATATGTTTATATATAAACTAGCTTAACCCAGTGCGTTTCGCTACCCCTATTTAATAGTATACCATGCTTTTGCCATTTAAATATTCTGCGATTGATACATTCTTAAGACGTTAGCTCCGCTATGGGCAAGTTTCGATCCTTGTTTTAGTCATACTACTTACAACTATTATTGAACTCCAGATATACATTAATAACAATTAACCGAATATGGGACGGGATACCCAACTTGTTTCGAACAAAGCAATTTAAACGAAGTATGAAAACACTGTTTATAGTAATCTTCAGAATATTTGAAAATGAATATAATCTTTAAATGGGAGAGAACATATTCATTGTTCCGAAATACGTTCAGTAAGAAAGGGATCATTCCCACTAAGCCGATCCCTCCCAATTTCAGCCAAACATCGTAAAAATATAAGAAAGTGATTCAGACAAAGCTTAAATACTCCCCAAATTACAATTTACACTGTTCCGATCCAGACCATTTTAAGATAAACTCCGTACAGTGATAAGAAATTGATTCATACAAAGTTTAAGTATTTTTAGTTCTCCAGATATTCGAAATTAACTAATTACTTTAGTGCCACATCCCGATAATTTTCAGCCAAACTATGTAAAATTTAAACAAAGTTTGAGGAATCTTGCAATTATAGTTCTCAAGATATTTAGAAACAACTATTTACGCTGTATGGGAATGATGGTTTGACTTCATAGTTCTGCAGATATTCGAAAATAAATATTTAATTTGTACGGGTGGCGCAGCCAATTTCAGCCAAGCTGCGCACAATTGTACTGAAGAAAATACCGAGCAGTTTTGCGGCTTTCAGGGTTATAGTTCACCAGATATTCCATAATTATTTATTTACTTTGTATGGTGCCACTTACAATTTCAAAATAAAAGTAGTCTTTGTTCCTTACAGTTAAAGAGTAACTTACAGTAAACATTTTAAGAGAATCGGTCCAGTGGTTTAACCAGTTATAACAGCTATACATTATATAGATATATAAATATTTTAATTAACACTATGGTCACTATTTATGTCCCAAGTAGTAGCATTAGGCAAAAAAGTACATTTTGATAGATTACGTTGATATACCTATTCGAATTATGCCCGTAATTTCAACAAATAGATATCTATTAGTGCTTAGTTACTTATGGAGTAAAAATATTTGGTAATTTTTACACGTAGATATTGCTTTGAAATCAATGTCAAGTTACCGTTTAGGTAAATTTATCTACTGGGTATTTTACACCGTAGATATCTATTTGTTGAAATTACGGGCATTAAACCAGAAACCAAACAGAATAAAAACACAAATTCTTATATTCTGGCCAATTTTCAATAACTTTACATTAAAGAATTTATATGATTTGAAGAGTTTAATATCTCCGGAATACAAATTTGTTTGCGATAATTTGAATTCAGTAAAGCTTAATTAATGCCCGTAATTTCAACAAATAGATATCTACGGTGTAAAATACCCAGTAGATAAATTTACCTAAACGGTAACTTGACATTGATTTCAAAGCAATATCTACGTGTAAAAATTACCAAATATTTTTACTCCATAAGTAACTAAGCACTAATAGATATCTATTTGTTCAAATTACGGGCATAAACCTAAAATCGACAGTTTCGTACTAAATTTAAGATACAGATTGTATTTTATACGACAAATAGTTGTGCCCTTAAAAATGGCCTTAAAAACAAATAATTTAATATTTCTTATGCATTAGCGATATAAACTGTTTTATGTCTCTCCTGAAAGCTTGTGTTTTCTAAGATGTATAGGTTCGAATATAGTCCCTCGATATTCTTTAAAATTACAGATATTTATGCAAAATGGGATATTGAAAAGTCGTGCTTTAGTCAATTTAAAAATTATTGCTAAATCCGGATTAACAGTTTAGACCCTACTCCTTTATAAGCGATTAAAGCTCATAAATGCTTTTAGCACCAAATTTCTGACTTTTGGCCTAACAAATTGTTCTGGTCTGCTTAATGTGAAAACTATTAAAATAAATATATGTATCTAGATTTATAAAGATTTAAGACCTTATTCATAAACTATTTTTCAATTTATTAATGGTTTAAAATTCA
This sequence comes from Calliphora vomitoria, assembly GCA_942486065.2. Lineage (NCBI taxonomy): Eukaryota > Metazoa > Arthropoda > Insecta > Diptera > Calliphoridae > Calliphora > Calliphora vomitoria. The sequence continues at coordinate 58,941,117 of OW818029.2, forward strand.
AATTTTGTTTCATATACCTTTGATAAATTAAATATTTTTTACTATATTAAAGCTATTATTACACAAAGTCTTTGTAAAGAGCTTATAAAATTATATGATTTGAATCAATATAAGGAGGACATGTGAATACCGTAACAAAATTAGTATTTCGGCATATATTGAAAATCTTATTTAAACTGAATATATGATACTTATTACAGTCGAATTTTGTTATTAGTTATACATTAAAGTGAATTTCAATTACAGACCAAAATCCATAAAATTTGGTAGACTAACCTTTGTTTATACAAAACATATTTCTGTTAAAGTTTTTGTCGATTCAAAATTAATATGAAAATTAAGTACAAGCATTTTAAAGATTTGTTCGAGTAGGTCATATATGGGTACTAGTATCAATTAAGACCCGAGTCAAGCAGAATTTGAAAGAAAACATTTATAAGAGATTTATGAGCATTCAACTGAAATGGGTCTAGGGTCATTGAAGGATCGATTCACAAAAAATTTGGTAGGGGAGCTTGGTTTATATGAAACTTATTTGTGTCCAAATATTATCTCGTTACCAACATTTATAACATATTCAATTATTTTAAAGAGATTTTCAATAGAGGCTATGAAGGATATGTTCAACCAAAGACTGATTTTCAGATTTAACATTTATAAGACGTTTATTATTCTTAAATATTATTCTCGAGAGTTCCCATTATATGAGGATTAGGTTCCATTGTGAATCTGTTGCCATCTAATTTTGTAATATAAATTTTGAGTATAAAATAATGATTATTCGCGATAGCTTATATTCTAATATATATTTGTGTATATAGGAAGTTTTGGACCGATTTTAATAATTTTCAATAGGATTTGTTCCCATTTATCATTTTGACATGTAGTTTGTTTGATTAGATGGTTTACGTGGACAGACGGACGGATATCGTTAAATCGACTCAGAAAGAGATTCTGAGCCAACGGTATACTTTAAAGAGGGCTTACAATTATGTTTCAGCCATGCAAACATTATGTTAAAACTTGCCTTAATTTTGAAAATATCTGAATGATCCATCCTTTTCAGACTTTTTTCCTTGAGATTTTTGGCGAATCCACTTTTTTTATTATGGCCCAATATCTTTCTATAGGTCGACAAGATATTTTCAGGTAGCTTTTTAAACATATTTACTCTCATTTTCACAGTTGTATTTTACATTTTTTCTTATTTTCCTTTGTTATATTTAAACTTTTCGGTTTTGGGGAGGAAATTTCGTTCCCCCCCTGGATTCGCTCCAGCACCAGTATATAGTGCTCTTGGAGTCTTGTTGATGTATATTGAAATTAAACGAACAATCGACATAAATAAATTTTGTTTTGTTAAAGGTGTTATTTACATATAGACGCGAATACAAGTAATTTGAGTCCTGCATGAGTCCTGTCGTATGTTGCACCCTTAAATGTTTTTTCGCTTCGGTGTGCATAATCTTTAGTCTTCTATGAGAATATATAAACATTTTTGTTTTACTAAAATGCATATGACTCTCAACCAATTTCACTTAATATGAACCTTTTCTTAACCATACCTTTACCACCCTCTCCTACTATAAAAAACTTCATCCAACCAGTAAGCATCTTTATAAATTCCAGCAACATCGACTATGGCCATTTTAGGATCAATTATAGCTGCCTACAAATTTGGTACCATGATCGCCGAAAACGTTTTGGAGACTTTGCCCCGCAGTCTACCGCTATATATACTACTGATATTGGTTGGTAACAATACAACTGTGCTTTTCAGTTACGGTAGGCAGTTCTGCTTTATTTATGCAGGTTGAAAACTTTTTCAAAATATCGGAAGGTATAAACAAACAAATTGAATTTTTCATTATTCATCTCCATTAAATTGAAATAAATATTTAGTATTCTCCCTCAAACGCGTCTTCATCAGATCCACAGTGGTGGGTCTACAGGTTATGATCTCTGAGTTTCTACCCAGTTTCGATGCCTTAATGGATATTGTGGGTGGTACTATAACAGGGCCTTTGGTATTCATATTACCCCCCTTGCTGTATAGACGTATGGTCCAGCTGGAGCGTTATCATCAACGTATAGCCACCGAGGCGGCCTATGGCAGTCTGCCTTTGGACTTGAATTATGAACCCATAATAGATGGACCACCTCCACATATGGAACCAAATGCTCGCATCACTTTGCAGTTCTTTTAGGTGTATGTAAATAAGAAGTCTTATGATGAAAGTCCATTGATTGCATTCGGTCCAACTATTGGGTATAGACTATGAGAGAGACAGGCTTGAAAGATTGCCATCAGCCATGATGGTGTGACTAATTCTGCATTGTTTTGCGGGTCAGCCGGTAGGTATGATGTCATCAGGGCCTGGGGATTTGTATGGATCAAAACTCCGAATGGCCTAGAAGTACATTGTCCTCGTTAATCTCAATTGAGAATAAGATTCTATCTCAAGCGGGTGGGATTCATTCATATGCCGCATTAACTGGGAGACTTCCCGGAAAATAAGTGTCCATGATGAGCACTTCAAGTGTCTCATGTCCACTTGTGGTCCATTTACCGTCCTGCTTTTGGATATAGCCTTTGAACGGTTGGTGATTTAGGCAGAATCTTGCGCAAACGGCTTGTCTCAGATGAACTTTCGGCGCCGCTACAAAAGTCCCTCCATGTCTTCCGTTTTGCTCTTCTGACCAGATTTTTAAATTTATTCAATGATGACTTGTAGGATGACCAGTCTCTTGATCTTTTAGCATCATTGTAGGATGACCAATCTCCTGATCTTTTAGCCTCATTGAAAAGTCTACGGCTTCTCATTCTGGAGTCCGCTATTTCAGAAAATCTTAAATAAACTCAAATACATATACATATATTTATTATAAAACATGCTAGAATTGACCGAAGTCACAAAAACCCAAGTATTATTTGATTTTTTTCTTTTTATGATCAAGTTGTAAAGCATGTCAGTTATTATGTTTAATGTCAATTATGTTCATTTGTTGTTAATCTCGGACTATTTGGTACGAAAAGTTAAAGCCAATGCTGGTTTAAAGCCTACAAGGCTAAAAAAGTTACTGATAGGAACTCTGCTAAAAATTTAGAGGCCAAAGACAGAGCTCGGAAATTGAAGTAAAATTTTATACAAAAAATATACCTGCTGCATAATGGATGACGAAACGTACAAATGGAAAATTTTTCGCAGCTTCTGTGGGTCAATATTTGTATGTTGCTGATGCTCGAGGGAATGTTGAAGAAAATTGTAGGACCAAAAGCAGACAAAATTTCCCAAAAGGTTCTTGGTATGACAAGCAATATGCAGTTGCGACAAAAGAAGCCAAACATTTGTTACAAATGTTTGGGGGTCTTTATGTCCACGGGGTTGTCATATTTAATATATCGCAGGTTCCTCTAAAGAGAGTCAACTCAAAATTTTTCAATTTCCACTTTTTGCGAGTAATCGATGTACAGTGGTCATATCTACCTACTGTAAAAATCTTACATCATTTTCTCTACTCCAAAAAACAGTTGTATCCATCCGTCTTCAACTTTCATTGTAATGTATTAAAAAAAAAAAAACAGTTTTTTGCCTCTACTGAACATTTTAGAGGAACCAGTGCGATATGTATTTGTAACGTCTCTTTTCAGCGTAACAAAAACACTTGTGATTTGTTCAGTGCCAGGTTTAAATTAGTTTCAGAGCTACGTGCATTGCTAAGGTTGTCTCAAATTGTAATTTATAATAATGATTTTAAATACCTAATGCCTAAGTCAATGATAAACTTCCTTTAAATTTTGGATTTATACTGTAGGCATGAGCATTAGGGTGGCCCTAAATAAACAAAAGTTGGATTTTTGCCAGTCTCGCCCCCCAGTTTGGTGAACATTGGTAAAAAAACCGGTAAATCGGTTGGGGTTAAGACTTTTGAAGTTTTGAGATGCATTTACAATGGGACAAAATGCATTTTTTTTAGTTTTTGTAAAAATTTTACCATTAAAAAATTACTTTTCCGATTTGATTTAAAAGAATAGAAATGTGTACATTTGTCGTTCTAGTGAGACATTAAAAACAGAAATTGGTCAAAAAATTTTAAAGTTATTAAAAATTTCCCAGGCCATTATTAACGTGTCTCAGGCCACTAGAAAAAGAAATATAGGAACAAAATTAACATATTTTTTGAGATATATTAAAATAAAATCTCATTTCTACTTAATATATATCCATATTTACTTGTATATGAGTTTTTGTCTTCATAGGATACCGTTAGGTATGAAATAACATTTTTTTACGGAAGCTTCAAAACTACATTTTCAAATTTTTAAAAATTTTGTTAAACAAATTTCAGAATTTTTTTATCATCACATTGGGATTTATTAAGAATATAATAGGGAATAAATATATGAAAAAATGATGAAAATATCTCCTATAGTTTTTCCGTACCTGCGATTTAAATTTTGAAATTTTCGAGAAAAACAAATTACTTATTTGGCCATATTTTGGCGAATGAGCTCAATTTCCTTACTGTTATGAATTTTAAGTAAAACCTATTCTACATAGCAATAAGATTGGTAACAGAGCTTTGAATTAATATCCGTTATTCTGAATTTAGAAACTTCAGCAATTCGTTCGTTATGATAACATTTCCAAAAATAATTTGAATTAGTTCACTCATTATTGAACTATGTAATCGAATTATTATAATTAAGTCGATTTGAGATTCATTCATAAAAATTTCAATTCGAAATTAAAAAAATGTCAGCCACTCATTCCATAAATCCATTCGCAATATCTACAAGGTGGCGCAAAAGTAAAATTTCAATGTTTTTTGGCTGTAATTAAAAAAAAAATTAAAAACTTTGATTCTTCTTGTGGATTATTTTTATTTGGTCTTTTAATTTTTTTTACATCAAGTCGAGAATATGATGTCATGTAAATGGCCGCCGCCACAGTTGATTGTCATTTGAGCCCTTTTTATGGCATTTTCCATTACTTTGGCCAAAACTTCCGGCGATAGGTCCTCATTCTTGACGGATATTGTCTTTAAGAGCTGCAAAAGTCTGAGGCTTGTTGAAATAAACCCGCGACTTCAAAAAGCCCCACAAAAAGAAGTCTGTAGCGGTCAAATCAGGCGATCTTGCTGGCCAGTGCAAATCGCCAAAACGGGAGATTAAGCGCCCGGGAAATGCATCCTTCAGCATATCGGTTGTGGCACGTCCAGTGTGTGCCGTTGCACCGTCCTGTTGGAACCACATGTTTTCCAATCCCAATTCATCAAGTTGCGGCAAAAAGAACTCGTTGATCATTGCTCTGTAGCGCTCACCATTCAGAGTAACCGAAGAAAAAAGGTCCGATGACTCCTCCAGCGAAAACAGCACACCATACAGTGACTTTGAGTGGGTATTATGGCTCTTCGTGGGTTTCACGCGGATTTTCAGTGCCCCAGAAGCGTAAATTTTGCTTATTTACGTACCCGCTAAGATGGAAATGGGCCTCATCACTCATGATTATTTTTGATGAAAAATCATCTTCCTCTTGGTGGTGATTAAGGATGGCTTGAGCGTATGTTAGACGCGATTTGCGGTCAGCAGCTAACAGCTGATGCACCGTCTGGACTTTGTACGGAAACATCTTCAAATCTAGTACCAAAATTCGCTGTAAAGACCATCGACTGATACCCATATGCGTGGCACGTCGTCTGGTCGATGTCGACGGCGCTTCCATGACATCCTCGGCTACAGCAGCAATATTCTCTGCAGAACGGCTACTCCGGGGTCTGCCACGCCTTGCAGCATCTCGTGTTATGCCAGTCTCTTCGAGGCGAGCGGCTAAACGTCGCAGTTTTTCACCAGTAGGCGTTGGACGGCCAGGAAATCTGCGACGAAATTCACGTTGTGCCAAAGTCACCGACCGATTATTGGTCAAATAAATAGTCAGCAATATTCCGCGTTCTGGAGCAGTCTATCGTAACATAGCGTAACATTGTTTATTAACGTGTATTTCGCATGTGTTTACTACACAAATGTCAAAACAGAACTGACATTAGGGGCCAATCGCAAAATGTATAGCATTTTTTGATAGGAGGATTACTTTTGCGCCACCTTGTAATTCTTTAGCTTTATTCAAAGGATTTTTTGTTTAAACAGAAATCATTCGTCGTTGAATTAATTCGTAACGGAATTATTATAATAAAACAAGTAACAGGTAAAAAACGCATACGCCAACCGCGATAAGGGTGAATGTATTATTAGGAAAATTTACTGAAAATATAGTGTTTCTTGCTCTTACCTACTTCTAATGATATTCTTTCCGGTACCAAATCATCGTCTGTTATAAGTACTCCACGGACGTTATAATAAAGTGGCTGGAAATTTTAATTCAAATCAAAATTTGGTGGCTATAACAAACTTAACCCTCTAATGCTTAGCATGTATCAAGGCACTCATCGCAAAAATATCAATAAATACAAATGTAACTGATTTTTCAATTCAAAACTCTTGAACTAGTTGCTAAAAAAACGTACTTAAATACTTTAAAAAGCTTTCAAAGTTTTTGAAATGAAAAATCATTGATATTTGGATTTATTGGGATTTTTTTCGATGAGTGCCTTGAGGCATGCTTAAGCATTAGAGGGTTAAAATTATATTTTGATGTTGAAAATGTGTCTCGCTCGCGATCATAAATAGGTGTGCCTGTCATAAATCATTATCATGACAATAGAATAAAAATCATATGTATTTTTTTTTTATTAATAATATCAAACATTTCTAAAATATTTTTATTTATATTCGCAGACTGACGCAAATATCAGTGATTGGGTAATTAGCGGCAGACAATTATGTGCCTTGACACATGAAGATTTTCGTAAAAAAATATCTAAAGATCCTGGAAATATATTTTGGACTTATCTACAATTACTCAAGGAATGTAAATTTGTGTCGGTGGTTCATAAGGCAGCAGAATCTGAACAAAACCGGTAATAAAACGACAACTTCCAGATCCACTAGGCCTAAATATAGTGCCGCCAGTGGCAAGGGAACCAAAAATTATGCGTAAAACATTCCATAATTTGAAAAAAGAAGGTAAGTTAATAAATTATCTTAACCTAAACCTTTAATCACGTACGTCTCTTATATTTCTTATATCAACAGCAATTTTACACGAAACCCTTACGGCTGCTGCCCATAATTTAAGCTCGCCCAGTGTGTTAACACACAATTCGTATGGTGTTGGATCTGGCAACAATGGCCAAGTTCAGTTGTGGCAATTTCTTTTAGAGATTTTAACAGATCGCGAACATGTCGACATCATACAATGGGTGGGCGGGCAATGAAGGTGAGTTTAAGCTGTCCGATCCGGAACGTGTAGCTCGCTTGAGGGGCGAAAAGAAAAATAAGCCAGCCATGAATTATGAGAAACTCTCGAGGGCACTACGTTATTACTACGATGGTGATATGATTTCAAAAGTATCCGGTAAACGTTTTGCCTATAAATTCGATTGCGATTTGAGGCTGTTGATTGGCTATACTTCTGCTGAACTATCAGCATTAGTCAATGAGAAGTCGTTTGTTGATGAAACCCTTTACCTAGAGCAGATGGATATGAAAACGGACAAAGAATGACACTGGGTAAAAGTAAAAGAAGAACCGCTATTTACTATACTGGCAGAACATGTTGTGAAAAGTAAAAGGGAACTGCAACCAGATTAACTATGAATTCATTTACTATTTAATCTATATAAATATATAAATGTCTTTGTAAGTTTGTTTGTTTGTTTATTTGTTTGTTTGTTTGTTTGTTTGTTTGTTTGTTTGTTTGAGCATCACGCCTAAACGGCTGAACCGATTTTATTGAAATTTGGAACGTAGATAGATCCTTACTTGGAAGCGTCAATAGGCTTTCAATACTTGGACCAGAAAGGGATAAAAAGGGGGAAAAACGGGGAAAATTGGTACCTTTAGTTTCTAAACAATAATTACTAAATGGCTGAACCGATTTTTACATCGACAGGGGTAGCGAAGCGCACCGGGTCAATCTAGTAATATATAATTGGAATATATATATTTTTTGTTTCAATTATTGACATTTTGTTTAATTATTAATCTTCATCATATTTTTATTCATTAAAATTATATTTTAGTTTTTTAGTTTTAAATGTTTATTAATCGAAATTGTGCTGAAAAAACACTGGTTTTTTAACTGAAAATAATAAAACTATTTTATGTGAACACTGTTTTGTAGAAACAAAATTCATATGTTAATCATTGATAAATGTACAAAATAAATCATAACTTCTTTTTCAACAGAAATAGGTTGAATTAAAATATAACCATTTTAGAAAAGTAAGTATTTTTAATAGCCAGTCATTTTAAATCGAACAAAGAGCTACAAATAAACAAATGTGATCAGGAGAAAGCTGAGTTTGCATTCCATTCCACAGTGAAGAATTTGTCTTCAGCGTGAGAAGATTTTGCCACAAAACTTTACATACACATAGAATAAGTTTTAGGCTACAAATTTCCGAAACTAAAAATTTGCCACGCCCATTTATTTAAGTAATAAAGGGGGCTGAACTGTTAAAATACATAATTTGCAAAGTGGGCGTGGCATGAGGGCGTTACAAATATAATCGATAGAAAGCTGAGTTTCCGTTCTGTCTTATAGTGAAGAGCTTGTCTAAATATTCCTTGTAGTTTCCGAGATAGAAACAAAAGTATAGATACTTTTAAACACCTTTTAAAAAATATATGGACAGTAAATTTTTTTACAAACTTGGTTGTAGCTTCTAAGCGTGAGAAGATTTTGTCACAAAACTTTACATACACATAGAATAAGTGCTTGGGTAAAATATTCCGAAACTAAAAATTTGCCACGCCCATTTATTTAAGTAATAAAGGGGGCTGAACTGTTAAAATACATAATGGGCAAAGTGGGCGTGGCATGGTGGTGTTCCAAATATAATCGATGGAAAGCAGAGTTTGCATTCTATCACATAGTGAAAAGTTTGTCTGAATATTCCTTGTAGTTTTCGAGATATAGTCAAAAGAATAAAATATTTATTAAACATTCACCTACTGTATGATTCTGTTCACCTAATAACCGACAATTTTTTCCATTTTTGAAAAATTTAAAAAAAATGTCTGAATGAAAGTTATTTTACATATTTGGCGGTAGTTTCTAAGTTTGAAAAGATTTTGCGACGAAATTTTACATGCACATAGTATACGTCCTAGGCTACAAATTTCCGAAACTAAAAATTTGCCACGCCCATTTATTCATGTAATTAAGTGGGCTGAACTGTTAAAACACAGAATGGGCATAGTGGGCGTGGCATGGTGGTGTTTCAAATATAATCGATGGAAAGCTGAGTTTCCGTTCTGTCTTATAGTGAAGAGCTTGTCTAAATATTCCTTGTAGTTTCCGAGATAGAAACAAAAGTATAGATACTTTTAAACACCTTTTAAAAAATATATGGACAGTAAATTTTTTTACAAACTTGGTTGTAGCTTCTAAGCGTGAGAAGATTTTGTCACAAAACTTTACATACACATGGAATAAGTGCTTGGGTAAAATATTCCGAAACTAAAAATTTGCCACGCCCATTTATTTAAGTAATAAAGGGGGCTGAACTGTTAAAATACATAATGGGCAAAGTGGGCGTGGCATGGTGGTGTTCCAAATATAATCGATGGAAAGCAGAGTTTGCATTCTATCACATAGTGAAAAGTTTGTCTGAATATTCCTTGTAGTTTTCGAGATATAGTCAAAAGAATAAAATATTTATTAAACATTCACCTACTGTATGATTCTGTTCACCTAATAACCGACAATTTTTTCCATTTTTGAAAAATTTAAAAAAAATGTCTGAATGAAAGTTATTTTACATATTTGGCGGTAGTTTCTAAGTTTGAAAAGATTTAACGACGAAATTTTACATACACATAGAATAAGTTTTAGGCTACAAATTTCCGAAACTAAAAATTTGCCACGCCCATTAATTCATGTAATTAAGTGGGCGGAACTGTTAAAATACATAATAGGCAAAGTGGGCGTGGCATGGTGGTGTTATAAATATAATCGATGGAAAGCTGAGTTTCCGTTCTGTCTTACAGTGAAGAGCTTGTCTAAATATTCCTTGTAGTTTTCGAGATAGAAACAAAAGTATAGATACTTTTAAACACCTTTTAAAAAATATATGGACAGTAAATTTTTTTACAAACTTAGATGTATCTTCTAAGTGTGAGAAGATTTTGCCACAAAACTTTACATACACATAGAATATGTGCTTGGGTAAAATATTCCGAAACTAAAAATTTGCCACGCCCATTTAGTTAAGTAATAAAGGAGGCGGAACTGTTAAAATACATAATAGGCAAAGTGGGCGTGGCATGGTGGTGTTACAAATATAATCGATGGAAAGCAGAGTTTGCATTCTATCACACAGTGAAAAGTTTGTCTGAATATTCCTTGTAGTTTTCGAGATACAGTCAAAAGAATAAAATATTTATTAAACATTTACCTACTGTATGATTCTGTTCACCTAATAACCGACAATTTTTTCCATTTTTGAAAAATTTAAATAAAATTTCCGAATGATAATTATTATTTTACATATTTGGCGGTAGTTGCTAAGTTTGAAAAGATTTTGCGACGAAATTTTACATACACATAGAATAGGTCCTAGACTACAAATTTCCGAAACTAAAAATTTGCCACGCCCATTTATTCATGTAATTAAGTGGGCTGAACTGTTAAAAGACAGAATGGGCATAGTGGGCGTGGCATGGTGGTGTTACAAATATGATCGATTGAAAGCTGAGTTTCCGTTCTGTCTTATAGTGAAGAGCTTGTCTAAATATTCCTTGTAGTTTTCGAGATAGAAACAAAAGTATAAACACTTTTAAACACCTTTTAAAAAATATATGGACAGTAAATTTTTTTACAAACTTGGTTGTAGCTTCTAAGTGTGAGAAGATTTTGCCACAAAACTTTACATACACATAGAATAAGTGCTTGGGTAAAATATTCCGAAACTAAAAATTTGCCACGCCCATTTATTTATGTTATAAAGGGGGCTGAACTGTTAAAATACTTAATAGGCTAGTGGGCGTGGCATGGTGGTATTACAAATATAATCGATGGAAAGCTGAGGTTACATTCTATCACACAGTCTGAGTTTGTTTCAATATTCCTTGTAGTTTTCGAGATATGTATAGTCAAGAGATCAAAATATTTATTAAACATACATCGATCAAAATTTGTTTTAAATTTGCAAAATTTATTGAAATATTTCCGATTGTAAATTATTTTAAGTTTGAGGAGAATTAGAACAAGAATTAGGTTACAAATTTTTGAAACTGAACATTTGTCACGTCTACTTATTTTTGTTATAACCCCGTGTTAAGTACACTAAGTGGGTGGAGTATATCGAGTGGACTTAGTGTGAACTCCCAAAAAACGGAACTGGTTCTCTTCACTAGGAGGTGTAAGATCGATGACTTTAGACAACCTAGACTGAATGGAATCAGTCTTGAGATCAGGGATAATGCGAAATATCTTGGCATCATTCTGGATAAGAGAGACTGTCCTGGAACCTAAACATTCAGAACAGGATTAATAAGGCCTATGTGGCCATCTACTCCTGCAAAAAGGCAATTGGCACTAACTGGGGTATTATGCCAAAAGGTATCAATTGGAACTTTAAAGTAGTTGTTAAACCCATCTTGTTCTATGGAGTATTAGTGTAGTGGCATGCTTTGGATAATGCTATTCACCGGAAGGCCGTCGAAAGGGTACTACGGACTGTAGCGTTACTGATCACGGGCGCTATAAGGTCTACTTCCTCTAAGGCACTTTTTACTAACTTAAACTGGTTACCAGTGGATTTGATGGTGATACGAATGGCTCTCAACTCTGCTGTGAGGCTAAGTGCTGGATGTTCGTGGTCTGGTAAGTACCTTGGACACTCTAGGATACTGAATTACTATGGGCACATACATGGTAATGTCGATTACTGCATTGCAAAACCTTTTTTCGATAGGCATTTCCATATTATGATTCCGAATAGGGATTTATGTCATAGCGGACTCCTTCCCCCTGATGATGTCATAAGGATATACACTGACGGCTCTAATAGGGGAAACAGGGTCCGTGGAGGTTTCTATATTGAAAACTTTGGGATTAAATCCTTCTTTAGGCTACCTGACTTCAGTACTGCTCTTCAGGCGGAAATTACTGCCATTTAACGTATTATCGAATATCTGGTGATATATGTATATTTACTGACAGCAAGGCTGCCGTTAACGGAATAGCGGGTGTCCTCACGACATCTAGATTAACCGAGGAATGCCGGGTATCCCTAAATGAGATAGCGAGACATTCTAGGATAACGCTTATATGGGTCCCAGGACACTATGGAAATCAGGGTAATTGTATAGCAGACGCATTGGCCAAAAGGGGTGCGATGATGAGTGAGGAGGCGATCGACCCCTTTTCTGGTATTTCCCTTGTTAAATGCAAGATGGCTATTCAGCAGATACTATATGAGACTGCACAAACAGATGGACTAATGAACCTTCCTGTGCTACAGCGAGGTCGACCTGGCCCGTATATGATGCCAGTAGGACGAATCTACTTGTGGATTACCGTCGTGAGCAAATAAGGCTAATTGTCTCCTTTATTACACGACACTGTTTAATTGGGGCACATGCTAGAAGAATGGGCCTACGGTACAATGATTACTGTAGAAGCTGCCATAATGAAGATGAGGAAGAGACTGTGTATCACCTTTTCTGCCAATGCCCGGCTCTGACAAACCTGAGGGAACGCTTGGATGGAGCTATCAAGGATGAATCTTTGACGAATCTACTCCTTCATCCGGCAAGGGAATCTGGCTGGTTTAACCTGGAGGCAACGGAAGTATTGTAAATACCCTGCTGTCTACCCATTGGGTATCTACAATGGGATCAGATTTGAATGGAACCAAGTGAGCTGCTTGAGGAGCGGCTGCCCATGGAACCTAACCTAACCTAGCTAGGGCATTCCTTTAACCAACACAATGTCAAAAAACCCCCAAACTAAAAATTTGTTTTTCTGACTTTTGGCCGCATAAAGGGGCAATTTGGTTTGTTCAGGAAGTTTTTATATAATTTAAATTATACTTACCCATATCTTTACTTTTATTTTACTTCTACTTATGATTTAAATATCCTTTAAGGTTTCTCCCTTTATTATAATTATTTATACTTACTTCTCTTTTAAATAAATATCTTACTTCAATCTTCTTCCTTTACTTACTTTTTAACGGAAGTGGTCGTCTTCTTGCTTCAAAAGTGTTTGTTTTTCCTGTAATGTTTGTAATTAAATTTGTCAAAAAAAACCTAAACACCCTATCTATCTACTTATAATATTTAAAATTGTGCTTCCAACTTTTAAGGGTTTTGAATATAAATTAATTAACTTATTATATCATACTATTTGAAATAGAAGAGATATTTTGTTTTGTGTTATTTATTTTTTAATTATATTATTTATTCTTGTTTGTTTTTATTTTGTATTATTTTTTACGACTTTTAAAATTATATAATAAATAAACTACATAATAGAGCTGCATAAAAAGAATATTTATTTTATTTATTATATATATTTTTAGTTTTCTTTTTTTTTTTTTTTCATTACTAATTATTATTTATATATTTTTTAAGATTTTTTTTTTAATGTAAAATGTTGTTGTTGTTTTTTATTTTATTTGTAGTTTATGAATAAAATTTAAAAGAAATCTTTTAAGATATTATATAAACGTTTAGTTTTATTAACTAATATATTTATTTACTTATTTAAAAATTATTGTAATAATAAAAATTAAAAGAGAAATAAATAATGATTTTGTTTGTTTTTAATTTACACAGTTTGTTTTTTATATTCATTTCATTTATTTATTATTATGTTTATTTATAATATATATAAAAAAATAAATTAGTTTTTGTTTTAAATAAAAAATAATAATTTAAAAATTATTATGTTTTATGTATTTTTAAAATTAAAAATTTATTAAAAATAAGTTGAGTTTTTTTCAATTCTTGCTATAAATTTTTAATTAGTTTTTTTTTTATTATTTGAAATAAGTAGTAGTTTTTATATAAAAAAGGTTAGTTAGTTTTAGTTTTAAGATGTTTAAATTTATTAAAGTTTAATTAGTGTTTTGCTCTAAATTTAAACGCCTTAAAACGGGGATGTTAAATTTATAAAAGGAGGGATTCTTTTTATTTATTCTTCTCTAAAATGTTTAGTAAAAAAAATGATTATTTTTTCATAGAGAGTGACCACATGGAGTTTTTTTTTTTTTTAGGTTTCCTGGAGCTGGAGCTATGGACCAAGAGAAGTTCTTTATTAATTTTATACGTTTTGTGCTTTTAAATTAGAGTTGTTCTTTACGGAGTAGTACAGTTAGTACCTCATTCTTATAATACAATCACAATAAATGTTTGTGAGTGTTTCGATCTTTTAGGATCTTAATTAGTTTTTTTTTTTTGTATCGCTGGCCATATAAAAAATATATTATTATTTATTATATATATTTTTTTTAATTATTTATTTATTAATGAAAGAATGCATGTTGTTAAGCTGAAAAATGTTGTGTGTAAGTAATAAATAATAAGTAGTTTTTAATAATTGCAAAACTAAAAAGAAAACTGAAAAAAATAAATAATAAAAATAAAGTGTTTTTTTTATTTTCTTTTTTTTTAAATCATATTTTTTATTATAATTTTTTTTTTTATTGGTTTTTTTGGTACATAAATTGTTTCAATTTCATTTTTCATCGTTTTTAATAACTACAAATTTTACATTTAAATTCTTTAAAATTAAAATAATATATACAATTTAATAATAATTAAAAAAATAATTATAATTAATTAATTAAAATTATAAATTTTTTGAGCGATTTTTTTTTTTTATAACAAAAATTATTTTTTTACATTTTGTGTGATTTTTTTTTTTTTTTTTGTTGTTTATATATATTTATTTTATATATAAAAAAAACTAAGCCGAACATAACAATTTTGACAATATAACAATTAATTGATTTTTTTTTTTTTTTTTAAATAAATAATAATATATTTTTTAGATTTTTTGTTAAAATTTTTTTGTAACTTAAAATTTGCCGAAAATATCACAAATACTTTTTTTTGAAAAATATGGTTAGCCGAAATATGAAATTTTGAATATCACAAAAAATGTTGAAAAATAACTTTTTGTTTTTTCCAAAAAAAAAAGAAGATAATTAATTAATAGTTATTTTATTTAACAAAACAAAAAATAGGAAACATACAAACAGCGAGTGTAGTTTTTTTTTATATCCTTCCATTTTCAACTTTAAAAAAAATATTTTTTTATTTTTCCTCATTTAAATCAAAGAAAAAAAGTAAGTTTATATTATGTAGTAAAAAAAATTTTTGTTTGATTGAGTAAAAAATTATTCAAAGCAAAATGGCAGTTTTTTTTTTTTTTAAATTAAATTAAAAAGAGAAACATATACAGGGGTTTTTTTTTAAAATAAAATAATAGTCTTGAAAAATGCATTGTTTTGTTAAAAAAAAGGCAGTCAAAGAAATCGCTTAAATTTAAAACCTGAATATTTAAAAACATATATAAATTATAAGAAAATCTGCATACAAATTTGTTATTTATTTATTATACACATTCATAATGAGATATATTTAAAGTGTCTGACTGGCAACATGGTTTATTATAAACACAGTTGTTATAGTGTGTAGCATAAAAGCAACTCTGTGTTGTTTACAAAAAAAATCAACTTTGTTTGTTTGTCTCCTTTTTTACAATGCAGAAATTGAAGGGCAGAGACACAGATAGACGAAGTTTGTTGGTGACGGATTATTTTGAAGAGGTAGAGTGTGGTAGTACACAGGTTTAGGCGAGTTCAAAATAGAATGAGAAAAATGTCTGACTTTCATTACTGCATTGTAAAAGGGGACATAGTTAACGGTAAATCATAAATAAAACCAGTCACAGGCCTACCTAAATAAAAGCGGATAGCGGTAAGTTTTTTTCCGCTTAGCATTAACGCTGAAATGTCACATACCTAAATAAGAGCGGCAACGCTAAGTCAAACAATAAAAACAAGGTTTTCGAAAATATATATATAACACCCGGATTATTTAAACAATACAGTAAGTACATTACAATATTAACTTTTCTGATTTCTGTTTTGTGATTTCTAAACTAAAATTTTATAACAAAAAAAACTAAATATTAAAGTTAAAAAAATGAGTTTGTTTCTTGCATATTTATTTCTCCTTTTGCATGCATATCCCCACCCATACTTTGAAACATTTGCTGCAAAACATTTAAGTTTGTCGATGATGAAAGGGGAAAGAGGAATGGAAAAGGGTACTCTGTTTCATGTACATGAAGTTTTTGTTGAGTATGTCATCCACATTTATTCGTTCATATTCGTTTTGTACAAAAATGTCAAAACTGAAAAGCAAAAAATTCACTGTGTGGACACGAATGCAGTTTTAAAAGAGAATTTTTGACAAATAAAAAACGCTTTCCGCTCTAATTTAGTTATGCTTTCACTTAGAATTAATGCATAAATGTAACGTTTTCTGATTTATTTATAATATTGTGTGTACAATAAATATTATTTGGTTTGATGACAAAATATTGTAAAAATTAAAAGAAAATCAATCTATCAGAGATCAGTTGTTTATACACATACACACTCTCGTTAAGTTATATAAAATGTTGGAACGAAATTGTTGTTTATACAAGGTGGCGCAAAAGTAATCCTCCTATCAGAAAATGCTATAAATTTTGCGATTGGCTCCTAATGTCAGTTCTGTTTTGACATTTGTGTAGTAAACACATGCGAAATACACGGAATATTGCTGACTATTTATTTGACCAATAATCGGCAAAATTTATAGCATTTTCTGATAGGAGGATTACTTTTGCGCCACCTTGTATATATTAAGAAATAGTTTTGTAAACAAACAGTGTTGCTTCTAAACAATATTCATTAACGGTAAATTATAAAATAAATCAGTTTTCTTTTGATTTATTTATATAATTTTAGTGCATAAACAATTTTTTTTGAACTGTGTTTTAGTGAAGTCTCCCTGTATGATGAATGGAATATAGTTTTAAATAATTTAAATGCTGTTGTTTTTTGTTAATATAAAAAAATAATAATAAATAAAATTATTTAATTGTATTTTTCAAAAGTCAGAGCTGTAAGTAAGTGTTTTTTGGTAATTAAAAGTAAAATAAAATTTATTATAAAGTTTGTTTGTTTGAATGGCACGTTTTGGAACGGTTTTATTTACATATTAGTTTTTTTGTTTTAAGAATGGAAATTAAATAAAAATAAAATTAGTGGTTTCTGATATATTCTTTAAAAATTGTATTTCTATGTATTTTAGATGCTAATTTGAAACAAATTAAGTGAGATTAGTCTACCTAACTACCTACCTACAGCTCTGCTTATTTTTTTATCTTGCAAAATTTTGTTCAAGTATTTATTTATTTTTAATGCCAATTTGCTTTAATTTTTTAATAAAGAGAATTTTCAATGAAATTTTTCGAGAGAATTTCTTTCTATTATGGTAGGGAACAAACACAACAAAAACAATTTAAGACAACCAGACTTATAAAATAAATTAAACGCGTCGTTATTTTTTTAGTTTTTTGTTGAAAAGAGGTGGTCGGTCATTTTTAAAGTGATAAATAACATTTAGGCAAGTCACAGAGTTCAAAAATCTACAACCTGAACTAATAATGATTTATTTATCATTTCATTTCATTACGTTATAGTTTTTTAAAATTAAATATAGAAGAGAAACAATTAATATAATTTTAATATTATTTAAAACTAAACAAAATTTTTACATTTTTTGTATTTCTTTTCTTTTTTTTTTAAACTAAAACTATTTTTATAATAATTGTTTTCTTTTTTTTTTTCATTAAACTGTAATTAAATTAATAGTAAAACATTAAAACTGAAATGCGTTTGAGGTATATTGATATTTGTTTGTAGTTTAATAATAATAATAATAAAAAAAAATATTTATGTATTTAATGTTTTTTCATCATTCATTAAACAAAACTTAACAAAAAAAAAAAAATAATAATAATAGTAAAATAATTAATTAAACTTTAATAAAACTTAAAAATAGTTTGTTTTAGTATTTAGTAAATTGTTTTTATTTTAATAAACAAAATTATAAAAAAATAAATGTATATAATATGTATATAAACTACTTAGTTATATTATAAAACAGCAACTAAAACTTAACAAAAAATTAATAATAATAATAATTATTATTATTACTGTTTTTAGAAAATAAAAAATAATTCTAAGAATCAAAGAGGTAACAAAGAAACCTTATTCTTATGATTAAATTTTTTGTTTTAAAAGCTATTTTAAAATATATTATTTTTCTTATTATATTAAAAGTTTAGTTAGGTTTTTATGGTTTAAAAAAAATAAAAACAAAGTTCAAGTAGCAGATAGATAATAAATAGATTGATGGAAAAACGAAATCCTGCATCTATATAATTTAAGAAATTTTTTATATAGTTAAGATAAGTATTTATTTATTTTGTTTTTTCACAAACATGCAAAATTGCAATAAATTCAGTTTTTAAAATGTTATCGTTTTAGTTTTAATAAAGAGTAAAACTAATTGTTTAGAATTTGATTAACATTTATTTTCACCTCTTACTACGTTAAGTAAAAGAATAAATATAAACAAAATCTATAATATATTATATATGAAATATTAAACAATTCTTTATCACAAATTTTAAATTTTTGTTGTTATTTATGAAAAAACGAACAAAACAAAGTAAAGAATGCAGTTGTAATGAATGTTGCCATATTCTTTCTGTATTTCGTTGTTTTGTTTATATTTATGTTTGTCGCCATATTTTTTTAAACAAAAACAAAAACAAAGCAAGCAAGAAAGAATGCAGCTAAAGTTGCCATTTCTTCTTTCGTCTCTCTTACTTCATTTGTTGTTGTTAAGCATATAAAAAAGATGGCAACACACTCTCTTTGTTTTGTTCACCATATTTTAATTTGCCGCTATATTTTAATAAGCCAAAATTAATTTACTGGGACGTTTTTAAAGAAGACATTACATTGTAAGTTTACTTAATTTTTTGTCTAAAATATTGGGAATTAATTTTACATATAATTTAACAATTTCCATATATTTATTGTCTCTTCTGAAACAGTTTTAATTTTACAATTTGTTTACTCTTTATAAAAATACTAATAATAAATTAAAAACTTTTTGCTCTTCGAAAAATTTTAAATTTTAATGAAATTTTGTTTAATATTGTCTAATGTTTTAACCGTAATTTCAACAAATAGATATATATTATATATATATATATATGTATACATATATATCTATGTATACTTTTTTGTTACCTATGTTGTTAACAATTTGGTAATATAACCCGTAAATTTTGAAAACTAGTTTGTTGAAATTTACGGCTATCAATGAAACTTTGCTTTTATTTTTTTTTCTAGCTAACTTAATAGATTTTTAGTAGTTAGAGTTTTTTGTAATTTTATTTATTTAATATAGTAGGTAGTATATTTTAAGTTTAATTTTTTTTTGTTGCATATAATTTTCCTTTAATTTTTTATGTAATTTTACCAATTATGTAATTTGTTTGTAGTTGTTTAATTATAATTTTTAATTATTACAAGAAACCGTACACATTATTTTTGTTATAAATTTTTAAACTTTTTTGTTTTTTTTTTTTTCATTGAAAATTTGTTTGTTTGTTTTTTTTCTCGATTTTCTTGTTTAGCTGTGAAACCTTCCAATTAGCTTTAGTTTTTTGTTGGTTGTTTTTTGTGTTTTATCAGTAGTTATATATTTTATTTATATTTTAAAGATTTATCAATTCAAGAATGAATATTTATTTAGTTTTTGTAAAATAACCGTTGTAGTTAGAAAAAGCTGGAAAAAAATTACACTTATTTTGGGGGCTCGGGGTAAGGGAGGGGTCACGCTAATTAAGCTTTACATTGAAAAATGGTTTGTTCTTTTTACATGGATTTTAATTTTAATTTGGTATGTAGTTTTTCTTTTATTTTTCAATTAAATTGTTTATTTTTATGGTAGAATTTTACTTTGGATGTTGCTGTTAGAATGTGTTAAGTTTTTATATTACAATATTTCTTTATTTATTTATTTATGTTTTTTGTTTAAATCCTCTAAGCATGCCAGAGAGAGAGAGAGAGTATATTTTTCGTCGTAGAAACATTATTTTGTTAGTAGTCTTGATGATGGTTTTTCAGTTTTTTTTTTCTTGTCAATTTCAATAAACTGATTTTTGTTTCAGTATAATTTGCAAAACGTTAAATAAATTTTGTAACCAAAATTATGAAGTTTACTTAAATTCTTTAAAATTTCTATCACTTTGCCTTTTAAAATTTGTTAAATCTTTTCACAAATAAATCTACATCTATCTCAAAACCAAGTGGGGTTACTACTTCTGATGATTTAAAATCCCAAAAAATCAGAAAAACGATTGATTCCTTAAAATGCGCACCATGCATGCGCATGCATGCCTTTTGAAAAATTTATGTCAGATCTAAATTAAAGTTTGATTATTTTCGGAATGCTTTTAATTCCATAGTTAACAACAACATAAAATTATGATTAATTTGTTTTTTTACTTTTTTAATTTCATGTTATTAATTTTTTCAGGAGACAAACAAAATCGATTCATGCCAATTCTAAATCTAAAACGAATTCTGGACAGGCACTATCTATTTCTAATATAATTTCAGTAATTTTTGTAATTGTAGTTAAAACTGAAATTTTAACTAATGAGAAATAAATTTATTAAATTAACTGTCAAGTTCTGCAAAGGCTGTGAAGAATAAATAGGGAAGGAAACTGTCACAAAACTTGGTGTCTCAGGGATAGGTAACACTTTACCTCTCAATTTTAACAAAATAAGCATTGCAACAAAATGTTTATATATTAATTTTCAATAAATACACTGAACAGTTAGTTATCAATAAGCCTCATTTTAATTTATAGTTTATTTTGTTTTATATTCGAACCGAAAATATTGAAAATGCTCGCTCTAACATTTACTTTTGTTTTTGTTTAAAAAAATTCTTCTCTTGACAGCTTAGAAGTTTTTTTTTTTTTTTTTTGGTATATTGTAGATTTTTTTGTTATTGTTACACTATTGTTTTATATATAAAAAAAATCTATTGATTTAAATTAGTTTAGTTGTATAATTATTTTTAATAATAAAAAAAAAACAATTACTAAACATAAATGCACATTAGGTTTCTTTTGGTAGTAAGTTTTTCTCAGTGCAATTATAAAAAAAAACAAAAAAAAAAAAAAAAAACTCTTAAAAATTATAGGAAAAGTTTTACATTAAAAAATTATATATTATAAGTAATAATAATAATAATATATTTTTACATTAACAACATTTAAAAATAAAACAAGATTTCAATGAAATTTTTTTTACATGTTTGTTAAGAAATAATTAATAATAAAATAAAGAAAATTTTAATGTTTGTTTATCAAGTAGTGGGTTATTTAGTTGAGTTTTTCTTACAGTGTTTTAATATTTTTGTTTGTTTACAACCGGTGATAGGTTGATTAAAGTAGTAGTAGAGTAGTAGTAGAAAAATGTTAGCAGGTTTGTGCTTGTATGTAATTGTATTATTATTTTTTGTTTGTTTTTGTAACGTGTAATTTACACCAATAAAAAAATTGTTAAGAAAAACTTTGTTTTTTTTTATACATTTACGAATTTCGTTTTCTTATTTTCCATAAAAGTTTTTAATGTTTTATATAGTTTTTGCTTGATAAATGAATGATGTTGTAATAGTTTGAGTTTATTTATCATTTATATCGACTTCTTTTTTAATTTATTTAAAATTTTATATTAAAGCAACATATTATTATTATTTGATAGTTTTTGTAGTAGTTCTTTCTTTCTTGTTTTATTATATATATATTTTTATATATTTATAAGAAAAAATATATGTATATTTTTTAGTGCTTTTGTTTTTTTATTATTTTTGTTGTAAATAATTTATAATTTATAGCCATAGAAATTGTTCACACCAACAACACACACATTTTCTTCCCCTGTTTATATTGTGGAACCCAGTTTAATAAGACGATCTGAATGTTTTACTCTTAAGTGTGAACGCAATGTATCAATGCGACTGTAGGTGGCTGGACAATAGGGACAGTTGGAACGTTGGGCCGTGTGCGAGTGGAAGTGATGCCAACGATTTGTTACCTCTTTGCCGCAAGAACGGCAACGCCACATTGTGCCGGGATCACGGGACGGTGTAAACATATTGTGATACGACATTTGATGATGCAAATTATGTGCTGAGCCTCCCATACTACTCGTGGTCGAGCCAATCGTGTGTAATTGATTTAGACTCTGATGATGACTTTCGCCCTGGTGAAGACCGCCGTTTGTACCTCGCATTATGTTCTCCAACAGGTAATCGCTTTTTATAGCCGCATCCAAGTGTAGTCCATAAGCTGCCGCAGCATGTGGTGGCGGTGAGTCCGATAGCGACGAGGTTCTTGAAAACGATGATCTTCTATAGGGAGTTCTTGACAGACGTCCTCGGGATACTGTAACCAATGAAAAAAAAGAGAACACACACCACATAATGGGGCGAAAATCAGCCCAAGTACAACAAAACAGAGTGAAAAAAGTGTATTTTTTTTTTTTTTTGGATTTGTTTTTTTATAGCGTATTAAAAAAAAAGTATTATTTAAGTATATATGTATGAAAAAATTTTGTTTTATTTCATTTTATAAGAAAAAGTGTTGAATGAAATAATAGGATAGTGTGAGAGAATATAAATAAACTTAAAAGTAAATAAAAGAATCATTATAAAAATATTATACTAAATAAAATAAAAGAAAAAAATTACATAAAAACAACAAAATCTAAAAAAAAAATAATAGCTGATAAAGCATTTTTAACTAAATATTAAAAGAAAAATAATTCTAAAAAAAATATTTTAAATAAAGATAAAATTACGTTTTTTTAAAAAGCATATTTATTTTCCTTTTGCATATTTATTTTCTTTCTTTTTTTTTGGAATTTCAATTATTATTATCTTATAAATAATAATAATACACCAAAACAAATTGTTATAAAACTTATGTAAATAAATACGAACAATAATTTTCTATAGAATTTGAACTTAATCAAAATCTCTTTAGTTTAATTACAAAATAACACAGGTTTTCTTCTTCATGTTGCAAATTATACTTGGCACTCACTCTTATGACGTTGAACAACAAACAGGCTTTTCCAAACTCAACTCATGTGGCAATGAATTTTTAAAGTATATTGAAAACTAAAGAAATAATGAATTGTCTTGAATACTGCCGGGGCAAGTGGTCTATATCAAAAATACAGCTAATAAAATGAGCAAATGATAATATCAAGTTTTGAATAATTTGAAGGATTATAAACCACCTTTATTAGATTCTCACTCACTCTTCATTTGAGAAGCTTTATAAAAACTCTCTGGTTTATTTTAAAAGTCTGGCATTTTTGGATATATTCATAGACTTTACGAAATGAAAATAAAATGCAAATGTGATGAAAAGTCGTGTACACAAGATCAGTATGAAGTAAAATAATAATAGATTTTACTTAGTTTCATTACAAATGCAGCGTTGCAGTTTTTTTTTTAATTTTATGTCAAATTTCATACATATTCTATCAATGTCGTCAAGTGATTTCATTAAAAATTATATTTACTATCCCTTTCGTACTCTTCTACTCAATATTTTAACAAATAGACTATTCTAAAAATTTAATTGGAAAACGGTTCTAACAAAATTTCGAATGTAAATATATAAAAAAAGTATAGAAATAAATGTCAACAACTTTTGGCTGACTAAATGTGGCTTTATCTATCATAATTTTCTCTATTAATATTAAGTTTATAAAAAATATCTTAAATGTAAATGAACTAACGGACAACTAACTTAGTGACTGACAATTTTGAATATCAGTTCATGAATCAATGAAATTTTTCGAAAATACAAATTTCTTTTAATTTCTTTTGATATTATTGTCTTAAGATGTGTTAAATTTTGAAAACAAATTGAAATATATTTAAATATTATATTTAAAATTGATTAAATTAACTGACAAGACACTCTATTAATTTTATTGATTTGGCATACTAAAATGTCAGAAAATATAAAATTTTAAAAAATTGGAACATAATTTCGAAAATCGTAAAATTAAATAAAAACAATAAATAAATTTAAAATTTTAATAATTTTTGTGAGATTTCTAAATCCGAAATAAGAAAAGTCTATGAATTGTTATAAATTTTTATTTATTTCGACAGTTTTTCAAATATAAAAGTGATTTTCGAAATTTTTATCAATGTTCGAAAATTTGAACATAATTTCGAAAATCGGAAAATTATTTCCAAATAATTTCACATGCTTTCACAAAAAGATAGATAATTAATACAAGCATTAACATTTTTCGTAATTTCAACGAGATTTTATAAATTCGAAATTAAAAAATTTTAAACTTTCTTAATTTTAACAAGATTGAGACATTTGTAGAATATTTTAACTTATTTTAAATGTTTTGCAAACTTTAAATCGATTTCTGATATTTATTTATATCAATGTTCGAAAATTCGAACATAATTTCGATAATGTCAAAATTATATCCAAATTTATCACTGTAGCTTCCTCAAATTTGAATTTTCGGATTTTTTAATTTCGGTAGCTATTTACTAATGTTAGTCTTCAAGTTTCTCCAAAAAAATTTCTCTTATTAAGAAATTTCTTCTGAATTTTTGAATTTTTTTTTCTTTTCAAATCATCTTCTATCTGCTGAAAATCTCGAATCGAATAAAAGAAAAATCAGCCAAATCGCTCCAGCCGTTCTCACGTGATGCCATTACATACATGGAAATTTCAATTTAATTTCGAAAATCTTAAATAATATCAAAATAATTCGGCATTCGAGGAAAATTACCTGAACAATTAGAACTTCATTACTAATTATATGTACAAAAACAACGGGTACTTTGTTTTGTTAAAATATAATTGAACTTTTAAAGTTACCTGTTGTTGTTTTTACTTTTGGGTATGTTGTTCAAATATCTAATTAAGTGCATAAAAAAATAAACAGCTGTTCTTGTGAGGTCACCTCCTATAAATACGTCTTTTAGCTTGTGGATAAGAAAATTAAATAAATCTCAAATTAATATGTGAATAATGAAAAAGGTCTGTACTTAATTAAGTTATTTTGATTCGCTCTTATCTATTATCTAGCATTTTGTCTGGAATTTAGATTTGAATAAATTGTTTCTTTCTAATCAATGGATTACCAAAACTTCATTACCTTTTAAAAGTTCATAATAATAATTGGTCATTTATTACAAAATTGTATGTACATAAAATGATTTAACTAACTTATTTTCTTCCCCTTTAAAAGTAAACTTGTAATATTGGGCGTATCATTTGAACGCGGTTTTTGTTTTTAATAACTTATATGTCATTTTGAAGGGTACATTACATATCTGTCATTTATTCAGACTTATTTATTGAACATTATAATGTAAATAAGTTTTTTATGCATCGATAATGTCGAATTTTGTGCCATCAAAACGACATATGTGGGAAGTTTTGCTTTACTTTTTCAATTCGAAAAAAATTGCCGCTGGAGTTATTTATTTTGTTATTATTTTCGCTATTTTATTTGCGATGAAAAATAGCTACAATACGATAACCCGAAGCTTAAAAGATCGTAAAGCCCGGCCAACCAGCCGAATTGACACCAAAGCCAAATATCCATGGAGCTAAGGTAATGCTCTGTATTTGGTATATAGTATGAGCTCCTGTAATCTGGCCGGACCATCACAGGGAACCTCTACAGAATGCAACAGATTCGTTTGAAGCGAACATTGGCCGAAAAACGCCTAGAATATGAAACCGTAATATTCCATCATGCTAACTATTTAGAAAGCAGTCCAGACCTTGCCCCGACCGATTACTATTTGTTTCGATCGATGCAGAACGCTCTCTCTGGGATACTCTTCACTTCAGAAAAGAGTACCCGAAATTGTGTTGTGATTCGTTCTTGGCCCCAAAAGAAGAAAAAAATTTAAAAATTTTTCCTTATTTTTATACTGCTATTTCATTTAAAGTCTCTATTGTCAATATAGATGATGTCAAAAGGCAGTGGCAACGATTTTGATAGCAGTAGTCGATGTGATAATCAATTTAAAAATTATAAAATATTTCGTTTCTTGTTTAAAATTAAATGAATAATATAAACCAACAATTAAAAACAAGTTTAACGCTTTTATATATTTAATAATGTAGCTATACACAATTCCATATAACTGAGATATTAATTGTGCAGTTTTGACAAAAAACAATGGACTTAGAACGTTTGCATACCATACAGTATAACAACAACAAGAAAAACTAAATCATTGTATTATTTTTACTTAGGTTTGACGTTTTTTTATATTAAAATCTAATTTTTTATAAAAAGTGGACTTAGCATGTTTATATACTAAGCTAACGATTTCTTTAGCTATCTATCCTCAACATATACATATATCTAAATGTTGAATTAATTTTGGTAAAACTTTTAATAGAGTTCTTTTTAAATAAGAAATCTAGTAAAGCTCCAAGGTTCTTATTTAGTTAGTCTTACCAGAGAGAGAGAGAGAGAGAGAAAACTGTTTGATATTTTAGCCATTTTGAAATGTGCACCAAAGTTAGCCTGATTGATGTATTGACGTTGTTGTGTAACGATTACAATATTGGAATGTTTACACGATTCTTAAAATACCTACATTTTATGTTATGTAAAGAAATTGTTTTGAAAAACTTAATTTTTTTTTATCACCACTTCCTGATTGATACAGCTCTTTATTAAACAGCCTTCTTATTTATAATAATAAATAAATAACTAACTAACTATACTATTATTTTAATTGTTGTTAATTTTAATATTACTTACATTCCAGCGTGCAAAATAGTATGGTATAACCAAATAATTTCATAAATTATAACGATTTAATTGAAAATTATTGATAAAATGCCTCCGTTGTTAAACTTAACAAATTCCATAAATTTGTTTTTATTTTGGGACGGTTTTTTCTTTTGTATTGTAAAAATAATATATATAAATATTTTTAATAACATGTAAGTTGTTAATTAGTCACAAACGTTTGGTATTGATTTTTTTTTACAAAAAAAAAAAAAAAAAATAAAAAAAATAAAAAAAAAAAACATAAATTATATATATAAAACCCGCACAAAGTATTTATAAAGTAAATTTTTGGGTGTAACGTCTGTGCGAATTTGTTAAAATCTTACCACAAAACACTCACTCTTAAATTAAATAAAATAATAATAATAAAACAAATGACTAAAAGATAAAAATACTTACATTAAAATACATAGAGAGAGAGAGAGAGAAAAAAAGTATAAAATAAATATATGTATAAATTTGAAAAGAAATAAAATTACAGGAAATTGGGCCGAGATTTTTTATAGAAGTTTTCAATATATAAAGTATTAACGATTTGAGAAATATTTTCATGTTGTTTGCTAGATATAAGTGTAATAATAAAACCCCTATAAGTTGGAAGCACAATTATTTTTCGTTTTTAGTTTAAAAAATTCTAAATAAAAAAAATTTATGTTTGGAAGAAAAAAATTGTTTTGTTTTATTTTTTATCTTTTTGTTTTTTATATTATTTAGATTTTTTATTTTTTGTAGTTGTTTATTTTTAAATCATTTATTTATTTTCCTTCTTATTGTTCTAATTTAACCAAATTTTGCTTGTTTTTTTTTTTACTTGTTGTGATATTTGTTTCATAAAATATATAAAATAAATTTATATATTGTAGTATATTTTTGTTTAGTGTAGTTGTTAAATTAAAAGAAAAAAAAAAAGAAAAATAATAATAAAAAACTTAAAAAATGTGTTTTAATTTTTATTTTCTTTTGTTTTTTTTTTGTATAAAATATAAAATATTTATTTTGTAACATAATTAATTATAATTTTAGTAAGTAATATTTTTTGTTTACTTGGTTTTAAATATTTTATTTATTTTTTATTTTTTTAAATAACAAATGCTTGGCTTTTGTTTTCTTTGAAATTATATATATATATTTTTTTTATTTTCTGTTTAAAACTAAAAACTTATGCTCTAAAATTATTATTATTATTATTTTTGTTTAATTTATATAAATAAAACTTAACACTATTTTTAAAAAATAATATAAAAAAAAACAATTTTCAGTATTTATATTTCTTGTTTCAGTTGTTATATATAAATTAAAAAACAGTACAAAATGTTATCATATATATATTTTTTTTAAATAAATTGTTTTTATAGAAAAATAAAATTAAATAATTTTTTGTTAAATTTTAATATTTAATTTAAAGAAAATTCAACTAAGAGACTAATGAAAGGAAGTCCTACTACTGTACTTTTTTGTAATTTCAAACATAAGTTCGAAGGAAAGAAAGCTTTCACAATCGAAATTCAACTGGATCGAAATATAGAACCTCAAATAATATTAATTAATTGTTTTTATCTATGGTTAAATTATTTTTTTCATAATTTTTATCGATGTTCGAAAATTAGACCAAAATTTCAAAAATCAAAAAAAAATTTTAAAATTCGAACATAATATAGAAAATCAGAAAAATGCTCTTTCAAACTTATGCTGAATGAATTTAATAAGAAAATTTGAAATTTAGTTGTTTTGACCGGTTTCCTAAATTCGAAATTAGAAAATTCCCAGCTATATTCAACATTTATATTTCTTTCAACTGCTTTTAAGACGTAAATGTAATTTTTGATATTTTTATTAATGTTCGAAAATTCGAACATATTTTCGAAAATTGGGAAAATATCTCAAAATGATCTCTTAAAGTTCCGCGAAAAGAAAATTATTATGAAATTTAGGAATTTCGTTATTTTAACCTGTTTTAAAAATTCGAAATTACAAAATTCGCAGATATATTCCATATTTGTATTTCTTTCAATTGCTTTTAAGACGTAAATGTAATTTTTGATAATTTTATCAATGTTCGAAATTTCGAACATATTTTCGAAAATTTGAAAAATAACTCAAAATTATCTCTTAAGCTTCCGCAAACACAAAATTAATATGAAATTTTTAAATTTCGTTGTTTTAAGCGGTTTTC
This sequence comes from Calliphora vomitoria, assembly GCA_942486065.2. Classification (NCBI taxonomy): domain Eukaryota; kingdom Metazoa; phylum Arthropoda; class Insecta; order Diptera; family Calliphoridae; genus Calliphora; species Calliphora vomitoria. The sequence continues at coordinate 58,970,394 of OW818029.2, forward strand.
TAAGTTCGAAGTTATATTTTTTCAATTACAATATTAAATATAGAAATTTTGTTATTTTAACAGGCTTTATAAATTCGAGAATACATGATACATATGTTCATATCAAACAATTTTACTGACTTCATTCAATTGATTTTTAAACATAAAAGTGATTTTTACGAATGTTCGAAAATACGAACATAATTTCGAAAATTGGGAAAATACTTAAAATAATCTCATGATTTTAAGAAATTTTTAAAAAAAAAAATACAATTTTGAAATTTCGTTATTTCATAAATTCGAATTTCGAAATTAAAGTTATATATAGTAAACATTATGGATTCATGCAATTGCTTTTTAAACGTAAAAGCGGTTTTGGATATTTTTGTTCGAAAATTCGATGTTCGAAAATTCTAACATAATTTCGAAAATTGAGAAAAAAATATCTCTTAAACTTCCGCAGAAAGACGGAAAAGTGATTTTTGATATTTTTACAGATGTTCGAAAATTCGAACATAATTTCGAAAATCGGGAAAATAACTCAAAATGATCTCTTAAAGTTCCGCGAAAATGCGGTCGTGATATATTAGGACATTATGACGACAATATGACTAATAGGAGACCTTGTGAATTGACCAAATATAAAATTTTTTAATTTCGTTATTTTATATAGCCTGTTTTAAAAATTCGAATTTAGAAAATTCGAAGCTAAGTATTATTAATTATTAGTTTTAAAGTGATTTTTTTGTGTTTATAACGATGTTAAAAAATTCGAACATAATTTCGAAAATCAGGAAAATAATAACTTAAACTTCCGCAGAAAGTAAATAACAATTTTAAAATTCATTATTTTAATCCATATTCGATTAGAAAGGAAAATCTTTACGAATTGCAATGCATTTATCACATATTTTTGAACATTTTCGTTTTTGATTGAGTTACGCAGTAACCGCTCTGTTCTAAAACTACGAAATTAGAAGTTATTTAGAGCATTTTTCAACTTAATTCAATGGCTGGCTTTTTTTTTCCATTTTTATGAATGTTTAAAAATTCGAACATATTTTCGAATTTTTGGAAATAAGTCAAAATAATCTCTTAAGTCTCATCTACAGAATGAAAATCAAAATAAAATTTTGAAATTTCCTTAATTTAGAGAAAATTATAATTTAAAATATAGAAATGATTTCCAACTTTTTTTATCTATGTTTGAATGTTCGAATATAATTTCGAAAATTGTAAATATAGATTCAACAGTTTCGAATTCGCAAAAAAACGCCACCTAGATTAAAAATTTTCTTTAAATTATTGTTAAAATTTAAATCAGGTATTAGAAAAGTCTTGTTTTAAATATTCTTCTTTTTATAATTTTTAACTTTAAAAACTATTTTTATAATTTTAATATAAATTTTAAATGTTGTGGGGGGTATTAGGTAGTTGTTTTAAAAATATTTTTAATTTCAACAAAGAAATAAATTGCACAATTATGTTTTTGTGTTTGTTTTCACAATAATTTCATTATAAAAAAAACAAATATTACATAAATTAATAAGAAATTATAAATAATAATTGAATTATTTTTATAAATATATGTATTCTTTTAAAATTCTTCATCATTCATACAAAAGCAAATTTATAATTTCTTTGATACATTCTTTTAATTTTGAGTTTAAAAGAAAACTAGTGATTTATTGCACATACGTTTATTAGAGTTTTTAGTTTTAAAATTATATTTTATTGTAGTAAAATTAGTTTAATTAAATATATTGCATTAAAAAGAATTATATAGAACAATTAATTGATATTCTTTTTGCTGGTTTATAATTCATTTTCAGTAATTATTTGTTTTATATACTTTTAGTTATTTGGATTTAGCACCATTTTTTTTTATTCTTATTTTCAGTTTAACTCATTTCTTTCTATTCTTTTTCCTGTTTCCTCTCTAACATTTCTTTTTAATGATTTTTCTTTTGTTTTACCATAATTATCACATTCTTGAAATAAATTATTTTTTTTTTAAAAAAAAAAAATTAAAATTTTTTTGTATAATAAAAAAAAAGTAAATAAACTTTTTGTTGGAGTTTTCCTTAAATAGTTTTTGTGCACCAAATATTATTAGTTATTTGTTCTGTTCTAATGAGTGACCAATTAATTTTGATTTTAGTTTTATTTTGTTAATTTTAAATATGTTAATTAATAATATTCATTTTAAAATTTTCATATTAATTGTGGTTGGTTGGTTGGTTGGTATTTTTTCAAAGACACATACATTGAGTGAATATTTTTTTTTTTGTTTTGTTTTAATTAATTTTATATATTAGTAGTAGATTTTTTGTTTTTAATATTTCTTTATATTTACATTATATTAAAATGTTAGGGGTTTTTTTTATAAAGTTTATAGGGAAAAAGGTTGGTTGGTAGTGTTTAAAAAGGTGGTAATTTATTTCTATAGTATGGCCAAAAATTAATGTTAAGTCGATTTTTTTCTTTTTTTTTGTTAATATAATTTATATTAAAATATTAATTAGTATGAAGAAAAATACAAATGAGAAATGCAAAAGTATGAAATATTATTACATATTTCCTCAAAAGCCATTCGGGTTTTTAATACTGTGCTTAAATTTGGTTACTGAATAATGAGCTCTTGTGTGTTTTAAAAAGTGGCCAACATGTTTGCTTCTAATAGGTGTTTATACCCTACATCACAATAGTGGGGAGGATATTATGCATTTAGACTGATGTTTGTAACGCCCAATAATATTAAAATATACCGATTGATACCCAGAATCACTTTCTGAGTCGATAAAACAATGTCCGTCCATCCATCCGTCCGTCTCGGTTTTGAAAACGCCAAAAAAAGGTACATTTGACTTATGAAATCCAATTTGTTTAATCGATAAAGAATTTAATTCTATATCAAATATAAAACCGATAACTTTCAATTTCACGAGACCAATGTACATTTTCTGTCATTTTCAAAACCGATTCCGACAATGATTGGATTCTATGACAACCCCAAGTAGCTTTTGTTAGCTTTGCTCTCATTTAATGATCAGTTCTAACAATAAACATTTTTTATACATTTTGCTTTCGAAACTCAACTTTTTTCAAACTATTTTTGGTAATTATTTATTATGAAATGTTTTTGTTTTCAATTCAAAGAAACATTTAACATTTTAACATTTTATTTTATATTACTTACTACAATTAAATGACTTTAATTTAAACATAAATTTGTGTTTCTTTTTGTATTATTAATTGTAGATTTAATCAAACAAACTATCTAAAATGTAGCAATTTCTATTTGGTTAAGGCGAAAACAGCAATCTCCAAATGTTTTATTGTATTTAACCGAAATCTGCTTTATCTACTTGGTTCAAACTTGCTTGATCTTCATTTAATTGTAAAATACTGGGTAACAAAAAATATAATATAAAAAATAGGAGAATCTTTAGAGATACAGGTTTTTGTTATTCATAACAGAAACTAAAAAAAAATGGAGATTTCAGCCTTTGCTTCTATACCAGGTATATGAATAAAATAAACAGATTCTTATATAAAACCCCACAAAAACAAAACAACGGCAGAATGATGGATATAAGTTTGTTCTTGTTCTTCTGTGTTTATAGTTTTCTTTGTTATTTTTTCAAATGACATTTGAAGGCACACATACATAGTTGTTTAAACAGATAATTTGTCAATGTTGTTCGAACAAGAACATAACACTAACAGAAGGTGTCACTTTGTAAACAATTTCTTGTCCTCACATGAATTTGTCGCGTTTGGACACCTTCCACACTAGACAAATTCAGGTGCGGACAAGAAATTCTTCGCTGCCGGGCTAATGGGGCTAATAACCTCACGTCTTGAATGGATAGCTTTTAATTTGTTTCACTCTGTGAACAATTTCTTGTCCACACGTGAATTTGTCGCGTTTGGACACCACCTGTTAGTGTTATGTTCCGGTACACACTAGACAAATTCATGTGCGAACATAAAAATGTTTGCTGCCTAAACAAATTGATTCTTGTCAAGACTAGTCCACGACATAAAAAAACAAGTAAGAAAGCATGGTCGGTCAAGCCCGACCTTTTAATACCCTACACTAAGTAAAAGAGCAAAAACATTTTTCTTTCAAAATTTCAAAAATTTATATTCGTGAGTGATTTTCGGAAGGGGGGTTATATGGGAGCTATGAAAAATTATGGACCGATCACCATGAAATTTGGTCATGTGATTAATGTCTATATGAAAGTTATTTATGTTGCATTTTATGTGTATACCAACATTTTAAGGAGATTTATGCTCGTTAAAGTGATTATCGGAGGCAGGTCTTATATGGGAGCTATGACTAATTATGGACTGATCATAACAAAATTTGGTGACATAAATTGGGTATACATATATAAAATTTATTTGGAGAAAAACCTGTGTAGATACCTATATAAATTAAAAATTTATGACCGATAAAGTCCAATTTCGGGAGGACATTTGTATGGGGGCTAGGTGAAATAATGGACTGATTTCAGCAAATTTCAATAGGGATGGTCCTTGGGCAGAAAAAATTATATGTGGTAAATTTTATCGAAATATCTTCAAAATTGCGACCTGTACTCTGCGCACAAGGTTTACATGGACAGCCAAACAGCCAGCCAGCCAGACGGACAGACGGACATCGTTTAATCGACTCAGAAAGTGATTCTAAGTCGATCGGTATACTTTAAGGTGGGTGTTAGACTAATATTTTTGGGCGTTACAAACATCTGCACAAATCCATTATACCCTCCCCACTATGGTGGTGTAGGGTATAAAAACACAAACTTTCTTGCTTATAACAACAGTTTGTTTACATTAGAAGGTCCTATGCTCCTTATAAGATCAACAGGAACCAATTTAATGCTTTTAACACAAGTTGGCAACACTTTCGTTAAAAAAACAACTGACAACTTTACACTTTCGTGGTAAACAATCACAAAAATTGTTCTTTCTCAATTCATACTAATTAATATTTTAATATAAATTTATATAAATAATAAAATTAATTGAAAAGGGACTACTAAATAATAAATGTCTTTGTATTAAGGTTATTGAGACGATTTTTGTTGAAATTTGTATCAAAACATTAAAATTAGTTAAAAACATAAAAAAATGCTTAAGAATTAGTAAAAAAAAAAAATAAAAAAAATATAGAGGTTAATTAAAATATTTTGTACATTTTTGTTTAGTAAAAATATTATTAAAAAAATATAACGCTAGTATAAAGAAACTGTCTTAAAATATAACTTTTTGCTTTAATAGGAAGATGTGGTTGGTAATAGAGAAAGAAACAACAATTAATTAAAGTTAACGAGTTACAGAGAGACAGACATATAAATAATATGGTATCTCTGGGGCAGGGGTGTTTGTTTGTTCTTCTTAGTAGGATTTAATTGTTTAGGAATAATAATGAATAAGAAAAAGATTTTCCCCTTTTTATAGGGGCTTTTTTTTAGATTATGTAAATTTTGAATAAAAAACGTTTAATTAAACAAGCTTACACACACAGACTAAATATGTTTATACATATACTTATGTATATTTATGATGACTACACTTTTGTTATAGAGTCTAAACTCTAAACATTCAATTCAATATCATAAGAAGGGCTTTCAGGATTCTTTTAAACAAAAGAAGTGGGCGGGGGTTAAAAGTGTGTAAAATTAGATTTTTCCTAAATTCTGTTTAAATAATTTAAAAACTACAATAAAACTTTGTTTTCTTTTCAGTTTGTTTAACTCTATAACTAATAATATTTTGTAATTTCTACATAAATTATTAATAAAATCTCATAGTATTAGTTAGTTGTTATAAGTATTTTAGTATAATATTAATTTGTTGTTTTTTACAAAATCTTAATTTTTTTTTTAGCAGCTTTTAAAGGGAGTTTTTGAGTTGAGTTCTTGGCAATAATTAAAGACATTTAGAGTAACTTGGTGAATAATAGACATTTAACAACTCATTATTAAGTTTTAAACACAATATTTGCTGTTCTAAGGGTTATTTTAAGAGATATTAACATTTCTTTTTTTTTTTTCTATATATTGTATGTATATATTATGTTTGTATGTATAAATTGGACTAAATCTTCTGGATTACATTGAATTGGCCTCTATTACTTGTGCATGTACTTTACTGTTTTTGTTTTTTTTTTTTTCTTTCTTCATTTTACTAATTATTTTATAAAATATTGTTATATGATTTCTACAATAATGTTTTGTGCTAATTTTTTGTTTTTTGTTATTTTTTTTTTTTGGTTTTAAATACATAATTTTCTCAAAATTATTCATGGTAAAATTGAATTAAAAAAAAAAATTCATTTAAATTAACAACAAAATTAGTGGTTTTTGTTTTTCTGCTAAGAAACCATTTTAAGAAACTTTGTGCTTAAATATCTATATAAATATATATGCCATCCAATAATATGAAACCTAGTTATCAAAGGATACTCAATATTTGTATTTATTTCATCTGTATGTCACTCTTATTTTGAAGTGCTTCTCTTTTAATTATTTCATGTTTTAGTGCAATATAAATAGTGTAATTTTTTAATTATATTTTTCCTATGTTTTCTTTTTAAATTATTTAATTAACAAATTGACTTTTTTTTGTTTTGTTTTTCAAACATTATTTTCAAAATAAATTAAAAAAAAAAAAAGTTTAACACCATTTCGAATAGACTTTCTTTCATTGAAAGAAAAGTATTAGAATTTTAAATGAAACAACATTATTTCTGGTAACTTTTTAAAGAAACTATAATTTCAAACTTTTGTTTGAATACTTTTTGAAAATTTTTCTCTATATTCGAAAATTCGAACTTAATATTGAAAATTTTAAAAATGTCTCCAAATAATCTCAACGTTTTTGCATTCCGAAATTTAAGATAAAATTGTAGATTATTCCAAGTTTTATAATATTGTAAATTTCAGAAATATGTATGTATATTGAATGAACATTTAAATTTTAATGTATTATTTAAAAAAAAATATATAAAAAAATCGAACAAACATTTTAGCTTTCCTGGAGCAAATTTGTGTTATTTGTTTCAAACACGGTCTCGTGATTTGTGGAAAGTGTACAGACATATAACATCACTTGTTCAATTGTGGAAAAAACTTGAACATTTTTTGAATGAATTGCCGGATAAAATATGTAATCAATTCATTTTAATCAAATACTATGTTATTCGAAGGTATTTTCTTACGAATTGAATTACATTGTAACCTATTCAGTTGCGTGGACATCGTCATTGTTAAAGTGATAGCTGCTGACTAACATATAAAGTGTTAGATTCAAACAACTTTGAAACTAGTCACATTATCTCAAAAATCGTTTTTGTTTAGAGAGTCAAAATCCCACGCTCTTGGCAGGTCTCATAGATTTTCTTATCAGAGATATTTCATACAAATTATATAGCAAACGAGAGGTATTCTTAAACTGTATTTAAAGCAGCTATCTATCAACCGCACACAAATTATTATTATCTATATAAATATATAAATGTCTTTGTAAGTTTGTTTGTTTGTTTGTTTGTTTGTTTGTTTGAGCATCACGCCTAAACGGCTGAACCGATTTTATTGAAATTTGGAACGTAGATAGATCCTTACTTGGAAGCGTCAATAGGCTATAACTTTTTTCAATACTTGGACCAGAAACCGATTTTTTTAAATAAAATTCTTATAGCGCACCGGGTCAAGCTAGTTATTATATAATTCTTAATATTCTTCTTTTAGAATTTTTCAATATGTTAGTACTATTGTTAAAAAAATTTTAAAATCTCAAAGTGTTACTAACTATTCAATGGAAATGGTGTTCTTTTACTCAATTTACATATTATCTAAAATTGTCCATTATTGAGAAAATGTTTCAATCTATTTCCTTTAACTATTAATCTCTTTTGATTTGAATTTTTCACGTAAAACGCATTTTAATCTCTGACAATTTGTGACTCTTTTGCATCCAAGCAACTGGCAGCTGGAAAATTGTCATGTGGTTTTTTTGACGACGATATTGCTAATTCCAATTGTGGTTTGCTGTTTGGGAAATCGGTGGAGCTTTCATTTAATTCGGTATTTGTTGAGTGCAGAAGCTCTTTAATGTTTTGTGTGCCATTTAGGGTTGCGCTGATATTATCAGAATCGTCATTATCATCACTTTCGATCAGATTAAATGTGGGTATTATGCTGTGATGATGATCATGATGCTGCTGATGCGAAGAATAGTTCTCTTCGTCGAGTTCTCTTTGACGATCGGTGTCGTTGCTGTTGTTGTTATTGTTATTAACGTTACGCAAATTAGTGGCCATAGTTTGTGCTCTTTTTAAATAGTCCATGTGTGTTTCTCGATTAGTAGCTGAGGAGTTGGCAAAATATTGATTATAATAATTGTGTAGTGTTGTTGCTGCTGCTGTTTGTGGCATAAAATTTGTGGTATTGTTGCTGCTGCTAGTGTTGTTGTTATTGTTGTTGTGTTGAAGTTGCTCTTCTTCAAAATTCCAAGCAAAAGGATTTCCTGCTACTGCGGTATTGGCAGAGGAAGGTGCAGCAGCTGTGGCCGCGGTGGCAAGTGATTGATGTGCGTCGTTAGTTGTATGTTGTTGGGGCGCTTGTGGTGGCAAAGACGACAAAGAAGAAGATGCTGGTGGATGGGTTGTGGGTGACGGTGGTGGTGGAGCATAAGGATTCCCTAATAAATTACCATAATTCCAGCCTAGAAAAGACCGGTATCATTCATTTGCCGCATTATGCGACTGTGGCTGCTGGAGGACTGATGCTTGGGCGAGCAATTGTGACGCTTGTTGTTGCTGCTGCTGCTGCTGTTGTTGTTGCGGATGTAGCTGTTGTATTTGTTGCTGTAGCAAATGCTGGGTTTGTTGCGTTAAATTATGAGCGTGTTGCTGCATTTGTTGCTGATGATGTTCCCGTTGCTGTTGCTCTCGCTGCTGCTGTTGAGCCACATTAAAAGCCGCCGCAGCGGCGGCTGCAGCCATGGCGGCTTGTGAGGCGGCGGCCAGCTGTGTGGGCGTAGGTGACTGTGTAGCGCTAGCGGCAGCAGCCGACATTAAATTTTCAAATTTCCTGGTGTCCGGATTGTACATGGGATGCTTGAATTTACAATGCGTCCGTAAGTTGTCACTGCGGGTATAAGTGGCTCGACATAGAGGACATTCGAAGCGTCCCGGAAAGTGTACATGATAATGATTGCGTATGTGTGTCACCACTTTGCCACATAATTTACACCGATGCAGATTGCAGCCTCCTGACAAACGTTCGAATGTCAAACGCATATGCCAGGCTTTGGAACCTGATAAACGTGCGTGTGTTGTGTGTGGTGGATTTTAGGCATTTCATGTTTCATATTATTATTTTGGGGGAATGTCGAAAATTTTATAGTATTTGTTTGTTTTTCAATTCATTTAATATGGTTTTTTGTACACATTTTTTAGATTTTAGTTTTTTTGTTTTGTGAAATTATTCGCACGCACAGAGAATAAAAAAAGAAGAGAAAAACAATGTTTTTGTTGATGATTCACAAGAAACAAAACATAAAGATAAGAAAAAATGCTTAAACTTTTAAAGAAAATACTTAAAATATACAACGAAACAAAATGAAAGAGACATATACAAAATTTGAAAATTATTTTTAAATCAAAAGGGATAGAGAAATTCTTGTAAATACATTCAGTTTTTTTAATTTTTTTATTTAAAATGAAATAAAAACTCAAATTATATTTTTCACAAACAAAAGACGAACGAACAAACGTTTTGAATACATTTTTTTGAAATAATAAGTACAACAGAGAACTTAATTATGAACACGTATTGCACAGAAAGAGTGTGTGTGAGAGAGAGGGAGAGAGAGAGATGCGGATATTGAAATACACCGTTAGAAAGGGAGAGCTTTAGTAATTGCTGTGCCAACAAAGTCTAACCGTTATATATTTAAGTTTAAAGAAACTTTTGTTTAAATAGGCTCTCAAACATATTAATTATGAAACAGTAAGTGTTTCAAACCTTGTAAAGAGCAAGGCTTGATTTTTGTGTCTTCGTCTTTTGTGTGATTTAAAAAAAAAAAAAATAGTTTTCGCAACAAAATCGGTTACACCCAAAAAGTGTGGAAAAATTTCGAAACATTTGTTTTACACCAACCAATAAAAATTTTGATTTTGAGAATAAGACAGGTCTAGATTTTTGTTTGGATGGGGGGAATTTGTTTTTGCCTATTACAAATATGCTACTGTAGGTAAATTAACTTATATAACTTAAATTAATTTGTTTTAATAATAATTATTATTTACAAAAAGTAAGTTATTTATTATTATTATTATTGTAATATTATTTTATTTATTATAAAACCAACTCCATTAAAAGGTTTATTTATTTTTAATGTTTTTTTTTTAATTATTATTTGTTTAATTTAATTAAAATAATGTATGTATGTATATTAATAAATATGATGATATTTATTTGTTAAATAAAATTATAAAGTGTGAAGTGTGTTTAATTGTTTTAAGTTTATTATTAAAATGAGTTTAAGTTTATTATTATAATTTTGTTTGTTTGATTATTTTAATTTGTTTATTAAATAAAACCCAAACCACTAATGTTTTAATATTTATTGAAAAAAAAAAAAAAAAAAAAATTGGTAAATATCAAAATAGTTTATGGTTTTTTTTTACATAAAAAAGTGTTAATCCTAATAAGGTAAAACACAAATTTGGGTAATAAAATAGGTTAAACACCGGTGAGGAATTCATTTTTTTTTATTGATTATTGATTATCAAAAGGGGTTATTTAAAAAATTTGTTCAATTATTTTTATTGATAGCTTTAAAGAAAGAAAGAAAGTTTTCTGATTTGAGAGACTGAGAAGAAAATATAAATAGCGATAGATTGATGTTGGGGTTTCTAATAACACTTGTCGGGAGGCAAAAGTATGGGCTCGCTTGATAATTATAACTTTACAGGTCTTTATGTGGAATTTCGAAAGCAATAAATTTGAAGTAACTAGTTTCCTGTTAACATTTATTGCTTTGGCGGCTTGTGGTCTAGAGATTGGGGGTGTTGAATGGAATTCAATTAAAACGTGTACAAAGCGAAAAACATATTCTGCAAAAATTATCCTTCAAAGGTCAAAGGCAAAAAGAAAAAAAAAAAATTAAATGCAACAAATGTGAAAACTTTATTATAATTATTTGATGGCTGCAGGTCTTAATTTCTTAGTCTATGTGGCTCCAATTCAAGATATAATAAAACATTTAGTATCATGGTCACTGTAATTATTTATTTGATTGCGGTAACAATAATATGGTAAAGTTGACATTCACATGACAGTTGCAATCATATATATAGTTGCAGTAAATAAGTATATGTTTGTGACAGCCATTTTTATGATGAAGGATTTATCATATTATGTTGTTCTCGGCTTATGGATATCATAATCTCTGAACAACCATATTATGATGTAATAATTGTAACAATCATGTGAATGTTAACTTTACCATTACTGTGACTATAATATTGTTAAAAAACTTTTGAAAAAATTTTGAAATGCTTACAGTAAACATGTACAACTCTGGCTATATACACAGTGAATGAAAAAGGAATGTAAAATAAAAATCAAATCAGTAGTTAGAGGTTTATGTATCGAAATGTTGCCAGCTTTATGACCAAAAAAAAATTACTGATGGCTGCAGCATAATATTCCTCGAATATTATTTTCTTTAAACAATATGAAACAGTTTTCGAAAAGCAAAGGATTTTAAAAATCTAGAACACTGATTTTTCAATATACGCAATATATGTATAAGAAAAAATATTGAAAGAAATTCATTGGGGTAATATTAATAAAACCTGTACAATTAACATTGTCAAGTGTACGTATACTTTTTCCAGCAAGTGTATGATTTGTTAAAAAGAAAAAAAATATTAAATGTTAATATGGGTTGGTTGTTGTTAACGAGAAGTGTTGTTTTCAAGTTAAAAAAAAAAAGAAAACAAGAAATGTTGTTTTAATTTAAGGAAAATAATATAGAAGAAATTAGAAAAGTAGAACGAAAAAGTAGTTAGAAAGAAACTAAACGAACTAACAAACACATCGAACAATTTTCAACACCCCTCCTTCCTAAATAGCATTGATGGAAGTAAAACGTAATAACTATTTTCTTTTTCTTTTTTTTTTGTATTTGTAATTTTAAAACTCAATAATATAATAACACTATTAAGAAAAAAACTATGAATTTTAAAAAAAAATTTTGTTCATTTTTTTTATAATTTTACGGCCAATTCCTGTAACTTTATTTGCTTTTTTGTTTAAACATTTGGAAAAATATATATAGTTGATATTTTTTGTTGTTTAAATTTTAAAAAAATAATAAATTTGTTTGTATAAATAATATTATAGATAGAGATATTTAAAATACTTAACATTCATATACACAGATAAAAAAACTTACCGTGGCTGGTTTTTAAAAATATTGTTTTGGTTTTTTAAAAGAAAATAAATGTTTTTTTAGTTTGAATGGAAACTGAAGACTTACAAAAATAAATATGTTTAATAAGATGGTAAACAAATTATTAGAAATTAGAAAAATAAATAATATAGTAAGTAGATGTTAAAGTAAAACAAAATAATAATAAAACTAAAAAGTTAATTAATATGATTTTTGTTCCGCTCGGCTTTTCAAAAATTTTATAATTAAAACACCTGGATTATCTTTTTTTTACTTTTTATTTATTATTTTTTTTTTTTTTGTTTTATTTGTTGAAATTGAAAGAAGTTTTATTTTTAATTGATTAAAAGTTTTTTTGGTTTTTCTTTTTTGTTTTTTGTCTGTTTGTTATTAAGTAAGTTTAGCATATAATCTGTTTGATTTTATTTTTTACTTTTATAATTTAATACATTAATTAATAATGTTGCAATTCATATATGATTTTTCAAGTGTTTGTTGGTTTTTTTTTTTACTTTGTTAATTTAATTTATTTCAATATTTATTTATTAATTAAGTTTAATTTGTTGTTTGGTAATAGTGAGCTTAACTTTGTTAACTTCCCTAAAAAACAATTATCGTTTTTAACCTCATTAATAAAAATTCGAATTTCTAGGAAATCCTTTACAAAAATTTTGAATTTTTTTGTCTGTTTGTTTTAATTAATTTAAACAATACTTTTTCATTTACTATGTTTTATATGTATTTATGTATGGTATAATTTTATTAATAATGTGTTTTAAAATAAGGTGGGTTACGTTATATTTTATAACTTTTATTTTTTGAAAACTTTCCATAAACAGTGTCAAAGAAGAGGTTTTTTTTATATATACCAAACATATCTTGAATTTCTAAGAAAAATAAAATTATCTAAATATTCTGAAAATGTTTAAAAATTTGTTCATTCGTTGTCTAGTTATGTTTTTCATTACAAAACAACAGAAATTCTTTTAAGAGTAAAGTTTTTTTTTTTTTAACAATTCAACATAAGAGAGATTAGTAAACCAGTTTCTCTTTGTGCTTAAATGTCTTTACTCTTTTAATAAATTGTAGGTTGGTTTTTGTTTGGTTTTGTGTAAGTACGTGTTGTTGTTTTTTATGTCTTTAAGAGTGGTAAAAGCTCAAAGTGTTTTATTATTTATATTATTTAAAATCCCTGTATAATTCAAAAAGAAATTCAGTAACCCTTGGCTAGCCAAGACAACAGGTTGTGCAATCAACTCTTGTTCTCAATATAAATACTAAAAAGTATATTTTAAATTGTTTATACATAATAAACAGAAGAGTTAAACATTGTTTGTTGTTTTTTAAAAGTTTTTTTTTTTTATTTTTTATTTTTAGAAATCTAAACAAAATTTAGGACGGCAGAAAGAATAATTGAAACAAAAACCAAAAGTATATAAATTGTTCTATAGTTTATATATCTAAGTCAATCTCACTCTCTTACTCAATGTTAAGTTTCACTTGTATGTTAAGCTTGTAGTTTTTGTTCTTTTTTATCTTTATACTTTTTTCTTTAATTTTGTACTGGTATTTTTTTTTTTTTAAATTTTCTCTTTTACTATTTTTTAAGTTTCTTTTTTGTTTATATATATATGTATATTGTATTTATCTATAACTTTATTTAAATTCTAAAAAATTTTTTGTTTTTTAACTTTAAAGTAGAAATTAGTTTAAAATTAATTGGTTTAGATATATGTATGTGTGTATGATGTTTTTTTTTTAATATAGATTTTATTAATTTTGTACACTTATTGCTTTTTATTATTCTTTTATAGAAACAGTGAGGGGTGAGTTAATATTTTAAGGATTTATTGAATCTTTATTAAGCTTTTTAAGTTCCCTATATATTTCCATACTACTTATTGCATAAGAAACATTATGATATCATATTAAAATAAATCAGTAGGCTTAAAGAGAACATTGAATTTGGATTATAAATCCTATTTTGTAATCTGTTCAGCTACTGACTGTCACGAATGGTGACATTCTTGTTATTTACCGATCGTGTTCGTCCCCAGCTGGCTATGTGTACACCGATCTCTGGTTTAAATGAAGTATTGTCTGGATTTTCATTTTAAAAATTATATTCATTGAACATCATTACATAATGCTATTGAAAACTATATACTTCAATTACAATAATAAATTTATGATAATAAAACGGGAAGTAACACGACAGTTACAAAACCTAAGTCATGTCTCTCCATAATTTATAATAACCTTTTTTAAATTCATTCAATTCTTTTAAAACAAAGTTTAGATCGTTTCGAGAAATTCTATTAATTAAAATTTTGATTGGAATTATATGGTAGTTAAGTACAGTTTATAATTTCCGGTTCTTTTTCCATTTTTAAGAAATAATGAAAAATCGGTTTATTGCCGTTTAATACTAAACATACCATTATTCTTCTATTTTTAATTATTGTCACACAGAGAAAACTGTTTGTGATTGGCAACATATTACAACGAATCTGTTTTATCTCTGACGAAATAGAAATTACAGAGCTAGTACCCAGCAGTTAAGCTAGTAGTCAATGTATCACTTGGCTGACTCCAATTTATATATTTTGGTCATTTGACACATATGTGCTCTTTGTAGTGCAAATAGAAAACAATTGGTTACTTTATACACCCCAGGTAATCTAGCGTGAAGACAATTGCCACTTTAGTATCTCTAAGTAATCTGGAGTGTAGACACTTTAAACGTTTTGTGAGTAATTCGTTCAAACTGGTTTTATACAAATTATGTTGATATAATTCTCATACAGTTAATTTTTACTTTTGCTTAAGTATACTGATATCCCATGTAACATAGCATGAAGTCAATAGTCACTTTAGTGTCTCTTAGTAACCTATAGTGAAGTCACTTTAAACGTTTATTTTGTACTGCACTTTAGAAAGTAGTTATATTACCCACCAGAAGAAATCCATTGAATAGTTGACGAAGGAAACTTTGTTTACAAGCTACCGTTTATTGGACTTCCTATAATATGTCTTTTGAGCTGACTATTTGAGGTTAATTAGCACCCGTACATGTTAAAATAACTAGTTATGTAGCTGATCAAGTTACCACTTAGGTAGCTAGTAAGGTAACTGACGCTATTTAACCAGTATGTGAATCCAATGCGTTGACTACTTTGGACCAGCTATCGGACAGTTTCATTGTGATCAAAAAGGGTAAATAAATAAAATAAGTAGTGACGTAGCTATTGAAGTAACTAGTTTCCACCCTAAATGATGGGTAAAATTACTAATTCGGGACTGTTTCCTAGAACTGCTGGGTATTTTCAATTATATCCACCCAAACTCAGAAAGTTATTGATATTTTTTGAATAATATAAACAATTTAATGAAATAAAAACATTTGTTTTCCACATTTTTAAACTTTGGCGCCAATTAGTTGCATAATTAAAATTAAAATCGTTTGAGTAAGTACTCTGAAAGCCCTATTTATTCTGAATAAAATCATATATAATTTTTTTTTTATCCCTTACAAAATGCCAATATTGTGTGTGGTACTTTTTTCTGATAACGGAACATGAAATATTCATAATAATTGATAAAGGCGACTAAAGTGTCCCGTAGAAAAAAAATTTGTAGTAATTGATGTGTGTTAGTTGGTTCAAAATGTGATTTGTTTTCGTCGTTTAACCGTCGGACGGACGGATATTTTGTTCTGGATTTTGCCAAAACAAAACATTATGATCTACAGAGAACAGTTGGTGAAAATTTCAACCCTATAGATCTTTCTCTTTAGCTCCCTTCGAGCCTTCAACACAATTTTATTTAAAGTTGTCTAACAGGGTGGTCCAAATACAAGTATCTTTTTAAATCATATGTTATTTTGACACTGTATCATAGTCAGTATCATACATTAGATGACCAAAATGAGTGGCTTTATACTTGAGCAATGTGGGAAATATTGCAAACTTGTTTGTATGTTATGTAGTTTGAGCATAAAGTTCGTGCTACTGGCTTGCTAGTGGGCAACACACATGGTCGCTGTCGTCGTACGATGCATACCGACGAGAATGTGGCTGTATGGGCGAAAGTGTACGACTTAAGCCAACTTATTTCGTTGAAATGACTCTGAACCAGCCATGTTTACAAACTAGCGATCCTAAATTACCGGACTTTTTTCCATCCAGGGAGAAAATTTAAGAATCATTTTATTCCCGGGAATTTTTTAATACTAAATTAAACCAAAAAACCAGTAACTTATTCGAATAAATAATCTTACTCTTTTACCAGCGTTTTAAAAGAAGAATATAAAATAACTATATTTGGTTGTACAATGTTTTTAAGGGTTTCTAATTTAATAGTGGGATATTTGCTCGGTATTGTCACACTCATAGCTTTAATCGGTATAAAATTAATAAATTCTATTGTTTTGTTAAAAAAAAAAACTATGTTAAATCTGTAACATGAGACATTTTTAAAATCAGATTTTATATAAATAAATTTAAAACACTTTTATTGTTATTATTTTCTCTAAATATGAATTTCCCAAGAAGTTATAATGTTAGATACTTTCATAATTAATTTTAGAACATAAAATTTCAAGTGAATTCATTACACTGTACAACAAAATCAATTTTTTTTCTCCAAAATTACAAGGTCCGGCCTATAAATTTTTGATAGATGAGACAAAAATCAAGTAAGAGACCTATATTCGGCTGTGTCGAATCTTATATACCCTTCACCAAATTATACTTTAAAAATTTTTTTTTTAAAAAATTTTATTTTAATTTTTTAAAAAAATTTTTTTTAAAAGTTTTTTCCAATTTTTAAAAAAATTTTTTTTTAAATTTATTAGTGAAAAAAATGTGTGACAAAAGAACGTTTTTTGTGAAAAAAATTCGGGTTAAAAAATATTTACCCGATTTTGACCCATTGTAGGTCCAACTTTGTATAGCCTTATGTACATCGTTGCAATGGACTTTGAAATATCTATCATTAGATATCCATATTGTCTATATTTATGATTTAGTAATCGAGATATAGATAAAAAAAATAGGCCAAAAATAGAGGTTGTCTCGGATTTTTGCTCATATCTCCGTTATTTATGGACGGATTTTGCTGATTTTAAATAGGAAACTTCTCGAAAGATATCTGGGGTCTTCAGAAAATTGATTTCAACAGACAGACGGACAGACAGACGGACATGGCTAAATCGATTCCGATATCTATAAGGATTCAGAATATATATACTTTATAGGGTCGGAAAAGTTTGAAAGTTTAAATGTGAATTTCATTTGAAAGTTTAAATGTGAATTTCATTTGAGGGGGGGGGGGGGGGGGTGGCTAAAGTTTCCTAGCTCTGGCACATTCTTATTGTTAATAAGGTATAAAATGTGTTCAGAAAATATATGTAAAATGTTATGGAGAACATTTTTGTAGAATATTTTAACCCTCTAACTCCTCAAGGTATGGGTCTTTTTTGGCCACTAAGTTCAGTAATCGTGTTATCAGCCGTCTTGGCTGCCTCAGAACTGAGATATGACTATTTAATGTAGGGTGCCGTTAAAGACCGATGCTATGCGAATAATCCAGAAACGATGCACACCCTTAATGCTAATACCGTCTGAGTCATTCATGAGATACAACCAGAAATCGTTTTGGAATTGCAATTGGACTGACGGAATAAGCTACAAAGTCGCTTCCAAAAATTAACGAATTATGTTTTAGAATTCATAAACTACTTATTAACTTTAAGAAATGATGGGCTGCCTGTCCATAATATTTTGCAAAAATTTTAATGTTTTTTATTTATGTATTTGTTAATTAAACATAATCCCTCACTGTTTAGTTGTTATATGTATATCTACTAATTTAGAGTTTAATTTAAGCTGTATACTGTTGTGGTTTTTTTTGATAATAATATAAATTAATGAGATTAAGTAAAATTTTAGGTCATATTTTCTAAGTACTTTTTAAATTACTTAATAATTTTTTTAATGTTGTAATATCGTTTTAAGTAAAGCGCCATTATTTTCTTTCTTTATTTCTATTATATAAGAATTAAGCAAAAGTGTGTAAAATGTATTAATTATTATTATTACTGTTATTATAATTGATATTATTATTACTAATATAATATAATAATAATTTATTTAACATGCTATTTTTTAAAAATACATAAAAAATATTTATGTTTTCATATATATTTTTGTATTTTTCCTACAAGAAATTATAAAAATTAAATTTTTTATGTAAATTGTAAAAAGTTCCCATTTGATTACGTATATATATTCATTATTTTATGTTCAGTTTTTCATATTTTTTTTTTTTAAGATTTTATTTTCAACAGAAGAAAAAAAAAATCGCTTAATTTTAATAAATAAAATGTTTAAAATGTATTACTTTAAAATATGAGTATTTAAAAAAAATCTTTGGTTTATATATTTATTTAGTAAATATTTTCTTTTTTTTTTAAACAAAAAGCATTTTCAGAATATTTAAATATTTAAAACAAAAAAAAAACATGTATCACTATTTTTGGTTGGTTGCTTGCTTGCTACTACAATACTTGGTTTTAGTAATACTAAGAATATTTTTAAATTAATTGACAAAAAACTTGGTTTGTTTTTATTTTCTTTAATTTTGATTATTTCTTTTTTTTGTTGCTAATTTTGGCTAAAACAATTAATTAATGGCAGAAATTAAACGTAAGTAAGTACATACGAGTAAATGTTTCGTATATTTATATATATATAACAATAAATTTAGTTAATTTAACTACAAGACATGTTAAAAATTATTTTAAAATAAAATTGGAATTTCTAGCATAATACTTTTAAAGTATAGTATAAATTTTATATAAATTTAACATAATCTCAGTTGATTTTTTTTTGAATTTTTCCAAAAAAAAAAAGTTTTGGGTTTTAGTTTTACTAACTAAAAAAGGTTGGCCTTAATTAAATTAAATTAAATTAAACAAAAAAGAATACTACTTTATAGCTACTTTAGTATTTTTTTTTTCACTTTGTAAATTGTTATAGACAATTGCTGTAATACTTTGTTTTGTTAAAAAAAAAAAAAAAATAAAAGAAATTGAATTCTTTACAATATTAAGGAATTTTTACTAATTTTTCTTTTTTTTTTTTAGATTTTCATTATAATTAATTAAATTAACTACTAAGTTAAGGAAGAAAAAAATAATTAGTCGTTTGTGTTTGAGTTTTACTATTTTTGGTTTTCAATATGTCATTTAAGTATGTTTTACATATATTGGCTTAAAATTTCTTTAAGTTTAAGAGATAAATATTATTTGTTCTTTATAGTTATATGTAAGTATTTATGTAAGTAGAAGATAGATAGATAGAGAGAAAGTGTGTCAGTTATATTAGAGAAATAGTACTAAGAAGATAAGATAGATAGAGAGAGAAAGAGAGATAAAAATGTATGTATATATATATATATAAATTAATTTACTTGACTACATATAAAATTGATCACATATGTACATAATGACTGAAGAAACGATCTTTTATATCGGCATGCTTAATCTTACAATGGGCTTTCATGTTATCTCGACGCGTAAATTTCTGTCCACAGACAGGACACTCATGGCTCTGAGGCCGATGGATGTTGGCGTGATGCCAACGATTTGACACGATTTTATTACAACTGACACAACGGTATAGAGTGGGCAGAGTGCCCGAAAGCTGTACAAATAACGAAGAATAGTCGATATTGTGGTCTCGTCTATTGGCGGCGGCCGCTGCTGCTGCTGCTGCTGCAGCGGCTGCGGCAGCCGATGATGAGGAGGAGGTTGTTGAAGAGGAGGAATTTGTTAAAGCCGATGTGGATGACAAGTGTTCGCTATCGTGGGTCGACGAGGCAAGTGATGTTGAAGAGACTATTGTTGTATTGCTGCAACCATGATGCCTGTGCAGGTGACCATGATGATAGTTGGCCACATGTTGTCCACTGTGCTGTTGTTGTGATGTGGCGTGATGATGATGGTGTGGGTGCTGATGATGCTGTTGCAGGGATGAACTGGATGACGACGAGGATGGCTGCTGACTATGATGGTGCTGTTGTTGCTGATGGTGATGATGATGTTGCTGCAAAGCATACAAATGTTGCTGATGGTGCATTGAGGCCGAGGATGTGGTGGATGCTGTGGGTGAGAGAGCAGCAGCAGCTGCTTCGGCTGCCACCAGGGTGTCCAGGGCCGATGAACCACATCTTCCCAAATTGATAACACTCTGAGGTGCAGCTACCACATGCAACGGTTGTTGGCCATGATGATGATGATGATGATGTTGCTGATGGGCATCAGGATGCAAACGATGTGCTGACGTTAAACTAGGCGATACATCTTGTTGTTCCTCATGATGCTGCTGCTGCTGCATATACATTTCCCTTTGATGACAACGTATCTTGGTTATATCCAATTCTTCACATTTATATTGACAATCGTAGTTATTATTATCCATTATTATCTCTTCGCCCTCATTCATTTCATCCATATCGCCGCCGCCGCCACCGCCACCACCACTTCCCCCCTCGCCATAGTGCAGCGATGACGCCTCACTTCTCAATATAGGGGGGCGACGACGTTGTTCGTTCATATTATGTCTCAGCTCATCCTCATCATCGTGCTTATCATGTTCGCGTTCTTCTTCTCCTTCTCCTTCACCTTCCGCTACTATGTCATCCCCATCACCACCATCGTGTGCCTCTATATCACCTGTAAACATTTTGGTATTATGCAAGTTCTCGTGTTATTATCCAACAAAGAAATTATAAGAGTCATTTGCGAGGGTGGGGAAAAATTATTTTGTATTCACGGATGTTTTATTTGGAAAAAACAAAATCAATATAGTTTTATTTACTAGTGGAAAAAGCAAATGGTGGCGCAGGATTTCTTTTTTGTTTAACCGAATTTATCCATTACAGCTGGTATTTATAAATAAATATATAATTATTTCTTATAATGTGATTTGTGTAAATTTTGACATCATAATGGAGAATAGAGGCGCAAAAGTAAGCGGATGTTCCACTTGAAGGGAAATTATAAAAACACAATTCATTCATAAGCAGCTATCTATGATTTTTCTTCTGATTGATTGAGCAGTTTTAAAACATGCCAAAATGCAAGTGTATTGCTATTTGTTACGATGAATAAGTATGATTACTTTACTATAAGTATGTATGTTTATATATATTTTCCAAAGGATAAATATATCTTATTTATATCTCAAATTATAGTTTATATAATTCGTCCAATTGCTTCAGCAGTGGCAGAAGTGCATATGTTTTCTAACGGAAATAAGAAATTGTATTTATGATAATAATAATGACACAGATTTACTTTTTTTAATTTCAGCTTTTAGATGGTTTTTACTTTAGCTCTCTATTAAGTAAATCTCTATGTTTAATTTTCTTGTGCTTCTATTCTCCCACTACAAGAGT
Organism: Calliphora vomitoria; assembly: GCA_942486065.2. NCBI lineage: Eukaryota > Metazoa > Arthropoda > Insecta > Diptera > Calliphoridae > Calliphora > Calliphora vomitoria. The sequence continues at coordinate 58,992,318 of OW818029.2, forward strand.
ACATGCAATTTGTACTCTTGTTTATTAAACTAGTAAAAAAACTAGTTGACGTTGTTTACATTTCTCATGAGTCCTTTAAGTAGTGGTGCTGTTTGCAATTTATATTTAGTGTACGCTTCACCGTGAAGCAGTTAAGACGTTAATTAATGTTTGTTCTCAATAAAAAGTAAATGTTAATTTGAAATAATTATATACTTAATATAAAACTGTTTTTGGTTTTGTTAAGCCAATTAAAAAAATTCCTAATGAATTTATTATTGTATTAAAATAATTTCTAAATTAAAGGGGTTTCCAACAAAGAATTAATGCATCTAGATTATTAATATCGTTTATGCAAAATTTATATATAAAAAAAAAAATATAATAATAAATAAATAGTAACAACAGTCAACTACAGTTTTTGTTTCATTTTTAATGGAGTTTTTTCTTTTTTTTTTCTTGGCATGGTTTTAAAAGGTTTTAGGGGTTTTAATTAAATTTGTATATAACGTTTTTGTTTTGGTTGGTTGGTTGGTATAGATATATTATATTAAATATATATGTATGTATGTAGTATATGATTATAATCTGTTAAATATATATGTAATGTATATAGCATAAAATAATCAACTAGTGTGTATGAAAATTTCTATTTAAATATATTTTTTATTTGGAAAAACTAAAACAAAAAAGTAAATGAAACAACTTAAAACAAATATTAACGCATTTAACAAAACTCAGTGATGTGGGACTATATAGGAGAGCGGGGCACATAGGATATGCCAGGATTTTAATATTATAAAACAAAATGGTATGGTTGTTTTTATTTTTTTGTTTTTAATTTCAGATTTTTAACAAAACAAAGTATTTTGGTAGGTAAAAAAAAAAAAAATAAAACGAAATAAATTAAAACAAAGTTAAACTTAAATTTAAAGCCAGCAAATAAATAAATAAATAAATTATACAGTATAAAGAAATAAATTGATGCTAGGAGTAATAAACTGAAAATTGTATTTATATCATAAATTAAAAATAAAATAAGTGATAAATAAACTAAAACAAAATAAATTTAATTGAATAGTGAGTGTTTTTCTTTGTAGTTCTTTTTTTTTTTTTTTTTTTTTTTTTGGGTGTAAAAATCCTTAATTTATTATAATAAATTTGTTGGTTTTTGATTGATTTGTTAAAATATTTTTATTGTTTTGCTTAATAGTTTAAAACATGTAATCAAATGGGAGTTTGTTTTTAAGCGTATTTATAATTTATGGTAAAACGTACTTTTTTACATTCAATGTTGCAACATTATACTGAATTTAAAACAGTTCTTTCTTTTGGTCTTATTATTTGTTTTCATTTGAAGTTTAAACACTTTTTTTAGGCTAAATAAAAATAAAACTTCTTTTTTTTTTTTCCTGTATTTTGATAATTTTTATAAAAAAAAATTTTTTTTTTTTTTAAATATGAATGAATAGTTGTTTTATTTTACAAAAATAGTGGTATAAAGCCAGTAAACACCATTTATGAAAATATTTTTAATAAATTTTATATAAAAAAAATAACATTTAGTAGATTATTTAAATTTTTTTAATAAAAAAATTATGTGCGGCATTTAATAAATAAAAATTATAAAATAATTTTGTTAGACTTTTGTTATCATCTTCTTCAAATTAATGTTTTCTTTTTTTTTAAATTTCTTTTTAATAAAAAAAGTAAAATATAAGGACGACACAATATAGAGTTAGTAGATAGAAAAAAAAAAAAAACACAAACATTTAAAGGTGTAAAGTAAAGTAAAAGAAAATATAAATTATTTTAAAAAATAAGTTATATAATAAAAGAAACCTAAATTTTTCAGATCCACACACTTCTAGTTTGTTTTTCTGGGGGTAATGATAATTTTCAAAATTAAACTTTTTTTTAATTCCAGGGTTAATTTAACCAAAACTTTACTTAAAAATTTGGGATTAAGGCCAGTTTTGCGAGAAAAGAAATTAAAATATTTTAAAACACTTAAAGTTAAAATTTTTAGTAGTAAATTTAATTTGTTGTAAAAGAAAAAACCACAAATACTTAGGAAAAAATTATAACATAATATCACATATACTTTTAGTTAATTAATATTTTGAAAATTTCAATATTTTGTTGAATTATTTTTTTTACGTTTATTTTTTTTTTTTTTTTTAAATTTTCTTTTTGTATTTTTTTTTTTTTTTTTTATAAGTTGCAACATTAAAGACAAAAAGTAGAGAGGAAATTATAATTATGGTTATACAATATATGTGGTGTTATTTTAAGATTTTTTTATTTTTTGATTAGTTTCGTTTGAGCTGTGTAAAATGTCAAATACAGTAAGTAATAGTATGATAATGGGGGATATATTGGATCTGTAATGCGAGTTTAAGAAAAATAAAAGTAGTGAGAACAGATTTTTGTTTAACTTTAAGCTTAGCCCTAGATAGAGGGAGAATGGTAGTATTGACCAGTGGACGGCATAAAGAGAACAACGAACATGTATTATAATATTATGTTATGCAATTTTTGTTGTAATCTGACCAGCTTTTGATAGTGATTTCTGTTTATTTTTTTTTGATAATTTTTATGAACTTCGTTGACATTCGTGTCATTTACAGTTCAGTCCCTGTGTAAATAAATTTATTTTTTTTTTTGCTTCGAAAATGTGGAATTTTGTACCAAGAAAGCTTCATATGTGGGAAGTTTTGCTTTACTTCTTTAATTTGAAAAAAAGTGCCGCTGAAGCACATTGATTCCTCACTAAAGCTTATGGTGAATGTGTTCCATCGGTTTCAACGTGCGATAGATGGTTTGTGCGGTTCAGAAGTGGTGATTTGAAAAAAGTTGGAAGAACATGAATTGGAGGTATTACTCCATGAAAATTGTTGTAAAACTCAACAAGAGCTTGCAAAATCATTGGGAGTTACTCAAGCAGCAATTTCAAAACGTTTGCGAGCAGTAGGATTCATCCAATAGCAGGGAAATTGGGTACCATATGAATTGAAGCCGAGAGAACTTGAAATACGATATTGCGTGTCCAAAATTATGCTTGAACGCTACTCAAGCAGCAATTTCAAAAAGTTTGCGAGCAGCAGGATTCTTCCAATAGCATGGAAATTGGGTACCATACGAATTGAAGCCAAGAGAACTTGAAATACGATATTGCATGTCGAAAATGATGCTTGAACGCTATAAAAGAAAATAATTTTTGCAACGAATTATTAATTGCGATGAAAAATGGAACCATAATAACCCGAAGCGTAAGAGAGCGTATGTCCGGCCAAACAGCCGAATTGAATGTATTTAGTGGGAACAAAAGGGTCCTATCTATTATGAGCTGCTGAAATCTGGTCAGACCAACACAGGGAACCTGTACCGAACGCAACTGATTCGTTTGAAACGAGCATTGGTCGAAAAAAGCCCAGATAATGCGGCCAGACATGACACCGTAATATTACATCATGACAACTAGAGTATCCAAAACCGAAAACCGGTCAACCGGTTTTTTCATCTTTGTAAAACCGACCGGTTTCGGTTTTCTTTAACTTTTCGGGTTTTTGACCGGTTTTTTAAGACGGTTAACCGGTTTTAACGAAATACTTTGTAAAACTTATTTGAACATATAACTTCAAAATATTTTGAAATTTTTAAAAATATTCATTTATTTTTTAGAAAATTTCAGCAATTGACCGGTTTTTAGAATGACAAAACCGAAACCGGTTTTTTAGAATGGGAAAACCGAAACCGGTTTTTTGAATTTGACGGTTTTTTGGACACTCTAATGACAACGCTCGATCACATGTTGCAATACCTATTAAAAACTATTTAGAAAGAAGTGGTTGAGAAGTTTTGCCTAACCAGCTTTATAGTCCAGACCGTGGCCCGTCCGACTACAATTTTTGTCGATCAAGGCAGAACGCTCTCTCTGGGATACGCTTCACGTTGTAACAGAGTATTGGTGGATTCGATCTTGGCCTCAAAAGATAGAAGTTTTTTGGCTTAGAATCCATATGTTGTCAGAAAGATGGGAAAAGGTCATAGGTAACAATGTTTAATATTAATTTACATTGTACAAATGTTTCAAAATAAAAGCTAAAAATGTGAAAAAATCCCGCATTTTTAAGTTATACTCCCAATAAATCAGCGCTTTTTACTTTGAATTTAGTTTTGTTGAATTGGTTAACTTTTATTTTATGATTCTACCAACTATTAAGCTGTCGAACCGGATCTCATACAAAACTCGACGTTTTTTTTTTTTTTAATAATCCAGTTTAATATCATGGTTTGGAGCATTGGTCTCCAACAGTACGCCCGCGTGCACTGCCTATGTATTAGTGTCTTATACATGTGAAGCCGAAATTAAAAAACGAACATGAATTATTTTACAAGTGTTTCCAGTGAAGTGTTTCGCACCATTGGTGAAATTACGCACAAGTAAATTTACATGACAACACACGAATCGGCAACACTGCCTATGCCAATTGTGTTTTTTACTCAGTCGTATAAAAACTTACAAAAGGGAAGGCTGTGTGTGGTTTTTTTTCTTTGCATACACATTTTGTTGTTGTTGCACTGACCAAAACAAATGTGCACAAATATGTTTGATATTAAATAAAAACATTAGCGGATATTTTTATAAGAAATTTGGTTCAGTGTACACATCGTTACACTAGAATACGAAGCAAATATATTGTTGTGTGAGTTTGGTTAACTCTGGTTTGGAGCAATCAAATTGTGAGAAATTTCGGTTAAAATCAAAATTTAGTTTCCAATTTCTATTTTTACTTTCCAAATATTTCTTTCAGTTAAGCTCTGTATTCTGTTCGATTTCAAGTGAAAAAAATATGTTAAAATCCATATAATTTATTCAAAAAGGTTCATTAAAATTTAAATTGTACAAACAATTAAATTTCCACATGTAGCTCACTCACGAAATTAAAATGATTGTAGCTAAACATTTTTTCACTACTTCGAACAGAGTATCCAAACTTTAATATAAATATGAGCATAATTTTTATGAAAGTAAAACCGCGTTTTGGTCATAAATAGTTAGTTGGCATCATTGAATAAAAGTGTAAGAGCACTAGCAACTCTTTAAATCAGAGATCGGCATAAAGAGAACATGGATAACATGTTTATTGTGATTTTTGTTTACTTATTTGATAATTTTTAGAAAGTTCGTTGAAACTCGTGTTATATACTGAAAAATAAACGATTTTGATTGAACCCTGGGTGCTATGAGTGTCGACCACTGCTTTAAATGGATGGATAGAAGATGTTATTACTTTAGTCTATTACTAGACTTCTCAATAAAGAAGCCGGCGAATAAATGCCTTTAATTTGATTGTATAAAAATAGAGTAAGAGACATGTGGTGTTAAACTTAATCCTGGCTAATATGTGGAATTATTATTTACTTATTTGAGAATATTTATGATACAAATACGATGAGAGGAGTAAGAAGGTTTAGTAAAATTATTTTAAATGAAATTCACGTAATTAATTGTAAAGCCAATTTGTTTATAATTAAAACTAGATTTATACTTAAATTCTAGGAAAATTATGTAGAAATTAATTTGTTTTTGTTTGTTTTATTTTTGTTTTGTTTGTTCAACTAACAACGGAGGCATTTTCTTATTATTTTTGTTTTGTTTTGTTTTAATTCTTGTACACGATTGATTTTGTTTCAAAATTATGTGGATTAATAAAAATTTTGAATAAAGATAAGATGTCAATTGTTAAGATATTATTTGAATGTTTTTTTTGTTTTTTTTTTTTTTTTTGTTTTTACTTTTACACACGTAGGAAATTTTATTCAAGTTAAATAGATGTTTTTATATGAATGTTAAAAAATAAAATAAAAAATTAAAGAAAACGTAAGTGAAAAATAAATAAGAAGTATGAAAAATATAACTAAAAGGTTACGAAATGAGAAATAATTTTATAACAAACAACTAACAGGATAAAAGGAAACTAAATGGTTCTAAAACAAAAAAATAAAAAATTATAAAAGAAATATATAGTGCTGCACAAAAAGGTAAACTAAATAAAATTTAAAAAAAAAAAAAAAATAAATTATGGAAGTAAAAATAGCTAAAAATGGTAAAAGTAGAGTAGTAAGTAAGTAGTAGAGTGAAGTAGAAAGAAATATTGAAAATGTTTACATGCATCATGCAAAAAAAAACACATACTAAGTATTTATATAAAAGATATTATACTAATAAATTCAGTTGTGCTAATAGTTTAATAGTAATAATAAACTAAATAAAAATTATAAATATAAAACTATAAGCTGCATTAACTAATTTACTATAAACTAGTTCGGTTTGTAATAATAATAATAATATATATTTCTGTTTCTTTCTTTCTGTATATGAAAAAAATAAAAAAATTCTGTTTATAAGGTGTAAATATATATTTATATACTTTTTTTTTTTTGGGTTTCTTTTATTATTGCAAAAAAAAAAAAAAAACAAATTATTGATTTGGTAGGAGAGGTGTTGATCTGTTGCTTTCAAAAAAAAGTGATTTTTATAAAATAAAATATAAAATTCTTTTGGTTTATTTTGAGAGAGAAAATTCTACTAATGAAAGCTTTTGTTTTAAATTATTTAAAATATTCGTTTTAATAATTATTTTTCTATTTGTAGCATATAGTTTAAAAAAGGCGTGGCTAAATTATCAATTTTCTAAAAATTGAAATACTTACACAAGCGTTTTAATAATTTTATTTTCAAAGGCTTACAATTTATATATATTTTTTATTTTTGCTAGTTTTTTTTTTTTCTTTTCTTTGTTTGTTTAACCAAAGTCTTAGTGAAATTAATGTGTCATTTTATTTTTTTTTAAAAGAAATTAAGTATTTGGAAATTAATTTAGATTTTTAACATGCAAACCAAGGGGGAAATTCAAATTAAAAAAAAAAAATGATATGTATATAGTAACAATTTACCGTTAAATATAAAAGGGAAAAGGAAAATGTAAAAAAAAACTAAATTTATTAATTCTTAAATAACACATATAAACAATTAATGAAATTTGAGTTAAAATAATACAAGGGAAAGTTAAAAGGGAAAGTATACAGGGTTTTTTTTTTTTAAATTAAGGCCCCAATTCTGTGTTCAAATATTGATGGTGGTTTATTTTAAATTTACATTTAAATTTTGATTTCCAAAAAAAAAAAAAAAATTGATTTTTAGTTATACATATTTTTAAAAACAAATGAAATGCGTTTCAGTGTTGAATATTTATATATATTTCATCACTGCAGATATTACAAATGTCACCCTCTGCATAACCAGTTACTGCACGCAGAAAAAAAATATAGTTGTACATTGTAACAATTTCAAAATTTTTAACAATATTATAGTCACAGTAACTATATATATGATTATGGTAACAATAATATGGTTAAATTACGATTCACATGATTGTATCAACCATATATATGGTTACAGTAAACATGTATATGTTTGTGACAACCATTTACATGATGAATAATTTTATCATAATATGTTGTTCTCACATTATGATATGAGAGCATTATAATATGGTAAGTCCTTCATCATATAAATGGTTGTCACAGACATATACATGTTTACTGTAACCATATATATTGTTGATACAATCACGTGAATCGTAAATTTACCATATTATTGTTACCACAATCATATATATAGTTACTGTGAACATAATATTGTTAAAAATTTTGAAATTGTTACAGTAACAATGTACAACTATATTTTTTTTCTGCGTGTGGTGGAATTAATTGCTGTTGAATGGTGGTCTCTTGGCGGTGTGAACAAAAATAAATATTATATAACTGCATACGTCTGTATTTCTTTGCAAATTTGTTTCAGTTGTTAATCAACTGTGTAATTGAATTCCGCCTAGAACACGGACATGTTAAAATAATTAGTCACATAGTGAATTCTGTAAACAGTGGAGAACCTGAAGCATAGTTAAAGTCTCCCAGAACAGCCTGGTAATGTGTATAAACATATGAATTTCCTTTCATTCCATTCAACATAATTTCTCTCTTGTATCTAATTACCTTACGTTTACTTTATTTTATATATTTTTGAGTTCTTTGAATTTTATATATCCTTCGTAAGGCAAAGAAAAGTTAGTTTGTTACTTTGTATATTCTAAGCAGTCTAGCATGGCACAGTGGGGCGGAATCAAAATTTTTTGGAAATAAATCTGGCATTTCTAAACGGATAGCCCGATCGGGATAAAATTAAATGACGTGGGCGTAGCCAAGGAGCATTCGAGTTTAAGTTATTAAAATGGACCCTACAAATGATACAGGCGAGGCGCTATGGGGGCTCAAAGTAAAATGTTTAATGACATGCCATTTTTTGTTTCCCATCCGATTTCAAAGATTTTTAAAGTTTTGGGAATCCGTATGGGAGAATAGCTCTTAAGTCGAAAGAAAAAGTTTTTAAATATTCCCAATTTTGTGTAATTTTTAGTATTTCTTACAAAAAATCTGTAACTTGACATATTGGTAATCAACTTATTATGGTAACTAGAGAAGATTTGACACATTTTCTACTTAAGAGCTTTTTCATTATCAATTCGTCCTTATGTAGACTGAAGCTACTCTTCCATAATAAAGTATTTTTGAATTGAAATAAATAGGAAACAAAACGTAAGCCTAGTGTGCGAATGTGCTAACTACACTTTTTTTGTCATATTATAATCAGTCAAATGAGAGAGAAATCTCAATGAAAAAAAAAAAGAAAAATTTATCAAAATTACTCTCTTGTGTGATATAATAACAAAATACACGACAATATATTCTCATTAGGTTTTTGAAACAGACTAAGTTTTGTTTGGAACCCAGTTACTTATCTAGTTGTCATCTTAGTGGTAATAGAGGCTTTAAAGGTAACAAACAATTTGTAAGAAAATGTGCTAAGTCCACTAAAAAATACTAAATAAGTATGGAAAATGTGCCAAGTTCAACAAAAAAAACGGACTTATATGTTGCCAATAATATTCAAAACAAAGGATTTGAGAAGGTTTTGGGTCTACTGTAAAATTTGTGAAAATAGCTTCAAAAATCTCTCAAATCTACGGAAAAACTTAGAGCACTTAGAGAACACTTGATTTGATCATAAAGGAAACGCATAGTTATTTTTACAAATTATTGAAAAATAAAGGGAAAATTTATCATCAATCTTTAATTATTTTTTGAAATATAAATCTGAAAATTATATATTATATTTTTATCGAATAATGTTGAATATTTCGAAATAAACTTATGGAAAGCTTTAAGCTTTAATCTCTTTAACATATTCAACTAAACCACATTTCATTTGTTTGTAAAATTTTCACTCTTTTGTTTTTGCTTTCAAACCGAATATGTAATATATATAATTTAAATAAAAAATATATATATGAATGTAAATCAATTAAAATAAAAATTCACTTAACTACAAAATATATGTATGTATATTAAAAAAAAGGGATAAATAAATATTTATACAACAAAATTTAAAGAAAAAAATTAGGAATATTACTTAGGAAACAAAATACTACTAAATATTTAAAACAAAAAATAATAAAAATGTTTGATACTAAAGGCAAACTTTAATAAATAAGTACATATATAAGTAAGTATATTATAGTATATAAGTAAGTAAGTAAGTATGTAGTATATTAACAAGGAGTTAACAGATAAATTTGTTTAAAAATATTGTATATATATAAAAGAATATTTAAAAAAATGTAGTTAAAGACTTACCATCAATATTATCGGATTGATCGAAGGGTAATTGTTTTGTATCATTATGGTCCTCTCGTGTATCGGCGCTCTGTAAAGCATGGCTTGACAATAATGACGACATATCATCGGCTGTATGTTTCAAAGCTCCGGGCTTTGGTGAAAACATTAAAATTGTAGAATAGTTTTTTTTTTTTTTTGTCAAAGATTAAGAGGAGAGAGAAAGAAAACAAATAAAAACTTTTAGATTTTATGTTTTTTTTTTTTTTGTAAACAAAATTTTATATTTTTTATTTACATTTAAAGAAAAAATGCTTTAAACCTTAAACAAAAATTTATAATTCCATTATTAACTTAAGATTATTTTAAAAATATCAAAAAAAAAAAAATAAAATACTTTACAATTTTGATAGAGGTTCTTAAATTAATTATATAAAACATAATAATAGTAACCTGAGTTTAACTAAAAAGCTTAAAAAAAATTTAATAAAACTCAAAATTATAAAACTTTATGGATTTTTTAAAATGTTTTAAATATTACTTCATCTTTGATAATTCAAAGTTGTTGTTGCTTTAAAAAGCTTTTGAAACATGTTTAAATTTCTTGCGTACTGAAAGCTTAAAGTCGTCTTTGTATTAGTTTTTGAAAAGTTCTCTTAAATTGAATATTTTTTTTTGTGTTTCATTTCTAAAGATTCATCTAGTTTATAATAATGGCTCAAGCTTTTAAGGAACCTTGTATCATTTTAATTATAGTTATTAACACTAAGTGAATATTATAAAGGCTGAAATACGATTGATTCCTTTTGAAACATAAAGGAAGCTCTTATTAGAAATAAGCTTTTTTGTACCAACAATTTAAAAAAAATAATAATTTTTAAATATTTCAAAGTGTATGCTGGTTTAATAATGAATGACTTAAGTTTTAATGGAAGCTTTTTTAAAACTAAATACTAAAACTGGGCAACAGCTATTGTCCAGGGCTTGAGGCTTTCTAATGAATAATCTCCTTATTCTCTAAAGTTAAAAACGTTTGAAAAGCTTTCTTCAACAACCTATAGAAAGCTTTTTTCTTCATTAAAACTTTCATCTTAACTCTAATAATGCTAATTTTCTTAACTAATTTAAAGCTTTTCAACTATGTAAGTATTATGAACTATCATCTCCAACATTTATGGTTATAATTTCAGGTTTTTTCTTTGCACTATCCAACTTTTCGCCAGCACTATCATCTGCCTTGGCTTTGGACTGGACCGCAGAGCTATCCGTTGTTTTTAATGTTTGCTGTGTCTGTGTTTCTTTCAGTTCTCTTTCATAGCACAGACGATGAGATTTACATTTATTATGATGATTAACGATTTCCAAACGGAAATTGGAATTGCCCTCCACAAAAGAAGTGCGTATGTCGGGTAGTTCACTGGACCATTTGCGGCAGAATTTACAATACATGGTATTGGAGAGCTCATCGAATTGCAGCCAATCGTATAGAAACAACCAATTGGTACGAAAGCGTCCATTTTTGCGAGAAGTGGGCGCGGGTGTTGGGGGTACTAGAACGACGCTGGGCGTGGTGGAGGTATTTCTCGAAGTAGAGGGAGGTTCGGCACAAATATTTAGGAATTGTTGTTGTTGCTGCTGCTGCTGCAACAAACGTTGTATGGTCGAGGTAGCGGCCATTTCTATGTCGGCCACATTTTGCTGCCAGGCGTTTTTGAAATGTTGCTGGGTTTGATGTTGCAAACGTTTCAATTGTACTTCCACAGCCTGTTGAAACATTAACGATTGCTGCTGATCGTTTTGTAATCGCTCTTGTTCCAGTTTTTGTTGTTGCTGCTGTTGTTGGTGTTTTTGTTGCTTCTGGAAGTTTTCATATTCTTGTTGCAAATGTTTGGTAAATGTTTCGGTAGCTATTTGTTTAAAATCTTTAGCAACTTGTTGCTGTTGTTTTTGTTGTTCTTGAATTGAAAGTTTTTGTGGTCGTGGAGGATTATCGAGATTAATTGTGGTCTTTTGTTAGCAAGGCCAATTTTTCATTTATGAAAAAATTATACAAACAACAAAAAAAAAAAAAAACAGAAAAAGAAAACAAAATAAAGAGAAAAATTACAACTTAAGAAAAGTAATTTTTTTTTTTTTTTTAGGAAACAAAACAGACAAAAGTTTATGTTTAAAGGGGAAGGATTATTGTGCTGTTTATTTTATATAGAGTCTGTATAGAGTGTGTAAAAATGTTGATGTGTATTTATGTTGTGTGTGTGTGTTTTTTTTTTTTTATTAAGAAATTCAAAAGAAAGTAGTTTATAATTGAAATAGAAAATTTTATTAAAACAAAAAAAAAACTTTTTAAATTGTTTAGATTTTTTCTTTTTCTCGGCCGATACCACGTCTCATATGCATACTCTCAATAATCCTTCGTCCTTCTAAAAACATTTCGTCAAATTAATTTCTTTGTAACAACAAAAACAAATTTCATTTCTTAAGTTTTAATTTCATTCAATATTTTCTCATTTTCAATTCAAAAACAAATAAATTTTGCGGTTATTTTCTTTCTTCAAGGTTTAAAGCATCAATTTTTCTTTTCACACAAATAATAAAATTAATTCTAGCAACAACAGAAAAAAAATGGTTTAAATATACAAAGATGAATATATAAATTATAATTTTATTTTAGCAATTGGAACCATCGTACCGGTCCAAAGAAAAAACCTTAACAAATTAAAGCGAAACTTAAAAAAAAAAAAAAATGTATATAAAAATAAAATGTAAAAAAGATATGTTTATAAACATGTTGCTAATGTTCTTATGGAATAGCAATAAAGTTAAAGCTTAATTTAAGTGATTTTAAGCAGGTTTTGTATTAATTCTTTTCACGCAACATGTCGCTGGCCAATGAATCACGTTGCTAGCAGGAATTATAGTATTTTATTTTGACTAATTTTAGTTGCTAATGCATTGTACTTAATATGTTTTTGTTAAACTGCTAAAAATGTTTAGACTTTTATAAACTTTTCCTTCAAATTGCTGATTTTTCGATTGGCAACATGTTTATAAACATTATCTTTAATTCCATTAAAGAGTTTTTAATTTACTTTAAAACTACAGTTTAACAATGAATGTTTCACAAATTCTTCAATACGAGTATGAATTATAAATAAAATGTTTAAAAAATAATTAGCAACACTTACCGGCAAGTATTCGGGTGGCAAGGAGACATGATGTTCACGCTGCTGTTGCTGTTGTTGGGCATCTATTAATTCTTGTTTAATACTCAACGATTGATTTAGACCCATAACACCAGATGAAGCATTAACATTACCGCCACCACTAAGAGCACTCGCCGACAACGGACTATCGCGTCGACCACCAGAATCTTCGGTCTCTGAACTATTACCACCGCCAAGAGATTTTGGCACGGGACTTGATTTAAAATTTGTGGGTGCCTGCAAAAAATTATATTTAATTCAGTACATACAGTTTTCATCATCATTTATAGTACATATTATATTTAAATCATAAACTGTTCAACAATTAAAACTTAAGTTTTCATTTCAAATGCCTCAAGTATTTATTCACCCGTTTAGATAACACTAAAATGACGTTATAATTCTAGGCTATGGTATTTTTTTTTTTTGTTTTACTTTAGTTATCACGTGCCTTTGTTTATAAATTGTGTGTATCAAATGTAAAATTTTTATTTAACACTTTTACTTTTTTACACATACATACCTATACATCTACTTAGTTGTATTAACGTATACATTTCTGTTTATCTATAAAATTATCTTTTATATTTTGCGAATGATTGTTTGTTAAAATGTTGATTTGAGCTAAATTTCTAAAGTTTTTACATTTAAAATTAAATCATTTGTTTTTGTTAAAGAAAAATATTAGTTATAATACATATTTGAATGTATACAAATGTTAAGCAACATGTAGCTAGGACTTTTTTTTAGAACTGGAAGATGTTGCAACATGTTGCTGAAAATATTTTAACTAGTTTAATTAAATATGTTCTGTATTGTCATCATAGTTTCCGCACTTGTTTTAAAATTGTGCGAAAAGAAAGGAAAGAGAATAAAACTTGTCATAACTGCTTATTAGCTATATGTTGCCAGCATTTTTAATCTTCTGGTTATTAAAAACCAGTTTAAATAATATCGTATGGCCTTAATTTGCAACAAGTTGCTATTTAAAGTATTTGCTTCAAAGTTCGGTAAACTCTTCAATTTAAAGACTGCTATTCTATTTGATTTTATGTGAACATTTGTATTAATATCCATATAAAAACCAATGTTGCCAGCAACATAGGTTTCGTATTTGTTTTTTTATTGTTAAGACAATTAAATTTGTAACAAACACAACTTAAAGAGAAGTGTGGAAACGTGCTAAGTCCCTTTTCATACATTTTACAGGAGATACAAAAATGAGTTACGTCCTTTGATTAAAATTTAAAGAATATATGAATAATTAAAACAAGTTTGGCATTATTATATATTTATTAACGTAGTTATACTTAATTCCAATTGACTGAAATAATAATTTTGCAATATTGACAACAAACAAAAAATGGACTTTAGCTCGTTTTCATTATCACAATATAACAACGAGAACAAAATTAAATAATTGTAAGCTGTTTTTAGGCAAATCTTGTAGTTTTACTTATTCTAATGTTTTGTATTAAAATCTCAATTTTCATAAAAAGTGAACTTAGCACGTTTGCACACTAAGCTAATGATGTTTTGCTGCTTTTTTTTTATATTATGTCGATAAATTTCAAGAAACAATCTTTCGTTTAAAAGAGTTGTCTAACATTAAAAATAGCTTAATAAAGAACATGTTTAGGAACATGTTGCCGGTTGCATTAATATTAGCAACATGTTGCCATTTGTAATATTTACTTCAAAGTAACTGAAACTCTTTACTTTAATGATTCAAATTTGTTGTAAATAAATGTGTCACACGTTGTTCAAAATAAATATGGTTTTGCTGATTTCTAAATTTAATATTTTTCAACTGATGAATTTGAATTTCGCTTTAATATTCATATTTGTCTTTGCTCTTCCATATAATCCGACCTGTTACACATTTCATACGGAATGGTTTCAATTTCATAGTAATTATTCCGATTGATTATGTTTTAGCTTCTTCAGATTCTGTTTGATTTTGTCAATTCCCAAAATAGTTTATAATTCTGAAATTCTAAATTTAATTTGGCAATGTTTTTTATATTAAAAGAAAAGTCAAGTTTTTGTTAAAGAAATTTTTTTAAAATATCAGAAAAACAAATAATTACAAACTAATATCGATTCTACTTAGAAATCTGAAAATAGATTTTTAATTAAAAAAGAAATTTTCGTTTTACTTTTTCTAAAGAAGCTAAATGGGAATTAATTCTACTTTTAATTGGAATTACAATAAACAAACATTAAAATTCTCTTAAAATAGAACTTAAGTAACATGATGCAACTTGAATTGAAAAGATTTTTGGCAGCATTTTAGTCCAAGTCCAACATTGTTGAGTCCAAGCAAAATGTTGCTTGGATTTAAAGCTTCGCGTATTGTTCTTAAAAAGCCGTTTGGACATTAAAGTTGTCTAATGTTTTAATTCGCTTTAGCAACATGTTGCTATATGTTATAACATTTCAACAATTGAAATCCCTTACTAATGGTATTAAGCAACATGTATCTAAGTATTCTAATTTTTTAGTTTTTTATTTTAATAAACATAAGTCAATGTTGTATGTAAAAAAAATGTTGCTCAAACTATTTTTAATTAAAAACCAGTTAAAACATCTCAAATCGTATTGAATTTCAGAAAATTCTAATTATATTTCAGAAGTTTCCATTCGTATTTCAGAGTATGATTTAAGATGGCTGTTAGATTAATATTTTTTTGTCGTTATAAACATCAGCACAAACGCTATATAGCCTCCCTACTATGGTGGTGTAGGGTATAATTAGAAATCACTTTAAAACTTTTCTTATCGCTTCAGAAAAGAATTGAGGTGTAGGGTTCGTAAGATTCTTTTGCTATTATGTATTTCTTTGAAATATTTATTTATAAACATTATATTGTACTTTTTTGCAATGATTACAACACGAGTACTCTGATACTGTGTGTTTGTGTGTGTGTGTGTTATCAACAAAAATGATAAGAATTCCCTATGTATATGTGTAAGAGTTTATCAAGTTTTAAACAAACAAACAAATAATTATTACATTATTATTTTATTATAACAAAATACGAGTAAGTACATACATATGTAAATACAAGTATTTGATAGCAAATCATTTTGAATTTCACTTTCACACAAAGAACCCAGTTAGTTATTTTTGCAAAACCTATAAAAATGTTAGCGATTTATTTATTTGAAACAAAAATGTCATACAAATTTATTATGTACAATATGTATATTTAATGGGTTTCTATTTTAGTTTATTATTATTATTATAATTATGATGATGATGTTTATTTTATTGTAATCTTTATACTAAATATGTAATAAAATATTTTAAATACCACAAATATGTGGTGGTGTGTATGTGTAATGAAAAACATAAATATTTGAATTAGTGTTGAGGGTGTAACTGGTGTATTTTGCACAATGTTGCACATTGTTGCAACGGAAACCGGAAGTGTTGTTGTATGCTAGATTGTAGGTGTTGAAATGTATCCCATGGCGGAAACATTTAAATTGTACACAAATTCTTCTAAAATGTTCACACTAAATAAATTTATGCATATTTTATGCTGTCGACTTAATTATGGTACAATATTAATTGCACACATAACTTTATTCGATTTTATCATTAGGTATTTAATATATTTAAATCAAAATTAGAGAAATTGCAAATATGTATTTAAAATATTACAGGAATTTTAGGTTTTATCCGTAATTGAATATGAAATTTAAAAGATAAAATTTAATTTTATTCAATCTGTTTTATAAATGGGGAAAAAAAATGAAAATTAATAAATTCTATTTTGAAATGTTTGAAAAATGTAAATTTCTGGTTTAAATTTCAGATTTGACAAAACAAAAATTCTAAATTTACTAAATCACTTAAATCTTTGCAAACTGTAATTCTCAACTGGTTTAAGTTTTACATTTGAATGCAATCTGCCTGAGGTTAATTTGAAAAACAAAAATTCTAATTTTCCTAAATCATTCATTGTAAAATTGAATTTTGTTTCAACATGATTTTAATAATTATAAAAATAAAAACTCCTTTCACTCACCTGAGAGTCTTGAGTGTAATGCCTGTCCTGTACATTCACATTTTGGGTCGAGGTCAACAAATTATCACAGTTGGATGAGTTCTTACGTCTTCGCTTATTACTAATAATATGCTCCGGTGTGGTCGACACCTCTCTATCACGATCTCTCTTACTCTGATTACTATAGTCTAGCTGCACAAGGTCATCGCCACCACGACGTTCATCAGCACGTTCAACGCTGCCACTACCACTACCACCAACGCCGCCACCAATACCACTCACACCATTATCATTAACACCCCGTTCACTGCCACGATCACTGCCAGCATCACCGCGGCTATTCAACACATCAGCACTAGCACTACGACTGGCTGCTGCTGCCACAGCCGCAGCAACGGCAGCTGCCGCTGCACTTGCACTACCCACACTAGGAGATCGTTCACTGCCGGTTAAACCCAAAGCGGCTGCAGCTGATTGCAAACTGGAACTACCACTGGCAGCGGCTACGGCTGCAGCAGCTGCTGCGGCAGCTGCCGCCGCGGAACTACGTTCACTAAGACTGCTACTACTGCGGTGTGAGTGTATGTCATCGCGTAAATCGCCACGACCACGTTCGCGGGACTCGCGTTCACCACGCATGCCCATACCAACGGTTGAGCCATAGGCTGTTCGGCCAGTGGGTGATGAGGCTTCTGTATCGCGGTGTTTGTCGAGGTCGGATGGATAATTTAAATTGTTGTTATCTGTGAGACCACGCACCTAAAAACAAAAGAAATTTTCCAAATTAAAACTTTTTCTTGTAATTTATTTGCATTCGCTTTTTAACAAACCTGCAGACTTTCGGCTGTTTTGAGGAACATCGGTAATGAACTTTGGCCGACATTTACTTCGCCCTTGTACATAAAATCTAGCAGGGAACGTATTTCTGAGTATCTGACATCTTTCAAATAGATGATGGGATGTGGATGATGGTTCTGCAGGAATATGGTTTCGAAATAGGGACTGCATGCTGATAATATGGCTTGATGTGCCTAAAAGTAAAAAGCAAATTTAAAATCAAAATAAATGTATGCATTATAAACACGTATTTAATATACAAGTAGTTTTGCTAAGAAGTTATATCGTTTTAAATATTTATTGTCACTTGAGAGCACATAAACGTTTCAACAGTTTATTGTCAACGTGATTTAACTGACATGTCAATTATCACATTACTATCATTATTATCCAACTTACATACATATTACCATTAGCATCGCAAGCTGCTTGCTATGTAGTTCTTACTAAATTATTTACACTGTAAAAAATATGTTGGTGAAACAACATGTTGTATTGCATTCATTACTGGATTTGATGTTTTAAATGAGAGATAGGGTTTTCAAAACAGAAGATTCGGAGGAAAATATCAAAGTTCCAGGTAAGTAACAATCAAATAAATTCCAAGGAATTATAATTTAAGAGCAACACTGTTACAAAATAACCAGAATTTAAATCGTAATTTTGAGAAATGGGCAAATCGAACCTTAACTTAACATAATCTCCAAAATGCCGATAACAATGTTCATAACGTGTTATAATAATACATATTCCATATGTTATCTTTGTGCCGCATACTGCTCTAAAGTAATGTAAAGATATTGTTTTAAAATTGCACTATCATCATGTGTATAAACCTTTCCAGTGTTCGTAACTTCTATTTATTAACAATGTTGATAACACGCTGTTATTAACATTGTTTATAGGTATAACAACACTGTTAAAGCTGATAACATCAACATTAAAGCTCTAGAAATATAACATTTTAGTTTTATCCGCTAGATAATTCATGAAACTACTAGAAGATGGCATTGTGTATCTACATAGTAACAGCGAGTTGCAGAGTAAGTCAGTTTACAATAGGCGCTTTTAGAATTCACATCAACTGTATTGCCAGTGTACATTATAAAGTGTATTTTTAAAGAGTATGTATTAAAACTTGGTCTGTGTATTAAGACTATTTAAATTGTTGTGTAAATTTGAATAAATAAAGAGTTGTTACAAATTTAAACTTAAATTGATCGCTTTTATTTGCATTTAAAAGAATACGATTTATTTAAAGGAAATAAACCCCCGATTTTAAAAGGTTAAAACGTAACAATCAATATGTTTAAAATTTTTTTTCTAAGTGTCAGGATTCTTATTTTTAGTTTAGTTCTTTGGTTGATGACAGTACTGTCAACTATGACACGAATTCATTTATTAAATATTTACACTACGGGTAACTAACTACCTCCCTCTCCTCTTGCTTTCTTTCTATCTCTTGAGCAGTACACAGCCACACACAAAATGTTTGTGTATTTGAAGGTATGGAGATGAGAAAAAGAAACCTGTTGCTCTAGCAAACGTTACCGTTCATTGTCAGCTTTACTGAATTTTTACTGCTGTTTCAGGATTTGCGACAATTGTCCTGTAATAATAAATGGATGCCGTCTCATGACAACAATAATAACACCAACAACATTTGTGTTTTTTTTTTTTTCTTTCATTCACTACATTTTTATTTGTTTTATTTCGCTCTTCTGTTCTTTTCATTTCATTTCCGTTCAAGTTTGTATATGGTGTAGTGTATGTCGTGGCTTGGCATGGCCTGGCCCGTGTAAGTGTTTGAGTGCAAAAACGTGTGTCGAACTTTTTCAACATTGCAATTTATTTATATTTCCAGGCTTCCGGACCAGAGTTTAATTTGACACATTGAGTTGTAAAGTGAATTAAGTTTTACATGTTCACATACCTGTACATATAATAAGTATGCATTGGTTAGTTGGATGTTGCTACCTTTGCAACAGTAACAATATGGCTGCTGTTGCTGTATTCAGCCGCAACAACAATGACTCTGTAAAATCAAATTTGTCAAATAATATTGTATGTACCTATATATAAACCATTTAGTTGCAGGAATCCAAAAGAAATAAACATATAGTACAATATTAAAAACCAACTTATTGTTGCTGACAATTGAGCATAAAACTTGTGTATAATTGAGGCATTTTCTCAAATTGTTCTTTTAATTACAGGAGTATATGAAAGTGACCAATGGCTTCATATTTTTTTTTGTTTTTTATGGTTGTCCATTTATACTACATAATCTAATGACAAGGAAAAAAATGCTTTGGAATTTTATGGCCAACTAGTATGGGAGGTGTGTTATTAACTCACGGTTTTTACTAAGTGCCACACGGCCGATAAGGTGTTGGTTGGAGTAATTAAGCTTAAATTTGTATTGTAACGAAGTTTAAAGTCTAAGTAATTGTTAACCATGAGAAAAATGCCATAAAAAGTAGCATTAATTTTGAAATTTGGTTAGCAACATGTTGCCAAGTTAGAGTAGCAACATGTTGAGTTAAAAAAAGAATGTAACATATCATAAAAAAGTTACATTAATGTGGAAATTTGGTAGAGAGAAAAAAAAAAATAACTTGCCAAGTTAGCATGGCAACAAGTTGGGTTAAAAAACCCTGAAATGGTTCTTTGAATAAAATGTTTTACTCACCTTTACTGTTTCACCTTCACAGGCTAATGTAACATCGCAAAGTGCTTCTCTTTGCAACAATGAGGTGAGGACACCGGTTAAATTTGTCGGATGATTGTTCCAGCGTAAACAAAATTGCTGGTCCATAGCTCCTAGGTCAGTATTGTACCTGCAAAAATAAACAAAATCAAAACAAATAAGTTATTAATAAATATTTAACAATATGTTGCTAAAATTAATATAAGAAAAACTAGTCTATAACACATTTAGCTTTAATAAATATTAAATTAAACTGATAACTGTTGTTAATTAAAATTCTAAACATACCTTATAGTATTTTTTAATTAACCATATATTTGTAATTTTTAATTAAAAATTATTTATAAACATATTTTTCAAATTGTTTTATTAAGAGTAGAAAAAATAGGTTTTTTATTTAAATTTTTAGTAATTTAGATTATTAATTTAATTTGTCTATTAGCTAGAAAATGTTGGTTAATTTAAGATAATAAAACATATTGCAGATACTCAAACAGTTGGGACAAGTAAAAGAGCAGTAGAAAAAACATGTTCAAATTATAAAGTATTCAGCTTTATGTTTCATTAAAAGTTTCATGAATAATGTTGCCAGCAATATGTTGTGAAACATTGTTATACGTATGAAACTGATTCTTGTGTCAAGAGTATTTGAAATAATGAAAGAAAATTTATTATTAAAATTTTGTGGCTGACAAAATTTTGTGAAATATTGTTTTAACTATGAACATTTATTTTTGTATCAAGAAAGACTATTAGAGATTTTCTGCCAAGAAGAAAATTTATATATCAAAATCATGTTACGGGCAGCATGTTGTGATACATTTGTTTAACTATGAAAATTGTATCTCGTATCGCGAGTGTATGAAATGTTAAGTAGATTTTCTTGCTGTCATATTTTAGATACTTAATACAATATACAATAACAATAACAATTGTGTTTCGATACTTGTTTAGAAAATCTGAATTTTAAGCAACATGTTGCTTTGGTATATCTCGTGAATTCATATTCAAACCTAAAAATCATATATACCCTTCGTGAGAAGGGTATATATAAGTTTGTTATTCCGTTTGTATTTTCCACAATATTATTTTCCGACCCTATAAAGTATATATATTCTGGATCCTTATAGATAGCGGAGTCGATTAAGTCATGTCCGTCCGTCTGTTGAAATAAATTTTTTGGAGACCCCAGATATCTTCAGGATCCAAATCTTCAATAATTCTGTCAGACATGCTTTCGAAAAATTTCATATTTAAAATCAGCAAAATCCGTCCATAAATAACGGAGATATGAGCAAAAATCCAAGACAACCTCTGAAAAATTCACCAAAAAATACTATTTATTGCGTGCTTTGACAAAAAAGCAACAAAACGTATGTTTGGATGTGTGTTGGTTTCATTGCTTTGTGTATTTTGTTTTTTTTTTTTTTGTAGTTCGTTTCGTTTGGCGTTGTTGTTTTTAAACCCTTCACCTTCGTGAGAAGTATATATATAAGATTGTCATTTCGTTTGTAACTTCTACAATATAATCTGTTCGTCAGCAATTAAATGTAAAATTTTTTAAAGTTTTCTTCATATATTTAGGGGGCAACTAATGCATCCACAACAAAGGTGAAGGGTATATAAGATTCGACATAGCCGAATATAGCACTCTTACTTGTTTTTATAAAAGTTTGCAATTTTTTATACTTAAATACTTATGATACATTTGGTTAGCAACATGTAGCTAAAAAGGCAGAAATCAAACACAATTTGAGTTAATTGAGTGGTAAAATGCTCGTAAATAATTACATGTTGCTAACAACATGCTGGAAAATGTTTTATCTAAAAAAATAGAGAACTTAATAAATAATCGTATCAAAAGTGTGACCAACATGTTACAAAAATATTTGAGGTTGTGCAAGTTGAGCAACATATTGCTAATTTAAATTTAGTATTAATGAGTTATTAAGAAACATGTGTCAGGCAACATATTGCAACATTTTGCGAAAACTTGTTACTACTAAATAAAATTTAATATTTGAATGTCGTATCAATAGTGTTTGAAATTATTTGTACTTTACCATATTAGAGAAGTATTCGATGTTATAGAAGTTGAGCAACATGTTGCTAATTAAAATTATGTTTAGATATAGAGAATACATACACAATAAAAAAAAAATCTGCTACATTAGAAACTTATTATATATAATATCCTAAATATTTTCATTTTGTTTCATAAATTATTAAAAAAAAAAAAATAAAGGTTTAGGTAAATGTTGCTTAAAAAAATATTTCATAAATTCTTAGTTGATTGTCATAAAAATAATTGTAATTATATATAATATAAGTTATGTATTCAAGTTAAGATAAATGAAAATATAGCAACATGTTGCCAAACATGTAAAAAAAATCATTTTATTTTAGTTAATTTGATTGAAAATTTGGTCTTATTTAAATCCCATTCGATATTTGATGAACAATATTGCCAGCAACATGTTATGAAAAGTTTAAATTGAGCAACATTTTGCTAAATAAAGTTATGATTATAGTATATATTTTAATTTAAGAAAATATTTGTAAATTGGTTAAAACTTTCTTTTTGTTTTGTTTCTTATTTAAAAAAAATAAATGTTTTGTGACATATTGCTTAAGAACTACTTTAAAAATCACTTAATTTAAAATGTATTTTAATATTTTATGCAATTTTAATTTTGCTAACTTACTTAAGCATTGAGCAAACATGCTGTTTATTCGGAATATAATTGATATATATACAATTTCATAAAAATATTAAAAAACTCTAAACATTTTCTATTTGTTTCTTACTAATTTAGTAAAATAATGGTTTAGCAACATGTTGTTTTAAAATATTATCAATTTAGGAGCAAATCAAAAATATATGTGCTTACACTATTTTAAATGTATTTTAATATTTTATGCAATTTTAATGTTGCTAAGTAACTTAAGCATTGGTCAACATGTTGCTAATTCCTTAACATTTCCTTTTTGTTTTGTTACTTATTTAGAAAACTAAATGTTTAGCAACATAGGAATATTATTTTCAATGTATGATTACTACCACAATATTTAAGCATTATTTCATAGAGATTTTTTAATTTAAATACATAAGCCAAAATCATCCAAATTTTTTTTATTAAAGTGCTATTTTTCCATTCACAAATGTAGATGTATGAATGTTGTACACATAGTCATTATTGGTTTTAATGGCATTTCTCTATTTAAAATTTATAACAATATGTAATTGTCTTAAATTATAATCAAATACATTTTAACATATTATACGTACATACATATATGTATATATGTATAAATGTTGTATGTATACTAGGGTATGTGTGTAATTACCTAAAACCCATACACATGTTGAAATACTTATGTATGTATATTAGCATGTTTTTGTAAATAAATTTGTATTAAATTCATTATTCAATATTGATGAAAATTCTAAATTAAAGACATTATAGGAAATTCCTAATACAAACAGTTGTTGGATTTGATTTGATTGTGATGCAGTGAGAGAAGGGAAATAATACTATAAAACTATTTAAATTAAATTCATACATGTACATAAATTATAGACACACTTACATACATATTCCAGCAGTTAAGCAAATAGTCAATGTATCCCTTATAGACAGTAATTGTCACTAAAGTTTGATCACTTGACTGACTCCATTTTATATATTTTGGGTCATTTGTCAGGTATGTGCTCTTTGTAGCGCAGAGAAAAATCAATTGGTTACTTTATACATCCCAGGTAATCTAGCGTGAAGTGAATTGTCACTTAACTGTATCAAGGTAATCAAGAGTGTAGTCACTTTATACGTTTATTCTTACAAAGTGGTTTTATAAAAATTGTGTTGATATACAATAATTCTCATACAGTTTATTTTCTTTTTGCTTAAGTACATATACTGACTTCCCATGTAACCTAGCGTGAAGACAATTGTCACTTTAGTGTCTCTAAGTAACCTAGAGTGTAGCCACTTAAAGGTTTATTTTGTACTGTTCTTTAAATAGTAAATAGTTAGTTTACTCAGGAGATGTAATCTATTGGAGAGTTGTGGGAGGAAGGCTTGTTATTGGTTATTGGAGTGTCTATGAGATGTATTTTTAACTGTATATTTCAGGTTAATTTGCTGATCAAGTAATTACACTGTCGGACTTTTAGTTAACTTAAAACTAACTCATGATCAATTAGAAATGAGTCACAGGTGAGTCACAGTTGACGTACTAGTTACCTAACTATAGTTAGATAGCTAGTAAGGTAACTGACTATATGTAACCGGTATGTGAATCCAATACGTTGACTACTTTGGACCTGCTTAAGATATACACGTGTTAAAAAAAACTAGTCACGTCACCCTAAATTATATATAAAATCACTAGTTCGTTACAGTCTCCTAGAACTGCTGGGATGTTTGTTGTTATAAATGTATCTGTGTACATAAATATGTGAGCGTGTAAGCAGGATGTGCTTGAAATTAATGCATTTTAATTTGTTATTATTTATTTTGATAAATTCAAACCAAAATAATATAAACAAACAAAACACTTTTACTGCTGTATGTCATAAACATAATTACTACATACGAAAGTTTGAATGAGGGAAAACTTAAAATTTTATTCAAAATATAAAACATAAATTAACTTCCTTATGTTATTCTTCCGGTCATCTTCTTCCTACTGAAATATGTTTGAAATTTGATGGCATATTGGGATGTTTCCAAGATACATTGAAGTTAGAAAACGTATAACTTCATACTGCCCTCGTACATACACGTGTGTGTATGTTGAGTGTTACATGCATGTGTGTGGGTGTAATTTTAAGCATGTATAATTATCATTATTAAACATATACATCAATTTTCTACTTGAACATAATAATGAGTGTAAATATGTAATTAAATGCACGTGGCTTATAAACAATATAATACACACACACACACACTGATACAGTTAATTTATACGTATGTAAATCATATACATATACACACGTGTGAGAATTTAATATAGCAACAATATACTGCATAAGTGTGCAATCAATATGAACTTTGTAATACATATGCCAACAATCCAATATATTGGTGTGTTAAAGGCTAATTTGCAACTACTACATATGTATGTATGTATGTATGTGTATCTAGATATTGGTATTAGTTTATATTGATATCTGCTAGATATGCATGTGGGTGTGTTATTTTTCCTCTATATATAAACACACCTATTCCTTTACAAACTCATGCAAACATCTACACCTATCACACATACATAGTATGTACACTCAATCAATACAGTTAGTTAGCTAGTTTGAGTATATGTATGTATTTGATTGCTAAAATCTACATGTTTATTGATAAACAATAACAGCTGAGCTTTGTTGTTATTGTTATTTAATATTGTACCAGGAGAACAAAGCGGGCAGTAAGAGATTGGGGTATACCTATACGTAATGTAGTACTTACATACATATTATATAGGAAAATAAGAAACAAACAAGAAGATAGAATAAATTATAATAAATACTTAAGGTAGGCTCACACACGGCAAATATTTACTCAAAAAAGCGTAACCACTTTTTTTTAGCACAAATTTGTTTGATGTTGTTTACTCTTACGAGTGTTTTGTAAGATCAAACAGCATCAAATAAAATAAAACTAAATATTTGTTTTGAATCATCCAAAATAAGATTCGTCTTGGAAATAAATAAAAGAATTCAAATATATTTTATTTAGTGGTTACGTGTTATTCGTCAAATATTTGCCATGTGTGACCCTACCTTTAGTAACAAGTAAGAGTTTTATATTCGACTGTCCCGAATCTTATATACCCACCACCAAGACCTTTATGGTTGTTATAGTTATAGTTATGGACTGATCATCATAAAATCCAGTATTAAGTATGATTCTTGCATGCATATAATTGATCTGTATAAAATTTCGCTTCGATAACGATATTTATTAAGTAGAATGAGTTTTTCAGAAGTTGTCCGATATTTGTAAGAGATTTATGCGTATTTAAGTGATTTTCGGAAGTGGAACTACATAATAAGGGAGCTATGATCAAATATCGACTGATATTCACAAAATCCAAGGGGGCTATTTTTGAATTTCCATACAAATTCGACTGATTTTCCTTTCGAATCGGATTTTTGCATACATATTACTTTTCTGTGTAAGTTTTTGGTTCGAAATCGATATTTATAAGATATGTATTAACATAGGTTAATGTGTTTTTCGAAAGTGGCCTTCTTTTTATGAGGGCTACAACTAATTATTAACCGATCTACATAAAATTTGGTACGGTTATTTCTTTCTACATATTAGGGGGGGTCAATTTGTTCGGGTGAGAAAAAATGTGACAGGAATATACTTAGCAAAATCGCAATCAACATAGAATTCTAAGAAAAGTACCAAAAGAAAGACATAAAGATTTCAGATTTGTTTTTAAAAATTTCCTAACTGTGTATTTTGAAGTCTCTCAGCTGGAGCTAGGTTGTGATTTTAGACCTATAGTTTCTTGGGGAAATTTTCTTAGAATTTTTTGTATATTATGCTGACCAACCAAAATTGACGCCCCTAAAACGTATGTATTAGAATTATTTGTGTTAAGTGATTTTCGGAAGTGGACTTTATATGGACTTTGGCTATGGTCAAATATGGACAGCTCCAAACAATATCGTTTTATGATATATTTTTATGTAAAACGTATTATTGCTGAATTTTGTATGGATACTGCTATTCTATGTACCATGGAGCCATATTCTGGGAAGAAATTTTAATGGGGGCTGGGAGAAATCATGGACTGTTTCTTAGAGCTTGTACATTTATCATATGAACAATGTGTAGAAAATGTCATGGTATTATCCACATTATATTTCAAGAAACTAGCAAAATATTATTCTTGAAACATATCAACTTGTCTTAAATGATTTTGCCTATTTTCTGATCAACAAGTATACGGACATATCATAGAATTTTATAGGCACCCAGAATATATACATATGTATGTATATTAGGGCGGGACGATTTAAAAATCGCAAATTCTGAAAAATCCCACTTTGACCCATTTAAAGTACTTTGGAGGACCGACCCATCCAAGCTAGTGACACACCCCCTGGAACCCCCTGGGGGGTCACTGTACAAACAAAAATCACCATATTTGGCACTTTACATGATCTATGTATTGTGTATAAATTTTGTTTATAGAGCGTATGATAAATATAAATGTGATGTAGGTAATAAATAATATTAATCATACGTCTATGAGAATTAGCATAGCTTTATTTTTAAGATTCTTTAAACCAACATAACTTTTGCTCGCAAGGAGCGAAATGATTAACACGAATTGTTTTAGTGGGCATTCGTGTCATAATAATCAAATTTGGAAAAATATTGTTACGTTTTTCACTTTTAATAACGGGGTTTATTTCTTTTAAATAAACCGGATACTGATTGCAAATAAAAGCCATTTAGTAGTTTAAAATTGTAACAACTCTTTATTTATTTAAAATCTACAACAACAGTTCATATAGTCACTCAGTGTCTTTATACACGTTTATCAATTCGCAGAAATGCACACACACACTTTATAATGTACAAACTCAAATGTACAAGACAGTTGATGTTAACTCTAACAGCGCCTATGATAAACTCAACTCACTACTGCAACATCTGCCACTATTTATAACACGCCATCTCTCGGGAATCTTCTACAATGCTCTTTACGGACAATCTAGTACATTCGAATTCTAGATCTTTCGATATTAATGTTAGCAGCTCAAACATGCAGTGTTGCCATACTTACGAACAATGCTAATAACCGCATGGTATCAACATTGTTGATAAGTAGATGCTTCTACTGATGGACGTGTTTATAAACATGATGAATGTTGCAGGCAGTCGTTACAGACCGTTAAATTCAAATCGCTATTGCACATTCGTAACAATATGCTTAGTCAAATTCTCCAAATTTGACCTTTGGGTTAAAATAAGGAACATCAGAATTCATTTTAGAGGTATGGTTCCTTGGGCAAAGTTTCTTATTTTGATCCCTAGAATACGATTTTCCTTGTCACTTGGGCGATTTGTTTGCGTCCCTACAAATCGACCCGCCCACATATACATTGTATATACATTTTGGTTCTACGAGAAATATTTCCATATGTTACACACGGAATGACAAAACCAATATACCCTTATATTTTTGGTGGTGGGTATAAAAACATTTTAACAACATCTTTTAATACTTTACCAACTAACAGCAATTATTTAGAATAACAAGTAATCCAGTAAATCTGCTTAAATGTTTTAAATAAAATTGCTATAGAAGACAATTTCTTTAAAAACATATAAAGTACAATGTTAAATAGAAAAGAGTCTTACTCAGAGAAATTATTACAAATAAATAGCTTTAGGGCTTGTTAAACTAAATGTATGTATATAAAATACCTAGTTTAGCAAGTTAATGTGATTATTTTTTACAAAAACTATTAAAGAAATATTTAGTAAAAGAATTTACATTAGAATAATCATAGCTAAATGCTAAATGTAACAATAAAATAATTCAAATCGGTTTATATTTGTAAAAGTAAAAGCTAAAGTTAGGCAGACTGTAGCTAAATTCTAAGTCCGCTTAATTCATTCTCCAATTTAGTAGTTTTATGTTTAATGGTCGGCATAAAGAGTGGCATATGTTATATATATTTTTTCTCTATTATGAGCTGATCAGCTATTGATTGTAATATTTGTTTCTTATTTGAGAATTATTTACGAACTTTATTGACATTCGTGTTGTTTACAGATAAATATTCGATTATGTTCCGCCCCTGCTGGCTATGAATGCCGACCACTGCTCTCAAAACTTTTAATTCTTCTTTTAAGCTTGTAACAGCAAGACAGTTTTTCATAAAATTGCCGAGCTTTATTAAATCACGGCAACGAAAGTTTTTCCGTTATTAAACTTCAATTTAAATCTTATTTATTGCAACAACGTTTAATGTCAGTTTTTTATTTTTTTTGTTTTTAAAAATTAACCTAATCAAGTGTTTAAAATTCTATATAAATTAGCATTATTAATTATTTATGGTTTTTATTGTTTACTAACCATTTATTTGGTGCTAATGCATTTGTATATGTTTTGTATAAACTATAGTGCATATGTAGAATATGGTTTTGCTTTATTGTATGTATCTATCTATGTATTTGCAACTATGTTTATGTGTTTGTATGTGTGTTTATATTTTCCTAATAACCAATTTCAATTATTTTTGGATAATATACAAAACTTATTCAAGAATTGCACACAAACTTAAGTATTTAAAGCTACATATAAAGTGTTTAATATGTTTTATAAACATATTAAGATGGCACCATATTTATTGAGACTTTAATAAAATGATGGCGATGCTCCCAAATATTTCATTCTATATATTTATATGTTGCGACGACTCAAACATTGCTATGCCAATTTAAATACATTGTCATGTTATGCCATTGCAATGCAATGAAATTGCTGTGCTGTGTCATAAAGAATACCAGCTGTTTGCTGTTCCTGTTTTAAAAGCTGAACTGAATACTTCGAGAAGAATTAAATGACACAAATTATAAAAATATTTATTAAGAACCCTTTTATCATTTTAAAAACATTTTTCATTATTTATTTGAGTTGAAAACACAGACATCTTTTTCTGGGCCATCCTAATGTACATTTAAGTACTTATGTTTATTCTGTTGTGTGTTGTTTATAAGCATGTGTTTATTAGATTTTATTTAATCATATCATCATCATCATCAAAATAATTTGTAATGTAACATAGAAATATACCTTCAGGTAAATACAAGTAATCATTAAACATTTAATAATTGTTTTTTTTTAGACAAATTTATAAATTTTAGGCTTACAACAAATCTATATGATTAAATATCTCTGATTATTTATTATTTTTTTATTATTATTTCATACAACAAATTCATACATAAATTGGACTACATGTAGTATGAGTAATTAATGATTTTTTTTAAACAAACTTTGCAATTTTCGCGAACAAAAAAACAAAATATATATAGCAAAGCTAGAACTATCTCGTTCGTTTCAATAATCTTTGAAACCTTGCCTTTAAATAACCATTTCCCCTTATCAATCATAATGCAGGTACTAAACTAAAAACAATGTTTTTAGTACCAGTATCATATAATTGCTTTAATAACAACAATACCATGTAAATTTTTTTATTGTTGTTAAATATTTTTCTGGTTTTACAAAGTCCCACCAATAAAAAAAATTTTATTGCAATTTCTGCTTGGAATTCTTATCAAAAACACTTTCCTTTTCAATTTAGTAACAGTGAGAGTGTAGTATACATGCATACGTCGTACTATATACGTAACTCCACAGCAACAAATTAAAACGATAGTAAACAAAATTTTGTGAAATGTATGAAATATTAGAAATAAAAATAATTTTTTTTCTTATCACTGTTTACTATAAAAAAATACATACATACATATATAAAATAAAAAAGAACAGGGAACAAAGATTAAAAGTACATGTTTTGTAACTCGTTGTATTTGGCACAAAGTTCGTCGAAAAAGCTCGCGAACATTTATGAAGAGTTGATTACAGAATTTTTTTTTAAAAAAAAAAAGTTCGAAACGTGTGCAAGTTATTGAAAGAAACAACATTTACAGCCGTAAAATATTTAACAAAAGAATTTATAACCTTCACCTTTCTTAGAAGAGTATATATAAGTTTGTCACTCCGTTTGTAATTTCCACAATATAATTTTCTGACCCTATAAAGTATATATATTCTGGATCCTTATAGACAGCGGAGTCGATTAAGCCATGTACGTCTGGCTGTCTGTCTGTTGAAATCAATTTTCTGAAGACCCCAAATAATTTACAAACTTGATTCATACATCAATATATCTGAAATTCTTCCGGCTCGGTTGCTATTTAAAATCGAAAAAATCGACACACAAATGGCTGAGATATATGGAAAAAAACCGGACCAAACTCGATTTTTGGCCTATTTTTTTATCTATATCTGGATTACTAAGTCATTAATATAGACAATATGAATATCTAATGCTAGATATTTCAAAGTCCATTGCAACGATCTATATAAGGCTATAGTAATTAGGACCTACAATGGGTCAAAATCGGGAAAAATATTTTTTAACCCGAATTTTTTTTTTTACCAAAAAAATTTTTTTGTCATAAATTTTTTTTCAATAGTAAATGAAATAAACTATTTCGGAAAAAAAATTTTTTTGGAAAAAAAAATTATTATTTTTTAAATTTTGAAAAATATTTAAAATTTTTATTTTAAAGTATAATTTGGTGGAGCGTATATAAGAATATAATGTACGAAATTTTTACAGAATTTATGAGTGAGTGAATTCTCTTAAACTTGAGAGATATGGTATAAAATATATTGGGATAAAAATAAAACTATTTTTGGTGTGAGCGTATTGCCTATATAAAGGGCTGCCATCTACTTTTTTGTTAGGTAGTTTTGGGGTACAATTTCCTTCTCCGCTAAAATTAAAATTTAGTTCAGACTTTTTTCCTATTTGTTCCAACAGAACAACATGGTATTGAAAATCAGCCAAATCGGTTAAGTAAAACAAATGTTAAAAGAGAATTTTATGTTTTTAAGGAAATCAATTTTCAACATTATATATAATGATTAATATTCATCTAAGATAATAATTTTAAGTTGATTAGGCTTTGTATTTTTGCCTGTCTCTGTAAACTATGCTCACGATCAAAATACCAGAACGAGGTCGATTAGATTTCTCTAGAATGTTT
The DNA here is from genome assembly GCA_942486065.2 of Calliphora vomitoria. Taxonomy (NCBI): domain Eukaryota; kingdom Metazoa; phylum Arthropoda; class Insecta; order Diptera; family Calliphoridae; genus Calliphora; species Calliphora vomitoria. The sequence goes on from OW818029.2 coordinate 59,024,620, forward strand.
ATCAGTGTCCTAATTAGTTTGGTATTGAAAATCAGCCAAATCAGTTCAGTGAAAATTATTGTATAAATATGGAACAAGCTCAGAAAAATTTTAGGTTTTTTAGAAAATCACTTTTCAAAATGGTTACTGTTTTAATTGCTCGTGTGTGTGATTGTGAATCGAGATAAGTGTGAGATTACTGTAGGTGGATATACCAGCTAAATAAAAGTTTGACTGCGGAATGCATGATGGAATCCATGATATCGAAATCAAAATTGTCCATGATCTTTGTTCTGATGCTCTAAATAAGCTGCTAAAAGTCACCATAATTCACATGTCTGCTCATGCAACAAAAATCCACCGATAAACCTCTATGAACCAGAAACAGATTCTGAGACGAATGATATAAATAATGTGTCCAATACTAATATATAGTTGGAAAGAGAATGATCAATATACAGAGAAAACAGATTCGTGATAGCAACCGAATTTGTAGCCAATCGAATGATTCGGTTGCACAAATAGAACAGTTCGGTTCTATCAACAGAAAGTCAGTTTATAAAGAAGAATTTCGGTTGAAGCAACCAAACTTTTATTACCCCTTCTAAAATTTTGTAGCCACAACTGTAAAATTCGGTTTCTAACGTAGTATCATTCGATTGACAATAAATTCGGTTGCTATCACGAATCTGTTTTCTCTGTGTACACATTGTAATGGAAAATAAAAGCACTCTAACTAGAATAAAAACTTCACCAGGTAGGAAATACAAAAAAAAAAAAAAACTCCAATATCTCGCATTTTCTTATTTAGAACATTAAGACAAAGGTCCATGAGATTTAAGATTAGTCAATCTAATGCAGCATTCTATCTGGACTTGAAACTAATTTTCTTTTATTCCCATATTTATGTTTAAGGTGGATCTGTAATAGTAAAAGGGTTGGCAACTCCACAATACCTCATCGTACTTAATTGTTTTGCAAACATTAACGAATTTTCACACTTTTTCGCATTCCCCATCCGAAAAGAGAGTAAAAAGCATTAAATCAGAATGATGTGATCCAAAAACAAAAATGAGAACTTTGCTCCATGTTTACAACAAAATACAAAATACAAAAAAAAAAAAAAAAAAAAAAAAAAGCTTAGTAAATTTAACGAAATAAATTAATAATCAAACAAACGCAAAGAGAGATCGAGAGTGAAAAATAACAATAAACATATGGCAGCAAGTGTTGATGCAGGGGTGGCTGGTGGTGGTGGGTGATCGGTAGGGTGGTTGTTGGGTTAGTGGTGGTGTTTGGCGCTTATAATTATATATAAAACAAATTGTATTTGTTATTGATGTTGTTGTTGTTGCTGTTGTTATATTTACAAAAAATTCATACAAATTACATACATATATGATTATTGCTATTACTGAGGTGCAGAGCAAAAAAATCCATCAAAATAAAAACCAAAATCAAAACTTTTTTAGTAGTAAGAGCTGCTAATGTATGGGTGCATGAGTTCTAAATTTGTATAATTTTTTTATTGTTTTTGTTATTTTTTGCGTGTGTTTTCCAATACTACATATGGTTTATTACATAAACTTTGTGTTAGAGAAAAAAAGTCAGCAAAAAAAAAAAAATATATATATATATTTCAGCAACTACTAAAGGAAAAAAAAAACTGAAATATTTAAAAAATTTTGTTGGTTTTTATATATATTTTTTCTAAATTTAACTAATTGTTGCTTTTGCCTGTGTATTGTTGTATGTAAGTAAATGTGTGCGTACTGTTAACTAGATCACGAGTTTTGCTGGGAGAGAATGAAAATAAAAAAAAAGTTTTTCTATAACCAATTAATTTTTTGGTATTTTTTTTTTTTTTGGAAAATGTTTATTACTAGGTGGGTTTTATATTCGCCATTTTCTTTTTAGTAACGGAAATTTCAAATACATTATTGCTAAGTGTGTAATTTGTTGTTGTCGTAGTACTATTTTGAATACAACATGACGTCTGACAACTTTAAGTGATCACAGTATTTGGTCATCTAATAACAGAAACTATCAGTTTTAGGTGTTTATGTTTTTCTGAAGTACAAGAAAATATTTATAGTAAATCTGCTGAAATGTTAAATTTTATTTACAGATTGACAAACATTTCAAGATATAATTAATGATCATAGAAGACATGAAATGCACAAAAATAACTTCATGAAAAAAAAAAAACAAAAAAATATTTTTACACTAGCTTGACCCGGTGCGCTTCGCTACCCCTGTCGTAGTAAAAATCGGTTCAGCCGTTTAGTAATTATTGTTTAAGAACTAAAAGTACCAATTTTACCAGTTTTTCCACCTGTTAATCCCTTTCTGGTAAAAGTATTGAAAAAATTTGTAGCCTATTGACGCTTCCAAGTAAGGATCTACATACGTTCCAAATTTCAATAAAATCGATTTAGCGGTTTAGGCGTCATTTATATGGATTTTGTTAAAAGTTTTATGTTTTTTTTTTTACTTTTAAAGTTCTGATGTTTTTTAACAAACATATTTTCACAGCTGTAAAGAAGTAGAAATATTGTTCAAACATAAAATTTAAAAGAATGTTGTTAATATTTTACAAAAAAATCAAATTAAGCTAAAAAGTATTTTTGCCTTCTCTGATAATACTGCATTAATCGAAAAGTGTTTAATTTCAATTATATTTTCTCTAACTATTTAAGAAATTTCCTTTATTTTGTAACAAAAAATATCTCAAATTTGTAATAAAATTTCTAAAAATGACCTAGACTTAAATATTCAAAGAAAGAAAAAAAGAAATTTTAATTATATTTACATACATTATTTGCATTATGCATTTAAGTATGTACAATGTACATATATGTATTCAAATTGCATTACTTTTATTTCTTAGAATCCCTTATAATCAAAATGAGAGCAAATGCTGAAACTAAATCTTTGACTTTTTAATTACCTTCAAGTAAATACACTATTAAAGAGAACAAGACACACTAAATGTCAAGAAACAAAATTATCAAAATAAAAGTGACCTTGAAGAAAAATTATCAAATTTATACAAACACACATACATACATACATACATACACACGCGCTAATTTACTGAGAACAAACAAACTTACACACATACATCACTCGTATAACAACATAAATAAACAGAAATAATAAAAAAAAACAACAACAACTTATTTTTTTTATTATTAAATACAATAATAATAAAAGTAACATGCTCTACATATGATTTACAATTTGTGAGAGTAAAAATTTAGTGAAGAAAAAAAGTAATAAAAAAAAGTTGATTAAAAAAACATATTTTCTGAAAGTGATAACACTGTGCTACAGCAAAAGAAATACAAGATAATGGTTAAATAATTTTACAAACTGTATTCCCTCTCCCTCTTTAAGTAAATAAATGCCTTTAATAAATATAACAATATTTAATTATGGTTTTGTAGAAAGGATTTTAGAGAGATAAAATGATTAATCTAAAATAAATTTTAGACCAAGTTCAACTGTATCCAATTTTTGTGACTGCCCAGCAGTTCTAGGAGACAGTCTCGAACTAGTGATTTTACCCATCATTTAGGGTGGGAACTACTTAGTAACTTCAATAGCTACATGACTAGTTATTTTAGCACGTACATGTCCTAAGCAGGGGGTCAATTGACCCTTTTCCACTACAATGAGACTGTCTAATAGCTGGTCCAAAGTAGTCAATGCATTGGTTTCACGTACTGGTTAAATAGGGTCACTTACCTTACCAGCTACCTAACTGATAACTTGATCAGCTACATAACTAGTTATTTGAAAATGTACGGGTGCTAATTGACCTCAAATAGTCAGCTCAAAAGACATATCATAGACAGTAGACCGTACCTCAAAAATAAATTTCCCGTACACCCCCTAATATAATGTAGGGGGTGTATTAAGGTATATTAAGGTGGTAGGAACACAGATCTGGTGGATAAATACTAAAATGGGCCCTTAGAGCAAAACATTGGTCTTCTCGAGACAAAATTATTGATATATCATACTTTAAGATCCGACTGTAAATGGCAAAGATATAACGAAAAATGTAAAAAGGCGACCCCTACGTTCGCTAAAAAAAAAAAAAAAATGTTTTCGTAACTGCCTTACAAAAATACTTTATACTATAGGGTGTACGGCACATTTTTTTTTTGCTTGTGATGTGGTACGCTCTAATAGATAGTCTAATAAACGATTGTTTGTAGACAAACCTTTCTTCGACAACTTCGACAACATAACTACTTACTAAAGTGCAGTATAAAATAAATGTTTAAAGTGACTTCACTTTAGGTTACTAAGAGACACTAAAGTGACTATTGACTTCACTCTATGTTACATGGGATATCAGTATACTTAATCGAAAACAATAATTAACTGTATTAGAAATATAGCAAGACAATATGTATAAAACCAGTTTGAATGAGTTACTCACAAAACGTTTAAAGTGACTACACTCCAGATTACTTAGAGACACTTAGGTGGCAATTGTCTTCACACTATATTACCTGAGATGAATAAAGTAATCAATTGTCTTCTCTCTGCACTGCAAAGAGCACACAATGGCATCATTGTCAGATAAATTATTCCTATTGGCAACACTGTGCATATGTATTTAAAATAAACGAAAGTGAAGCAACCGTGTGAACTGACAATTTTTGTTGGCAGATAAATTTATTGTTTAACAATTGTCTGACAATGAAATTGTATGGTTTTCTTACAATCGTCGAAACTGACAATTTACCTTTTGCTAATAATATTTCATTGGCAGCACATTGCAAGCGCATTGCCAGATCTGACAACGTTGTAAAATCTGACAACCATGTGTACGTAGCTTTAAAAATATTCATCTGAAGACGATTTGGCTTTGTATATTTGACTGGCTGTGTAAATCAGTCTCATGTTCAAAATAGCAGAACGAAATTATTTAGATTCATAGAGAATATTTAACAATGCTCTAGTCAGTTTGTTATTAAAAATCAGTCAAAACGGTGCAGTAGAAAAAATGTTATGAGACAAAATGTGGAACAACATCGAAACGTTGTTGTAATATATGTAGGGATGTGTTTAAACATATTGCTGTTGCTGTTGCTGTATAACTCAGCAGTTAAGCAAGTAGTCAAGGGATACATAGACAGTAAATGTGACTAATATCTGACCACTTGGCTGACTCCAATTTATATATTTTGGACATTTGACACGTATGTGCTCTTTGTAGTGTAGAGATAAGTAATTTGCTTACTTTATACATCCACTTAAGTGTCTCTAAGAAATCTAGAGTGTACTTTTTTGTGAGTAATTCGTAGGTACAAACTGCTTTTATACAAATTGCGTTGATATAATTATCAGGTTAATATTGACCTCTGTTTAGAAATTAAAAATAATACCTAATAATAAGAAATAATACAAATTAATGTCATTATTATTTTTAACTGATAAATATTTTAGACAACTTTAACCATGTTTGAGCAGGGTACGGCACGGCATGACTTGACAATGTTTGGTGTTTTGCAGGTCTTTATTTGGAATTGATTTTTATTTAAACCGTGTAAAAAATTACTTAATTATATAGTATTATATTCGGAGTCAGAGGGATATTTTTAGTCATTTACACACGAAACAACAATCCCTCATTACCCTCAACTACCACGAGTGATGGTAGATGATATAAAAACAGCTTTTTTCAAAGCTTAAATTATCAACAGTAAATAATTTCCTATTTGAATAGGCCTGAACAGAAATGTCATCTTATCATCTTAATGTTAATGCTAATGAAATTTCAATTTCAATGTCAATGAAAAACTTCCAACTATGAAGGTCAAAGCCATACGCTCAAACTTATACCTACCACATTAAACAAACAAAAAGTAAAAAAACAAAAAAATGTCACACATTTTCAATATGTTTGTATGTATGTACTTTTACTCTCAATTTCAAGTAAAAGTGGCGAGCCTATAAGCGAGAGAGAGATAAAGCGATCTTATCTCAAGAAAAAACCCAAAATAAAATTAGATGACAATGTAAATTTAATATAAAAATTAAAACAACCATAAATTAATAAATAAATAAATATACATTTAAATCACAGTAATTTAAATGAAAACAACAACCAAATAATTTTTACGTGTTTTAATGATAATCTTAGGGAATTGCGCAACAACGTAAAGTATACAAATTTAAACAACAACAACAACAACAATATTTCTTTACTGTGTATCAAAATATAAAATTTATTTTACGTAAGCAAAACAACAGCACAAACATTATCTACAAAAATATTTGAAATAAAAACAAAAACCAAACCAAAAATTTATATTCTAAATAAAAGAAAATACCAACCAAAAATACATTGTAAGTAAATAAATAAATAAATTAATTAAATTTAATTCAAGCGAACAACAAACGAACCAACATTTAATAAAGACTCATGAAAATAAATTTCATTTAAAAATTTCACTTTCAGTTCTATCTATACTAAACGAAAGCGAAAGTATAAATAAATAACTAAAGAAAGAAAAAAACGTTTCAAAATAAAAATTCAAATATAAAATACAAAAATACTCATTGTGTGTGTGTGTAGAACATGCCTGCATTTAAAAGTGTGAGTGTATTTGATATTGTTTGTTTTGATCGATTGAAATGAGAAAATCAACAAAGTGAGTAAATAGCAAAAGAAACTAAGAGAGAGAGAGAGAGAAAATAAGAAATGCAGGCAACGAACAAAAACAAAACAACCGGCAAAATGCAGTTAAAAGGTAAACAAACACTAATAAATTAATATAGCACCGCGTGCATTGTCACCTGAACCTCCATTATTATTTAATTTCTATGTAATTTACATGAAATGCTTATTTTGCCAGGTTGGTTACCGATTAAAAGCGGTAAAAATGTAACGATAACGCTAATTTGAATTATTTCGGTAAAGGTGGTTTAGCGGTAGGTATTCGCTATAATTTCGGCAACAGAATTCGTAATTTCTTCCTGAATTGACCGACCATACTTTCTTACTTGTTTGTTAAGGAAATTTTAAGATATTTATGGGAAAATGCATGGTGATAATAATAAAAAAAATCATATGGAAAAATCGTACGTTCGCGACCGGTACTTAAGCCAATTAAACAAAAACCAATAGAGATATTTTATTGTGTAAGTTCCGGATAGACATTAATACACTTTTAAAATAAATTAATCGCTTTTAAATATTCCATTTCATTTCGCAGATTTTAACATTTAACTACTGTCTGACAAAGTTGACTTCTATTTTGCGTACGTTCGTTACCATATGTTTATAACTATAATTATGAAAACTTAAACGCGATGAAATCCATCTTTTGTACCAAACATAGAGCTACCAAAATGCTATCGAATGGCAAAAACAATGTTAGGAAAAGTTTTGTTTTCTATATTCTTTGCGTACGTTCGTGACCCCTGGAAATGCCCATATTTGTTTTTTATAATTTCAAATTTCAAATTTTTTATAGAATATCAGTAATGGTATTCACGGTAACCGTAATTACAGTTATATTTCTGTAGCGGTAGCCAACTATTGTATATTTTGGAAATTTCTTTGTTTAGAAAATTAAGAAAATATTATAATTTTCAAATACTTTCTTCATGTCAATCGCAAATAGAAAGATTTTCAATATTTGTTACATAGTCATACTATGTACGCAGTTTACAGTATAAATGGTGTTTGAAAGGCTTTTTGTGTGGCATGAAGTAAAATCCGATTAGGCCAGGGGTCGTCATAAAGAGAATATGGATTATAATAACATGTAAAATACTTTTTTTCTGTTGTAATCTAACCATCTACTTAAATTGTGATTTCTGTTAATTTTTTGATAATTTTAATGAATTTTGTCGACATACGTGTCGTTTACACATAAATAAGCGATTATGTTCGGAGGATATTGGTGCCGACCACTGACTTAGGCCCAAGTAAGTCAGAAATTCATTCGATTTGGCATTTTTGCAAAATATTTGGACATTTTTGTTTAAACATTTTTCACAAAAAAAAAAAAAAAAAAACAATAATAATAATAATAATCATAGTAATATGCCCACCGTTTCCTTTTCATACAAAGTGTGTCCTAAAATTCAAGCAAGATTCGAATTTGAAACATTTTGACAGCGTAAAAATAAAGCATAACACGAGAGTATAACACGTTTTAATTGTTGAACAATATTTTTAAAATTATGAAAGTTTGGCGGCCACAGCTCATGCAAAATCATACTATGCGATGAAGCCGATTTTCTCCACTATAACTTAATGATTGAATTCCAAAATCGCCACATTTGCAGTTCAAAGAACCCACAGTGCAGTTCAAAGGACCCACATGTGATTATCGAAAAACAAATGCAACCACAACGAGTCACTGTTTGCTGCTAAATTTGGGCTGCAGGTATCATTGTACCTACTTTTACGAAAATGAGGCATGATAAAATGATGAATGATATTGATGTGGCAGACAAGATGGTGATATGAGACACTTCCTGGTCGTGTTCTTTCTCGTTTCGCTGATCATTATGGGATAATAGATCGCGTGGTTTTTAATACCATTGCATCTCATTTTATGGGCTTATTTGAAGTCATGTTGGCTATGCCGACAAGTCCACAGCCACTCTTGCATTAAAAAATTCTACGCTGTAACGATGTAACCACATTTATGTAAAATAATCATGGAAAATTTCGATAAAAGCTATGGTAAACCATGGGACCATTTTCCCTATTCTGTATACTTTATAATACAATAAGAAATCTAAAGAAAAAGTAGACTTGAAGTGTTCAACTTTGACATGCTGTTGTTCACAACGTATTTCCATAGTATGGTTAAAAGTTGTGCTAGCACTCCAAATACTTAATTTGTTGTTAAAACTGACAACATTAAAAATTTAACTTGTTTATTATTGTTATAAAATGTAAAAACAGTAAATCCCTATGCTGCTAGCATGAGTTTTCCATAATCATACCACTAACTATCTTAACGTTTGCTTTATTTTCGTAATTGTCACATGATTTTTTTATATGTATGTATATTCTAATTTAAATTCTACATTCTGTTTGGGTTACATAATCAATGGAAAATATAGCTAGTAGGTAGGTACTAATAAAAGTAAAAAATAAATAAACAAATAAAAACATTTACGCATGTGATATTTACAATGTAAACAAACATTTCGTTATAAACATAAAATTCAATAATAATAAAAAAAAACGTTATATGATTTTAAATTTAGTTGCTATGCCCACACACCCCTCCTCAGACAAATAGTACTAAACTATTTATGTAAACACCCCCACCAAACAACACCACACGCCAAACACAATAATACTACGTACATTATGCCAAAAAAAAAAAAAACAAAAAAAAAAAAACATACACGTTTTAATATTAACAGCAAAAACCTAACAACAATAACAATGGCATATGTCTGAAATGACCTTCAACTTTTGTAAAAAAAATCAACAAAAATGTTCTTATCGTTTATTAAAAAACTAAATGAAATAAGTGTGTAGTGTACAAAAGTTGTTCCTCTTACAAAAGTACTCTATTTGTTTTGTTATACAGTTTACAACCCGCCTTTTGCTGTTAGTATGGGGAGTTTAATCGTTACTCTTTTACTTATACTATACCTATTAGCTCGTACATTTACAATCATTAGTTGCTAATACTTAGTAATTATCGCTATCGTTGTTATTGTTGTTGTTGTTGTGGCTGTTTTGTCATAATGTACGAACTTTCAATTACGAAGTAAGTATTTAAGTGTCGTTGTTGTTGATTTTGCTATTACCGTTTCACAGTGGATGCGATTGAAATTTTTTTGGTTGTAGTTTTTTTAGAATATAGTTTGCAGAGTCGCCGTTCCAAAAGTAAAAACTAAAATGCCTTCTATCGGAGAAAACTTCACAAAGAAACTCTTCGCCCCCAATAAATTTATATGTAGATAAATGGATAGACCAATTTTTTTTATACACACCACCAAAAATATTTTATCACGTCGTAGTATAGAAAAGAACAGAAAATGGGTTTCTAGCTAAGGACTGAGTTATTATGTTTAATGTCAATTATGTTCATTTGTTGTTAATCTCATTAAAATTAGTGACCAGAAAAAAGTTCGTACTAAAATTATTAAATATTTTCAACAAAACTCAACTTGATCCTACAAAAAGTTGGCCAAACAATCAAAGGTCTGCTATCAAATTGTTTCCAATGTTATTAAACAGTACCGGGAGAACTTGTCCGTTGATATAAAACCTGGTTCAGGTAGAAGGAATTGTTCACATGATGTTTCTAAAGCCAAAAAATAGAAAGCATTTTCAAAAGAGCTCCCAACACCTTCTTTAGGAAAGCTGCCCGTTTAGGTCAGTACTCGGACCTAAGTTAAAGCCAATGCAGGTTTAAAAGCCTACAAGGCTAAAAAAGTTCCTGAAAGAAACTCTGCTAAAAAATTGAAGTCAAATTTTATACAAAAAATATAGCTGCTGCATAATGGATGACGTATGGAAAATTTTTCGCAGCTTCTGGTTAAATTTGTTTATGTTGCAGATGCTCGATGGAATACTGAAGAAAAGTTTAGGACCCAATAGCAGATAAAAATTTCCCAAAAAGTTCTTGGTATGGCAAGCAATATGCAGTTGCAGCAAAAAAGCCAAACATTTGTTACAAAGGGCTCTATAAATACTGAAATTTACATCAAGGAATGTTTACAAAAAAGAATGTTTCCATTCATAAGACTTCTTAATGTGTCCGCTTATTTTTGGCCTGATTTGGCATCTGTCACTATGGTAAGAAAGGTCTTGAGTGGTAAAAGAACAATAAATAAATGTGGTAATTGTACCAAGAGAAGCAATTTCTCCAAACTGCCTGGAGCTGAGTCCAGTGGAGAGATATTGGGCTCTTGTGAAAAGAGAATTGAAGAGCACAAAAAAGGTGTCCAAAAGTGTGGTAGATTTTAAACGGAGATGGACAACCTGTTCGAACAAAGTGACATAAAGCACTATAAAAACCATAATGGAAGGGTTTTCGAAAAAGGTTCAAAATTTCATCATTAGTAATTAGAACTATAAAAATAATTTTTTATTTGTCAATTGGAACAATAATTTCAATAAAATAAAAAAAGATTCAAAACTGTAAGTTTAGTGGTTTCATTTTTATTAACATATATGTATGTTAAATATTTTTCAATCTCAGTCCTTATATTCGCCCCTATGACTGTTGAAGGCACAATAGGATCTAGAGGGAAGGAATTACACCCAGAGAAAAACATAGTTGTGCATGTTTACTGTAACCATTTCAACAGTTTTACACTTTTTTTTTAACAATATTATAGTCACAGTAATTACTTAGATGATTGTGGTAATCATAATATGGTAAACATATGAATCACATGATTGTGTCAATCATATATGTATATGGTGGCAGTGAAGGGGGATGGAATTTGACTCAAAGATTTTCCCTTGATCAGAAATGTTTGGTATTGAAAATCATTCAACCAAATTTAGAATAAAATATCACAAATTTGTAACGAATAGTTATTGCTAAAAGCTACTTATGCGTCTAAAAATTAACAAAATTTGCTCATTTCAGAATGTTATGACCTGGGGCCGAATTACCGCATTCGTATCGAGTAAAATTTGTCGTGATTTTTTTATATTTTATTAATTTTGCCATTTGATATTAAGCAAGAAATTTGGTATATTTTATAAGAATTTCAATATCGAAATGAGGTAATTTGGCACTGGAGAGGTCAAAGGTTAATTGCTTAAACATTTTTATGAAATACGATAAATTAACCTTTGCGATCAAAATGTAATCCAATGGTTAAAATATTTCCTAATATTTGAATTTTTTTTGTAAAGAAAAGCAAGTACGAAATTAAGTTACAATCTCTGGAACGATCTGAGTCTCACTCGGCCAACGATTGTTCCTCAGGAAAGAACTTTTGGCAACAGTGGAACTATTATAACAACGACATGTTTACAGGTAATTTAACAATGCCTATTATGGTCATTGTAATTATATATATATGATTGCGGCAAGCATAATATATTACAGTTACGATTTATATGATTGCAGCAATCATATGAATCGTAATATGTTTGAAGTAGTTTTGTGGCAAATATATCCATGATCAATCTATATATCATTTTGACAATGCTCTCAAATTATGATAATCATACTGCTACATAAAATGACAAATTAAAAATTAGCTATTTCACAAATTTTGTGTCAAAATTATCCAAATTAGCTTGATGGCCATTTATAAATCTAGAATAAGTTCTACTTTATAAATTGTATATGTAGTTAAGTATTACCACGCATTTTATAGCCCACTGTTTGTAAGTATAAATTTAAGTACTTCTACTGTTTGTTTACTTAACAAATTTTGATTTTCAATTATATCACCATTACTATTTAAACATTAAAATATTTTTCCGTTTTTTTATTTATTTTACATATTTTAATAAATTGGAATGAAATTCAAGCAAAATTCCATTTTAAATACATATAAACATACATATTCGATTTTTTTGTTTGTATATTTTTTCCCCAAAAATTAACACCATCCCCTCCCTCATCCCTTCCTACACTTTCAAAGCTTTTTTGCTCTAAGTAGTCCCGCACTGTACACGTGAACGAAATCAGTTTGTGTTGTTGCTTTTACATGTTGGCGTATGTATTTGCGTACATGTGTGTGATGGATTGAATGATGTGTAAAATTTATTATTGTTGTAATAATATTTTATTCTATTTATTTAACAATTTATAATAGACGATATTGTGCTGCTGTTGTTGTTATTTTATATTTATTTACGTTCTGTGTTGTTCATTATCGCCATGCGAAAAGTTCAATAAACTTTTGAGTGTAAAAAAAAATGATGAGAAAAACACACATACAGCTACAACAACACTATTACACTTGTTGTAAAATAGTTTACATATCGAGACAACAACAAAACAAATTTACATACATACATGGGAGTAAGTATATTTACATTTGTGTGTAGGTACGTTACTTAGGTGAACAATTTAATTTTTTTTTTTATTATTATTATTTATTTCTCTAATGTGATCAATGTTTATATACTCTCTGTTTACATTTATGTACAATATATATGTACCTATGTAAATATGCTCATTTTAAGTACATACATGTAAAATACATATACAATGTCGGTCAAAACACATTGGACAACACTTGCTTCTATAATATTTCTATAGGAAAAACAAATTTGCTTGTTTTTTTAAGCAAAAAATATAATATACAAAAATTTGCAACACTGATTTAACTAAAAAACACAAAATGTTAAATATTAAGAAGAAACTGAATAAACTTTTAGCGTTACACCTATCAAGAACAATATCCTCAAATATTGTAAATAATATAATGTTAAATTATATAAAACATGTAGAATTCACAACAGATGGTGTATCTTTTGAACGCGATATTTGTCTTTAAAGACTTATATGTCGTTTTGAAGTGTATATATCTGTCATATATTCTCAATTAGTTATTGAACCATAGAAAATTATACATAGAGATCAGACACTCAGTTATTTCAATCAAAAATAAAACAAGTCATATGTCTGATACAACAACCAAATACATTGATTGAGCATGTATTTTGTTGTTGCAAGAGTTAGGTTTTTGACAATTACGTCTCGACTCTATGTTATAATGTAAACAACAAAGTTTTGTTAAATTTCTTTTTATGAAATCAACCTTTATTTAATAACTGTTTTATTTTAATTAGATTTTCTTTAATGTGGGCTTTCAAGAAAAGTCCCTATTGCTTCGAAAATGTCGAGTTTTCTGCCAACAAAGCGTTAGATGCGGGATGTTTTCCTTTACTTCTTTAATTTGAAAAAAAAAAATGCCAATGAATCACACCGTTTGCTCACCGAAGCTTATGGTGAATGTGTTCCATCGATTTCAACGTGCGATAGATGATTTGTGCGGCTCAGTGACACGAAAGACAAAGATTGCCTAGCCTAGCCAAAAAAAAGTTGGAAGACCATGAACTGGAGGCATTACTCCATGAAAATTGTTGTAAAACTCAACAAGAGCTTGCAAAATCATTGGGAGCTACTCAAGCAGCAACTTCAAAACGTTTGGGAGTAGCAGGATTTATCCACAAGCAGGGAAATTGGGTACAATACGAGTTGAAGCCGAGCGTCCTTAAAAGACGATTTTGCATTCGAAATGCGGCTTGAACGCTGTAAAAGTAAATAATTTTTGCACCGAATCATTACTTGTGATGAAAAATGTATCCATTACGATAACAAAAGCGTAAGAGATTCTATGTGAAGTCCGGCCAACTAGCCGAATCAACAGCAAAGCCAAATATCCATGGCGATAAGGTAATTTTCTGTATTTGGTGGGACCGAAATGGTTCTATCTATTATGAGCTGTTGAAATCTGGTCAGACCATCACATGGAGCTTGCACCGAACGCAACTGTTACGTTTGAAGCGAGCAGTGTCCAAAAAAAGCCCAGTATATGCCAGATATTAAACCATAATATTCCATCATGACAACGCTTGGCCACAGTTGCAATACCTGTTAAAAATTATTTAGAAAGAAGTGGTTGGGAATTTTTGCATCATCCGCCTTATAGTTCAGACCTTGGCCCGTCCGACTACTACTTGTTTCGATCGATGAAGAACGCACTCTCTGGGATACTCTTCACTTCAGAACAGATTCGTTCTTGGCCTCAAAAGATGAGCAGTATACTAAACTCTATGAATTCTAGACCGATATAATTAAAATAGCTGGAAGAAAATATATAAGTAATACAAGAGTATCAAGGAGGAATGAGTCAAAAGGATATTTGCGAAACATTTTGTAATAAATAAGTAAAAAAAACTGTAGAAACTATTCACCGAGGCGTTCGGTGATGACAATGACTCTGAACACACATCCAAATGGGTAAAGAAAAAACAGGCATTCTATAGAAAATTTATGGAATACAAGGAGTGAGATCGTAAAATTTCATAAAAATTTTTAACTCAAGTATTATTTGATTTTTTTTTTTTTATCAAGTTACCTTTGTAAAACATGTCAGTTATTATGTTTAGTGACAATTATATTAATTTGTTGTTAATCTGATTAAAATGAGTGACCAGAAAAAAGTGCGTACTAAAATAATTAAATATTTTCAACAAAACCCAACTTGGTCCTACAAAAAGTTGGCCTAGCATTCAAAGGTCTGCCGTCAAACTGTTTCCAATGTTATTAAACAGTACCGGGAGTACTTGTCCGTTGATAGAAAACTTGGTTCAGGTAGAATGAATGGTCCACATGATGTTTCTAAAGCCTATAAATAGAAAGCATTTTCAAAAGAGCTCCCAACACATCCGGTAGGAAAGCAGCCCGGTTAGCTCCGTGCTCGGACTATTTGTTACGAAAATTTAAAACTATTGCAGGTTTAAAAACATACAAGGCACAAAAAGTTCCTGACAGGAACGCTGCTAATAATTTAGAGGCCACTCACTCCTTAGTACACGCAGAAAAAAAATATAGTTGTGCATTGTTACTGTAACCATTTCAAGATTTTAAACAATATTATAGTCACAGTAACTATATATATGATTGTGGTAACAATAATATGGTTAATTTACGATTCACATGATTATATCAACCATATATATGGTTACAGTAAACAGTGAATCGTAAATTAACCATATTATTGTTACCACAATCATATATATAGTTGCTGTGACTATAATATTGTTCAAAGTCTTGAAATGGTTACCGTAACCATGCACAAATGTTGAAATGGTTACAGTAACAATACACAACTATATTTTTTTGTCTGCGTGTAAATAGAAAGGTAAATCGGGAATTGGAACATCGAGATACAAACAAATTGTATCAAGATCAACTATTCCAATATGTGTGCGCCAGTTTTTATTAGTATGTTTTGTCGAATGATGTTTTATATTTATTTACATTTTGTTAAATTTTTTAATAGTATCATAAGAAATACTGAAATTAATTTTCGTTGTTAATAATACTGAGAATATATTTTTATTTCAGAGTACATTTGTTATTTCAAAAATCTTTACTTTCTTTAAAATTGGCAAAAACTTATAACGCGTATTTTGTTTGTTCAACATGTTTTGACCGATACTGTATGTATATAATGTAGTTTTTGTTATTTTTATAAAAACTATTATTCTTAATTGATTGTTACATAAAGAGAAAAAAAAACCAACACTAAGGTTATTCATAGGTTATTGACATCATATGTTTATATTTACAACTTGTGTTAACAGATGGTACATATTTAACCATAAATTGTTTACAAATATATGTACTATGTAAACATAATTATTTGTTTAAAAATTTCTGAAAATTTAATTATAGCCAAAAAAGATATATAAATATTTGTAAATGTAAGTTTTAAATAAATGTTTGTTCTCTTTTCTTTACTTTGTATGTGTTTACGCAAAAAAAAAAAAAAAAAAAAAGAACTCAAACAATTATATTAGGTTTGATTTTGGTAACAAATTCAGAATAATAATAGATCAGGATGTGAGGTTTCAAAATATTGTTTGATAGTTTGATGTAATTTTATAGCCGAGGTAAGTATTTCTGACATGCTATGAATTATTAAAAGTGCTTTTAAAAAGATCTTCAAAATGTGCTATGAATATTACTTTTAAAAGGTATTATTTATTAAGAGCAATTGTAATATTTAAAGCAATTTTAAAAGGTGCTATTTAGAGTAGTTTAAGAAGTTAAAATTTTTTTAAAGTTGTTTAAAAAAGGGATTATATTTATATTACTTTTAAAAGGTATGTACTATTAATAGTAGTTGTAAAATGTAGTATTTTTATACTACTATTTAAAGTACTTTTAAAAAGTTCTACTTTCTAATGTTCTTTTAGAAAGTATGTACTATTAAACTACTATTAAAAATGTACTACTTAAAGTACATTTAAAAGATACTATTAAAAATTACTATTTAAAGTACTTTTATAAGGTACATTTTAAAGTACTTTTAAAGGGTACTATATTTAAAGAATTTTTGAAAAGTAATATTTAAAATTCTTTTAAAAGGCACTTTTAATAAGTACTATTTAAAATTATCTTAAAAGGTATTAAAGTACTTTTAAAATATTCTATTTGAAAATAATTTTTAAATGTATTATTGATTTATTTGTAGCAATTGTTTTAAACATACTATTGCTTTGAAATATCAAAAACAGATATCAACTGTTTTTATATAACTTATCCAATTATGGCCTGTAAAAAGGCCAATGTGCAAATTATGTTCTTGAAATTACCGATATATTTCTAAATATCTCCTATGGCATTCATATAAAAAATAAACTTGTTTTGACTCTGCTGAAAAGTTAAAAAAAACATAGGCCATTTCGCAAACAAGGCGACGACATAAAAATAGTGCAATTCCCAGTAAAAGCTATTATTTTGTCATCTTTAATATTTACATATGACCAGATGAATGAGCTTTTGTTAAAATTAAAAAATTTAATAAATCATTCAATAAAAATTTTATAATATGCAATCTATATGCGAAAAATATGCAATTATAACAAAATATGCAAAAATATACAACATTAAATCGGTGCCAGTTTGTTGCAAATCAGTATATTCGGAAAAATAGATTTTAGGTTACTGACAACATACATGCATTTTCATAAAAAACTCCGCCCTCCTTATGACCATCACTATTTATTTGTAAATGTCATATTTTTAAAACCCTTTCGCAAATAAATTCAATTCCATGTCATCCTTGAATGCTTCCGTTACTCCTAATTAAATAAAAAAAGTTTACAAAAACACTACACGTAGAAAAAAAAAAATATAGTTGTGCATTGTTACTATAACCATTTCAAGATTTTTAACAATATTATAGTCACAGTAACTATATATATGATTGTGGTAACAATAATATGGTTAATTTACGATTCACATGATTATATCAACAATATATATGGTTACAGTAAACATGTATATGTTTGTGACAACCATTTATATGATGAAGGACTTATCATATTATGGTGCTCTCGGCTTATGGATATCATAATCTGAGAACAACATATTATGATAAAATTATTCATCATATAAATGGTTGTCACAAACATATACATGTTTACTGTAACCATATATATGGTTGATATAATCATGTGAATCGTAAATTAACCATATTATTGTTACCACAATCATATATATAGTTACTGTGACTATAATATTGTTAAAAAAATCTTAAAATGGTTACAGTAAACATGCACAAATGTTGAAATGGTTACAGTAACAATACACAACTATATTTTTTTTCGGCGTGTACATTGACAAGTGAATTACTGCTACTTCAAACCTTTGGCTGATTTTATTGCAAAAAATACTTATAATTTATTGTTTTTTTTTTTTAAAGTTTTTTTTATGAAACATCATGTGCAGATTGTTGATTATTAAACACATTTATGACAGAAAGACATGATTTTAATATGCATTTTATTAACTTATTTTATTTAGCAACATTATTGAAAAACACGTGTGTTGCTGTTGCTGTAATGTCATACATTTTATTGATTTACTCGTACATAGTACATTTATTTTTCAACACATATTTACAATTTTTTGCTTATTATTATTAATTGTTTTTTAAAAGCATTTGAATGATTGGTCAGCTATCAACACCTGTGGATTGCATGACATTTTTGTTTTAAAGGACTTGATAAAAAACCATTTATAAAAATTCAGTAGCAATTTAAAAAATCTTAATGGATTTTACAGTATGTGTTATTAAATTTCCTTGTTTGGAGAAGTTAAATTGTCACAAATTTCCTATACCTTTTATGTAGTTACTTATTTTTTGTATGTTTGTAAAAAAAAAATGTGGTACTAATTGCAAATTGTGTGCTACAAACTTTAAGTAAACATATTTTTCAAGTTTAATTGTTAGAATTTCTACGAAAACAATAAAAAAAAAACTGAGTTGCAGTTGTTGCTGTTGAAGTTTAGTTAATATTTAGCACTATTTTGTGTATTTAGTCATTTATTTTTTATTTTTTGCAAACCACGAACAAAATTAAAATGCACTTCATTCATACCAACTCAGTCGTCATTCCCTTTTACCCATCACATACACACTTAGTTGGAATTATGTAAAGAGTGTTGACAGTTTTGGTGATTTTTTGTATCAGTTAAAGAACTTTAAAAGGTACGTATAAAAGAACTATTTAAAGTGCTTTCAAAGGTACCTATAAAAAAAAAAAACAATTTTAGAATGCACTATTTAAAGTATTTTTAAAAGGTTATCTTTTTTTAAGTACTTTTAAAAGCTACTATTTAAAGTTCGTTTTAAAAAGTACTATTTAATGTACTTTTAAAATGAACTATTACAAAAGTCGTATTTAAAGTACTTTAAAAAATCCAATTTAAGGTATGTACATTTAAAAGGTACTATTAAAAGTATGTTTAAAATGTTGTATTAAAAGTAGTTTTAAAAGGTATAATTAAAAGTACTACCCCAAATAGTGCTTTTAAAAGATATTATTAAAAGTACTCTTAAGTGGTACTATTAAAAGTTGTAAAAGGCACTATAAAGGTACTTTTAAAGATACTATTAGAAGTACTGTTAAAAGGTATTATTAAAAGTACTTTCAAAAATTACTATTTAATGTACTTTTAGCTACCTCAAATGGTACTTTTAAACGGTATTATTAAAAGTGCTTTTAAAAGATACTATTAAAAGTTGTAAAAGGCACTATAAAAGTACTTTTAAAGATACTTTTAAAAGGTATTATTAAAAGTACTTTTAAGTGGTACTATTAAAAGTACTTTTAAGTGGTACTATTAAAAGTACCTTTAAAAGATAATAGTACCATTAAAAGTACTTTTAAAATGTATTATTAATAGTACTTTTAAATAGTACTATTAAAAGTACTTTTAAATAGTACTATTTAAAGTACTTTTAGAAGGTACTATTAAAAGTATGTACTTTTAAAAGCTAGTATTAAAAGATACGTTTAAATGTACTCTTTAAAGTATATTTGAAGGTACCTCTAATAGTATTTTTACAAGGTACTATTAGTATTATTATTAAAAAATACTATTTAAAGTTCTTTTAAAAAGTTCTATTAAAAGTTCTTTTAGCTGGTACTATTTAAACAGTACTTTTAAACGGCACAATTAAAAATACTGTAAAGCGTATTATTCAAAGTATTTTTAAAAAGTACTTTTAAGAAATGCTATTAAAAGTATGTACGTTTCCCTAAAAGGTGTCAATTAAAGGTAGTAATAATAAGCACAAAAACCAAACAGAAATAGTCATAGGGAAAGAAATAGTAAAAAGAGTTGAAGAAGGTAAAAAAACACACACCTACAAAATTTAAACTAAAAATAACGAAAAACAATAAATATTAATGTGAGTATGAGTTTCAGTTTTTGAATAACAGCGCGAATGTGTGTGTGTGTGAGTGTAGGCATGTTTACCTAGTGTACGGTATTCATTAATTTTTACATGGAATTTTTACAGTTATAACAGTGTAAATTTATTATCATATTTAAACACACTCACTCGACCACTTACATACAAATTACTACACATACACAGCACACTATGTCTCTAAACATTTGTCATATTGTTTTTACACAATTAGAAAAAGTATTTTTTTTTTTTTGCGAGGGTGTTAGAGAGCGGTACAGGGGGAGGGGAGGGAGTAAGTATGAGTGCGTGTGTGTGTTTAGCCACTTGTCATAGTTAACAAATTTATGAGCAAATAGTCATAAATGACATCATTTTACGAGTTTGTATGTACAATTTATTATGTTCAATTACAATGAAGAATAAAATAGAATAGAGTGAAAAAAAAACAGAAATATAAAAATAAAAAATAAAACAAATTGAATTTAAACTGAATTTTTTTTTGCTGTGTTCGTACATATGACGACTAATAGAATGTGTTTTGTGGAAAAATGTTGTTTGTATGAGTCTGATTGAAATCTAAGGTTTTCTTTGATTTTTTTTTTTTTTCTTTTTGTTAATTTTTATTTATTCTATTGCAAAAAAGGTTTCATTAACTTTTTCTATGCTTATTCTGCTCATTTTCTACCTTGTTGTCAATGTGTGTTTGTAATCAAATTGATTTGAGTTCTTCTTATTACCGAGTTTTTATTGTACTCCAGCAGGAGTAAATTATAGGAATTTTGTGTGAAAATCTTTTTTTTTTTATACAAAAATATACTGTATTTTACTCACACAGAGAAAACAGATTCGTGGAATTTGCCAATCGAATGATTGTTCCTTAGTGACAGAATTTTACAGTTGTGTCTACAAAATTTTAGAAGGGATAACAAAAGTTTGGCTGCTTCAAACGAAATTATTTTTTATTAACTGACTATCTGTTGATAGAACCGAAAAATTCTATGCGTGTAACCGAATGATTCGATTGGTAACAAATTCGGTTGCTACTACGCATCTGTTTTCTCTGTGTAGTTATAAATAATATGGGATATGTTGATATCGGTACCATGATTACTAAAATTGTCCATAGCTGTGGCTATGAGCCTAGTGAGTACATTGGTCTTTCAATCATAGATCTTAAGGACAGCGCACGGCATTATTAAAAAGTAAATGATATAAAAAAGTACTAAAAAAGGGATATACTCGTTCTTATAGAATTGGTAATTAATAAAAGTAATTAGAGTTTCATCAAGGCATAAATAAAAGAACTTATAGAGCACAAAAAGAATTGTAATTAAAGGTAGCTGTAAAAGGTACAGATACAAGTAAAGTAATAATAAAAATCCTTAAAAAAGTGAAGAAAAAGAGACTTCAAAATGTGCTTAGAAAAGTAGCTTTCTAAAGTATAAATTAAAGTACTAATAAAACTTTATTCAAAAATTTAACTTAAAAAGAGGAAATAAATGTACGACTTATTAAATGTACTTTTAAAAAATATTAGTAAAATCAATATAAAATTATTATTAGAAAGTACTATTACTAGCTTTTACCAGTATTTAAAAAGTACTATGTAATAAAGTTTTCTTAAAAAGTACTATTAAAAGTGCCTTCAAAATGTATGAGTACTTTTAAAAAGTAAAAATACTACTAAAAAATCTCTAAAAAGTAGCACTAAAAGTACATAAGATTCTATTTAAAATATCTTTCAAAAAAGTACCATGAGTATAGTAAACGCACACGCACTCAAACCATTTTACCAAGAATCCCAGCAGTTAAGCAAGTATTCAATGTATTCATTATAGACAGTAATCGTCACAAATGTCTTATCACTTGGTTGACTCCAATTTATATATTTTGGTCATTTGACACGTATGTGCTCTTTGTGGTGCAGATAGAAGACAATTGGTTACTTTATACATCCCAGGTAATCTAGCGTGAAGACAGTAGTCACTTAAGTGCCTCTAAGTAATCTGGAGTGTAGTCACTTTAAACGTTTTGTGAGTAATTCGTACAAACTGGATTTATGCAAATTGTGTTGATATAATTCTCATACAGTTAATTTTTAGTTTTGCTTAAGTATGAAGCAAAGCATGAAGTCAATAGTCACTTTAGTGTCTCTTAGTAACCTATAGTGAAGTCACTTTAAAAGTTTATTTTGTACTGCTCCTTAGAAAGTAGTTATTTTACCCACCAGAAGCAATCCACTGGAGTGTTGTCGAAGAAAGGTTTGTTTACAAGCTATCGTTTATTGGACTGCCTATGATATGTCTTTTAGCTGACTATTTGAGGTCAACATGTTAAAATAACTAGTTATGTAGCTGATCAAGTTACCACTTAGGAAGCTAGTAAGGTAACTGACGTTTTTTAACCAGTATGTGAATCCAATGCGTTGACTACTTTGGACCAGCTATTAGACAGTCTCATTGTAGTCAATAAGAGTCAATTGACCCCTTGCTTAGGACAAGCGCGTGTTAAAATAACTAGTTACGTAGCTATTGAAGTAACTAGTTCCACCCTAAATGCTGGGTAAAATCACTAGTTCGGGACTGTCTCCTAGAACTGCTGGGATTTTTACTTGCAGCACAGTGCCTCTTGTCATATTGGTTTGGTTAAAAAAAAAACTAGAATAGAAATGTTTAAATTTATCATACAGTTCTTTTTTACTGAAAAATCATTATTGATGCATATCTAAAATATATTTTAAAGCAACTAACACTGAAGGACAACATTATGATATATTAATATCAATTTAAAGAATATAGAGTAATAAAACTATAGCTATATATTTGTCCTTTTTACAACTTAATAATTTATATAAAGAAATGCAAATATCCCATTTCACTACGCTTAAAATAAATTCATGTTAAATGTATATTTTTTCACTTTTTGCACGTCAAATTAAAGTTTGTGAATTCGTCGTGTTGTCGTTGTCAGCATAAACATTTTAATAAAATTATAATTTAAGTGAAACTGACAACACTGCACAATAACAGCAGTAGTAGTAGTAGCAGCAGCAACAGCAGCAACAATAAACAGACAACATGACAGCAATAGAAATTTATATTTTGTAATTAATGTTAATATTTACATAAACTTTTAATTGCGTAAAAAAAGCAGCTGAACAAAACTGCAACAGCAACAATTACAATTAAATTTATTTTAAAAACAAACACAAAACAAAATAAGAACAACTTAATTTTTCATTGCAGCTATAATATTTTCATATTTAGTAAGTTAGAGGATTTAGTTTAAAGTGTTACAGATATAAATATGAACAGATATAAATATAAAATAAATAAATTTAATAAAATAAAGGCCTAATATTAAAGTTGAAACTATTAACAGAATCTAGACGACATTGCTCACTGTCAGATATTTTAGGGGCATAATACAACAAATCAGCTGATTCACATATGGCTTGCTGTTACAAACAGTTTTGCAAGATCACATATTGTTCAAATATGTGTACATAGAAATCACTAAGTATTTATTTTGTGAACATATCTAGCCTCACCCTTTATAGAAAAATCGTTTGAAAATCCCATTTTTTATTTACACTCTAAATTATATAAGACAATCTAAAGTAAACAAGTACATGTAGTTATAAATCTAAAAACATTCACGTACTTTTTAGATCTAATACACAGAAAAACTTAACAATGTTCTTTTTTTTATTCTTGTTTTTGCTATTTGTAGAGAAGAATAACAAATAACAACTGCAACAATAATAGCAACAACGGCAATAATAACAAAAACAAACTGTTAACACCTACGCCCAGTGGCACACATTTTCAACTAAGTATTCTGATTTTGATTTTAATTTGCAATTTTTCTTCGTTTTTTTTCTTCTATGATTTGCACACAATATAAGCGAATAGGTTGTTGGAGTTTTTTTTTTTTTCTTTTTGTAAACTTATTACACTCACGCATTTACGCGTATATGATGCGTGACGTTTGCCTTAAGCAGGAGTTTAAAATAATTAAGTTTTCTTATAAAAATAACAAAGCAAATGATTTGAGTTCTCCTTGTTAAAATTTTTTATTAATTTAAGTTAAAAAATTGTTCAGTCATACTAATGTAACAATGTCAGACATTTTTTCAAGGTCTCACATTTTGGTCCATAACTTGTTTCTTCTGTATGGATTATGATGATTTTCAACACCAAACTACATTTGGCTGAGATTGACATTGTATGTACTTTTGAATTTCGTAGAAACTAGATTTCAAATTAAAATTTCATATATAGTTTTTTTGTGAAGCATATACAAAATTCTCTTACAATCCCTTGAATAAGTTTAGTTACTTTAACTACCTAAATATTTGTAATAACCCTAATCACTGTCTGTTGATATGATTGTAGAACACACTTCCTTTAGACGGTTATAAATTAATCACAAATAATGAGGTTATCTACTTTAATACATTCATTACTTTTTCGCAAGACCTTGAGTAATATCGATTTATTTTTATATCAAAATTTTTTTTAAATTCTTATCTAAGAAAATGAAATATTTATTTCCGCAAGAAAGAGATTTTGATTTATTTTTTTATCAGTAAGAAATATTTGAATAATTAAAAAAAAAAAAAAAATATTATAAAAAATTTGAGGAAGAATCTGTAGCAGTTTGAAGTACTTTTATGGAACTAATATAAGAAGTACTTTTTCAAGGAACTGAACTTATATAAGAAGTACCTTTTCAAGGAACTGAACTTATATAAAAGTACTTTTTCAAGAAATTAACTAATATAAGAAGTACCTTTTCAAGGAACTAACTAATATAAGAAGTACATTTTCAAGGAACTAATATAAGCAGTACCTTTTCATTCAAGGAACTTAATTAATATAAGAAGTACCTTTTCAAGGAACTTAATATAAGAAGTACCTTTCGAAGGAACTAACTAATGTAAGAAGTTCCTTTTCAAGGAACTAACTAATATAAGAAGTACCTTTTCATTCAAGGAACTAATATAAGAAGTACCTTTTCATTCAAGGAACTTAATTAATATAAGAAGTACTTTTTCAAGGAACTAAACTAATATAAGAAGTACCTTATCAAGGAACTAATATAAGAAGTACCTTTTCAAGGAACTACTATAAGAAGTACCTTTTCATTCAAAGAACTTAATTAATATAAGATGTACCTTTTCAAGGAACTAATATAAGAAGTACCTTTTCATTCAAGGAACTAATATAAGAAGTACCTTTTCATTCAAGGAACTTAATTAATATAAGAAGTACTTTTTCAAGGAACTAAACTAATATAAGAAGTACCTTTTCAAGGAACTAATATAAGAAGTACCTTTTCAAGGAACTAACTAATATAAGAAGTGCCTTTTTAAGGAACTAACTAATATAAGAAGTACCTTTTCATTCAAGGAACTAATAATATAATATAACTAATGTAAGAAGTTCCTTTTCAAGGAACTAACTAATATAAGAAGTACCTTTTCATTCAAGGAACTAATATAAGAAGTACCTTTTCATTCAAGGAACTTAATTAATATAAGAAGTACTTTTTCAAGGAACTAAACTAATATAAGAAGTACCTTATCAAGGAACTAATATAAGAAGTACCTTTTCAAGGAACTACTATAAGAAGTACCTTTTCATTCAAAGAACTTAATTAATATAAGATGTACCTTTTCAAGGAACTAATATAAGAAGTACCTTTTCATTCAAGGAACTAATATAAGAAGTACCTTTTCATTCAAGGAACTTAATTAATATAAGAAGTACTTTTTCAAGGAACTAAACTAATATAAGAAGTACCTTTTCAAGGAACTAATATAAGAAGTACCTTTTCAAGGAACTAACTAATATAAGAAGTGCCTTTTTAAGGAACTAACTAATATAAGAAGTACCTTTTCATTCAAGGAACTAATAATATAAGAAGTACCTTATCAAGGAACTAATATAAGAAGTACCTTTTCAAGGAACTACTATAAGAAGTACCTTTTCATTCAAGGAACTTAATTAATATAAGAAGTACTTTTTCAAGGAACTTAATATAAGAAGTACCTTTCGAAGGAACTAACTAATGTAAGAAGTACCTTTTCAAGGAACTAACTAATATAAGAAGTACCTTTTCATTCAAGGAACTAACTAATATAAGAAGTACCTTATCAAGGAACTAATATAAGAAGTACCTTTTCAAGGAACTACTATAAGAAGTACCTTTTCATTCAAAGAACTTAATTAATATAAGATGTACCTTTTCAAGGAACTAATATAAGAAGTACCTTTTCTAGGAACTAATATAAGAAGTACCTTTTCAAGGAACTAACTAATATAAGAAGTACCTTTTCAAGGAACTAACTAATATAAGAAGTACCTTTTCAAGGAACTAACTAATATAAGAAGTACCTTTTCATTCAAGGAACTAATAATATAAGAAGTACCTTATCAAGGAACTAATATAAGAAGTACCTTTTCAAGGAACTACTATAAGAAGTACCTTTTCATTCAAAGAACTTAATTAATATAAGATGTACCTTTTCAAGGAACTAATATAAGAAGTACCTTTTCATTCAAGGAACTAATATAAGAAGTACCTTTTCATTCAAGGAACTTAATTAATATAAGAAGTACTTTTTCAAGGAACTAAACTAATATAAGAAGTACCTTTTCAAGGAACTAATATAAGAAGTACCTTTTCAAGGAACTAACTAATATAAGAAGTGCCTTTTTAAGGAACTAACTAATATAAGAAGTACCTTTTCATTCAAGGAACTAATAATATAAGAAGTACCTTATCAAGGAACTAATATAAGAAGTACCTTTTCAAGGAACTACTATAAGAAGTACCTTTTCATTCAAGGAACTTAATTAATATAAGAAGTACTTTTTCAAGGAACTTAATATAAGAAGTACCTTTCGAAGGAACTAACTAATGTAAGAAGTACCTTTTCAAGGAACTAACTAATATAAGAAGTACCTTTTCATTCAAGGAACTAACTAATATAAGAAGTACCTTATCAAGGAACTAATATAAGAAGTACCTTTTCAAGGAACTACTATAAGAAGTACCTTTTCATTCAAAGAACTTAATTAATATAAGATGTACCTTTTCAAGGAACTAATATAAGAAGTACCTTTTCTAGGAACTAATATAAGAAGTACCTTTTCAAGGAACTAACTAATATAAGAAGTACCTTTTCAAGGAACTAACTAATATAAGAAGTACCTTTTCAAGGAACTAACTAATATAAGAAGTACCTTTTCATTCAAGGAACTAATAATATAAGAAGTACCTTATCAAGGAACTAATATAAGAAGTACCTTTTCAAGGAACTACTATAAGAAGTACCTTTTCATTCAAAGAACTTAATTAATATAAGATGTACCTTTTCAAGGAACTAATATAAGAAGTACCTTTTCATTCAAGGAACTAATATAAGAAGTACCTTTTCATTCAAGGAACTTAATTAATATAAGAAGTACTTTTTCAAGGAACTAAACTAATATAAGAAGTACCTTTTCAAGGAACTAATATAAGAAGTACCTTTTCAAGGAACTAACTAATATAAGAAGTGCCTTTTTAAGGAACTAACTAATATAAGAAGTACCTTTTCAAGGAACTAATATAAGAAGTACCTTTTCATTTAAAGAACTTAATTAATGTAAGAAGTACCTTTTCAAGGAACTAATATAAAAAGTACATTTTCATTCAATTAATATAAGAAGTACTTTTAAAAGGAACTTAACTAATATAAGAAGTACATTTTCAAGGAACTAATATAAGAAGTATATTTTCATTCAAGAAACTTAAATAATATAGGAAGTACCTTTTCAAGGAACAAATAAAAGAAGTACCTTATCAAGGAACTAAACTAATATAAGAAGTAACCTTTAAAGGAACTATTTAATATAAAAAGTACATTTTCAAGGAACTAATATAAGAATGAGATTTTCATGATAATAAATAGTTGGCAGGTTTGTTAGTTAAACAGGTTTTTTGAAACCTTCTAAGATATCTTAAATGTTGTATAAAAAACCCGTAAAGATATCATACATTTACATTCCTGCTCCTACAATTAATTTACATTGCACCAAGTGTGTATAACTTAGACCAATATAAATTGCTATTGCACACATTCAAGGAATTGAATAGATATAAATTTCACAGAAGGGAGGACGTGGCGTGGCGCGGCATGGCAAATTTCATAAGTGGGGGAACAGAAAAAAATAAAGAAATAAAATTATTTATTATAAACTATTCGTACAAGTGTTTAGAGTGCGTTCTTTCTTCAACAATTGCAGTTTTCTTATTTATACAAAACGATATACAAATGTAAGACAGAATGACGATGGACAGACAAAGTGCAAACATTGTGTAAAATGGATACCATGATTTGTCATTCTAACACAGTTTTATTAAATTGATTGTGATTATATTTGTACGCGAGTAAAATGCATATATGTTTATTGTTGCCAGGCATTTAAGTAATGGCAGAGGCGTGGAATACCATGATAAATAGATAGATAATAGTTTTTGTTTGTATGTTTTATCTTTTAGAATTTTGTTTTAGATTCATTCATTAGGTCTTCTTCTTTGAAGCAATTTAATTTTTATATTTTGTAAATTTTTTTAAGGGTACTTGTTATATTGATTTAGAAGTAATCTAGTATTAGCTTAATTTTATATAAAAAATACTTATGCTGTTTTTATAAAACAAGCGATTAGTTTGAGTGGAAATTTGACAATAATAAAACACATGTAAAATTTCCACTCAAAGTACTAGCTTGTATTATAAAAACAGCACATTAATCATTAAATAATATGCATACCAAACTTGAGTGAGTTTCCACTGTCAAAGATTTTAGGGTTATAAAATATTAAAATTACCTGGAAATAAAAAAAAAAATAATAATAAAATTAATTAAATATACTTTTGCAAGATAATTTAATAACTTTAATGTTATTATATAATAATAATATTCTTAACATCTGGTAGAAAACTGTATTTAAAACATAATAAATCATAAAACCTGGTTTTAGATAGAAAATCAAACAAATTGCTTTAGTGGAAAACGTTGGAAAACGAATTGATAGTTTTTTATTATTTAAACAAAATATTTGCTAAAATTACAACTGATTTCCAGGAATGTGTTTTTATATTATTGAGTCTAATGGAATTGCAAATCGCTTTAGCTATGACCGTTTGTTTGTGTAAATCAGGCTCAAGTGCAAAATACAAAACCAAAACTAATGACATTGATCTAAAATATTTATCAATGTCCTAGGCAGTTTGGTATTGAAAATTAGTAAAATCGGTTTAATAGAAAATGAGTTATGAACCCAAATATGACACTGCCTCGGACAAATTTGAAGTTTTAATGAAAACCGTTTTCATCATTGTTACGGTTCTTAATTGTGATTTTTGTTTCTAATTTGATAATTTTAATGAAGTTCGTTAACATTCGTATTGTTAAAAGGGGAAAAATAACCCATCATGTACGAAATCTAGTGGTTATGAGAGCCGATCACAGAATAAGTGTTTGATAGTCAAGTTCATGTTTAAAACATCAAACATTTCTGTTACCTTCTTAAAAAATTTCAAAACGCCACCTTTTCTAAAATTATGAAAAAAAATAACAAATTGTGCGTGTATTCATGATAATATTAATTGCTGCATTTAAATAATAGTTTCTGTAAAAAATTAACACACTGCGAACATATTTATTTAGAAAAATAAATAAATAAAAAAACCCAATCATTTCGTATAAATTATAGAGAACGAGTATAAGCAAAAAATATTTAATATTTATAAGAGCTAATTTGTAATTATTTCAATTTATATTCTAAGAAATTCAAACAATTGACACGACTTTTTATTTTATTGATTTTTAAACAAACAATTAATAAAAGTGTAGGCAGCTAAAATTAATAATTCTATTTTTGGAATTTATAAAACTATTTTAAATGCAACAATATTGTAATTGAGGCGGTCAGTGCAAAAGTGGTATAACCCCAAACTATTTATGTAGTGGTATATGCAACTTACACCACTTTTGCTATATTACTTTGTTAGATTATTCTCTGCCTTTGTATACCAAAAGGTAGCTCACCCCACTTTTGTATTGATATTGGTAATGTAAGAAGTGTATGTAACACAGGAACAGCAACCAAACAAAATTGTGGTTTACACCACTTTTGCGCTGATGGCCTCAATAAATGTATCATGCAAACTAGTAGTTCCGTTTAAAAAGAAAATAGAAGAAGGAGTATTAGGTCTAAAACCCAAAAAAATATATAAAAATGGGGTAACGGAGCAATATTCGGCTGTGCCGAATCTTTAAAATATTAAATATTTGTAGGTAAAGATAATTAAAACAATTAGTTTTTCAAAATTTTTTGGTGAAAAAAAAATTCAGGGTAAAAAATATTTGTTCCGATTTTGACCCATTATAGGTCCGACTTACTATGGTCTTATATGCTCCTATAAATTAATTAATTGTAGGAGCAGGAGTGTAAATGTATGATATCTTTAAGGTTTTTTTAAACAACATTTAAGATATCTTAAAAAAATTCAGAGTAAAAAATATTTGTTCCGATTTTGACCCATTATAGGTCCGGCATACTATGGTCTTATATACGTAGCTGTGTAGATAAACATTTTTATACCCTTCACCACGAGTGACAAGAGTAGACATATATAAGTTTGTCATTCCGTTTTAATTTCTACATTTTTCATTTGCGAACCCACAAAGTATATATATTGAAGATCGTTATAGATATCGGAGTCGATATAGCCACGTTAGTCTGCCTGTCTGTATGTTGAAATCAACTTTCCGTAGCTGTCATATAACTTACATACATGATTCATACATCAATATATCGGGAATTCTCCTGGCTCGGTTGCTATTTAAAATCGAGACAATCTGGATTACCAAGTTATTAATAATGACAATGTGGATATCCAATAATATATATTTTAAAGACTTTTGCAATGACGTATATAAGGTCAAAGTGAGTCGGACCTTTAATGAGTCAAAATCGGAAAAAATATTTATAATCCAGAATTTTTATTACCAACAAAATTTTTGTTTTAACATTTTTTTCACTAATAAATTTGAATTTTTTTTTTTTTTTAATTACAAAAAATAAAAATCATATTGTTACGAATTTGCAATAGCGATTTGAATTTAACAGTCTGTAACGACTGGCTGCAGCATTCATCATGTTTATAAACACGTCCATCAGTAGACTTATCAACAATGTTGATAGCATGCGGTTATTAGCATTGTTTGTAAGTATGGCAACACTAGATGTTTAAGCTGCTAACATTGACATCGAAAGCTCTAGAATTCGAACATACCAGTTTGTCCGTTAAGAGCATTGTAGAAGATTCCCGAAAAATTTAGAAACATTTTACTTAATTGAATTAAATATATTTCAAAGAAAATTCAGTTAATTAAATATTCATAAAAATATTTCTAATGATTAGAGGGCAATTTTGAAAAACATTTTCCTTAAATAACAAAATAATAATAGAGAATAAATAAAATTTCAACGACAAACTAAAACTATGGTTTAACTTACGTCAAACAAGTGCTAAAAATAAAAAATTAACAAAATAAAAATCTTAAAATTAAAAACAAAATTAAACACTGATTACAATACATCAAAACAACAAAAGGGTGTGTGTGCAAAACACAATATGTATAGGTAGTATACATGTGAGATTATTTTTTTGAGGGGGTGTAAAATCGAAATTTTTTTAACTTAAATCACTAGGGAAAAAATTGCGTTTTCTTTTGAAATTTTCTCCGAAAAACAAAAAAAAAAGCTATATTCGGATGTGCCGAATCTTATATACACTTCACCAAGGTATACTTTAAGAAAAATTTAAAATTTTGGTGTAATTTTTTTATATTGATGTAGCAAACATCAATATGACTATATCAACATCGCTATCTATAACGATCCAGAATATATATACTTAATGGGGTCACAAATGAAAAATGTAGAAATTACAAACGGAATGACAAACTTATACACATATGTCTACCCTTGCCACTCTTGGTGAAGGGTATAAAAATATAGAAAAGAAAGAAATTTTGTTGCCAATTATGTTGTTGGTATTTATTGTAAACAATCAATTGAAATTAATGTATGTTAAGGTTTCTCTGTATTGGAATATGTCAGTAGGTCTTTGATTTGTTCTGTGTACAGTATTTGTTCGTATTTGTAAACATCGTAATAATATTTTCTTGTATACATTATTATAATTTAGATTAAAAGCTTTCAACTAAAACAACCAAATTTATTTAAAATAAATGAAAACATTTCTGATGTTTTTGTTTTACTTTTTATGAATTTAAAGGTTTAAAGTGTAAACT
Source organism: Calliphora vomitoria (assembly GCA_942486065.2). Lineage (NCBI taxonomy): Eukaryota > Metazoa > Arthropoda > Insecta > Diptera > Calliphoridae > Calliphora > Calliphora vomitoria. The sequence continues at coordinate 59,057,400 of OW818029.2, forward strand.
GAAATAATTAAAACACACATTTGAATTTGAAATTTAAATGGATTTTAAACAGATATTAGGGAAATAACAGTAGAATATAAAAAATCATGTTTAAAGCTTTTAATAAATCGTTTGAAACACCGATAATATAAAAGTCCGATCTACATATATAAGAAGGTAGATTGAAGGAAAATAAAATATATTTAATTCAACATTGATTATGGTAGAAACTATATGACTTTCATACTCAAGAGATGGCGTTCATAAGAATTATTAAAAAAATAAACAAAAACAAGTAAGAGAGCTATATGCGGCTGTGCCGAATCTTATATACCCTTCACTAAATTATTCTTTAAAATAAAAAAAATTAAAAAAAAAAATTTTTAATTTTTTTTCTTAATTTTTAAAAAAAAAAATTTTTTTAAAGTTTTTTCCAATTTTAATTTTTTTTTTTAAATTTATTTGTGAAAAAAATTTATGACAAAAGAATGTTTTTTGTGACAAAAAAATTCGGGTTAAAAAATATTTTCCCGATTTCGACCCATTGTAGGTCCAACTTTGTATAGCCTTATATACAGTTGCAATGGACTTTGAAATATCTATTATTAGATATCCATATTGTCTATATTTATGATTTAGTAATCGAGATATAGATAAAAAATTAGGCCAAAAATAGAGGTTGCCTCGGATTTTTGCTCATATCTCCGTTATTTATGGACGGATTTTTCTGATTTTAAATAGGAAACTTCTCGAAAGCATGTCTGACAGAATTATTGAGGATTTGGAACCCGAAGATATCTGGGGTCTTCAGAAAATTGATTTCAACAGACAGACGGACATGGCTAAATCGACTCCGCTATCTATAAGGATTCAGAATATATATATTCTAAAGGGTCGGAAAATTATATTGTGGAAATTACAAACGGAATGACAAATTTATATATACCTTTCTCACGAAGGTGAAGGGTATAATCACAGATAACAGCATGTCGAATTATAATATAGAAAGAAAGTGCTTATGATTGTTTATGTTATGTTGTCTTCAAGCTGATGTAAAACACAACATTTGCAGAAATTCTCTAAAAATCATCAGAACCTTTCTTGTTTAAGGTTCATAATTAGAAAACTCTTAGCTTTTCCAAATATTTGGCGGTCGTAAAGTAGAAAAGTGGCAATTTATTATGGAAAAATATTCGATAAACCAACGTGTTTTAATCGTTAAAACATTTTATCAAAATCAATCATCGATTACTGTGACGATGAGAAAGTTACGTGAAATTTCTACAAAATAATATTAATGGTTACTTTTAAAAAAAATATTATAAGTACTTTTTAAAAATAGAAAAAGGTATTTTTTAAACAATTATTATAATATACGTACAAGGTAAAAAAGTATTTTTATAAAAGTACACAAAAACTATCTTTTCAAAAAGTATTAAAATATAAATACTTTTTAAACAAGGTTTAATGATACTTTTTCAAAATATTTTAAAAATTGTTTACAATATATTAAAACGTATTTTTTAAAAAAAAGTATTTAAATTTTTCAAATAGCATTAAAAAGTAATTTTGTTAAAAAAAAATTCAATAATATTTTTTTCAAAATGAATGTTAAAATGTATATCTTGAAAATAGTATTAAATGGTACATTTTAAAAAATATTTAAAGGTACTTTTTAAACATAGATTAAAAAGTACTTTTTGAAAAAGTATTAAAAGTACTTTTTAAAAAGGTACTTTTGTAAAAAAGGTTATTTCAAAAACTATTAAAAAATAATTGTTCAAACATAAAGTAAAAGGTACTTTTTGCCAAAAAAAAAAAAAATATATTAAAAGCCAGAATCAAGTTATAAATAAATTCTTCTAAGTTTGGTATCTTTCATTCATAGGATTTTAATTTAAAAAATGACAATGTTGTTTTTGTAATATTAAATGGTACTATTAAGTTACTTTTTTCAAAACATTTCAAAAAGGTACTTTTTTAAAAATGTATTAAAAGGCATCTTTTTTAACACTTTGAAAGCTTTTTTATTTTTTTTTTTTCATTTTTTCACAAAGGATATTTGAGTTTTCACTTTCAATTTTCTATTTAATATTTTGACATTTTTCAAAAACCACCCTACGATCATTACACCATAAAGATAACCTCAATCATATACATTTCCCCAATTACAACCGACTATGCCTTTTTGCAAATACATACAAAATTATTTTTTTATTTTGGCGTATCTGTAACTACAACAACAAATTAATTTTTTTAACAACGCAAATATTATAACTTTAGGTATTGTACTGTACACAGTATTTAAATATAATTGTATAAAGTACTAAAAATATATACATACATACATATGCATACAAATATGCATATAGTACATATTACACATGTGTATGTCTACTATTAATAAGTACTTAAACGCCAACTGTGCAAATATTCTACGAGTATGAATAAAAAAAAAAACATATTAAATACGTACGGAATAAAATACAACGTTTTAACAAGTATACAATGCGGTATGTATGAAAGTTTTGTTGAATTTTATTTTTTTGGCAACACCAAAAACAACTGAAAATAAGCGCCCACTTATTTGCATTGTTTATAACACAAACACTATCACATTTACACTCGACAAAAATGATAATAAAACCTGAGAAAAAAAATTAACCACAATAGTTAACAAATAATAGTATTGCTTTTAGTACTGTTGTTATTGTCGTTGTTGAAATTTTGAAATAAGGTAGGAAATGAAGGTTATCAATGAGATGTTTGGGGGTTAGTATAAAAAAAAAAATATTTTAAATAAATTTGCACGATTTTTTTTTTGTTGTTTAATGGTGTTTTAATAAAAGTAAATTTAAATGTTTATTTTCTGCAATTGATTTTGATATGTTTGTTATGTTATTCCCTGTGACAGTTGGTTTTGATGGGTAAAACAAGAAAAAAAAAACCTTGAAATGTTTAATATTCGTTACAGTGCATTGTAATATTTATCCTTTGCACGTTCCTGTTTAATTTGTAACCTTTAGTCATATAAATAAAAACTGAATCTCTTTTATTACATTTCGTTACCTTAATAAAGAAAGGCCCTAACTCGGTTTTTTTTTAAAAACCAGTTTTTCGATTATTTCAATAAATGGTCCGCTCACCTATAATATTTAGGGCCTTTCTATATTAAGGTAGCATAGAGTCAAATGTTGGTAAAAAAAAGTATGCAGGTTGTCAATAGTACTGAAATGTAGTTGCAGCTTGCCAAATAATATCTTGTCTAGCAAATATTTACTCAAAAAAGCGTAATCACTTTTTTTAGCACAAATTTGACGTTATTTTCTCTAACAAGTGTTATGTAAGATCAAATAAAAATTGGTCTTGAATATGGGGTTTAAAATATATATTAGTGGTTACGTATTTTTCCTAAAATATTTGCCCTACCTTAAGTTTTGACTGAGGAATTTTACTATAACTCAAAGAGTACTAAATTAAACGTACTAAATTAAACAAATTATCTAAGTTAATGCCTTTATTCAGAGATTTTACTGTACATTTATTATTCGACACCTTAAAATATTTGAAAAATTAAAACCTACACGTTTATGTGGTTTGCTGGGTTTTTTTGCATAACAGTTTGTTGGTTTTTTTTTTTTAATAAATAAATCTAGGGCCAAATTATGATTAAGTATGTAAATGTATGTTGTGTTTAAAAAAAAAAAAAAAAAAAAAAACTGTGGTTTAATTCGAAATAAAAACACTTTAAACGTGCATTTTTAAAATAGTATTTATTTATACATTAAAAATACTATTTCGAAAAAGTAATTTTTATAAAAAAAATAATTTTTTAATTTTAGAACTATAATACGATTTTCTAAAAAAATATTAAAAGGTACATGTAAAAAAAGTATTATAAGCTACTTTTTAAAAAAGTATTAAATTTTACAATTCTAAAAATTATTAAAAGGTACTTTTTTCAAAAAAATATTTTATTTTAAAATGTAAGTTTTTTAAAAGGAATTTTGAAAAAGTATTAAATGGTATATTACAAAAAAGTACTAAAAATTACTTTTATAATATAGTTGTAAAAGAAAATTTTTTTAAAAAGGTATAAGAATGTACTTATCTGTAAAAGTATTAAAAGGTACTTTTCTAAAGCATTGAATACTTTTGTAAAATAGTTTTAAAAAGTACTTTTATACAAATATAATAAAAAGGTACTTTCTTAAACAATTATTTAAATGTACTTTTCTAAAAAATAATAAAAAGTACTTTTGTTAAAAATTATTAGCTATAAAGGATTTTTATAAAAATTTTATCCTTCATTTTGCAACATCAATACAATATAAATTTATTCAAAGTATTGGCCATTGTTAGCTATGACTTTTTCGAGCCAAAAGAACTGCTCATCTCTTGAGGCGGAGAACGAATCAATCTAATATCGTATATTCTGTTCCAAAGTGAAGCGTATGCAAGAGAGAGCGTTCTACATCTACCGAAACAAATAGTATTCGGATGGGGTAAGTTCTGGACTCTAAGCAGGGGTGAGGTAAAACTACCTAGCCAAAACACCCAACAGCCGCATTTTTTGGGCGTTTTTCGGCCAATGCTCGCTTCAAACGAATCAGTTGTAACCTTCATGGAGTTATGCCTCCAATTATTGGTCTTGAAATCATCTCCTGCACGTTGAAACCGATTAAAGATATTTATAAGCTTTTGTGAGCAATATGTGTGCTTTAGCGGCATTTTTTTTTTTTTCAAATTAAAGAAGTAAAGCAAAACTTCTCGCATAAAACTCGACATTTTCTAAGGAAAAAAAAAAATTTTGATGTTTAAACTATAATGTTCAATAACTAAGTGCGAATAAATGACTGATATGTACTCTTCAAAATGACATATAAGTTATTAAAATTTTTCTAAAAAAGTTTTGAAAGATATTTTTCTAAAAAAAAGTATAAGATTACAAGGTACTTTTTTAAAAAAAGTATTTAAATGTACTTTAAAAAAATATAAAAAAAGTACTTTTCTTAAAAATTATTAAAAGTTACATATTAAAAATATATTTATTTGTCTTTTTTAATTAATAGCAAAGAAATACTTTTGTTTAATCAAAACTATAAACACCATACAACATTTAAAAAGTACTACTAATTGTATGTTTTTGAAAAATATATTAAAATAGGTGATTTTTGTAATGAAAAGGTACTGGTTGCTACAGTTTAATCCTAAGTAGAAGTAATGCTAAGGTATTTTTGAGTAAAATTTAATTGAAGGAACCTTATAATAAAATACTTTTTCCTAAAATTGGTACTTTTTGAAAAATTAAAAAATATTTTATTTTTTATTTTTTTTAGTTCAAAAATGTGCTTTGAAAAGACGTTTTTTCATTAATAAAACTTATAATTTGTGCTTTATGCTATAGAAACAGTTTTTTGAAAAATAATGTTTTCAAAAATTTTTGTATTATTAGGTGCTTTTTGCTAATTTTTAATTAATGTGAATTAAGGGCCGGGTTCACTAAATGCAAACGAACATTTTCTTTCTTATTTTATATTGAAAACAACAAATAAATTTGAATTTTTTTTGAAAATAAACAAGAAAATGTTCCTTCGAATTTAGTGAGCCAGGCCCTAAGATATTGTTTTTAAATATAAACAAAAATTTAATTATACTTTTTGAAAAAGTAGTTAAACCTAAAATTGGTACTTAAAACTACTCAAAAACTACTAAAATAATTTTTTTTTTCTCGAAAAATTTTATTTTTTTTTAAATTATTGAATGATGGATCTTTAAATTTTTGAGATTGTCAACAATTAAGCGAAAGTTCCTATCAGTTATCTTGGCTTTTACCAATTGTGAAAAGTTCTAAAATTCTCAATATTTTGAAATGAAAGAACTCAATTGCTTAGTTATCAATATTTGTAAATTAAAATAACTAAAATAAATTCTTTAGTTCTTTCTAAAAGTCCTATATTTCTAAAGACAAGACTGAATAATAACTAAATTGGAAATGCTTTTTACGTTTAGCCTACGCTCGGCATTTAAGTATGTAATATTTTAACCAACAATATAATCAAATTGTGTTTTTTAAAGCAAATTAAAAACTGTAACAGTTCTAAATTTTATATTTGCATTAAAATCGAAAATGGATTATATTGATGGTTAAGATGTTTTTGCTGTTAAGGGTCAGAAATACTAAAAAACCCCACAAAATTTAGCCCACATTATTTTGTTTAGTTGACCTTTTTTAAGGTCATATTAACTGATCATTTGCCTTTAGGGTATTTCATGTGAATACATACGAACATAAACTATTTGTAAATAAAGAAAGGCTAGGGAACTTATGATTGTATATAAATTTGCTCGAAAATATTAAGCCAAACGAGTAGCAGAGTTTGAATGTGGCTTATGACTGTGTCATATATTTTATATTTTGTTTGTATGAGCAACCCACACATTTACTCTACACAAATAAATGACATGAGTTTAACGCCAAAAAAATATTTAAAAAAAAAAAAAAAAATAACAACAAAAATAATTTTTTGCGATTTTTTTCTTTAGGTTGTCATAGCAAAATAACAACAGCAACAACAGTAATAAAAACAATTTTAAATGCGAATATCTTTCAGTACATGTGTATCTATCTAATGATACACATTGGGGAAGCAGCTTAAGTGGATTGTTTTTTCATTCGTTTGTTTGTTTGTTTTGCTTTTTTTTTAAGACTAAAGATCGAAATAAATTTAGGTCAACAAAATGAAATGAAAATGACAAATACTAAATATTATATAGTATAGTATAGATATGTACGTATTTTATAAGTTAATTTGGTTATGGTTAAATTATTTACATATTTGAATGATTAAAAATTTACTTAGTGATAAATAAAACTAAAATTTTACATTTTTAAAACTTGCTTTTTGCTTTATAATTTATAATAAAAAATTACTGTATAATCCCTGTAAATTTGCGATATATTTATTTGTATACAATATATGTATATTTCTTTTTATCAAAATTACTGTTTGTGTGCAAAGTACTGGACCAATTTTGGTGTTTTCTTTTTTTTTTATTGTGTTATGAATTTTTTAAGCAAAATGTGCCACCACAACAACCTCTTAAAAGTGTGTGTCTAAATGTTTATTTTTCAGTTTAGACGAAATATTTATTGTATATACCTACTTATATATATTTATTTTTTATCAAATGTCTTTGAAATGTGATTGCCGGTAAGCAAAAATAGCAAAATATATTTAAAAATAGACTTTGAGAACTATTTGGAGACAAACAAGATTTTTATTTTTTTATTAATAAATTTTAGAACGGAGACATTTAACTCATAAAAACTAGCTAAATAGAAAAACAAAATGTTTGAACTAAATTATAGCGTAGTAGATATATTGCAAATCTAAAATAAATAATGTGACAATTTTGTCATGCGTCCTAATTGCCAGCCAATAAATAAATGCTTTCTTTCATTTCTTATTTAAGAAAGCATGATGAAATCAAATTATTCAATTGTATTAAATGATGGACCGAAAAAACACCAGACTATTTTGTCATGACATTGTAAAATAATAATTGCTGCTACTGGAAAAAAGTTTCCATAAAAATTATAAAGGAGAACATATATTTTAGGGAAATTAACATTTTAAGCATGTTGTTTGTTTGCAATAGGCGCATTAGAATGTCAACGTAGACAACCTCCGCTCTTATACTGCTCTTATACGCAGAGAAAAACTATAGTTGTGCATGTTTATGGTAACCATTTCATAATTTTTAAAAGTTTTTTAATAATATTATAGTCACAGTAACTATTTACATGATTGTGGTAACCATAATATGGTTAAATTACGATTCACCTGATTTTATTAATCATATATATGGTTACAGTAAACAAATATATGTTTGTAACAACCATTACTGTGACTATAATATTGTTAAAAAACTTTTAAAAATTATGAAATGGTTACCGTAAACATGCACAACTATATTTTTTCTCTGCGTGTAGAAATCTAAAGCAATTTGGTTCAATGTCGACTTTTTGTTAACTTCACTTACACTACCAAATGATCAGCTATAATTTAACCCATATCCTGTACTTTTTTATTTCTGTTTATAGTTTTAATACTCATGGCATGTAATCGGAATGATTCTTCCAAATAAATTTATTTCAACCCGAACCTTTGTTTGAATATTTAATTCTATTTGAACGCTTTGCTCAAAAGAAGAAATTTCCACTTTTAATTTTACCCAATTCTTCCAAATAAATTCTAGTTTGGCGTAAGACAGAAACCTCATATAAGTACTTGCAAGTATATAGGGGTAAAGACAGATGGCAAAATTCATAAATGTGTCATAATTTTCTAGTTTTTATGGTGCTTATGTACTGTTTGAATGGACAATGTCCTCGAAATGTAACTAATTTTTTATCTATCTGTCGCTAGCTCGTCTTTTGTTCCTATCAGACTTCTTGTCAATTCGCATTTTTTTAAAATATTTGCAAACTCATTGTTAATTTAAATTATGTCCGGCCTTAACGATTATTCCATAAAGTCTTCAACAATTCACCATGCGAACGATGTATGCCAGCCAAAGAAATAAGTTCTGATCAACGTGTGGCCAGAAGAAAAATTCATAATATTCTGTCTATCGCATCAACTTGACGATATATTGGAATCTAAAATAGATCCAACTTCTTCCGAAATCAGTTTCTTCTTCCAAATCAGATTGCTACGATTTGTCAAAAAACTTCAATATAAAATAGAACCAAAACTTCTGATGCTTTCAAGAAGCTTCCTTTTTACAGAATTGATCAAATCTAAATTAGTTTAATTAATAATGCATACATTGATTTGATTGTATTATGCAGAGCTACGAGCTTGAACTGGCTATTAACTGAAAGAGAATCTGCCAGTTAACTCCTGTCAAAATTTGAACAAGATTTGTGTTAGACAGCCACTTGAGGAGAAATTAAAAGAAAGTGAATTTCGTCTGCTCATTAAGCATTATTTCTTGCGGAAAAAAGCCATCACTCAAATAAAGGCTAAGCTTAATAAATAATATGGGAACTCAGCGCTACCAATTTCATTGTTAAAAAAGTTGTTCCCTCTTCTGCGCTATTTACCGAATTCAGACCCGAGTGACTATTTCTTGTTTCCAAACCTGAAGAAATGTCTCGGCGGAAACAGATTTGACTCCAACGATGTAATCATCTCGCAAAAAAATAATCATTTTGATGACCTCGACAAATCGGAGAAACATTAAATAAAGTGCATAGAGTTCAAAGGAGACTATGTAGAACAATGGTGCCCAACCCTTATACACTTGGTGGTCATTTGTTTTTGTAAATGCTCTTAGCTATAGGCTGTGTGTTTCAATACTCAATAGACCACTCAGCACTAGCAATATGAAATACACCAACAACTTTGCCTTGTTAGTTTTTTTGCCGTTCTTCACTGTATACACGCAAGTGAAAAGCAACAATACTTTCGTATGCTTTGCTGGTAAACATTGGCGATCATCAATGTAGATTTTGTTTGTGTTTATCGTATGGTATCGTTTAAAAAAGTGTGTATTTTTTTCGTTGTTCTTTGTATGTTTAGTTTTTACAACAAAAAATATTGAATAAAAATTAGTTTTTCTTTTAATGTATTGGTGTTTGCTCTTCCATAAAGAACTTTTGGGCACTCCTGATGTAGAAAAAAAAAATAATTTTTTATCCAAAAACCTAGATTTCATTCAAAAAACCACAAACTTTTTGACCCACCCTCGTATATTTGAAAAATATTTGCTAAATAAATAATTGTACATGATTATCAAAAAATAAGAAAATAAGTAAATGCTGCATTGAATTTCAAAATATCCACACGGCGTATGATGAACAATTATTGCAGTGTAATGCAATTTTAAATCCATAACACTCATACGCTTAGTTAGCAATCAACTACAACACCAATTCTCAACAATAAATTCTTAATATAGACAGACTAAAAAACCAATAAATCAAACAATCTTAGATAAAATAACAAATACTTATGACAATTTAAACAGACAGACCAAGAAAAGAAGAAAAAAAAAAAAAAACAGCAAGAAAACAAGACTAGACATACAAATGGCATTAAATCAAAATGATGTGCAATCAACGTGTTAATATAATTATATATTTTAGATTTCAAAAAATACTAATACCGCAGAAAGAAGCAAAAAATGCATATACATACATATGTATGTAAATAATTTAAAGCAAATTAAAATAATTTATTACAAGGCAGAAACTAACACTTAAATACACAAAAACAGACGCACACACACATACACACACACTCTCAAAACAAAAGTTGCATGCAACACAACAGCAATAATAACAACAACAACGGCAACGTCAAACAAGTGACAATTGCATTATTATAGTAAGCCAATTTGCAAAGGCATGCAGCGGCACAAGTAGCCGTTTGTATTAACACAGCCAACAACAACAACAATGTCTTGTTTATTACATATAGCAAATTGTTGACCCACTCAGTTATGTCGGCAGCTTTTCATTTTCCGCAAACATAAAACATATTGCCAGCATAGAGCTGCTTAAATAAATAAATAAATAAATAAATACGCATACAACAGCAGCAGCAGTTGTAGTAGTAGTTTGCTGATGATATTAAACATTTGCCATCTTACGCACATTTCTACATAAATACCCACCCATACTTAGCAGTATTTTGTTCTTCTTTCTAAGAAAATACTTAGGATTTAAATACATGCATATGTACCTCTTATACATTATTATTTGTATTAAACATGCATCACATTTGTACATTTCCTTTTTTAATTTCTCCCTCTCTGACGCCCATTTAGACACTCTTCTCATACTGCTTAACCATAGCACAACATAAAATCGACTAGTGAATGCATTGCTTATGGTGTATTTAATGTAAAATGTTTTAGAATACAAAAGAAAACTGATTTTAACCCAGGCAAGAGCGAATAAAAAACTTAATTTAAAAAAAATCAAATGTTTTACATTGCTTGGAAATAGTAACTGCTTACACAGGCCAACAAATAAAGAAAACAATTTTGGTGCCGAGATATCGTTAGTGGTTTTGTATTAGGTTTGCATTGGTAACACCATTAATGTTGTTAATTTTGTTTTACTACCTTCATTTATCAATATTGGCTGTCATAAGAAAATTCGTGTGCCCGTAATCTTATATGTAGAATTCTATAAATAAATTGATTTTGACAATATGCTCTCATCATGTAAAAGTTGTCGCAATGACCGACATGTATTTTGTGAATACACAGTCAAAAAGTTTAGAAACCTTATAACAGACTTAGTGAGAAAAACGTATTTCAATTACATACTTTAAGCTGGAGATTGAGACCCTGAATAAGCCGTGTGTGGGTTCCAATTATTGTGTGTAAAGTATGTAATCATTCGAAGTTTGGTGTACCTATGATTTGGAAAGAACCAGAAAAAACACATTGATGACTGCTATTTTTGTGTTGTTGAATTCTATAAGGAAAATAACATAAATACATGATTTACCATCTGCTGAAATTCCTCTACTGTACTCAGGTGACGTACTATTTCCTACGAATCAACATCTAGTAGATTTGTCAGACACGGAGATGGTGAAAGTTTCAAACCAACAGTATGGGACAATAAAAAATTTGTCTGATATAAGTGTTATATGGGGCGTCGCCACAAAAGTTGGTAGGACCGATAATGGTTATTTTCAATACCAAACAAACCTTATAAACAGAAAGAATGTGAGGAGAGTTACTGTAACCATTTCAAATTTGTGCATGGTTACTGTAACAATTTCAAAATTTTTAACAATATTATAGTCACAGTAACTATATATGTGATTGTGGTAAGAATAATATGGTTAATTTATGATTCACATGAATATTTCAACCATATATGTGGTTACAGTAACCATGTATATGTTTGTGACAACTATATATATGATGAATAATTTTATCATAATATGTTGTTCTCAGATTATGATATGAGAGCATCATAATATGGTAACTCCTTCATCATATAAATGGTTGTCACAAACATATACATGGTTACTGTAACAATGTAACAATATATATGGTTGAAATATTCATGTGAATCATAAATTAACCATATTATTGTTACCACAATCATATATATAGTTACTGTGACTATAATATTGTTAAACATTTTGAAATTGTTACAGTAACCATGCACAAATTTGAAATGGTTACAGTAACAATGTACAACTATATTTTTTTTCTGCGTGTAGCTTTTTTCGTTTGGGCCCAATCGTGTTTTCAACAGACAGATAGTCAAACAGACGGACGGACATAGCTACATTATCCTAGAATTTTATAAGGGCCCAGAATATAATATTGTGGGTATGCGAGGGTATACACATTTTCAAAAGAAAAATAACAAAACAACCATTTAAATACTATTTGAAATTTGTTTTATGATACGATATTCAAAATAATAGTCAACTTAATGCCTTTAAAATTTACTTTTCGATTTTTGAAGTTAGGCTGTTTATGTTTAAATAAGTATGACACAAATACCCCGGTTTGCGTCGTTTCGAAGTTTCATCTTTCTAAAATTTCTGTGATTTCGAAGTTGCGCCGTTTTTGTTTCAGTTTGCGTCGCATGGCTTCGAAGCTACGTCGCTAGTGCTTCGATTTGGGGGGTGTTTTTTATTGAAAAATCTTTTTTTCAGCTAAAATTATGAACTTGGAACCAATTAAATGAAAATCAATACAAATGTATGGAAAATCGTGCTTCGGTTTGCGACCTGTTTCTGCAGGCCCAATTAGCGTCACAAACCGGGGTATTGGTGATAATAAAATCATTTTATCATAAATTTAGTAGACTTTTGGTTGAATGTTAAACAAAAAATTTTAATTATACCCTTCACCTTCGTGAGAAGAGTATATATAAATTTGTCATTCCGTTTGTAATTTCCACAATATAATTTTCCGACCCTATAAAGTATATATATTCTGGATCCTTATAGATAGCGGAGTCGATTTAGCCATGTCTGTCTGTCTGTCTGTCTGTCTGTCTGTCTGTCTGTCTGTCTGTCTGTCTGTCTGTCTGTCTGTCTGTCTGTCTGTCTGTCTGTCTGTCTGTCTGTCTGTCTGTCTGTCTGTCTGTCTGTCTGTCTGTCTGTCTGTCTGTCTGTCTGTCTGTCTGTCTGTCTGTCTGTCTGTCTGTCTGTCTGTCTGTCTGTCTGTCTGTCTGTCTGTCTGTCTGTCTGTCTGTCTGTCTGTCTGTCTGTCTGTCTGTCTGTCTGTCTGTCTGTCTGTCTGTCTGTCTGTCTGTCTGTCTGTCCGTCTGTCTGTCTGTTGAAATCAATTTTCTGAAGACCCCAGATATCTTCGGGATCCAAATCTTGAATAATTCTGTCAGACATGCTTTCGAGAAGTTTGCTATTTAAAATCAGCAAAATCGGTCCACAAATGGCTGAGATATAAGGAAAAAACCAGGACAACCTCGATTTTTTACCTATTTTTTTACCTATATCTGGATTACTAAGTCATTAATATAGACAATATGGATATCTAATGATAGATAATTCAAAGACCTTTGCAACGACGTATATAAGACCATAGTAAGTTGGACCTACAATGGGTCAAAATCGGGAAAAAAATTTTGAACCCGAATTTTTTTTCACCAAAAGTTTTTTTGGCTAAATATTAAAAAAAAAAAAAATTTTAAATTTAAAAAAAAGTTTTTTAAATTTAAAAAAAATAAAAAAAATTAAAAAAAAAAAAAATCGAAAAAATTTTTTTTTTTCAAAAAATTAAAAAAAACAACTGGAAAAAAAATAAATTTTGTTTACCTAAAAATATTTAAAATTTTTATTTTGAAGTATAGTTTGGTGAAGGGTATATAAGATTCGGCCCAGCCGAATATATCTCTCTTACTTGTTTTAAAATTTATTTTATGATATAAAAAAAAATTAAATTTCAAAATTGCAATTTTTGAAAAATATCAAAATGTTTTCGTTTAAATATTATGAAATCGGCTCAACATAAATTTTGTCGATTTTAAAAGAATTTTTGTTGAATTTAAACAATTCAAAATAAAGTTCGAATTTTCGAACATATGTAATATAATAAAGATGAACAATTTAGATATAAATTAGTCTAAATTTTTATTTTTTTTATACACTAATACCCCGGTTTGCGTCGCTAAAGAATTTTTGTTGAATTTAAACAATTCAAAATAAAGTTCGAATTTTCGACTATATGTAACATAATAAATATGAACAATTTAGATATAAATTAGTCAAAATTTTTATTTTTTTTATGTATATTTATACACTACTACCCCGGTTTGCGTCGCTAACTTCGAAGAAATGCGACCGACGCAAACTGAAACAAAAACGGCGCAACTTCGAAATCACATAAATTTTAAAAAGACGCAACTTCGAAGCAACGCAAACCGTGGTATTAGTGTATGTCAAAATTTAAAATATTTTTTTTTAATTTTTTTTTTTTACCAAATTTCAAAATTTTAATTTTAATTAAATTTTATTTAAAAAATATTTCTATATAGGTTTTAAAAATAAATTAGAAATTGACAAGATATAAATCCTAGAATATTTCATAATGGATATTTTTAAAAATTATAAAATAATTGCATAAAATTGAATTGAATTCCGAAATTCTAAATTATACTCGAATAAAAATTTTATAAAATGGGTCAAAAATTTAAATTGTAAAACATTAAATTGTCATATTAGTCTAAAATATGAATTAAAAAATAATGAAATTTCAAATTCAAAAAATTATTTAAAAATTTTGTGATTTTCATTTTCAAAGTTTTAAAATTGTTTTTCCGTATCTGAATCAGGCCCTATAATTTTGTATGTGTTATTTCCGAAATTAAACACCTAATTCAGAAACACGGCGGGAAAACAATTTTAAATTTTATGTATGAAACTCACTCAGTTTTCAAATAATTTTTTAGTGATTCTCATACAAAAATTTTTAAATTGTTTTCTGAATCAGGCCTTAAGATGAAATTCAAAATCTTTAGAAATACAAATTTCGAAATTAATTAACTTGAAATATTTTATATTTGTGTTAGAAAAATTGGTAATTTAAATTGAATTTCGAACATAAATTAATTAAATTGTATAAAGCAATAATAATCCCTACATAATTAAACATTCTTCAATTACGATATTAAAATTTTAGTTTACATACTTTGTAGAAAAAACCTGGCAACTTTCGTAAAACAAGGGTTAATTATAATAAAAATATAAGTGCGAGTAGAATCATAGAGTACATGTAGTATGACACTGTTAATTGGTACTATGATGTATTTGTATATTTTTAATTTGATTGTTTGTTTTATTTAAATATTTCTATGCCTGCAGTATATGCGGTACATATGTAAATGTAGTATGTATTGCTGTTTACTATAAAGTGCTAATTATCATTTTAGTTTAAATGACAAAATGTCTGTGACGTTAGACGTTTTAAAAATATACATTTGTATTTATAACAAAAAAAAAAAATAAAAAAAAGTTTATAAAACTTATAATGTGTTTGTTGCTAAAAGTTGTGGTTTGATACAAAAATATTTTTCTGTGGTATAATTTTCTTTATTTTTTCTTTTAATACCTTTTAATTAAATTATTTTTTGAGATTTTTTTTTATGCTAAATAAGATGTAGGCGTGTGAAATTAATATATAATTTTTAATTACAAACTGTAACAGTGAGAAAAACTATCTGTCATGTGACAGACAATTTAAATATAGAATAGCAGGAAATTTAATGTAAATGCAGTAAAGTTTTGTTTTCTGTTCTAAGAACATAGTTCGGCACTAAGGTTTTGTTTAGAAATTAATTTTATTTGTTTTGAAATGTTTTGAAATGTTTTGTTAGTTTTTTTTTTTGTTTTTTTTTATCAGTTGCAAATATTTTGATTTTTGAACTTTAAATTGTTGGTGAAATTTTTCCATTAATTCCCACAGCGCACACGATAAGATCTTCACTCTCCCTTTTCACCCCCACTCGCTCATACTGTCTTTACGATAAGCTACCCCGAAAAACTACACGTGTGGTCAAATGTGTCGTTTTAATTGTAAACGATATTTCGTTTTTTTGTTTTTTTTTATTTTACTAAACTTTTAATCTCTATAAAAATAAGCAATTTTTTTATTATTTTTAAAACAATTCTTCTTTTTTTAAAAAATGGGTGTGTTTGAAATTAAAGTTAAGTGATTAACAAAAATGGGAGAATGTATAAATTTGGTGCTAAATCATAATCCAGAGAAAACCAGAACATTTTTCTATACGAAATGTATTCTTATCGTTTATATATATATGTATATTTTATGAAACTGCTACCACATTTGTTTAACTATTGTTTTATTAATTTTGCTAATTTTCTATTTAAACTTTGACTAATTATTATTGTTTACGTTTACAAAATACTTACTATCTGTAGTGGATTTTGTACTTATAGTATAGTTCATTTAAATTTATTAAATAATTTCACTTTCAATTATAAACAAACAATTGAAAGTGGTATTTATACCCTACACCAACATAATAATCTAACACCCGATCGACTCAGAATCGCTTTATGTCTGAGAACGATGTCCGTCCGTCCGTCTGGCTGGCTGACTCACTATTAAACTAGTGCGCAACGTACAGCTTGCAATTTCGAAAATATTTAAACAAGATTTGCCTATTGAAACTGTTAAAAATCGATCCATTAATTCACCTAGGTCCATTATTTCATTGGTTTTTAATTGATATCCACAGTTATTTTTCCACAAATAAAGCATGTCTAAAAATAGCTCCCATGCAAGGTCCATTTCTGAAAATTACTTTAACGAGCAAAAAACTCTTAAAAATATTAGTAACCAGAAAAAATTCAACACAACTAAGTCTAATATAGAAAGAAATCACGCGACCAAATTTCATGTCGATCGGTTTATAATTATTGAAATTTTAATCGAATAATGATTGGCTCATACTCAGTGTAGGGTAGGGTATTTTATGGTCGGGCTTGACCGACCATACTTTTTTACTTGTTTTTTTATATATATAATCTACAGATAAGAATTTCTAAAGTAATAAAGTAATAATATTATATGTAATTGAAAAATATTATTTTACAATAACATATTAATAAGGAAAATAACTTTCAATATAAATAAAAAAACTTAAAATAAGGAACGACAACTAAAAAACATTTTGAGATTGTTCTAAGAGATTTCAAATAAAGTTCGAAATATTAAATTTTTTCTAATAAGTTAAACATTTAAAAATGTTTACTTAATTTCGATATTCGAACTAAGTAATAAAGGAAAATAAATACAACAATAAATACATATTTGGTCAATTCATAAGGCCTCCTATCATGTCATATTGTCACAATGTCCTAATATTTCACGACTGGGCGGCTGGGCTTAACCGACTCTTAGGCATTCGGTGTAGATCTCTTCTGGTTGGTTACGATAACACAATAAACATAGGATACAGAGTAGCATAATTTTATGACAATTTTCTTGCCTTTCAAGCAAAGGCAGTCATAACCATTGTGAAATTTTAGGACAATATGACTATATGAGACCTTGTAAATTGACCATTTGTAAATTAAAAATCTTCAAATTTTCAAACATTTGATAATTCTTTCAGCATATTATTGATTTTTAATTAAAAATTCTGATTTTCATTCTGAAACCAAAATTAATTGGATGATCACTACTCATTGCTGTGCATTGTTTACCCCGCATTTACACATATTATCGAAAATGTCGAAAAATACATCGAAATGCCTAGAAGTTTCGTGAGTGTTTACACCTGCAAGTAAAAGTTAATTTTGCAAATGTTAGCAATGGAGAATGATTCGCCAAAAAGCCACAAATATAAGAAAATTACAGTGAATTAAATAAATAAACCTTTGTACAATCAGCATTTGCTATTTTTAAGTTCATTTGCGGCTTGAAACTAAATTTTGTTATTTTAATTAAATACAATAAAGTGTTATAATAATATTCAAATACAAACAAACATTTCAAGGAAAAATGTTTGTGTTAACAATTTTGTTTATAAAAACTTATTAAATTTGTGTGTTTTTTTTAAGGAAAATGATACGCCTTAATGGCCATTTGTACTAATTTCTTTTTGAAATCAATTTTCTGATGACCCCAAATCTTCAATAATTCTGTCAGACATGCTTTCGAGAAGTTCAGAAGATCAGCAAAATCCGTCCATAAATAACGGAGATATGAGCAAAAATCCGAGACAACCTCTGAAAATTTCATCAAAAAAAGACAATTTATTGCATGCTTTGACAAAAAAACAACAAAACGTATGTTTGGATGTGTGTTGGTTTCATTGCTTTGAGAAGAATTTTTTTTTTTTGGTGTTTCGTTTTGCGTTGTTGTTTTTATACCCTTCACCTTCGTTAGAAGGGTATATATAGGATTATCATTTCGTTTGTAACTTCTACAATATAATCTGTTCGTCAGCAATTAAATGTAAAATTTTTAAAAATTTTCTTGATATATTTAGGATGCTATACGCTGCAAATGGGCAATTAATGCATCCACAACAAAGGTGAAGGGTATACAAGATTCGGTATAGCCGAATATAGCACTCTTACTTGTTTAAAATAAGTTTTAAAATTAATAAAACACCAGATTTATAGTAACAGGCTCTGGAATATATTTTTATTAGAATTTTTCGAATGTAATTTTTAAAAAATTTTAAAATTTCTAATTTTATTCCAAATCAAAAAAAAAAAAAGAGAAAGATTAAAAGGAAAAAAGTTATTAGTTCCACAACTAGTTCTAGAACACATGCATACCTATAGCCAAAACTCGTTCTTGTTAGGAGTTAAGATCAATGATTCTTGTTTGAAATTAGTTCTAAAGAAGCATTACAGAGCTATCACACGTTATTTAAAAATGTTCTCGAACCAGTTCATTAATTAATAATTTCAGTTTGAAAGGGTTATTTACCCTGGGGCTAGTTTTAGAAAAGCTTTAGAAAGCAAACACATTATTAATAACAGTTAGTGATTGTTCGAAATTGTCACGTTAGGAACTAAGCAAACCAGGAATATTTACAAAATTAGCCTTAGAAGACTTTTGTTACTTATTTCAAATACATTTAAGAATTTAAGAATTAAATATTCTCACTAAACTGTTTGACATGATTAAAAAGATCAACCTAATTAACAATTCTTTAGAAAATTATTGAAATATTATTCAACTTTAACAAACTGTATAGATCCACGCGCGTTTAAATTTAGTAAATAGGTATAAACAGTTTTGAATAGTGATAGTTAGAAACATTTCATAATTTTTTAAAATGAATTTATTATCTATCTTGATGTTAGGTTGATTTGAATAAAACTTATTTAAGTAGTTATACATATTTATTTATTTATTACTAACCTTTGAGAAAGAAAATAATTTGTTAAAAATTGTAATCCAAAATTCGGCTGAATTTTTGCGGTTTTTTTGTATTAATTCTCTGCAGGCAAAGAAGTAACAATTATAATCCAATAAATTATGGCAACAGTAATCCAGTGGTTGAAGAGTAGTTTTTGTTTAATTTCCGTTAAAATTTTGAATATTTTTTAAAAATTAAAATTTTCTTGTTTGAAATTTCAAATTTTTTTGTAACTTTTTTTCTTCCAATTAAAAAATTGTTAAGAACCCAATTATTTAAATGACAACACACAGCACCAACGATATATTTTTTTTTTATAAAATCGTTTGAAAATGTTACACCATTAACTTTAAACGGCACATGTTTGTTCCACGCGTTTATTTTTTTGTTGGGAGAGCAGGGATTAATTTTTTTTTAGAATACTTTTTTTTTAATAAAAATATTTTTTTTTGAGTAAGGTTTTCAATGGTTTGTTTAATAAAATAAAAAAAATTTGAATGTTAAAATTTCTTTTTTTTTTAATTTTGTTTATTTGTTTGATTTAATTTATAATAAGGCACTTGATTTTTGTTTTTATTTTTATTTTTAATTTCTGTTATGTTGCAATAGATAGGTATTTTTTTTAAAATAAATTTTGTTTTTTATTTATATACCTATGTAGGTAATTAGCTATAGAAAGACACACAAATTATTAATATGTAATTATAAGTAGGTAGGTATGACACATTTATTTTGTTTGATTTTCTTTTAATAGGTATTTATTTTTATTTTAAAATTTCTAATTATTTTTGATTTTATTAGCTAGGTATTTAGAGTGATTTGTAAAATTTGTTTGTGTGTGCTTTTTAAAAAATTAATTTTTTTATTTGTTGGTTCCAACCGTTTCCGAATTTTTTTGTTTTTCTATGTTAAGCGTTATATTACAAATATGTAACTAATGCTTTTATGATCAACTTAATGTTGCGAACCACCAACCAACTACACCAAAAATTATTTCAGCTTTTTTTTACTTTAGTATTAGAGAGTAAAAAAAAAAAAAAAAATAGCAGAAAAGAGAGAATCGCACATTTAAACACACATAGATGCATACATATATACACACACACTAACACACTACTCCTCTACGATCGTTTTGCAAAATTTTAGTTTTTAGCTGCTACTGCGACCGATTTTAGTAGGTCTGCCTCAATAAGAAAATTTTTACGAATTTCCTACATTAAACATATGGTTTCGATTCTTTACACACATATATACATACATATGTACATACATTTATAAATTCATCAGAGAGTATATGAAAAAGTGTAAAAAACACACTAGCACAAATTCGCACATTTAGTTTTTTTGGATGGGATGTGAGAGTGTGCATAAATACAATAACAAAAAATACTAGCCACTTAAAGATTTTGCAAAAATAGAAGACCGATCACCACAAGTTAATAGAAGAAGACACCTCAAAGTAATAAAGAGAAAAAGAATACAAGCAAACAAACCAACAAAAAACGCAAATATTTCTCTTACATTTGTATATGAAAAAAAAACAAGCGCGCGTTTTGAGGCGTTGCGTCGTAACGTCACGACCTACCGACCGACTAACAGCAGCAATACGAACCAAATTGCCAAAAACCTTGATACCGATCACCAAAAAGTACAACAAATATACAAACAAATCAACAACAACTAAATTGGAAATAAACACAAAAACACACACACACACACTTAAACAAATATGCTGCTCACACAAAATTTTTGGCGAGCTTAATTTTTTTTAATAAAGTAAATAAATTCAAGTGATTGTGTGTGTGTATGTGTGTTTACATATTTTTTTTTTTTTTAACTTTTTGCAGAGAGTATATACATATGGCGTTAATGATAACGTCGCTGAACGTTGACGTCAACGCTTTAAAGGCAAACCCACCAAAGTAAAAAACAAATATTCGCCAACGAAAAATAGAAGTAAAAAGATCAACAACAAACAGCACTACATATACAAAAACCAAAGCAACAACATAATTTTGCTCAATTACCAACCAAACACACAACACAATCTATTTATGATAAATAGTATCACCATTTATTATTATTACAATAAGAATAAACACACTCCAACCATATAAGAGATAGAAGCCACTCAAACAAAATTCAATACAAAACCAAAACCAAACCAAAAAAGAGCACCATCGAAAAGGGAATAAATAAATAAACAAACAAAACAACAGCCAGAGAAAAAGCTGTGCGAAAAAATTTGCAAACACACAGCAGCAAAACAAAAGCACAACAAACTTTGTTTTTGTTTGTGTTATTATTATTATAAAATAGAAACGTTAGCGTCAATGTTTCGCAGCAGCAGTGCTGCCTATATCAAATGCTCTTTTAATACTTAGTGCATGTGTGTGTCGTTTATGTTACGTTTTTTTTTTTTTTTTTTGTTGGTAAATCATTAAAACAAAAAACCCTGACTTGAAACAAAAAATTAAAACACACTTTTAGAATGCGTTAAAGATGACGTTGTTAAACTAAAAATAAGAAACAGCAACAAGAATAATAATAACAACAACAAAGACAAAGACAAGATTGAAACAAGCTCAAACAAGATTTCAGTAAATTTATTTTAAAACATGAGGGTTATTAGTTAGTTAGTTTTATTATTATAATTGTTGCTGTAGCTAAGTATGTAGGTACATATTTATTTTGTTTTTTTTTGCATAGGAAAATTTTAGTGTTTTTAATTAAAGAATACAATTTTAATTTTGCAAAGTGAATAAACACAAACAACAAAAATATCTAGTAAATACTATTTGTACAATAACAAAACGGTTTAAAAACAATTGTTTAAATATTTGTAAGAAAGTTATAAAAAAACAACTAGTACTTCTACATACATATGTATATGTACATATCGTTACCTAAAATACAAAAGAGCCTATCACATAACTTTTTAAAATATTACAGGAGAGACAAAAAACTTAATAAAATGAAAAGTGTGCCTTGATACGCTGTACACACAATATCCATTAAAAACGCAATTTTGAATTTGTTGGTTGTTACGCCCTTTTGCATTTCAGGTGACGATGGGTCGATTTGTATGGACGATCAAAAAGTAAAAAATCGTATAGCAGAATCGCATTCTACGGAAAATTCTAAGAAAGTTTCCTCAAGAAACCATAGGTCTAAAATCAAATCCCATCTTGCGCATTTCGTCTTTTATCCAATAAAAAAAAACTATTAAAAAAAAAAATAATACTGAAATATCATTGGAAGAAATACGAAATGCGCAAGATAGGATTTGAATTTAGACCTATGGTTTCTTGAGGAAACTTTCTTAGAATTTTCCGTAGAATACGTTTCTGCTATACGATTTTTCGTGAAGAAAATTGACCCACCCTAATGTACATGCATACATATATTATAGTATTAAAGGAAATTGACTTATTCTGATTGAGAAATTAAAACTAAATTAAAGGAATTTTTCCCTTAGAAAATGTTTACTTGTTGCCAGTTTTATTTTTACAAAATCTGTGTATGAAAAGCGGCAGGATTTTTAAACTTATTCGGGACAAAAACACAAAGATAAAATCTGTAAATTTCTTAACTTAAATAAAGAAAAATTAAAACTAAACTTAATTTGTTTAAAACAATACAAATTATTGAATTGTAATATGTACATAACTTCTCATCAGTCCAGTAGCAAAATCACATACTCAAGGCCGGTAGATTAAAAAGAAGTAAAGTTCTTAAACTGCCCTATTTAGAAAAAAAAAAAAGTTCATTCGAAACATTTTTGTACAAAATATCGAGCGAAATAAGGGTATATTTTACGGGATATAAAACGGAAGTGAGGTACATTTAAAAATATGCAAACATTTGCGAATCATAAGAAGCGTATTTTTTTTTAATTTAATTTCTAACTCTAAACTAAATATTTTTCCTTTACAATCCATCATAATTAAAAACTAAAAACAATCTTTGGATGATTTTATAATAAATAAAATTTAATATCGTACGTGACAGATTTACGCTACAGATTTTTCTTTTACCCTGCAGCCACACGATCAAGTTTTTCTTGATAGTCTTTTACATGTACTGTTTGTCAAAATTTACAAAAATTGAAAGCTGCACGCAACTTGAAAACAATTCTACTACAAATTTGTAAACAAAAATGTAATCAGCTGTTTTCTTGATTGAAAATTGAAAGAGAAATTGAATGCAAGTTAATTTCAATTCTTAAAAGTGTGAGTGTATTAGTAAAGAAGTGTGAGTATATTAAAACTTGAAAGGAAAAACTTGATCATGTAATCTCCGAGTTATATTCATGCAATATAGGTATATTCTGTAAATATATGTATAAAAAAATAAAAAATATATATTCGGTCTGAAAAAACAAGCTGATAATAGCCAAAAAACAATCAGAGTCAAATTCATTCCATACTAATTGGGCGCATAGTTTTCCTCACCACCCCACATATAGTCAGTTTAAACTCTTATGTTTGCTCTTAAAAGTTGTAATAAGCTCTAACTAACTTCACATATTAAAATTTTGTTTTTTTTTTCAAAACATCTTGACAAAACTTTCAAAGGATTTCGTTTTTTCAGTAGTGGTTGACATTTTTATGAAAATGCCCATATGCCAAACACAGTACGAGCTTGATTTGGGCATTCGATATGAAATTTAGGTCGTTGCAACAACCACTGTATAATCCATGTAATTAAAAAATATAAGTACTTAAACAGAGATTTTTGAAAATATTGTTACGAATGTGCAATGACGATTTGAATTCAATGGTCTGTAACGACTGCCTGCAGCATTCATCATTTTTGAAGGCACGTCCATCAGTAGCATGCGTTTATTCGCATTGTTTGTAAGTATGGCAACACTAAATGTTTTGCAGCTGGCAATGACATCGAGGGCTCTGGAATTCGAATGTACTAGTATGTCCGTTAAGAGCATTGTAGAAGATTCCCGATAGATGGCACGTGTATAAATAGTGGCAGAGCGCTGGCAGTCGTGAGTGGAGTTTATGATTGGCGCTGTTAGAGTTAACATCAACTGTCTTGTGCATTTAAGGTTGTACGTAATAGAGTGTATGTGCATTTCTGCGAATTGATAAACGTGTATAAAGACTATGGTTTCTTGAGGAAAATTTCTTAGAATTTTCCGTAGAATGCGTTTCTGCCATACGATTTTTCGTGAAAAAAAATTGACCCACACTAATGTATGTATGTAGGCATTTATATTTTTCAAGTTAGGCCTAATTTTGTGTAAAGGGTTTCAAAATTATATAAAAATCATGTGAAGTAAAACATTTGCTTACATAGTATATCAACTGATCGATCAACGTTATTTTTTTTTTCTGTTTTAATTTAATTTATATTCAGTACAGTTCTGTTGTTTCCATCAAAAAGTCGTAAAAATTATTTTGTAAAATTGTATTAATTTTTAACAAATTACACCCAAAATGTTAAAAAACCATAAAAAAAAAATAAAACTTTAAAATGGGCGAAGCAACAAAACTGAAAAAACAATTTTGTTTGCAAATTTGTTTTTGTTTGTATTAATTCGCTCAAAATGTGTGCTCGCTCTTTCTTGTCATTGTTGTTGTTATTGTTATTGTTGTGTGCCTTAATATTAATAGTATGTACTTGTATTGTTGTTGTAGTATTTGGCAAATGTAGATGTTTGAAGGTCAGCTTTACGACCCATAAGCGCATATTTATTTATTTTGTTGTTGTTTTTATTGTCGTTTGGCTGCTGCTGCCGCTGTTGTTGTTACTGTGTTGTATTTTTTGTTGTTTGATTTCTTAAATTTTGTTTATGTGTGTTAGTATTTGTTTTCAATTTTTATATATTTTTGGCAATATTTTTTCTAAATCGTTTCTCGTTGTTGCTGCAGTCGTTTTGTCCGTCGTTTTTGCTCGTTCACTGTGTTGTTCAAATTAGTTTTAATGTGCTGTTGCTGTTCCTGTTGTTGTTATTATTTTGTTTCTCATTGTGTGCTGTCTGATTGTTGTTGTTGTTTTCTTTACACTTGTAGTGGTTTACATGTTTAAAATACTAACAGCAACAAAAAGAACACACGTGTGTGTGACAGGGATGGAAAAGTGGAGAAAATTGTGCATATTTTAAAATTCTATTTGATTAACTTAGCTTTTACACATGCAAGTAACCGTTCGAAAAACTCAATACATTCGCACTTCTGCACTAACACAATCACACATGCAGCTCACTGTCTAGTGAATTTAGCTGGTTAGTGATTTCTTGACACTTTCTGCAATAAAGTGTCAAAAAAACAAACAGAGTTGCCCAATAACAAATTTACTGGATTGTGGTAAAATAATAATTATATTTTAATCTTATTTTATGTGTTTTTGTAAAAGAAAATATTATAAATGGCCATTAATGTTTATCATAAAATGCTTTTCATAAAAATACAAATTTAATTCGTTTTTTATTAATAAAATTGTTACTAATATCTATAAAAGTTTTTAACACTAACATTTTGTATTTAAATATCATGGTAACACTTTATTGTGTTTAATAAAAATAATAAAATTTGGTTTCAAGCCGCAAATGGACTTAAAAATAACACATGCTAAAAAAATTTTAAAGGTTTAGTTATTTATTAAATTAGCTGTAATTTTCTTATATTTTTGGCATTTTGGCGACATCATTCTCCTTCGCTAACATTTACAAAATAAACTTTTACTTGTATGTGTTAACACTCAAGCAACTTGTAGACATTTCGATGTATTTTCAACATTTTCAATAATAAAACTTTCATCAATTTACTTGCATGTGGTAAAAGTACCGTAGTTGGTACTTCCGCAACAAATTATAGGTATATACAAAGAGGAAGGTCCATGATTCAGAGTCACTTGCTATTCTAAACTTTGTGATCAACACATAAACCAACAATTTTAAAAAAAGAATACCTATTTAATTAAAATACTTTCTGAAGAATTCTATGCCAAACAAAAATTCTTCTCTTCCATCCCTGATGCATGATGTGATGGGTGAGAGGAGTGTGTCTTTGAGTGTATGTTTAAGTAAATGATGTAGTTGAGTGTGATGATAATGTTGATGAGTGTATGCATGAATGTACTACGTATCCTCTACCTACTAAAATGTACCCCAATCAAAATTTACGAATGAAATGTATAAAACTGTTTAGGGCTTTTTTCATTGTCCGCATGTGCTTTTATTTTTTTTTGATCGTGTGTGTTTGAGTGTAAGTATTTTTCACAGTTGTGCATATTCAATTTTTGTTGCTTCTATCGAAATTTTAAAATTTTCATAAATGAACAAGAAAAGAAGGTAATGTGACCGACTGACTGACTAACTCACTGTCTGATTGTCCCATTATTATTATCATCGTCAACAACATCATGATCTTTTAGTGCAAAATTATACTGTACGTTGGTATTTGCAACAACAATAACATGATGTAGAACAGTGGGATCGTTTGAAGAAATATGAGATACAATCAGCAAACAATTTAAGATTTTAGATGCTATTGTAATATGTACCTACACAATAAAAATATTTACTATTTAACAGCAAAAGTTTTTCAAAAACATATGTAATTTTAACAACATTTTTGCAAAAAATCAGAATCTCTTGGTAAATGTGTCAAGTTTAAGCTCCGTTCCAGGAATAGAAGCCATATCAAAACAATGGATCACTAAATGACACATGACAGCATGCACAGATACTTACAACATTTAGTCCTGTGCTTAATTACTTCTTGAAAATTTCTTAATGATGTACCTATTAGCGATAACGAGATTTTCTGGAATTGGCCCTATCAAGGATTCAATTTTGGGCCGATCTACAATTTGTTACACAGATTTCACTTTACTTATGGGCAATTCCACGGGAAAGACTACCACGACTGAAAAAACAAAAACCCTTGAAACTTTTTTTTCAAGATGATTTGAATAGGAGAAAACACTAAAATGTTACTATGTGAAAGTATTTAGAGCTTATTATAACATTTGAAGGGCAAAACTAATAGTTTAAACTGACTAGGTATATTTACTTTTTTAATTTAATTGGTATGTTGTAAGCTAAAATTGCTGCGAATACTAAGCTCCCAATTAGCATGTAGTATGAAGTGAATTTGACTCTGATTGTATTTTTGCTATTATCAAATAGTTTATTGAAACCGAATATTTATTTGTTTTTTTAGTTTTTGTATTAATTTATACATATATTTTCAGAATATATATTGTTTTACTATAAGAGAAAAATCTGTCACGTACGGTATACAACGTTCGATATTAAATTTTATTTATTATAAAAACATACAAAGATTGTTTTTATTTAAGTATGACGAATTGTAAAGGAAAAATATTTGGTTTAGTGTAAGAAATTAAAAGAAAACATAAAGCCTTTGACGATTCGAAAATTTTGCCAAAATTACTTCCGTTTTATGTCACGTACGATATACCCTTATTTCGCTCGATATTTTGGACAATAATGTTTCGAAAGAACTTATTATTTTTTTAAAATATAGCATCCTCTGAATGGAACATAAATACCAAATTATTTTTCAGATACTCTTATCTTTGAAAAATGTCACGTACGATGACATGGAATTGCCCATGTTGTAAATTCTGGATTTTTTCATAAATTTTTTGCTGATATGTATTGTTAGTGTTGATCACTTCAGTAATAAGTAACTTATTAAGTCTCATAATCTAAAATTATTTGTCAAACTGTGAAAAAAGTTAAAATATTTAAAAATTTAGTGGTACTGCTATTAACTTGTTCGCAACTGTATATACCCTTGCTATTCATGGTGACGCGTATAATATTTTAAAGGCGTGTTAAGAGACTTATACAAAAAAAAACGTAAAATTTCTATTCTGGACGCACGGAATTGTCTCAGGAAGATATTAAAAGTCGAAGGATATTCTAAAGGTGATTGTGGGATCATAAGTTATTGTTACAAACATCAGTATAAAACGTTCACAAGCTTTCAAAACAAGCCACAGTGCATAAAAAAATATATATTTAAATGTAAATTAGGGAATTGTTTCTGCATTTGAGCATGCTTAGACCCACTGTACATTTTCCTATGTAAGTAAATTTTTTTATCAATCTATTTTTTTTCCTGCTTTCTTTCTTCGTTTTTATTATTTATTAATTTATAAATTTAGACTGCCAAAATAGAATTTATTTATTATTATTATTGTTGTTGTTAGTATTTGTGGCTTTACATAATAAAACATTTCTAGAAGGTTTTTATTTTTGACCAAAACCCAAGTGTACTTAAGTTGTGAAATAATTATGAATATTATTTTTGCCTTTAATTTAAATTTATTTTCAATATTGTGCGCTAATTAATTGCAAACATGTAAATTTTAATTGTTAAGAACTACAAATAGAACAGTAATTTGAAATATACAATTCAGAGAGTGGGTATGCATTAAATTCTAGATAAAATGTTTGAAAATTAGCATAAGTACCTAAGTTGATTACACTAACCGATACAATGTAAAAATATTAAACAAAAATATTGCATAATTTTTACTTTTAACATGGGGCACACACAAAACACTCACAGAAAGGTAATATTTGAGAAAAATTTATGTTAAAAGAATTTTGTAAAAAAAAGAAAATTAAATATGAAATCAATTAAATTTGTTTTTGTATCAAAACTATTTCTACAAGAGTTTGTCAAAATTTTAAGTTTTTTTTCTACATTTCCATTGTAAGTCATTCTTCTGGCTAAAGTAGTGAAAGTATTGAGAATTTGGGTACTCAGTCAATAGGCAGAAGTTCTAGGATACTATCCCGAACTAGTAATTCTACCTAACATTTAGGGTGACAACTAGCCACCTAGTCACTACGTCCTAAGCAACAATTTACCCATTTCAATTACAATAAGACTGTTTGAGAGCTATGTTTATGAAATAAGAATTTTGAAATTTTAAATACAGTTATGAAAAGTATTGAGTAGTAAGACAGTTTTGAAAATTATATAAGTAGAAAATGTTTTGAGTAGTCTATAAATCTGTCTGAAAAGATTTCCTGGCCGTCCAACGCCTACTGGTGAAACACTGCGACGTTTAGCCGCTCGCCTCGAAGAGACTGGCACAACACGAGATGCTGCCAGGCGTGGCAGACCCCGGAGTAGCCGTTCTGCAGAGAATATTGCTGCTGTAGCCGAGGATGTCATGGAAGCGCCGTCGACATCGACCAGACGACGTGCCACGCAAATGGGTATCAGCGAATTTTGGTACAAGATTTGAAGATGTTTCCGTACAAAGTCCAGACGGTGCATCAGCTGTTAGCTACTGACTGCCAATCGCGTCTAACATACGCTCAAGCCATCCTTAATCACCACCAAGAGGAAGATGATTTTTCATCAAAAATAATCATGACGTAAATAAGCAAAATTTACGCTTCTGGGGCACTGAAAATCCGCGTGTAACCCACGAAGAGCCATTACACCCGCTCAAAGTCACTGTTTGGTGCGCTGTTTTCGCTGGAGGAGTCATCGGACCTTTTTTCTTCGAAGACGTCGCGGGCCAAACGGTTACTGTGAATGGTGAGCGCTACAGAGCAATGATCAACGAGTTCTTTTTGCCGCAACTTGGTGAATTGGGATTGGAAAACATGTGGTTCCAACAGGACGGTGCAACGGCACACACTGCACGTGCCACAACCGATATGCTGAAGGATGCATTTCCCGGGCGCCTTATCTTCCGTTTTGGCGATTTGCTCTGGCCAGCAAGATCGCCTGATTTGACCGCTCCAGACTTCTTTTTGTGGGGCTTTTTGAAGTCGCGGTTTTATGTCAACAAGCCTCAGACTCTTGCAGCTCTTAAAGACATGTGAGGACCTATCGCCGGAAGTTTTGGCCAAAGTGATGGAAAATGCCATAAAAAGGGCTCAACTGTGGCGGCGGCTATTTACATGACATCATATTCTTGACTTAATGTAAAAAAAATTAAAAGACCAAATAAAAAAAACACAAAAAAAAAAAATCATTGGGAGCTAATCAATCAGCAATTTCAAAACGTTTGCAAGCAGCAGGATTCATCCAAATGCAAGGATATTGTGTACCATACGAATTGAAACTGAGAGACCTTGAAATATGATTTTGTAAATCTGAAATGCTGCTTCAACGCTATAAAATCATTTCTGCACCAAATCATTACTTGCAATGGAAAATGGATTCATTACGATAACCCTAAGCGTAAGAGATCGTATGTGAAGCCCGGTCATTCAGTCGAATCCTAGCAAATGGTAGCAAAAGGGTCCTGAGCTGCTGAAATCTGGCCAGATGTACAAGAAAATAAATCTCTTTTATTAGAATGCATAAGCTAGTGGTTGATTTTTTAAAACTTCAATCACGTTTTTGCAATTTTTTATTAAAATAGTAATCGACTTTATTGTCATAATCAACTATTAGAGTAATCCATTTGATCATAGGTACGTGTTATTGACTATTTTTCTGTAATTTCAAACCACCATAGTAATTGAATAAACAATTTTTTGGCATTGGTTGAACTTTAATAAAAATAGTAATAGAAAATGAGATTTTCGTTATTAAATTTACATTTTAGTTTTTTTTTTTTTTTTTTGTAATTGGAAAAAATGCACTCGGTTTAGCTCACTTCTGAATAGGTATCCAGAGGATGTGCAAAATGATTTGAAAATGTTAAATAGATGTAAATTATTCTATTAAAAAAATATTAATTAAACTTACACATATTTTACTTGATTGTAATTAAAGTACTTTCTATTTCATTGCACTTCGTGCTAGAAAAAAAATAGCCGTTAATTGTTTGGAACAAATTTACATCATTCTAATTAAATTTTGCAAAAGCACGTACATATTTTATTATCTTGCCTAAAAAACACACATTCACGCAACGCACACATTTAAGATAAACAACGAATTTAATGGATGCCCCACAACAAAAAGTTAAGGAGGGGAACTGAGAGTAATTTTGTATGTAAATTGTTTTTTTTTTTTCTTCTTCTAAATATGTATGCATGAGTATGTATTTGTATTAGAATTTTAGATCCTCTTTTTGTTGGTGTTTTTGCAAAATTTAGAAAAAAAATAAAAAGAATACACAGTATGGAAACAAAATTAAAAACAATTTTGTTATTTTTGGTTGCCTTTTGCTAAATTTAAACAGAAAAAATATATAAAACACACACAAACACTTTTCTTATACACTAATAATTAAGTAGATTTTATTAGAAATTTACTTTGTTGTGCAAAAAATATATGTAGGTACGTATGTTTGTATATTTTTGCACAAAAAATTAGAAAGATTATTATTATTTAAGGCACAAACAAAAAAGTGATCACAACAGCGCACAATTAATTTTTGCACACACACGCACGCACGCACTCACAAACACACACTCAACTTTCTGTTCCACTATTGAAACGGAACGAATTTGAAGAAGAAATATATAGGTATGTACTAAAAAAAAAAAATAAAACCAAAAACCGATTACTCAATAGAAAGAATTACACCGCATGCCGATTAGAAAAGAACTGAACGCAATCTTCAGGCGGCCAAATAAAGTTCTTGATTACGACAAACGACGATGAAAGCGACGCGTACTGAATGAACAACAATAAAAACCAAGCGAAAAAAAAATAGCAACAACAAAAACACTAACTATACAACTGCAACAACAACAAATGCTTTACTAACGACAAATGCTGTTTCTAAAGCAGAGTGAGCAAAAAAAAGCAAACACAGCAACAAGTAAGCGGCGACAGCAGCAACAACAGCACACAAATTATTTAATAAACAACATTACACAAAAACAAAAAAATAATAATAAAAAAAATATATGTTGTGCAAAAAAGCCAACAACAAAAAATTGCAAAACCATACTACTCTAGAGAGCACTAGAATTTGCCAGAGAAATATAAAGAGATCATTAACAAAGCGTAATACAAACGAGAGAGCTATATTATTTTTTTTTTTAAAGAAAAGAGCACAACAACTCTGTAAAATTTTATTTAGATCGAAAGTACAAAGTAAAGATAACAACAATAATTGAAAAAGGAAAAATAATAAAAGCTTTACATAAGTACCTAAGTATTATCTAAAAATATTTTTTTATTTATGTATTGCTGTTGTTGCAAATATTCTTAAGTATCTATTGCTGCTACAACAACAACAACAACAGCAGGGCAAATATCAACGCACATTGAAAGCAACAAATTAATCAACGGCTGCGTCCGCTACTGCTGCTTACACCTAAAATGTACCGAAAAAATTAGGACACATTTAGCAAAACTCACAGGCATTGAGAGGCAAACAGCAACAACACAATAAAAGCTGCCCTGAACAGTGGGGTCTGTTAAAGAAAATATTTATTTGAAGTAGTGCATATGTATTAGAACTTTTCATCTATACACAGCAACCGAATTTGTTGCCAATCGAATGATTTGACCTTAGTAGCCGAATTTTACAGTTGTGGCTACAAAATTTTAGAAGGGGTAACAAATGTTTGGTTGCTTCAACTGAAATTCTTCTCTCTCAACTGACTTTCTGTTGATTGAACCGAAAAATTCTATGTGTGCAACCGAATCATTCGATTGGCAACAAATTCGGTTGCTATCACGAATCTATTTTCTCTGTGTAGACTAGGCTAATCGTAATTTGAAGATTGCAGGGATGCATCATGTATCATGCATTAAACACATTCACGACAGCAGGCTACCGACTGCAAATTCCGCTAGCAACAATTGTCGCCATTAAGTGAGTTACTAAATTATTTTGAAAAATTCATAACTAAAACCCCATGATTGTTAATATGTATGTATGTACATTTATAATATTTAATGCAGACCCAGCAGTTAAGCAAGTAGTCAATGTATTCCTTATAGACAGTAAGCGTCACAAATGTCTTATCACTTGGCTGACTCCAGTTTATATATTTTGGTCATTTGACACGTATGTGCTCTTTTTAGTGCAGAGATAAGACCGTTGATTACTTTATACATCCCAAGTAATCTAGCGTGAAGACAATTGTCACTTAAGTGTGTCTAAGTAATCTGGAATGTAGTCACTTAAACGTTTTGTGAGTAATTCGTACAAACTGGTTTTATACAAATTGTTTTGATATAATTCTCATACAGTTTATTTTTGCTTAAGTATTCTGATACCCATGTCAATAGACACTTTAGTGTCTCTTAGTAACCTAACGTTTATTTGTACTGCACTTTAGAAAGCAATACATTGGAAAATTGTCAGCAATCGTTTATTGGACTGCCTATGATATGTATTTTTATCTGACAATTTGAGGTCAATTAGCACCCGTACATGTTAAAATAACTAGTTATGTAGCTGATTAGCTAGTAAAGTAAATGACGCTATGTAACCAGTATGTGAATCGAATGCGTTGACTATATTGGACCAGCTATTTGACAATCTCATTGTAATCCAATAAAAAATAACTAGTCACGTAACTATTGAAGTAACTAGTTCCTACCCTAAATGATGGGTAAAATCATTAGTTCGGGACTATTTCCTAGAACTGCTGGGGAGTTAGCCAAAATTTCTAATGAAAATATTCGCTAATGCTTTTATTCAATACCAAACATATTTGTGCACATTATTTTTGACAGATTGTAGTCGGTAGCTTGCTGTCGAGAATGTGTTTAATACATCATGATTGTATAGAGGCCAAAAAAAAAAAACGTTGGACGTTCCCACCGTTTCTAAAGTTTTTTTGTTCTGGGTTCAGTATTTGATGAGCTGGATCAAAGGATAAAAGGTAGTTTTTTAAAATGTTTATATTTATCGCAAAGGAAACATATGGGCAATTCCACAAGAATGACTACCACGACTGAAAAAACAAAAACCCTTGAAACTTTTTTCAAGATGATTTCAATAGGAGAAAATACTAAAATGTTACTATGTGAAAGTATTTAAAGCTTATTACAACATTTTAAGAGCAAAAATAATAGTTTAAACTGACTACATTTAATTTTTTAATTTAATTGGTATGTTTTAGGCTAAAATTGTGGCGAAAACTAAGCTCCCAATTAGCATGTAGTATGAAATGAGTATGACTCTGATTGTTTTTTTGCTATTGTCAAATTGTTTATTGAAACCGAATATATATTTTCTATTATTTTTTGTAGTTTTTGTATACATTTATTTACAGAATATATATTGTTTTACTAGAAGAGAAAAATCTGTCACGTACGGTATGTCACGTACGATATTAAATTTTATTTATTATCAAATCATCCAAAGATTATTTTTATTTAAATATGGCGGATTGTAAAGGAGAAATATTTGGTTTAGTGTAAGAAATTAAAAGAAAACATAACTCCTTTCACGATTCGCAAATTTTCGCATATTTCTACATGTACCTCAAAATTACTTCCGTTTTGTGTCACGTACGAAATGCATTTATTTCTTTGTATATTTTGGACAACAATGTTTCGCATGAACTTATTATTTTTTTAAAATATAGTACCCTCTGAATGGAACATAAAGACCAAATTATTTTTCAGATACTCTTATTTTTGCAAAATCTATTCCACTCTATAGGCATACAAATGTCACGTACGATGATATGGAATTGTTCATATGAAATATAGGTATTATGTGGAATTCCTTGCAAGGAGCTTTCAATGACATATCTAAAACTGTTGAGTTAGTCCAAACATATTCAAACTTTTGTAATTTTAAGTTTTTTTTTTTTTTTAATTTTGACATAGAATTATTTCAATCATTACAATGAACATTCAGTTTGTAGTCGTCGTACTGTTTGTATGTGGAATAACATTCTTGCATATTTCTTTCCCGTTATTTACAATGATAAAGTTTAAATTGTTGGATGTAGGTACATTCATCCAGCTCACCAAATTTGCAAATAAAATAAATTAAAATTTACTTTTTTTTTAGATAGGAAATTGCCCATTTATTATACATCGAACCCACTGTGCAAGCGACAGCATCAAATCTGTATTTTTGTATTTCCTTAAACAAAACAGATCAGTTGATGACGATGACGTCGTTTAATTAACAATACAATGTTGCCTATTTCATATTGTTGTTATTGTTTGTCTTTCATTATGTTTTTTTTTAATATCACGTGTAAGTTGGTATTTGTTCAAAAAGCTTTTTTGTTTCATTGTTGTTTTTTCCCTTACAAGCTTGTTTTTCATAACCGTAAGATTTAAAGAAAAATATTTTGGCATTTGTTAGATTTTCTTGTGTAAGTTTCAAATAAAGCTTTAAAAAAAAGAAGAGCATTGTAAAGAAATTCTTATAGACTCTTAATTATTACAAAAAAAAAAAAAAAAGAAAACAAAATATTGCGCCTGTTTTTGTTGCATTGAGGAAGATCATAAATAAATTCTATATGATACAGAGAGATACAAAATAATTTGCACTCTTACACAATTCACTCACAAATCTACAAACGTTTAATACAACAAACACTCAATTACGTATTTGATTTTGTTGTGTTTGTTGGTGTTCTTATTTGCCTACGTGCCAAAAGAAAAAGCCCAACAACAACAAATACATAAATACTTATGTACATTTTAAATATGATTGTATGGATGTATAAGCATATGACAGTTTATTTTGATTGTTTTTTTTTTTTATTATGATTTTTTTTTTACTCATGAGCAGAGCTGCCAGCTAAGTTTGATGAAAATTTAGCTTATCGGCATTTGTATTTTGAGAAATTAGAAATGTTAACAAATATTTATGATTATAGTTCTTATAATATCTCGGGATACCAGGTTTTACATTTATAAAATCCCGAATACAATATAATTTTACAATATAAATTTATTCAAAGTATTGGGCATTGTTAGCTATGATCTTTCTGGCAACATATGGATTCCGAGCCAAAAGAACTGCTCATCTTTTCCAAAAATAAGCGTATCCGAAAGAGAGCATTCTGCATCGACTATAATGCGGGTGAGGCAAAACTTCCCAACCACTACTTCATTATAAATACTTTTTAGCAGGTATGTACTTCAACATGTGGCCAAGCGTTGTCATTGCTAGAATATTACGGTTTCATGTGAGGTCACATATTCTGTACGTTTTTCGGCCAATGCTCGCTTCAAACGAATCAGTTGCATTCGGTGCAGGTTCCCTGTGATGGTCTGGTCAGATTTCAGCAGCTGATAATAGATAGGACCTTTTTGTTCCCACTTAATACAGAGAATTTCTTTAGCGCTATGGATATTTGGCTTTGGTGTCGAATCGGCTGGTTGGCCGGGCTTCACATAGGAGCATCGCAAGTAATGATTCAGTGCAAAATCATTTTCTTTTATAGCGTTTAAGCAGCATTTCACACATATCAAATCGTCTTTTAAGGTCTCGCAGCATCAATTCCTATGGCACCCAATTTCCCTACTTTTGGATGAATCCTGCTGTTTGCAAAGGTTTTGAAATTGCTGATTGAGTAGCTCGCAATGATATTGCAAGCTCTTGTTGAGTTAGACAACAATCTTTATGGAGGAATGCCTCCAATTTCCGATTTTCAAACTTTGTTGGCTGGTCTTTGTCTTCCTTGTAAAAATCACCACACCGGAATCGCACAAACTATCTCTCGCACATTAAAACCAATAAAACGCATTCACCATAAGCTTCGGTGAGCAATCGGTGTGCGTCACCAGCACTTTTTTTTAACATTAAAGAAGTGTTAAGCTAAACTTACCGCATATGACGATTTGTTGGCACACATTTTTCGAAGCAAAAAAAACTTGTGTGTTCAATATTTAAGTGAGAATAATGACATATGAGTTATGAGTTATTAAAAACAAAAATCGCAGTATTTATGGTATAATTTAAAGATCTAAATGTTCTTAAATTGTCAAAACAAACGATTGTACATCTAAATAAGTAAAATCTATGACAATTAAAAATAAACAAATTCTTTTCTTCCTGCAACATTTGCGAAGAATGCAGAAAGACCATAACTTGTTGCTGAAATCAAACTATGGCAAAATATCGTCCAATCTGGCAGGCCTGCTCATGAGAGTAAATGCAAGAAAATAGCTGCTTGGTGAGTATAAGAAGAGATGAAGAACAATTTAATGAAAAAAAAATAATTGATTGAGTGTTTAAAATGTTTAAGATTGTGTTCTGTTGTAAATTATGCCAATTAACGCATTTAATTATTGTTTTACATGCTTACATATGTATGGTATGTTCGTGTTAGATATTATTTTAACCTAATTTCAGCAAAAGTATTTGATAATATAGATTAAAAATTCTATATTTTTTTTGTGCATTTAATTTGTATACGATTTTTGTTTTAAAACCCTTCACTTTCTGAAGCATTTAACCAACTTACGGACATGTGAGATACATTAATATGTCGAGTATGATCAGGTCACAAAATTATTTGTCGTAAAATTTTAAATACATAATAAAATCACAATAACTCACCATTGCACAGTGGTTTAGAAAAGTTTTTTTTTTTTTGGAAATAATTCGGTATCTCGGGAACTATTTGAGATATTGTTACGAAATTTCACATGGTTGGAGTTGAGGTATTTCTGAGTTGATTTGCAATTGTTCAGCTTCCTAGCGCTAATGGGGGCCAGTGCGTTGCTCCTCAAAATTGGTCAATAATATTGCTTAAGAAGATCTATTAGTTGGAGAGATATTTAGGTTTATTTATTTATATTTTTTTAATTTTGCTCGATCTTTTTATGTTTTTTTAGATGTGGCGGGCTTATGGAGGGTCAATTTTTTTTTTTAAATATCACTTATATTGGTGATAAAATTCTAAATAAAATAAAAAAAACTTGCAAAAACCTAAAAATTTTTCAAAGGGGGCAAGGTTTGTGGAACTTCTGAGGAGTAAATAAAGGCTTTTTGTATAAGTATTTGGTATTGTTAAAAACGTTATGACTTGAAGATTGATATTTTAGTAAAATTAAATAAATTTATAAATTTTTGGTACGTCATTTACTTTAAAAACTTAAAAAATTACAATATGGTGATTTTCGAGGAAGAAAAATATAAAATTTGAATTAATGTAAAAATTTAAGGGTTAAAGATATCATAACAAAATTTGGAGCTAATATAGACTCAATTATCCTTAAATCAACGGCATTATAATTGTTGTCATTTTTTATTTTCAAATACCGATATACCTAGACCGGGGAAAATGTGTTCCAAAAGCTGAGTTTTTTTAGAAAAGTGCTTACTGTAACGTTATTTACTGTGTGATAGAAAAAAAGGCTTTGTAGATACTTAAGAACCATATAGGGTTATACAAATATGAAGCTTTTTCGAGGATTTTTCTAAATTTTTTTAAAAAAATTGGCCAAGTTTGGTTAGATCTAGGGGGTGTTGTGTCCGCTTAAGTGAGCCAAAATTTACTTTACACGATTTTGCATTAAATTCTCTTTTTGGATCATATAAAAATTGTATATAGTCCCGCAGAAATTTTTTTTCTACAAAAGAAAAAATGTTGGGAAAAAACTTAAAAGATACTGCACTTTTTATATGTTCCAACTTTGGATGCATTTAACTTTTTATAGGGACAAGATAACTGTTATCAAGTTTTTTTTATTTTATTTAGAATTTTATCACCAATATATGTAGGTGATATTTTAAAAAAAATTGTGACCCTCCATAGACCCGCCACATATAAAAAACCATAAAAAGATCGAGCAAAATTAAAAAAAAAACAAGTAAGAAAGTATGGTCGGTCAAGCCCGACCAGATAATACCCTACACTAATTAAATGAGCAAAAACATTTTTCTTTCAAAATTTCAATAATTTATGTTCGTGAGCGATTTTCGGAAGTGGGCCTTATATGGGAGCTATGACCAATTATGGACCGATCACCACGAAATTTGGTCACGTGATTAATGTTTATATGAAAGTTATTTATGTTGAATTTTATGTGTATACCAACATTTGTAGGAGATTTATGCTCGTTAAAGTGATTATCGGAAGCAGGCCTTATATGGGAGCTATGACTAATTATGGACCGATCATAATAAAATTTGGTGACATGAATTCCCTATATATAAAACTTATTTGGACAAAAACTTGTGTAGATACCTATATAAATTAAACATTTGTGACGGATAAAATCCACTTTCGGGAGGACATTTGTATGGGGGCTAGGTCAAATAATGGACCGATTTCAGCCAGTTTCAATAGGGATCGTCCTTGGGCAGAAAATTGCAAACAAACTCGAAAATACCTCAGCTCCAACCATGTGAAATTTCGTAACAATATCTCAAATAGTTCCCTAGATACCGAATTATTTCCCAAAAAAAAAAAAAACTTTTCTAAACCACTGTGCGCTGTAATATACGTAGTACTTACGTACATAAATGGATTTGTACTGATTTGTCTTTATTATCAAATATATTACATATTTCTTTACATTTTACAAGCTGGCATTTAAAAATGTGCAACAGCACCAACTTGGTCAACTGGTCACTATAAATAGATAAATATGACCCTATTGTAAGCAATTTTCCAATTATGACCATATTTCTACTAAAACAAATTAAAATTGTTTTCAAATCAATACATAAATTAAATTTCAAATAAAAAACTCACACCATATTCTAGTATGTATATATATATTTAGTACTCGCACTGTTGGTACTCGTATCTAAATGGCCTTTCATAAGATATTCTACCTGCTTTGGGAGAACAAAATCCAACATTAACCAACGGCAGCAGCAAAAACTTAAAGTGTAAAATTCGAATTAAAAATCAGGTATAAGTTTTTTTTTTTTTTGCAAAACTGAGAAAAGAAAAACTGAAATCTGTTTAACTTGACACTTTTGGTTAGCGCAAGTTTTGGAGATTTTGGAATGAATTGTTTGGGTTGGTGGTGGTGATTGTGGTGACGTTGGTGATGGTGTTTATAACTTTGTTGGGCTAATAGCGGCGGGTTTTGTTTGTAACTTAGTCTGTCTGTCTGTATGTCGATCTATCAGTTTGTTTGTTTTGCTGGCTGTTGTTGTGAGTGTATGTTTTAGACTCGTTTGGCATTTAACTAAAGTGTCAAAGTACTCAGTTTAACAAACGCCACGAAATGACATTGAATACATTGAATATTTACATTAGAACGTTTATATTACAAGCAGTTCTGGGCAAAAAACAAAAGACAATAAAACTACAAAAGCGTTTACAATCTGCCAAGAATTAACAATAATATCAGATAGATACAACAACATAATACAAACAAACGTTTAATATTAAATTACACTCAATAACATAATTAAATAGACGTTTGCATTAAATCATTATTAAAAAAAAAACTTAAGTTGGTATTTGCAAGATTTTAGCAGTCGTAAAGCTAGAAATGTAATTTAAACTTGGCCAAATTGCGCCTACTAAAAGGGAAGCTTTTGCTAATTTGGCGGCCATTTAATTATGCCTATATCTGTAGATGTAGCTGTATCGGTATCTTGGCAAAGTTTTATTACTTATTTCTAACAAATGTTTAAGTTTTTTATTGCTGTTATTGCTGGTTTTGTTTGTTTGTTTATTTACAATGTTACAATAACGAGTAGAAAAAACACACCTTTTTCAGAGTGCAACATAAAAATCTTTAACAACAACATCAAACAAATAAAATGCTCGTAATATGCGCAACAGCAACAACAAAAGCGCCATTATACTTTTAGCACAAAAATCAACTTAAATAGAAACATTTACAGGGTTCTCACGATTGTTGGGTATTTTTTTTTTTTTTTTTCATTTGAAGTTTTGTAAACACAACACAAATGCAGCAGCTTTATTTTCAATACTTATATATTTTTTTCCTTCTAACAAAATAATATTGTTAAACTATTGTATGGTTTTTGGTTTAGTTTGTGATTTTTATTGTTTTATTAAGGTTTAAACATATTAAACGAAAAAAAAAACAAACCAAAAAATATCAAAAAATCTAGCACTGTGATTTTTTTTTGTATATGGTGTTGTGGTACAGCAAACAACTCAGAAATAAATAATGCACAATGGGTTTAGTTACTTTTTATGACTAAATTTAATAATAGTTATATTGAAAAAACAAAATTCTTTTAAAAATTCCATATCGGTTTTTTTTTGGCACGTAGCGCCGCCCTGTTGAAACGACATGTCATTGGTGTCTATACCATCTAATTCAGGTAAAAAGAAATTGGTAATCTTCGAACTATAATGCTCACCGATTATCATTTGCACGTGTTTTTGAACGCTATATCTGACCATGGTGAATTGGCAAAACAAACTCAATAAATAACAGCCATTTCGACAGATGTAGCTTCAACTGTCAAATTTCGGAAGTACCTATTGGAAGACCCTTTATAAAATACACTTAAAAAATACTACTACTTTTGATTATTCGTTACAACTATATAGAATTTGATCGGATATTGGAAAATAACTAAAACTTTGTTCAGAAAATATGATTTTTTAAAATGAATTTGTATCGTTCTTTATTGGATGGTTTTTAAAAAGGGGATTCGAATATTCCTTGCCTAGGCCACGAAAAGCAGCATGCTACCTCGAAGCAAAATAATTTAAAGAAATCAAATGATGTTTTTACCGCGAATTGTTTTTAGTTAAATTTAACTCTCAGTCCTTTGTTTTCGGTTCGCTTTCTGCTTTCTGCATGATTTCAAACATTGCTGAATCATGTGTTGATTGAAATAATTCACAATTTGGATTTTTTACCCACAAAAACTCCCAGATAACGGATATAAATATTGAATTGCTTTCTGAATTGTCTGTGTCATCCAAGTCGGTCGAGATACAATCGAAACCCGATTTCTAAAAGCCTGTTTTTCAGTTCTATTTTCATACCCTTCATAAGTTTGTCATTCCGTTTGTAACTACAGTACACTCGCGGTAACGTGAACTAATTAAAACCAAGGGAGTTCATGTTAGTGAAATTGTTCACGTTAGCGATTGTCGAATTTCATCGAAAAGATATAAAATTTTACAATATAAACCTGTGTTTTACACGCTCGAACGTGAAATTCCTTTATTATTATTTTCTTTATTAAAATATAAAACAAAAATTATTGATTCAAATGTATTACAAAACAAGATTACGAGAAAATATACATTGAAATAAAATTACTCATACGTTGCTTCACAAAAAATATTAATTTAGAGGATATAAACACATTTTTAATATAAGGCGATTTCCTAAACCTTAAAAATCGAATTTAATGTATGTATTTCAGTGTTGTCTACATGCTTAGAAAACAAATGCAGTGAAAAAACTGTTCACGTTATAGAGCTTTCTGAGTTTGTTCACGTTACAGAGTACTTAATGTAAACAAAAGCTTGTTCACGTTAGGCGGTGTTCACGTAGCTCCAAAATAACTGGCTCGGTCGCTACTTAAAATCGAGAAAATCGGCCCACAAATGGCTGATATATAAGGAAAATACCGGCACAACCTTGATTTTTTTCCTATTTTTGATCTATATCTAGATTACTAAAGGTAAGGTCACACATGACAAATATTTGCTCAAAAAAGCGTAACCACTTTTTTTAGCACTAATTTGTTTGACGTGTTTACTCTTACAATTGTTTTGTAAGATCAAACAGCATCAAATAAAATAAAACTAAATTGTTCGTTTTGAATCATCCTAAGTTAAATAAGTTTTTAAAATAAATAAAAGAATACAAATATATTTTATTTAGTGGTTACGTCTTTTTCGTCAAATATTTGTCATGTGTGACCCTACCTTAAGTCATTAATATAGACAATATGGATATCTTATGATAGATATTTGAAGTCCATTGCAACGATGTATATAAGGCTATAGTAGTTTGGACCTACAATGGGTCAAAATAGGGAAAAATATATTTTTACTCGAATTTTTTTTTTCCAAAAAAATTTTGTTGTCATAAATTTTTTCATTAATAAATTTAAAAAAAAAAAAATTTTAAAAATTTTTTTTATAAAAAATAACAAAAAAATTTGGAAAAAAATTTTGAAAAATTTTGAAAATTTTTTTTTTTTTAATTTGAAAAACAATTTAAAAAAACAAAAATTAATTTTGTTTACTAAAAATAAGATTAAAGGAGTCCACAATGTAAAGTGGTGTAGAATAAAATTATTAATTTTATTTTGGAAATGAATAGTACATTTCAAAAGTTTCGGTTTGATTCGGATAATAATTATCACAAATTTAAGAATTATAACCACAAATTCAAAGCCACTGTGCACAATTTATATATCTGCCGTTTGTAAGACTGTCCGTCCACCGTCCATGTGTCTGTCCCTGCAACTGTCAGTCTGTCTGTCTGTCCAGCATTTGAAACACTACCACCGCAATGTTTATTGTGCAGTGCAGTAAAAATAATTTTGTGTCAAGGTTTTGCACTGTATTACTGAAAAAGGAGTTTTTTTTTCAAACATTAAACAAAACATTTTTTAGATTAATTTCATGATTTTCAAATAGACATAATGCAAACAAATAAAGACAAATAAAAAATATAATAAATATGATCATACCACATTATGTTACAACCATTAATAAAAATTAAAAAAAAAAATTAAATCTCCTATCCGTAAAAAAGAAGAAAAAAACAAAGTACAAAAGTGAGAAAATATTTGAAAAATAATTTGAAATATTCATTCATTTATTTTAAAAAATGTATTACAACATTAGTTATTTGCTAAAATAAAACATTAATTAACACGCTGGCACGGCACAATGGGTTAGAAAAAAAATAAATAAATAAATAAAAAAAGTTGTAAGAACTTTTAATAGAGTGTGATATTTCCAACTTAAGTTTACATCTGTTATTTAAATCTTAAATAGAATTTAATTAATTAATTGTCGGAATTGTCGCTGAAAATGTCACTGGCATATTGTGGTGGCGAACCTTTAATTACATGTGTTTAAGATGTGTGTTCGTGTCTTGATGAGTATTTAGAGGTTAATTGAGGGAATCTTGGGGGCAAAAATGGGGGAGTGAAAAATTTACTGTTGCTCAGTGCAAATACATACATACATACAGTGTAAAATACATACACAAATGGTATTTAGAAAAAAATTGTAAAACTACTAAGTTCTATCTATACGAAACATGAAATATTACAAGAAGAGGAATTAAGTTTACAGAATATTTCAACAAAATGTACCAACCATGCCCCAAAGGGGGTCGTCTGACTACAGTAGATGTCTTTTAGCAGAGGGTAAATAACAAACCACTAACTATAGGGTAGAACTAGAGACGCAACTAAGAGTAAGCTGAGAGTGAAAAATACTCTCTCCTCTAGATTTACATGTATTTTTGTTGTTGCAAGACTTAGGTTTTTGACAACAGACTTAGGTTTTTTGTC
Source organism: Calliphora vomitoria (assembly GCA_942486065.2). Taxonomy (NCBI): domain Eukaryota; kingdom Metazoa; phylum Arthropoda; class Insecta; order Diptera; family Calliphoridae; genus Calliphora; species Calliphora vomitoria. The sequence goes on from OW818029.2 coordinate 59,102,092, forward strand.
TCTAAGTAACGCTTCTTCTATATATATATTTTATTCTATGCCACTAACGGTATCTCGGTACCAAAATTTGTTTCTTTATTTGTTAACCTGTCTCAATATTCATTTATTTTCTAAGAGATTAAGAAAAAATTAATGAAGAATAAATATTTTAAATCAATTTGTATTATATTTGAATTAACGAAAATGTAATCCTTCCAAGGTTGAATGAATTTTATTATGCATAGATTCTAAATTTTGTAAACAAATTACTTATATATGAGATTATTTGTTAGCCATTACCAAACTACTTCTAAGTAATGAAGATGGTATGAAGCAGTCAAGTGGAAGTAAGATGTTCATTAATTACTGAATAGATTTTAAAATTGTTGGCAAAATGTGTATACATTAGGGCAATAACTTTTTAACATTTTTTACAAATACTAAAATGGCCCTATCATAGTCGAATAGACCATTGAAAGTTATTTGAAAAAATGGTATCACTTTTTCGCGGTTGTCAAAAAAGTTCACCCACAAATCACGGTAAAATATGGAAATCATTTTTTTATTTTGGTTCGAATCTATATTTTAAATTTGCGGTAACGGGAAAATCTCCGCTGTTTTACTATAAACAAATAAAAAAAGTAATACAAAATTTGAGAATATTTTGACTTTAAAAAATCGTCTTTGTGGGTGAGGTGTTTATTCAAAAATGACCCGAAAAAAATGTTATCGCTAAAATTTGGTTATATGTATGTTTGTGTGCCACAATTAGTAGTGCTTTAGTGAATTTTTTTAAAAATAACATTTACATCATAAAAATAATTTCAAACTCTACAATCTATAAAAGTACTTAAGTTGTCCTAAATAATATTGACTCAGTTCAGTCAATACGTTAGGCGGGCAGACAAACAAACAGTCATTCAGTCAGTTACAGAAACACACACACAAAGGTTAATGGACTCATTAAACTTGTCTAAAGTAATAAGTATCTATGTAGCTACAAGTATACATATCTGCATACATACAAGAACATACAAGAATACATGTAATTGAATGAGAGAGTGTTTGAATTTATACAGTTTATTTTAGTTTTTTTTTTTTTGTTTTTTTATTGATCTTCATTATCATGTATATTGTATGATTATTAACAAAATCGTGTGCCTAAAAGGGGCTCTTTTTTATTGTTGTACACCTTTCAGATTTCGAGAAAAAGTCATAAAAAACAGCTTATTACATGAAGTAAATATAAGTATGAGTAGTTTTGTTTATTTCGCCCAAATATTGCGTAGGTTTTTTGTGATTTGTAAAAAACAATTTAAACACACACACACTCACACACTCATTTTTTCTATAATTGTACATAAGTGTGTTAGGTCTTTATGTCTAAAAGTACTTATTCATTAAGTACGCGTATGTACTTTTTTTTTTTTTATTTATATTTGATTTTTTGCGTTAGCAAACACTCTAGATATGAATAGATATTAAAAAAAGTAAATTTTGCGGTATAAGTTTGTATCTTTGGGCTGTAAAATGCTTTACAGCAAACATTACAATAGTAAACACCTACAATGAATCGTGTGTGTCTGTATAAATACTTACCCAGCTGTTCTGGGTGACTGTCGCCAAATAGTCAGCTACATACGTAACTAGTTATTTAAACATGTGCGTTTCTTAAGCAGGGTATCAATTGACGCTACATACATTACAAAATGTCTGTTTGATAGCTAGTTCAAAGTATCCAGCGCATGGTTTTCACATACCATTTACTTAGAGTCAGTTACCTTACTAGCTATCTAACTGGTTACTTGACTAGCTACAGAACTAGTTATTTTAACATGTACGTGTTCTTGGCTGCTGCTAATTGGCCCTAACCAGTCAATCTAAAATACACATCCTGGTAGTCTACTGCCAGCTACAAAAAAAAAAAAAAAAAAACAGTCTAATAGTCTGTTCTACACAATGACCAAACCGGTATCAAATAGTAAATAATATTTTTTATTCTAAGCTAAACAAATTTTATTAATTTGAAAGACATCTCAAATATTGTAGTAAAATATGCGTAAAACAAACTACGCTTTAAATAAGAAATGGAGACTTAGAGACAATCGACTCTCCAATAGACTTCTACTGCTGGATAAAATAACTACTTTATAAAGTGCAGTACATAAAATGTTAAAGTGGCTACACTCTAGATTACCTAGAGACACTAAAGTGAAAATTATTATTTTTTTTTCAAGACAGCACAGCTACACAGCCACATGACACACTTTTGCCGCTGTAGCCAACTTAGGCTAATTTCTATTTTTGTCAGCTACAAAAAGTGCAACTAAATGAAGCACACCGATTGCTCACCGAAGCTTATGGTGAATGTGTTCCAACGGTTTCAACGTGGGAGAGATGACACGAAAGACAAAAATCGCCCAGGCCAGGCAAAAAGGTATTACTGCATGAAGATTGTTTAAAACTCAACAAGAGCTTGCAAAATACTTGGGAGCTACTCAATCAGCAATTTCTAAACGTTTGTAAGCAGTAGGATTCATCCAAATGTAGGGATATTGTGTACCATACGAATTGAAGCGAGAGACCTTGAATGATGATTTTGTATGTCTGAAATGCTGTTTCAATGCTATAAAACTAAATCATTTTTGCAGCGAATCATTACTTGCGATGAAAAATGGATCCATAACGAAGAGTAAAAGATCGTACTTAAAGCCCGACGAACCAGCCGAATATCCATGGCGCTCTATATTTGGTGAGACCAAAATGGTCTTATCTATTACGAGTACCGAATGTAACTGATTCGTCTGAAGCGACCATTGACCGAAGAACGCCTAGAATATGCTGCCAGACATGAAACCGCTAGGCCACATATTGCAACACCTGTCAAAAACTATTTAGAAAGAAGTGGTTGGTAAGTTTGACTCGCCCACCTTACAGTGCAGACCTTGGCCCGTCCCACTACTATTTGTTTCGATCGATACAGAACGCTTTCTCTGGGATACGCATCACTTCAGAACAGGGTATTCGAAATTGACTTGATTCTTGGCCTCAAAAGATGAGCAGTTCTTTTGGCTCGGAATCCATATGTTGCCAGAGAGATGGGAAAAGCTCATAGCTAACAATGTCGAATAGTTTGTATAAATTTATATTGAATGTTTTAAAGTTATACATCCAATATATTTTTGTTTACTTTATTAAGAGAAGTTTTTGATAACCATATTGTAATAAATTAATAACTGGTACATAAATTATTACCACATATAAGTATACATAATTTTACTCAAAATAATAGTTTAAATCTTAATGTTGTCTTCAATGTGTTTAATGCTTTAGTGAAAATCACTATCTACTTATAACGGATAGTTTGGCAGCTTGTAAAACTGCTGGGTATACTCAGTCACCTTTACTCTAATAGATACATACATGTGTTGATTAAATGATTACCTCCCTTTTAGCCTCTCAGCCCTGTAAAATTGTCGAGGGATTTCTTGATTTTGTTTTTGTATCTAGATACTTTTTGTATTTGAGCATGAGTATTTTATAGGTGCGTGCTAGTTTTTTTTCTGTTAGTACTATTTTATAACATGCGTAAATATTTTGCCTTATAAAAAAATGAAAGAGTTGTTTTTTTTTTATTTTTTGAATTATAGTCGTATTTGTATCTATTATTTGTCTATTTAAGTTTACAACGTAAATTATTTTGATATTGTTGACGTTGTTGTTGTGCCTTAATTTTTTCCTATATACATATCTATAACGGTACCAATTTTATTTACCTTAGCTGTCATATAGCTCATGTATACATATATGTAAGTATTGCTAGTAAGTATATTGTGTTTGAGTAAATGCTAGAGATGCTTGAAAATATAGCACTGAAAGTTTAATATATGTAAGTGAGGGAAAAATTGGTATACTTCTATAATCAGCTATAGAAACCTTAATCTTTTAATAGCATAATTCTTAGATCTAACTCTTAAATGAACCCTGAAAAACTTTAGATTACCAAGTAATGATTTAAAATGTTAATATTCTGCCACTTCACTACCTACACAATAGCATTTGAACTTATTATTTTAATACGGTGGTGTCATTGGAAGAAATTACTTATCAGAACTGCTTATAAATAAGTTATTACTTTAATATTACTAAAACTAGTTACAAGTCATATCTTTAGGAACTCATTGATAGTTAGGACTCTAATCAGTACAATGATGTACATAAAACAAAGGGATAAAATGTTCCAATATCAGCAGCGATTTTACGATCACAAGCCAGTCATTTGTATTCCAAAATTTATCAAACCAATTCAGGTTTCAATGCCAGTCAAGGATGGCTGAAGAAATTTAAGCGTCGACATGGAATTAGGTTTTTAAAAATTATGAGCGAGAAATTGTCTTAAAAACCTCATCTTATTGATCCATTTAAGGATTACGTTGATGAGCATGGGTTGACTCTTCACCAAATCTACAATGCCGACTAATCAGATTTATATTATTGGATGCTTCCAAATCACACACTTGTCACATGTACTGAGAAAATGGCTCCCGGAAGAAAAATATGTAAAGATTGAATAACTTTTTTGATCTGTTCAAATGCAAATGGTACAGACAAACTGAAATTGTTGGTTGTTAGAAAATCGAAAAACCCACGCGCCTTTAAAGGCTTTTTCAATAATCCTGTAATATACAACTCCAGTAATAACGTCTGGATGACATCATTTATATTCAAGTACTGGTACCATCACGAATTTGTTAATTTCCAACAATTAGTTAAAGTAAGTTGTTCATAAGTAAACATTTTTTAGGTCCGAGAATTGTTGGCTTCAAAAAGTCTGCCGCAAAAAGCAGTTTTACTTTTAGATAACACGACGTGTCGCCCAGTTGAGGAATTAAAAAGTGATGACGGTTTAATTATGGCAATGAATGTACAACCTAATTGCACTGCGCTTATTTAACCGTTAGATCAAAACGTTATCAACTTCGCCAAATTAAATTACAAAAAACAACTTCATACCCACTTGCTTAGCGAGAAAGGAACAAATTTGGAGCTCAAAACTAAAAAACTTCTATCGCAAAAATGCAGAGGATAACATTCCCTAAAATATTTTACAAAATTTAATTCAGGAAGAAAACGAACTATTGGTACACTTGTAGCTCAAATTGGTACGGAACATCTTTTCACGAATGCTGACATAAATAACTGGATTTAAGAAGAATTTTATGTGGAATGTAATGAGGAGCAAATGGAGTTATCAGATACGGTCATGAAGAAAAAAAAAAAATTAAAGTGGACGATTGTATAACATTGATAAACATATGCATACAATGGGCTTTGGAAAATGATATGTCGGCTTATGAACTATGTGATTCAGCTGTTATTTTAAAAAGTAAATTGCCAAAAAATGTATAGATTTCTTTAAAAATGTTTAAAATGTAAATATATCAATAAAAACAATTCTGATTTTAAAAATTACATAAAATTTTTTAATAAAATTTTGGGTTCTGTTATCGCGAAAATTCAGTTTTCGCAACAAGTCTGGTTTGTAATTAGTCGCGAATACCGAGCTTGCACTGTAATCAAATTCTAAATTTTGAAATGAGTATGAAAAATGCATACATACATTTTGAAAAAAATTCTACCCTACACCACCATAGTGGGGAGGGTATAAAGTGTTTGTGCTGATGTTTGTAACGCCCAAAAATATTAGTCTAACACCCACATTAAAGCATAGCTATCGACTCAGTACAGGTGGCAATTTTGAAGATATTTCGATAAAATTTAGCACATGGAATTTGTTCGGCCCAGTTCGCTCTACCAAGTGTAGGTAGCTCGTCAACGATGAAACATACATTTTTATTGGAGTAGAAAATAGCATTTATTTTTATGCCCTACACCACCATAGTGGGAAGCGTATAATGCATTTGTGCTGATGTTTGTAACGTCCAAACGACTCAGAATCACTTTTAGCTCGACTCACAATCACGATTCTCATAAAATAAAATATTTTCAAGATGGCAAATTGTTGTTTGAAATTTCTTTTCATTATGTTTAGAGTGTCCAAAAAACCGGCAAATTCAAAAAACCGGTTTCCGGTTTAACCGAAAACAGTGTTTTATAAAAAAACCGGTTTCGGTTTTCTCATTCTAGAAAAACCGGTTTCGGTTTTGTCAATCTAAAAACTGGTTAACCGGTTTTTTATTAATTTTTAATTAATATGAAAAATGCCAATTTAAATTTATAGACAATTTTGGTAAGGCAATAAGTGTTATATGTATAATTATGTACTAAATTCCAAAATTTGTCGAATGCAGACATTTTCTAAAAAAAAAATGAATATTTTTAAAAATGTTATTAAAATATTTTTAAGTAATATGTTCAAATAAGCTTTACAAAGTATTTCGTTTAAACCGGTTAAACGTCTTAAAAAAACCGGTTTGTCAAAAAACCGAAAAGTTAAAGAAACCCGAAACCGGTCGGTTTTAAAAAGATGAAAAAACCGGTTGACCGGTTTTCGGTTTCGGTTTTGGATACTCTAATTATGTTCTTTCTTGTAAGTTATGTATGTATGGTATAAATGGGGTGTTAATTGTTAAATTAATCTGCGGCTATTTGGACCTTTGGGCTTACAGCTGTTATAGAAATAAATAAAAAAAATTTTGTAAATGTCTGTTATACTATGACCACGAATTATGATAAATCGATTTGTAAATTTTTAAAATTGGTAATACACCGTATATTTTTTATTGTAAATCATCTGTCATCAGTCTAATTTCACAACTGTCAAAAAGTGGTTGCCAATGACAAAAATGTACTATTTCTTAGCACTTCTTTGTTTCCACACAAGTATATGTATATAGCTTTATGATCATATCTACTAAAAAATATTCAATACATTGTACATATAAGTACATATGTATGTATATATGTATGTAAGTTGTATGTACATATGTATATGTATATCTATAACTATTTAAACATATTTGATAGTTTTTTGATTGACATTTTATTAGCATGAAGAGCAAAAAAAAAAAAAGAAATATGTTACTTTTCAAATTATGAACAGCTAGTTATATGCGCGTGGTAAATTTTAATACGATACAAATTTGTTCTCCCATTTAATGTGAGTGATTGAGTGGCTGCTTTTCGTTGTAATCAATGGAAATCGTCCTTTTATGGTAAATAATTTTTACAATCTAATAAATGTAATTTTAATGCGTTTTTTGCCAGTGGTTTTTAATATCAAGTTTTTTCGCACACATAGCGAGAAAATGACAGTAGAGTCTCTTTAAAAGCATAGTTTTTGAAAAGTTACTAGACTCAATGAAATTTAAACATTTAAATGCTCCTAATTAAGTTGATACTTATATTATAATAATATATGTCTAGCATTTTCTAAAAATGCCACTGTAAATTGTTGTTTGCCAAAAGTTTATAAAACTCTACAAATACCAACTAGTCCAAATGCATTACATATAAAGCAAAACTACATACATATATGCAAAAAAAATAAGAGTATTACAACTACTCGAACTACTACTAACTACACCCAATTACTATGAATTAGTCATTCATGCATGAAATCTGTATTAAATGTTTTTGTATGTTCTGTTTTTTTTTTGTATTGTAGAATGTCCTCATCATAAAATCTAATAAAATAAATGTACCATTTATGTATGAGTATGAGTATGAATTTATGAATTATATTGAGTTCTGTGTTTTTGCATATACGTTAATATATGGACTTTAAATGTTATGTTTTTTTCGCCTCATTTTGCGCCAGAATAAAAGCAAATAATATATATATGCAGCAACCAACATTTTGCAACAATTGAATTTGTAATTTTATATATGTAGATACAAAATGCTAATGCATTTCAATATAGCCATAATATTTATTAGCTTTGTCTTATTTTCATTTTGATTTTTTGGTTTTCAATTGTATGTATTCTAACATTTATTATGGAAGCGATATTTAATGAATTTTAATGGATTTGTTTGAGGGGATTTAATGATAATTTGTGAAATATTTTTCAAATAAAACGTACTTGTTTAATGTGTTTATTTTGAAAAGGTTTAAAACTTTAAGTTTGTGTCCGTTTAGTTGCGCTTTTTTGTGGAAATTTGAATATAATGAAACATTAGTTCATAAATGTTATAGGGGGAAAGATGAGGGAGGCTTTTATGTCTCACTGGGCCAAGATCCTACAATATATGTACTACTGGCTTGACCCGGTGCGCTTCGCTACCCCTGTCGTAGTCTATGTTGGAAATTTCAATAAAATCGTTTCGGCCGTTTAGTATTTATTGTTTAAGAACAAAAGGTACCAATTTTACCGGTTTTTCCCCGGTTTACCCCTATCTGGTCCTAGTATTGAAAAAATTTATAGCCTATTAACGCTTCCAAGTAAGGATCTATCTACGTTCCAAATTTCAATAAAATCGATTCAGCCGTTTAGGCGTGATGCTCAAACAAACAAACAAACAAATAAACAAACAAACTTACAAAGACATTTATATATTTATATAGATAACACAGAAGGTTTTTGCGGTCATAGATTGTGAAACAAAGTTTGAACAATTCTAAATGTCGTATGACCGTTTTTATACCCACCATCAAAAAAGATGACATTCCGAAATATTCATCGCAGACCCACAAGAATATTTACATTCAGGGTCCTTATGAAATTCCCTCTGTCAGTTTGTTGAAAACATGATACGGTCCAAACGAAAGGAGCTAGCTGGCTGAAATTTTTTACAAACGAATCTAAAAGATTTGTTTGATATTGAAAATGGGCAATATTGGTTCACGATTTCACCTAGTCTCCTCGGAATACTTTTTGATATCTTTTTTTTTAGCACTAGCAAACCCACCATCAAAAAAGATGAAATTCTAAGACGATTTAGCTATGTCCATCCGTCTCTAATGTTTGTTTAAAACAGGATAGGGCCCAAAAGAAAGGAGATATGTAGCTGGCTGAAATTTTCCACAAATACTCTCTTTGATAAGGTTGGTTTCTTATTAAAATCGGCAATATCGGTCCATGATTTCACCTAGTCTCTATACAAATTTTCTCCCGGAATACGGATTGAGCAGTCATAAATATGTTGATTATGCGGCAATTCTTATGAAATTTTGCACAAATTAGTTCTAAGTACTCTGACTTTATATTATAAAGTATGGCGAAAATCGGGCAATATTTCCCTCTAGTCCCCATACAAGACCCCCTCAGAAAATGACTTTTAACATTCATAATTGTCTTATAATGATTAATATCGTGATGAAAATGTATAAGTATAAACCAGTTTTATATGAACCTAAATCTTTCTACAAACTTTTGTGAGGATCGGTCTATAATTGGCTCTAACCCCCATATATCAGAAAAATATTTTATTGTCACATATTGCTAGTGGGTATACACTCTTACTTGTTTATTTATCATATGTTGTATATGTGGATACTGATGTTGTATCAATAGCATCAGTGATATGAGGAACTAAGTAAGAATCTGAAGTAAATCAAATTTAGTAAAACAGTTAATGTCATAGTTAACCAAAAGAGAAAAAGATTCTAAAGAACACTAATTTTGAATAAATAATAAATTATAGAAAATTTTTCAGTGGAATATTAAATACGTAGACCCAACATAGCGAATAATTTTGAAAAAAATTACGCTCACCATTTTGAATTATTAACATTTATATTTTTATTTTTAGTACTTTTGTTTGTTTTATTTTACTTTTAGTTTATAATTTTAGTACTTTTTTTAATTTTAGTACTTTTGTAATTTTATACTGTTAGTTCATTAGTATTAATACTTTTATCAACACTAGTAATTTTTGATTTAAGGGTATTTTTATAACCAACACCATCATTGTGGGTAGGGTATATTGCGTTTGTGCTAGTGTTTGTTACGCTCAAAAATATTAGTCTACCACCGTCCTAAAAATATATCAAACGACTAAGAATGAATTTCTGAATCGATTTAACGATGTCCGTCCGTCCTTGTGGGCAAAGAACTGGTAGCAATTTTGTAGATATTTCTATAAGATTTGGTACATACATTTTGAAACTGGTTGAAATCACTTAAACACAGAGAAAAAATATAGTCGTGCATGTTTACAGTAACCATTTTAACATTTTGAAAAGTTTTTTAACAATATTATAGTCACAGTAACTATTTATATGATTGTGGTGGCCATAATATGGTTAACTTATGATTGTATCAATCATATATACCATTGTTGACTCTTCATATCATAATATGTTGTTCTCAGATTATGATATCAATTAGCCGAGAGCTAAACATATACATGTTTACTGGAACCATATAATATATGATTGATACAATCATGTGAATCATAAGTTAACCATATTATGGTTACCACAATAATGTTAGTAGTTACTGTGACTATAATATTATTAAAAAAACTTTTAAAAATGTGGAAATGGTTACTGTAAACATGCACAACTACATATATTTTTTCTCTGCGTCTAGAGGCTTAATAAGTTTTATATAAAAATAAATCACATTTAAACATTTTGTGCGGATCAATTCATAATTGACCATAGCTCTCATATAAAGCCCTGTAACTTTAACGAGCATAAAACTCTTAAAAATGTCGGTATCCGATAAAAATTCAACACAGTCACGAATGAAAAAAAAATTACATAATTAAAATTTTAAAAGCAAAATGCGTTTGCTCATATACTCAGTGACGAATTTACTTTCTTAATTGTTTAATTTTAGAACATTTGTTAACTTTCATTTTAATGCCTATTTGAATGTAAGTATCTTTTAATATTATTACTTTTTTTTAATTTTGATAATTAATTTTATTATTTTTTAAATTTTTGTAATATTATTTCATTAATATACTTAAGCGCTTCTTTAGATTTAGTACTTTTTAAACAGTGTGTGATTTTAGTTCCGTTATTAATTTTATCACCATAGCGGGAAGAGTAGATATTATGCGTTTGTGCTGATATTAGTAACGACCAGAAATATAAGTCAGAATAGTTTTTGACTCAATTTAACGATGTTCGTCCTTAAGGCTGTTAAGCCCCACATATTGAAATAAAATTTAAATCAAATAACTGAAGATCGGTCCATAATTGGCAATAAATCCAACAATACATTAATTTATAATTTACTCAAGTTGGAAAATGTTTACCTATTATACTTAACCCATTATTATCCCCTAATAAAATTTTAAATTACTTTCATATCATTACAAAATTTATAAAATTTTTTAAAGTCACTTTCATTCCTATAATTTTTAGTAGCACAACCCATGATCCACAGCAATCATAATATGTCCCAATTTAATCATATTATAAACAAAAGTAATTAAAATGCTTAATTAAGAACAAGAAATAAATTTTTACAGTGACTAAAACATTGCTTAAATCAAATTTAAAAATAAATATTATTGGTTGATTCACAAGGTCTCTTATCATGTCATGTTAACCGACTCTTAGGCGTAGGTCTCTGCTGGTTGATTACGATAACACAATAAACATAGCATACAGAGTAGTATTATTTTAGGACATTTTTAGCTTGAAAGGCAATAACAACATTTTCAAACCATGACAATATGACATTGTGAATTGACCATATGTGTATTCGATAATGATTAACCAAGTTTTTTCTCTGTCGAAATTTATATTTCTTTCTAATGCCCTAATTATGAGCCATATTATAAGTTTATTAATAAACATACTTACTTAAAAATAAGTAAAACCATAATCTTTTAAATAACTAGCCATGTGCTTACCTGTAAAGAGAAGAAAAAAGGATTCTAATTAGATTATTTTGCAAGAAATATATACAAAAGTAAATCATAAAATTAACCTTTTTCCCAACAATAGCTGAAACATTTTCGAGCACACACATTAACTCACATAAGCTTTTGCTCAAACTTTCAACATTCTTTATATGTGCTAAAAAAAAAAAACAATTTGTTGCAAGTGGCAACACATTTGTTTTAATTTAACTACTGCAACTACTGCACAGAGAAATTGAATAAAAATTAAATGAAATTTCGTTTACTTCTTCATTGTCACTGTGTAATTAAGTTGCCATTCAGGCAGCAGTCAAGTCAGTCAGTCAGTCTGTGATGGAAAGTGGAAAATCTTTTGCTGCAAAACAAACAAAAACAACCCACAACAATTGTTAATGTTGTTACTGTAACTGTAGATCTTACTTTTAACCTAAGCTGTGGTTTCATTCATTGTAACCCCTGAAGAGGCCTGGCTACATGATATTCGGGATGTCGTAAATACTATATGAAGGCTTTTGTTTTTGTTGATGATGATGGTGATGATGAAGGTGATGATAATGGTGTTACGAGTAATGTGTTGCTTGAGTGGGGATGTTGTTCTGTTGTTTGTTGCTGCAGATTCATGGTTAAGATGACATTAAATCTTAAACAGACAACAACCAACAATGAAGAATAAACAACTGCAACCGAAATGAAATATAAATATATTTGGATGTGTGTGTGTGTGTTCGTACGTTAATATATGTATGTGTTAATTCATATTAACACACACATATGTATATGTATGTTTTTATTATACAGGGTGGGCCAACATCGACTGACTGACTAATTTGAATTGTTTATAACTTTTTTTCTTTTTACAGTTTTTTATTTTATTTTTTAAATTAATACATATGTCAGGATTATTGAGAACTACCTAATACCGATATACCGCTCCGCAGGCGGTTTCTAGTTCCCCAGTATCGTGTTCGAAAAAATATGGATTGATAACTCTATCAGCCATAATTCCACAACAACCCGTGCATCTGAGAGGGTGTAGTTGTCGCTGATGCGCCGCTATAGGATTTTGGGTGCTCCAAATTCGGCAGTTCTATTTAAAAAAATGTGATTCATCGCTCATAATGAGATAAAAGTTGTCATTATCTCTTCCAAGCAAAATTATTCTTGCGTTGAGTATAATAACTGAAAACAAAATAAAATTAAAAACTGTAAACACGAAGTTGGCCCACCATGTAAAAAGACCAACAAGCATAAATATGTTATGCTTGTTGGTCTTCCTCCTTAAGCTGTGCTTTACGTCCAGGCATGTATAAATGAATTAATGGCAAACAGAAGGACACTGTTAAGTTGACAGTAACCCACCCAGCAGCATGGATTAAAAAAAAAGATAACAGGAAGACAAAGTAAATAACAAAGATTAAGAGCGGTCATAAAGTAAGGCATACAAGTTTGAAAAAGCATTTTAAGAACTTGAACCACCTCAGATTCTTTAATAGCTGTCTCGGAACTAGTGATGTCGCCATTACTTCTATAACCCGGTATGTAGAACTCTATTGTGCTTCTAAATATCTTCTATAAAGCTTTTAAAGGAAATAATTCTTTGGCAGTTATACATTGGTTTCTGACTAGTTCTATAAATCAATTATTAGTTCCGAAAGAACTTTTTGGAACTGTTTTTTAAAAATAAAAATTGTTAAAAAACTATTTCCAATTTTTTTCATATAAATACACAAATTAGTAATACAAATTAAATATATCATTCGTTCCATGAAAGATTTATAAAAAATGCCACTTTTGGTACACACGAACCCTAGGATACATTTTGACATTTCCATAAGCAAGTTTATTAATTCATATCTTGTAAAATTGTAATCCGACTAGGTTGATTGTGAAAACATGAGAACTAGGAGAAATAATGGACCGATTTTAGCCAGCTTCTAAAGGCTTAATCCGAAACAAATTTATATACCAAATTTTATTGAAATATCTTCAAAATTGCGACCTGTACTTTGGGTACAAGGTTTGCGTGGACAGACGGATGGACGGACATCGTTTAATCGACTTTAAGGTGGATGTTAGACTAATATTCTTGGGAGTTACAAACATCAGAACAAATGCACTATAGTGGTGTAGGGTATAAATAGTAAAATAAAAGGGTAGAAGTTAGTAGTTGTATTTGCATTATGAATGCACTTTTAAATGAAAATTTTACTTTTTAGCTAGCAAATAAAATCGCGGGATTTTCAAAATTTGAAAATGGAAATGCCTCAATGGTATATGTGTGCCAAAAATAAACCAAATCTGAAAACCGAAGGTAAATTTTTGGGAATCATTAAGGAATTGGAGAAATGAACTTGGAATTCGGGAAATAATATTGTACAACAATGTGATCTGCGGTAATATTTGGAAAACGAATCTTTTTTTCGAAAACCTTTTTAATAGAATTCTCTAGTATTTACTTTGCAATGGCGGCTGCATGAATTCAAAAATCTATTAAGCATATTTTCGGTAGATATAAGTCTTCTAATGCTAATTATATAAATGAATCAAAGAAACAATAAAAATTCATCATCTGTTTTTGAAAAATTTTAAACAAAAATCACGTTTGAAAGAACTAGTTCTAGAACTGTTCCTAAGCATGTTTGTTTCCTGCGTAAAGCTTCTCCAGAACTAGTTCTGAGGGTTTCAATTTCATACAAAAATCATTAATTAAAGAACTGGTTTCAGAATCGTTCCAAATAACTTATACTAGCTTAGCTACTCTTCTTTATAATCATTTATGGAGCTGACAATTTCAAACACAAATCTGTGGTCGCAACTCCAAACTAGAATGAATACTGGCTTTGTATGCATGTATTCTAGAGCTAATTGTAGAACTAATACAGTTTTTACTGGGAATATTTCTAAAACTTTTTGTAGTATGTTAGACATACTAAATAAACTGTTTATCAAAACATATTTTTCCTATTAAGTATTGGGTATAAAGCAAGACATTTTTATATATTGAACTTTTAAATAAACTTTTAATTTTTCATTGTCTATCACTTCTGCATGTTTAATTTAGTTGTCAATGTAATTTTAGTTGTCAATGTTTACTGGGTATGAAATAAAATTGTTGTCCTGCATATGTACATATGTTTGTGTGTAAAGATTTTGTAATTTATAAATAACAATTGCAATAACAATTAAAGCTCTTTTCTTCACACTCCAACACTTGTAAACTTCGAACTGCAGTTCTAGGTGACTGTCACGAACTAGTGATTGCACCTATCATTTAGGGTAACCACTGGTTACACAATTTGCTATGTGAAGCCAATTGACCCTAAATAGATTACAAAAAGATTGACTGATAGCTGGTCTAAAGTAGTCAATACATTAGATTCAAATACCGGTTAAATAGGCTCTATTACCTTACTAGCTATACAAATGGTTACTCGACTATTGTCAAATACGATTTACCGGCTCTAGATTACTCGGCGTAAGTAAAATAACTAATATCTAAAGTAAAACATAAGTACAATGGTTATCAAATTCGAAGCACGGTGTATTACACCCAGCATTATATACTTCGCGGTAAGTAAAGTGGCTTATATCTAAAACGAAATGAAAAAAAGTATTTAAACATTTTGTTTGGGTCATTTGACACGTATGTGCTTTTTGTAGTGCAGATAGAAGATTGGTTACTTCTTATATCCCATATAATCCAGAGTGGAGACAATTGTCACTTAAGTGTCTCTAAGTAATCTAGAGTGTAGTCACTTTAAACGATTATCTTGTACCGCACTTAGTTGTGAGGAATTCGTACAAACTGGTTTTATACAAATTGTGTTTATATAATTCTCATACAGTTTATTTTCTTTTTGCTTAAGTTACTGACTTCTCATGTATACCAGCGTGAAATCCATTGTCACTTTAGTGTCTATAAGTAACGTAGAGTGTTAAAGGTTTATTTTCTACTGCACTTCAGAAATTTGTTATTTTACCCACCATAAGCAATCTATTGAACGATGTCGGAGGAAGGTTTGTTTACAAGCAATCGGTTATTGCACTATCCATAAGATGTCTATTTAACTGACTATTTGAGGTCAAATAGCATCCGTACATGTTAGAATAACTAGTTAAGTAGCTGATCAAATAACCAGTTAGGTAGCTCGTGCATTGACTACTTTGAACCAGCTATCAGACAGTCTCATTGTTATCAAAAAGGGTCAATTGAACCCCTGCTTAGGACATGCACATGTTAAAATAACTAGTTTCCTAACTATTAATGTAACTAGTTGTTATCCTTAGTGATAGGTAAAATCACTAGTTCGGGACAGTCACCAAGAACTGCTGGGTACTTGAATAACTGCTGGGCGTATCCTTATGTGCTAATGTAATTATATGTGTATGTACATATGTGTGAGGAAGTAAATGTAAATGTATGTATGTGTGCAAGTATTTATTGATTGCATTTGGTTAGTTGATAATCATATTGTCATGAAGTTTTAATTATGTTTGCTGCTGTGGTAGTGTGTAAAGTTGAAATAAAATTGTCTTTTAACTTCTTCTTCTTCTTTCTTTCTTACTTTTATTTGATTGCTTGCATTAAAATCCTTGCATCCTTTAAATCCTTTAACGACCTTTTAATTTGATTTAAACAACAAAATAAGAAAAGGAAATAAAATATTCACTCATTTTCATGACATGTTGTTTATTGTTGGTTGTGTACAACAATATTTATATACTCTTATATATTTAATATTATTCTAGTAGAATATTTAACAGTGGGCGATAAAAAAAAACGGCACCCTCTCAAAAAATTTTCTGTTCAAACAATAAACAATTATTTTTCACCAAATTCCCTTAGAATTCTCAGTTTTAAGGTTACTATTCCAATATATTAAAGTTCAATTTTATTTATTTTATTTTTTTTTAAAGTAAAATTGTTTTACTTTTATTACCCATTGTATATATAATATGGTGTTTTAACTATGTTTATCGTTTTGTTTTAAGGTTTCTCATGTTTCGCTTACAAAATAATTTAATTTTTGCCACATCATTGTCGTAATACAAGTACGTTTATATTTTAAAGGACAAGTATATTGGATTCTGTATTATTATTGAGCTGTACGTAGTTGAATTGATAACTAAACCGAGCTTTATTAGAAGTAAGTTTTCAGGCACTTATGATGTAATGATAATTACTTTGATAATAAGTATTGAATTAGAAGAATTAAAAAGAATTAATTCCAAGTTTCTACATTCATTCTCCATTTTACTTTGGATTAACGAAAACCTTGTACTACTAAAAACCTAGGAAATGTCAAATTATCTGCAATAGTGTTAGAATGATTTTCCAATTAATAACACACAATATAGAAATAATTTGTAATCTAGGTACTTTAGTAAAACGTGTTAAAAATTTGCAAATGCCTTATACAAATTTAAATATACTTTGAATATAAACTCTTTCAATCAACAATTATTTCACCTTCACCATGAGTGGATCGTTATAGATAGCGAAGTCGATATAGTCATGTCCGTCTGTCCGTCAGTATGTCAACTTTCCGTAACCCCCAAATAACTTACATACATGATTCATACATCAATATATCGGAAATTCTTCCGGCTATAGACTAACGGCCCGGAAATTGCTGAGATATAAGGAACAAATCAGGACAACCTTGATTTTTTACCTATTTTTGATATATACAGTGCACTCACGGTAACGTGAACACCGTCTAACGTGAACACCGCCTAACATGAACAACATTTTGTTTACATTGACTACTCTGTAACGTGAACAAACTCAGAAAGATCTATAACGTGAACAATTTTGTTCACTGCATTTGTTTTTTAATCATGTAGACAACACTGAAATACTTACATTATATTCGATTTTTAAAGATTAGGGAATCCCCTTATTCTCTAAATTAATTCTTTTTAATGGCAACGAATGAGTGATTTTATTTGCTATGTATTTTTTTTCAATGTATATTTTCTCATGATCTCCTTTTGTTTTGTAATGTATTTTAATCAATAACTTTTGTTTTATATTTTAATAATGAAAATAATAATAAAATAATTTCACATTCAAGGGTGTAAAACACAGGTTTATATTATAAAATTTTATATTTTTTCCATGAAATTCGACAATTGCTAACGTGAACAATTTCACTAACATGAACTCTCTTGGTTTTAATTAGTTCACGTTACCGCGAGTGCACTGTATCTGGTATACTAAGTCATTAATATAAACAATATGGATATTTAATAATAGATATTTCAAAAACCTTTGCAATGGTGTATATAAAGTCATAGTAAGTCGGACCTACAATTGGTCAAAATCGGGAAAAATAGTTTTTACTCCGATTTTTTTTTTCACCAAAAAATTTTTTTTTTTTAAAATTTTTGTCACAAAAAAATTAATAATTTTTTAATTTTTTTTTTTAAATTCAAATAACTAGAAATAAAATTAAACAAATTTTAAAAAAATTTTTTTTTTTTTTGAACAAACAATATTTAAATTTTTTATTTTAAAGTAAAATTTGGTGAAGGGTATATAAGATTCGGCAAAGCCGAATATAGCACTTACTTGTTTTTAAATAGTTTTCTCTTATATAATAAATAAAGCTTTTCCAAAAAACAGGTTTTTCCCATGAATGCAATTTTATAAAAAGCTTTAAAAAAACAATAAAACCCGCCTAGAATTCTCTTTTATTTAAGAATACTTTTCAATTGATCCTCTTAGATTTGGTTGTTTTCTACGATATCCTTACAAAAAATATGTACATTTGTTTGCATGTATTTATTGTTTGATTATTGATATAAATGTTTATATGTGTATGTATGTACATATGTGTGTGTGTGGCTGTGTATTTATATTGAATTGCATCAATTTATGTTAATGAGTCAACATTGTTATGTTAATTTCTTCTGCATTTTAATACATTTACGTATGTATGTGTTTGTTTGGGTTATATATTTTATTGTTTTTACATTTGTTGTATTGTACAAGTAATTTTTATGTGATTGTTTTTATACCCTACACATCGGCAATAAGTTTTGCACTCTGTTTGTCGATTTCACCGGTAAATCAATGGGCCATTTATTTTGTATGTGATTTAAATATCAATAGAATAACAAAAAGGTTATCACTAGAATCAAAATATTTTGGGAAACATCGTAAAACAAACCAGGGTTTATTTTGATGGGGCGTAAACAAATAATTTTGTCCGTGAATTGGTTTATAATATTGTTACGAATTTGCAATAGCGATTTGAATTTAACGGTCTGTAACGACTGCCTGCAGCAAGCATCATGTATATAAACACGTTCATCTGTAGAAGCTTCTACTTATCAACAATGTTGATAGCATGCGCTTATTAGCATTGTATGGCAACACTAAATGTTTAAACTGCTAACATTGACATCGAAAGCTCTAGAATTTGTTTGTCCGTTAAGAGCATTGTAGAAGATTCCCGAAAGATGGCGTGTGTATAAATAGTGGCAAAGGTTGCAGTCGTCAGTGAGTTTATCGTAGGCGCTGTTAGAGTTAACATCAACTGTCTTGTACATTTAAGTTTGTACATTATAAAGTGTGTGTGCATTTCTGCGAATTGATAAACGTGTATAAAGACACTAAGTGACTATTTGAACTGTTGTTGTTGTACATTTTAAATAAATAAAGAGTTGTTACAATTTTAAACTACTAAACGGCTTTTATTTGCAATCAAAAGTATCCGGTTTATTTAAAGGAAATAAACCAACGTTTTAAAAACGTTAAAACGTAACAATATATAATAAGGTGAAGGGTATATAAGATTCTGCACAGCCGAATATAACACTCAATTATTTTTTTGTTGTAGTTTCTACTACTACAAGTTTGTCGTCTATAAATATTATTATAGTTTTCATTTTGGAATTTTGCTGATGATTGAACAATAAAACGAAGTAGTTCTCTTTATCATAACAACATACTCTATGGGTCTTTCTGTAGATTAGTATATATCATACAGTTTTGTATTCCAAAGTCTTTAAATTATGAAATAAGCATTTTCTTAAGTGGTTCGAAAAAAATATACAATTTGTTACTGGGTATTTTGAAAAAAGGGTTCCTAATTTCCCGGACATTTTCCATGCCATTCGGAATGAGAAACTACTCATGGTGAAAAAAATAGTTTCAGCTTGATACCTATAAGCAAATATTGGGAAAGGCAGTATTTCTAGAAGCTCCATATAAAAAGTGTATCGAACCACTAATAACTACGAAGGTTTTTGGATAAAAAAATCATACACTTTGTCCAACGCGATACTCATCTTGCGGAAAGCTTCTCCATACCCAAGTTATCATTCAGAATTAAAACCACTCAACCATGTGAGATGCCTATGGTTTTCACAATCTCTCGTATTTTAAATCTCCGATCGGTCAACACCATATCGTAAATGTTTGCAATTGTTTCGGCATCTTACGAGATTGTACGACCATAACGAAATTCAGTAAACAACTTTTTAACCATTGAAATTGATGGTGCTGAGTTTCCATAGTATTTATCAAGCTTAGTGTTGGTTTGAGTGGAAAAATAGTGCTTAATTAGTACTTTCTTCCAATTTCTCCTCAAGTCACGCTATCAATGGCTTAGTCTGACAGATGTCTTTTGACAGCAGCAGTGTTGCCCTTTCAGTTAAGAGGCGGGAAATTCAAAAGACAGGGACGTATTGACCCGCTCTCGTACTTATTACAAACACTGCAATATAAATGTCGCGTGATAATTGACATTAAACGAAAGCAAGTTCCCTGATTTTTGCATTAATCTAGATAGTATATTGGAAACAATAGCATATACTGCTACTAAAATCCAATCGAAAAATGAAAATAAGTAAATAAAATAAAAGTGTTAAGATATCTAAAAGCTTACAAATGTCACGTTCTTGACCGTGGAAATGCCCATATGTTATATTTGATTATTTTGTTGTTATCGTAATATTATTAAACATAGTGTCTGTGTGAGGGTAAGTCTGTAATTCTCTGTCCTTTTGCAAGCACACAATTCCAGCATTAATACAACTTATCACGAGAGTGTGTGTGTGAGCTGCCAGAGAATATCGTTAATTTGTTGTAATACAACGAGTAACTTGTGTATTGCAAAATTTGTCCTTTAATTGTTTATAATACAATTTTTAATTTATTTAACATTTAAGAGAAAACACAACAGACAACATAAACAACAACCACACACAAGAATTGTATATACAATCAGTTTTTTATTTAACTTTTTCAATGAAAAAAAAAAAAAAAAAAAAAGAAACACCAGAATACGTTTATAATTTATGTATCGTTGGTTCATTAAATTTACAAAAACAAAATACACATCACCAGCGACAACAACACCAAAGCAAAAATATCGCCCGAGAAAGAAATTAAAAAAAGCAAATTACGACTAATTAATAAGAGAGTGAGGAAAAAAAATTGCGAAATAATATTGAATTAAAAATTGTGTAAAGGATTGCAAATTAAAGTTAAAATGAAAATTGAATTTCAATAGAAAATATATACATATACAATACATATTTTAATGAAGAAGCAATTGTAAAATTATTATTATGGTAAATTTTTTTGTTGGTGGTGTTTTAATTTCAATCAAAAATAATTGTGTAATAAAAAGTTACAGAATAATTGAGGCAAATATTAATATCTGAACTAAAGGCAGAATAAATAAAATTTAATTTGGGCATAAAATTAAATTGAAAGAAGATATTATTTTTTTTAAAAAAAAGATCAAATTGTTAATTGCCACAGTTACACAGGACTTTAAAAATTAAAAATTTTTGCTGGAATTTAAGTTCAAACATTTTACTTATTTATTATTTAACCTAAACTTATTTTTAACTTTAAACTTTAATATTTCTTTGTTTTTCAATATTAAATAAATCTATTATTTATTAAGCCATATTTGATAAATTAGTTTAACACTTTAAAAGTGCCAAAGTACTTTTATTGTTGGCCACAAAACCTGCGTAAACATGAATAAAAACATGGTTGTATTTATTAGTGTCAATTACGTTTGTAACTTTTGACAGCTGAAATTAAAATATTGGTTTGGCTTTTTTGGTTGTGAATGCCGCAATATATTTATAAAATAAAACAACAACGACGACACATAAACTTATAATAACACAAGACCACATTAGTCATGTAGTAGGGTATAAATACAGTAGAACCTACAAATAAATAACTAATTTGAAATTCTAAAACTAGAACGCTAATAAATACATTTAAAGTTAATAGCGGTCGATTTTAAATAAAGTGTCTTTCAATAGCGACTTTCGGTCATATTGTTGAAGCTACTTCAGTCGAATTGGCTGTCAGTTATTTAATTTGTTTTGCCAAATTACCGTTAACGGATATAGCGTTCAACAACAACGTTGCGTGTTTGCTGATTGGGACGTGGAGCAGGTGGAAACTGACCCTAATTTTCACAAAACAAGTCACCTTCATCGATGAGGCCCATTTCTGTATGAACAAAATTGTGGAATTTGGGACGATCATGAGATCTAAGAGCGTACAATGCATCCCGCAAAAGTTACTTTTTGGTGTGGATTTTGAGCTGATTGGTCAGTCAATTACCGTGAATGGTGAGCGCTATAGTCGATGATTACCAACTTATTTTGGCCTGAATTGGATGATATTGACATCAACGACATGATATAGACACCGTGTCCCACAAGTCATGCCACATTGGACATTCTGTACGAGCGATGGAGGGATGTGAACTGGCACCGAAATCGTGAGATTTGACACTGTTAGACTTTTTCTCGTGGGGTTGGCTTAAGTCGCAGGTATATGCGAATAGGCCACAAAACAGTGGCCTTTAAAGCCAACATAACCCATGTCATCGGTAAAATTCAGCCTGAAGGACTTACCATATTATGTTGCTCTCGGCTTATAAATATCAAAATCTGAGAACAACATATTACGATAAAATTATTCATCATATAAATGGTTGTCACAAACATATACATGTTTACTGTAACCATATATATGGTTGATATAATCATGTGAATCGTAAATTAACCATATTATTGTTACCACAATCATATATATAGTTACTGTGACTATAATATTGTTAAACATTTTGAAATGGTTACAGTAAACATGCACGAATTTTGAAACGGTTACAGTAACAATGCACAACTATATCTGCGTGTTATGCCTCATATATATATATATATATATATATATATACTAGTTGACCTACGTAGGAAGAAATCCCGATGAAGAAGAAATATAAAAAAATCCCCGGGGGGGATTTTGGACATTTCGGTTGCCAGACAACATGCACGGTGTTATACTTTGTACATAATGG
This sequence comes from Calliphora vomitoria, assembly GCA_942486065.2. NCBI lineage: Eukaryota > Metazoa > Arthropoda > Insecta > Diptera > Calliphoridae > Calliphora > Calliphora vomitoria. Next base: position 59,125,200 of record OW818029.2, read on the forward strand.
CATTTGTACATAATGGCATCGATATGTCAAATTATTAAAAAGTTTCTATAATATCTCATACACATTTTGTTTTATTTAAATTTAAATACAGGAAAGAACCTTTTTACCAGGCTCCACTGTTTAAAGTTTGATAATTAATACATTTATTTAAAAAAAGAAAAAACATAGAGCTGGGAAATAAATTGTGAACATTGTTTAAAGAAATGCTAAAAATACACAACACATACATTTTAAATGTAACCTGACAAATTGTGGTCGTTTTCTGAAAATAAACTAAATTAATCAGGGTGTCTGTTAGTTAACTCATTTTATCGTTATTAAATATATTTTCCAACAAAATGTTAAAAAAAACTACATCTAAGTAATTAATTTGCCTCGCCACTGGATTTCAATCATAATGAAGCTGAGGTCTATGATGATGATGGTTGTTGCTGTTTAAGGATTATAAATTTTTTCAAAAGTACTTCAATAGTGGTCACGTTTTTGCGTACTATATTAAAGCAAATTTATGTAGAAAATGATATACTACAAAATATTGAATTTTTTAAAAAAATAAATTGTGGCAGAACACTGAAAAAAAATTCTTTATGACACCTATTTTGGCTGTTGGCATTTCAACTGTACATAAACGTGATTATTTAAATATTTTCTCTTCACAATTATGCGAAATATAAGTCTTAAAATAACTATCAGCTTACTCTATTAGTATGAAAACAATTTTAAACTTTGACACATCATTTCTGAAGTTTGGAAATAAAGTTTACAAGTACAACATTGGAGTTTTTAGGTTTTTTCACAATTTTTATTTTTTTTAATTGAATATTAGTTTTAATATTAAAATATGCTAAGAACTATATAAAAAGTACTTCGAAATAATGAATACGAAGCTAGTTGAAGCTTCGTATTCACCTTATTACAAACGTGACAGGAAATTATGTCGCATCCTAAATCATAGTATACCTGTTAAAAAAACAGATGCAATTATTTCACCATGACAACTATCAACATAAATCCACATTATTATATTTTAGTTTAAAAAATCTCTCTACAATATTTGGTCAATTCACAAAGTCTCTTATCAGTCATAATGTCCTAATATATCACGACTCGGCGGCTCGGCTTAACTGACTCTTATGCATTCGGCGTTGGTATCTGCTGGTTGGTTACGATAACACAATAAACATAGCATAGAAAGTAATATTATTTTAGGACATTTTTTGCTTAAAAACCAATACAAACATTGTGAAATATTAGGACATTGTGACAATATGACATGATAAAAGACCTTGTGAATTTACTAATTATGTTGCAATTCGCAAATTTTTAAAATTTTTCTAAATATAGTGTCTTGAACTCATATTTATTGCTAATATATTGCCAATAACAAAACGAAAAAAACTAATTTTTGCACTTAACATACTGCTACTAAAATGCCATGAGTACATAAGATACAAATGTCGCGTTCTTGATCATGAAAATGCCCATGTAGAGACAGAAATCATTTAATTGATACACCAACCAAGGATTTATAATGTAATTGTACTTTTATATAAAAAAGTACAATTTCTCCATGTATGTATTACTTTTAACTCGTTTTCAACCTCTTAATGACTAACTACCACATTTAATAGCAACTTATTTCTTTATTAAATATTTTTTCATGCATCATCATAGGGAGTCGGTTTTTAAATATTTTAACTGTTATTTAAGTTGAAAAAAAAGAAAAAATTAAAACTGTTAAATGTTTCCCTTGTTGTTGTTGTTTGCTTTGTTTATTACCTATAAAAATATTTAATATGCTTTTTTTTTTTGTTGTTTGTATCTATACAAAAATGTTTGTATAGATTGATGTTTTTTTTTTGCTGTAACGCTTTAAGGCATGCTTTACAACCCCATGAACACAATATAGGAATTTTATCCAAAAATAGTAAAAGAGAAAAAACTACATACATATTGGTTATTTTTCTGTTGTTATAAACTTTATGAGTTAAAAGTGTTTGAAAAAACACTTTAGCTGTAAATATAAAATATCAAAAATATTCACCATACAAAAAAAATTTAAAGTTTTTCTAAGTAAGAGGAAAGAGATAGTAAAATTCGGTCAATATGAATTTGGGCCATTAAAATATAGTAAAAGACAAAAAAGTATAAATATCTATCTACATATTTACATACATACATATATATATGTAACAACAAGTATCAACTACTGCTGCCTGCTCATCCCATACACGAATATAACTATAAAACATATATGTAGGTATATACATATATATTCGAACGGATGATGATGTTGAGATACTTGAAACTATTATATCTGTTGGCACATCCATCAACTTCATCAACAAGCAATTACAATTACATACAGTTAAGTTTACAACATTAGCAACAGTTGAACCATTTCAGTAAATTTTTATTGTTAGTTTTACATTAGTTACAGGAAATTTTCTGTGAAAATTGATTTTATGGTGATTTAATGATTAAATATTAAGAATCATGTTTTAGAAAAATTAGAGACTAATAAAAAGAGAAGAATTTTTTATTGTTTTCAGATATAGTTAATTATAATTAAGACTAGCGAGTACATAGTAACTGTTTAAACAATGAAGTTTTCCGGATGATTTGTAGAAATGTTGAGGACAACTAATAATGAGTGAAAAATTTAATATTTCAAACAAAAAATTAATGACATCTTTTGGAAAATGACAAAGACTATAATGTTATTTAAATTTTGTTGATTGAGTAATATTCTTCTAAATTGTAATATTACAATTATAGTATTTACTAATAATTTTAGTCTTAAACCACCATGTACATTATAGTGACTCACTTCTTATGGAGAGGACAAAAGAAATGTTGTTATCCCGCTCAAAATAAACCTGAACTAATTAATAATATTGAAATGTGTGCAAATTTTCAAATATAACAAAAAATAACTTTTAATTCCACAAATTCCAATTTTTTTTTGTGTATCTACTTGTCAAATTAAATAGCGTGATGATACCCATATTGAGCATGTTTGAAACATGATTTTTACCAGATTGAATGTCCGAAAACACGCAAACTAGTACGAATATTGAAAAAAACTATTTCTTAAATCACAAAATTGGTGTATACTTAACTTAAAAATACGCGATTCACAATGGATGGCTTATCTTTTGAAAGCGTTATTTGTCTTTCATAACTTATGTGTCATTTTGAAGGATACATATTTGTCATTTATTCTGACTTTCATAGTTATTGAACATTTTAGTATAAACAACAAAGTTTTATTGATTCGAAAATGTTGGATTTTGTGCCAACAAAGCGACAAGTTTGCGGGAAGTTTTTCTTTACTTCTTTAATTTGATTGCTCACCGAAGCTTATAGTGAAAGAGTTTCACCGGTTTCAATGTGCGAGAGATGGTTTCTGCGGTTTGAAGTGGTGATTTTGACACGAAAGACAAAGATCGCACAGGTCAGCCACAAAAGTTTGAAAACTTTTGTCAAACTCAACAAAAGCAGAGCTTGGAAAATTATTGGGAGCTACAGCAGCATTTTCAAAACTTTTGCAAGCAGCAGAATTCATCCATATTGGGTACCATACGAATTGAAGCTGAGAGGCCATGGAAGACAATTTTGTGTGTCTAAAATGCTACTTCAACTCTAGAAAAGAAAATAATTTTTGCACCAAATCATTACTTGCGATAAAAAATTATCCTTTATGATAACCCGAAGCGTAAGAGATAGTATATGGAGCACGACCAACCCGCCGATTCGACACCAAAGTCAAATGTCCTTGACGCTAAGGTAATGCTCTGTATTTGGTGGGAGCAAAAGGTTCCTATCTCATATGAGCTACTGAAATCTGGCTAGACCATCACAGGGAACCTGTTCCGAAAGCAACTGATTCATTTGAAGTGAGCAATGGTCAAAAAACGCCCAGAATATGCGGCCAGACATGATATAGAATTGTATGCGGCTGGAAGAGCCCTTTCAATTGATAGTCGATATTAAATATGGGCAATTCCACGAGAATGACTACCACGACTGAAAACCCAAAAACCCTTGAATCTTTTTTTCAAGATGATTTGAATAGGAGAAAACACTAAAATATTACTATGTGTCAGTATTTAGAGCCTTTTACAACATTTTAAGAGCAAAAATAATAGTTTAAACTGATTATATTTAATTTTTTAATTTAATTGGCGTGTTTTGGTCTAAAACTGCGGTCAAAACTAAGCTCCCAATTAGCATATAGTGTGAAATGAATTTGACACTGATTGTGTTTTTGCTATTGTAAAATTGTTGATTGAAACCGAATGTATATTTTCTATTAATTTTTTTAGTTTTTGTATACATATATTTACAGAATATATATTGTTTTATTATAAGAGAAAAATCTGTCACGTACGATATTAAATTTTATTTATTATAAAATCATCCAATGATTGTTTTTATTTAAATATGACGGATTTTAAAGGAAAAATATTTCGTTTAGTGTAAGAAATTAAAAGAAAACATAACGCCTCTCACGATTCGAAAATTTTTGCATATTTCTACATGTACCTCAAAATTACTTCCGTTTTATGTCACGTACGATATACCCTTATTTCGCTCGATATTTTGGATAACAATGTTTCGAAAGAACTTATTATTTTTCAGATACTCTTATTTTTGGAAAAACTATTCCACTCTATAGGCGTACAAATGTCACGAATGATGACATGGAATTGCCCATATGTATGTTGTTTTGGTATAGAATACAAATATTTTCAAAAAACTAAAAAAAAAATTTTTTTGTGAAAATGGTCCAGGTCTCGAACGGTTATCACTAGACATCCCAAAGCATTCCAAGGTTTATTTTGAGGTGGGTATCAAAATTACTTTTTGCTGTGAGTGGGCTTAAACTAATATAGTTTAGAAACATTTGGTCAATTCACAAGGTCTCTTATCAGTCATATTGTCATAATGTCCTTATATATCACGACTCGGCGGCACGGCTTAACCGACTCTTAGGCATTCGGCGTTGGTCTCTGCTGGTTGGTTACGATAACACAATAAACATAGCATAGAAGGTAGTATTATTTTAGGACTTTTTTTCCTTGAAAAGCAATAAAAACCATTGTGAAATATTAGGACATTATGACATGGTAAGAGACCTTGTGAATTGACCAATTGTATTTTAGAAATAATTCGGTTTCTCATGAACCATGAAACTTTACACAGTTAGTCAGAGCTAAGGTGTTTCTGAGTTGATTTATATAATCAGCTATATTTTTGAAAAAACTTCTTACAGATATCTCTTTTTCGTAAAAATATCTTTATATTTTGTTTTAACAAAGCTTCAATATTCCAAATACTAAGAGCTAATCAATTGATCTTCTCTGTCGAAAAATTCATATTTTTATAGGAAGAAATCAATAATAAAAGCAAATCCAAATATTTAAATGATTGTTGTAAATATTTTCTATGTAAATAGACATACATATATGTATGTATAAATATATATTTTATTTAAGTGTATTTTATATCATGTGCTTGTATATTTTTTTATAAAATACATATATGTATGTACTATATATAGTATATATTTGTTCAATATATTTATATTGAAACTATAACAAGTACTTGAAATTGTATTATAGTATTTTCTGTGTACCCTGCAATTTCATATACGGTTCACTATTTGCAACATTTTCACATCGAGTATGGAATTTCTATGATATAGTGCTATATTCGTCTTTTCTGAATCTTATATACCCTTCACCAAAGTATACTTTAAGAAAAATAATAAAAAGGATTTTTTGTTAAAAAAAAAAAATTTGGTGACAAAAAATGTTTTAGGACAAAAAATTACGTTGAAAAAATAATTTTTGTGAAAAAAATTTGTTGGGCGATTTTCTCGATTTTAAATAGCAATCTAAGTTGGACTATAGCGGATATATTGATGTTATTTGGTGGCTTCAGAAAGTTGATTTCAACATACAGACGGACATGTCTATATCGACTCCGCTGTTTAGAACGATCCTGAATCACAGAGCTGTCACGAGACAGAAGATAACCACGTTTAATATTTTTCGTTTTCTCTCGGAACTGCCTTTTATTTATATTTATGCTGTATGTGTAACTTTATCACACACATAATTAGGTACTTTCTCATTCCATGAGAAGTAACCTAGAAAACTGATTAAGGCATTTTGTAATGTCAAAATTGTTACCTCTGTGTGCTATGTGTACTCTGTGTCCTGTATATATATATACTATATATGGGGTAGAAATGTAAAATGTGGAAATTACAAACTTATATATATCCTTGTTACTCATTCAGCAGCACATTGTAATGACTTAGGATTTTGAAGACAAGTTTAGAATTGTTGTAATCAGTATCGCTAGAAGCTTTCGTAGAAATTACAATAAATTTTGAGTGTATCTAAAACAGTGTTCCGCACTCATAGACAACTGGGGCCGAACATGATCTTTTTTTTTTACTTCTAAACAACACGAATGTCAACAAAGCTTATACATATAATCAAATTAGATACCAAAATCACAATTAATAGCTGGTCAAATAATAATAATGAAGGCAGAAACTGCACTATAGTTTATTATATGTTCCATGTTCTCTTTATGCCGACCAGTTCTAAAAGTTTTTGTGTTGGTAGCGGTTCCTTTTAAACAATCATGACCAGTTTTTAAAAGTTGTTTTTTTTTCCTGTTCCACGCATTTTTCATTTAACTATTATTTCTGAATTGTAATACATGTTTTTATTTAACTTTTTTTTTATACATATTTTTTGTCAAAAACCCAAATTTTCACCTGTGGCCTCTTGTACTTATGTATATACATATGTATGTATTTGTTGATGGTTTTACAATGCTCTCTACTACTATTTTTTTTAATAGCCTTAAGCTAGATTTGTATATTGTTTTATTTTCTCTTTTTATTGGACTTTTGTTTGAGTGTCCAATCCATAAAATAGTTGTTGTATGATACTCAAACAACATTTGAACAATAAATATTAAATTATTATTTTCATATTAAACTGCGCTTATTTACACATGTAACTCATTGCATTTGTTGTGTTGATTTTTCTGCGTTTTTTTTTGGTTGCATAATATTTGTCAAACAAAAAAATTAATATTTTTTTAATTAAATTTTCATAATTTCACAATTGGCCTCTAGAAAAAGTTCTCATAGTACTTTAAATAGCTGTAAGTGTGTTGATGTGATAAAAAAAAACGTTGTTAAAGTTTAATTAATTCTAAGGGATTATGTAAATGGAAAAGGGATTTATTAAATAGTTGATGTGAATACAAAGAAATGTTATAAATTATACAAATATCACTATGCATTAATATTCCTCAAAATTAAATAATAGACGAAATTGTCACGGAAGATTTACTTTATCTATCAGTTTGTGTCAGAGGGTCGAATTAAACCAGGAGCCGAATTAACGAAAAATTATTTCGATATCGAAATTATAATAAAATGTATTAAATTTCTTGCCATAATCTCAAATATGAAAATTACGATAAATTTTGCTCGATATCGAATGAGGTAATAACTCCCAGTTCCAGTTATCGTCAGTTTTCCTCGCTAAGTCAGAACAATAGCAGATAAGGCATCTTATCGTCCTTTCCTCCTGCTCATATCTACAACTTCTTCTGATGTCGTTGTAAGAGATTTTCAATCTCCTTGTATTCATATCAAACTAGCACTGATAACGGGATCGCTATTTGCGCTACACATTTACCCACACGCAGACAAAAAAAAAAATATAGTTGTGCATGTTTACTGTAACCATTTCAAAATTTTTAACAATATTATTGTAACAGTAACTATTTATAGGTTTGTGGTAACAATAATATGGTTAATTTACGATTCACATGATTATATCAACCATATATATGGTTACAGTAAACAAATATATGTTTGTGACAAGCATTTATTGAGAATTTTTAAAAAAATTATTTACTCCTTAGTTTTGAGATTATTAGATATTAAAAAATATTTTTATAAATAATTTTTAACAACTTTGACGAAAGATATTAGCGAAAAAAAAAATTTTTAAATTTAAACTTAAATAACTTTTTGTCATGTCCTCATGTATGATTTGTTTGTACATAATGCAGCAATCGGACCAGTTGTTTAGAATAGACAGTTTTATTACCAATTTTCTTTCGACCACACTGTGGATTTGAACGGAATTTTTGGAACCAGGAGGGAGACAAATTGTTAGATTTTTCATTTGCGACCCCATAAAGTATATATATTCTGGATCGTTATAAATAGCGGAGTCGATATAGCCATGTCCGTCTGTCGGTTGAAACGAACTTTCCAAATCCCCTAAATAACTTACATCAATTTACATACCGGAAATTCTTTCAACTCGGTTGCTATTTGAAATCGACAAAATCGTCCTACAAATGGCTGATATATAAGGAAAAAACCGGGACAACCTAGATTTTTTGCCTATTTTTGATATATGTATATTTGGATTACTAAGTCATTAATATAGACAATATGGATATCTAATGATAGATATTTCAAAGTTTATTGCAACGATGTATATAAGGCTATAATAATTTGGACGTACAATAGGTTTAAATTGGGAAAAATATTTTTTAACCGGAATTTTTTTTCAGCAAAAAAATTTTTTTTAATTTTTTTTCACTAATAAATTTAAAAAAATTTGGATAAAAATTAAAAAAAAAAAATTGGAAAAAATTGCGAAAAAAAATGTTTTAAAAATTTTTATTTTTTTTTTAATTTTGAAAATTTTTTTTTTAATTTTTTTACCTAAAAGTATTTAAAATTTGTATTTTAAAGTATACTTTTGTGAAGGGTATAAAAGATTCGGCACAGCCGAATATAGCAATCTTACTTGTTATTTTTTTCTATTTTTATGTTATTTTAAATATTTTCTTTCTTAACAAATATCTAATAAGATTTACATCCTAGCATTTTTTCAATATTTTTCCATAAAATATCAAACCCATATAAGTTACACATCATGAACAATAACCCTGTAAACTGGTGTAAGTAATGAAATATGTTCTAAGTCCCGAAAAAGGACAATTTGCAAATTTAAGCAACAACTTCCGAACACTACCACATACCAATTTTACAACCCTTTCTCCAATAACGCACAGTACTTGAAAGATGCTAAAAAACAAAATATTCTACTGAAAGAAGTAACTGCTGAAAAAAGTCACAAAGTTTACATTCAAAAGGCGGAAAACTGCAATAATCTGCACAAACAATTGCAATTGTATTTCCTCATCCCTTTTGTCTTTCATCCATTTCTCTCTAACACAAACTAATAGTAGTTTGGGGGGAAGAAAAAAAATGACAACTTGAAACCAAAATTGGAGACAAGGGTAAAAATCCAAGAGATAGAAAACAAAAATTTCCTTCAACTAAACAACAGAAAAGTGGCCAAGCTATATTAAAAACAGCAAATGATGACTTTGTCAAAAGTGAAATTTTTGCCATAGAAAAGTGGTCGCAGAAAAACTCTATGGTGGAATATGATAAAGGGCTTAAAGAGAAGTGTTTCATATCATGTTGAAGTAGAGGGTGTTGGCGACTTTACGGATGACATTTTGTAACTAAAGCTGTCAAAAATAGTTGAAGAAAAAAAAATATAAAATTTTGTAAAATGAAAAATATTGAGAGGAGTATCAGGGTATTCCTTTCATTGCGAGAAATGTTACAAATGTAATTGAAAATATCTCAACTGTAGAAAATGTGTTAACGTTACATTTCCCACCAGGATATTTGTATGCAATGCGTAATTGCATACAGTCTCACATTCTCATCTAGGAATAATTTTCTAAATTTGTTGATTGTTGGCTAAATAAATTGTTTGTTTGTTATGGGTTTGTTTTTCTTTTGTATGCAACTAAATTAAATTTTTTTTTTTTTTTGTAAAAACGGTTATGTAGTTTAAGAAGATTTCGTTTGTCTATTTTAAGCCACTGAGTGTCAATCAAACTGTGGTCATACTCACCAAAATGCATACGTATTTTTACAAAATACATTTGTTAAAATTCTATGAATAAAAGAGAAATTATATTGTGCACTATGGCTTGGGGGAGATGACTGACTATGTAAAGTTATTTAAAAACCATGAATTATGATTAATAATTTTGAACGCCTTAGAAATTAAGCATATAAAAAGCAGAGTCTGAGAATATGTTTTTGACAATTTAGTTTTACTTATTATTCCATTTGTAAACCATTCAATAAGACTTTTGATTTTCTCTTTTCCAAATAGAATAGCTTTCAATAAATGTTTCTTCGAATAACGATATACATATCAGGGATGGAAAAATGGTTTTTGAATTTGGCATCAACTATAAACATATAAAGCACTTTTTAGACCTTCACGGTACCATTTTTACAATAATATTTATTAAATTACAATAAAACTTATCTGTTAGATGATATCTGTCTCTTTCAAATTAAAATAATAAAAAAGAGAACATTAACGATGTTGCTAATTCCATATAAATACAAAATTGGATTCTTTTGATATGTATGATATGTATGTTCAACATTCTACGGGTCTTCTAAATAGTATATCGAGCGACTATATTCAAAATAAGCATTTTGAATAGGTCCTAACAAATCGATGCCATATTACTGCAAAATGTGTGATTCGAATAGATAACAATGTGATACCCCCAAATTACAAACCCGCTTTTAAAAGATCCAATGAAATTTCCGAGTTATAGGCAAAAGTATATTTATTTGGACCCGCAAATTTAAACATACATAACTCAGTCATTATTTAACCGATTTTAAATTTTTAAAAGACATTAAAAAGGTATGAACGAGGTCTTTCCAATTATATATACTTTCACTATTCTATTAATATAAATATATATGTAGAGATTTTTCGAATATTATTTATTTTTTTTTTAACTTTTTCAACTATTATGAGTGATTAAGTATTTCAGATCTACTTTTTAAACAACAATAATCTTAAAGCAAGTGTACTTCTGAGTAAAAAAACTTTAACTTGTTTTTCAGATTCGTAATCAACATGTCTAAATTATACAAGGTGGCGCAAAAGTAAACTTCCGATGTTTTTTGGCTGTAATTAAAAAAAAAAAAAAAAAATGAAAAACTTTGATTCTTCTTGTGGATTATTTTTATTTGGTCTTTTAATTTTTTTTTTACATCAAGTCGAGAATATGATGTCATGTAAATGGCCGCCGCCACAGTTGATTGTCATTTGAGCTCTTTTTATGGCATTTTTCATCACTTTGGCCAAAACTTCCGGCGATAGGTCCTCACATTCTTGACGGATATTGTCTTTAAGAGCTGCAAGAGTCTGAGGCTTGTTGACATAAACCCGCGACTTCAAAAAGCCCCACAAAAAGAAGTCTGGAGCGGTCAAATCAGGCGATCTTGCTGGCCAGTGCAAATCGCCAAAACGGGAGATTAGGCGCCCGGGAAATGCATCCTTCAGCATATCGGTTGTGGCACGTCCAGTGTGTGCCGTTGTACCGTCCTGTTGGAACCACATGTTTTCCAATCCCAATTCATCAAGTTGCGGCAAAAAGAACTCGTTGATCATTGCTCTGTAGCGCTCACCATTCACAGTAACCATTTGGCCCGCGACGTCTTCGAAGAAAAAAGGTCCGATGACTCCTCCAGCGAAAACAGCACACCATACAGTGACTTTGAACGGGTGTAATGGCTCTTCGTGGGTTACACGCGGATTTTCAGTGCCCCAGAAGCGTAAATTTTGCTTATTTACGTACCCGCTAAGATGGAAATGGGCCTCATCACTCATGATTATTTTTGATGAAAAATCATCTTCCTCTTGGTGGTGATTAAGGATGACTTGAGCGTATGTTAGACGCGATTGGCGGTCAGCAGGTAACAGCTGATGCACCGTCTGGACTTTGTACGGAAACATCTTCAAATCTTGTACCAAAATTCGCTGTAAAGACCGTCGACTGATACCCATTTGCGTGGCACGTCGTCTGGTCGGTGTCGACGGCGCTTCCATGACATCCTCGGCTACAGCAGCAATATTCTCTGCAGAACGGGGTCTGCCACGCCTGGCAGCATCTTGGGTATGTGCCAGTCTCTTCGAGGCGAGCGGCTAAACGTCGCAGTGTTTCACCAGTAGGCGTTGGACGGCCAGGAAATCTGCGACGAAATTCACGTTGTGCCAAAGTCACCGACCGATTATTGGTCAAATAAATAGTCAGCACTATTCCGCGTTCTGGAGCAGTGTAGCATAACATTGTTTATTAACGTGTATTTCGCATGTGTTTACTACACAAATGTCAAAACAAAACTGACATTAGGGGCCAATCGCAAAATTTATAGCATTTTGTGATAGGAGGATTACTTTTGCGCCACCTTGTATATTCAGAAATATATATATTTTTTTTTAGATTACAAAAATGTCAACAAAATTGCAAAAAAAAAAGGTTTTTTCTTTGAAATTTATACTACAAAACTATCAAAAACTCATTTTAATGAAAATATAAGATTAATGGACTATTGAATATTGTTCTACGATATGTAAATACAAGTAACTTTGGTTAAAATACTGCTGTAGGCCCATGGTGCATTACAATTAAAAGATGCATTTAAGCGTAAGAAAAATCCATAGCACCACACACAGAGGCAGAGTAAGAGAGTGGGCGGACCAACACCTCATCTCTCTCTCTTTAAAAAAGATTATTTCTATTCTAGCATTATCGTCTGTAAAATAAATGAAGGCAACAACAATTGCACCAATAACAAAAACAATATAGAAAATAGAAAAATAAAAAAAAAAAAAAAAACGAAACCAAATAATTTCCATTGTAATACTATTGTGGATTTTGTGCGTTTGTGGTTGTAAGTATTTGATGCTGACTGACTCTATGCCTGACTAGATGGCTGGCTGGCTGTTCGGTTCGGTTGCATTGGTAGCTCCCGTTCGAATTGTTGTCTCTTTTTATTTGTTGGTGCTAGCAACTCTGATGGCTGGCTGCTGACTTCCTCAGTGTGGTGGTTAACATTTCGTCGCTTAACGCTTGAATAAAATCATTGAACTGTGAAATTAAAATTCATCCGCTACTGCAACATTTTTCTGTACCATCATAGAAAACTACAAAAGCAGTAACAAAAATATTAGAGAAAAAAAAAAAAAAAAAAAAAAAAAACACGCTCAGCATTAGACAATATTCTTTTGTTTTTTAATGGTAAAAATGATGCTGTTCTATAAATTTTACATTTTCTGTCATGTTGTTTTTTTTTATTTTTTCTTAACAATTTTATTTTTTGTTTTTTACTTTTTTTAGTTAATCTTCCTGGGTTTTTTCTATGGCCGCAGCAGCTTTTTGTGTTACAATGATTTTGCTCATGCAAACAAATGTGCAACAATAACATTTTGTGTCCTTTTGCAGCAAAATTAACCTCTTTCACTGGCACTTCCTGTGCTGTCCGAGGAGTGGTGTGAAAGAGAGATAGAGAGCAATATTTGTAGCAAGTTGCAAAAAATATATTGTAGTATATAATTAATTTAATTTTGTAGAAAAACAACAGAATTTACTGATAAAACGTGGGTAAATCAAAAAGTTAATGGACTGAAATAATAGGCGACAAGTTAGTATTAACATTCTTTTCTTTTTTTACAATTTGCCATGAATTGTAATGTTTTACAAGGAAATGATATTGAAAAGTAAAGTAAAGAGGAAAATAAAGTTTGCGAATTGGTTTGCATAAAAATAAAAATTTTATAGTGACCGAGTGAATTTCAAAACTTTTTAACAGGACTTCTGTGTTGTATAGTTAAAAGTCCTGTTAAAGGTAAGAGCTTGACTATACAGGCGATACTCTAAAATTTAATACTCTTCTAAGTATTTTGTGAAAATTCAAGTGACTTGATGCACATTGCTATGCCAACTCAAACAGAATAATTGCAAAGTAAATAAATGTTTGTGTTTTCTTAATGTTTAGTAGTTTCTCGAACCTTATCTGCAAAAATATCTTAAACAACAATATATTAAATTTTAATTTTTTTATAGCAAATCGATAACTTAGGATCGTGTACATAATCTGTTGAATTTTACTAAATGTACCAAGTAACGTTACAATTTTATAGCAAAAGCTTACAAAATTTTATAGCAATTGAATTAAAACATGTTAAAAATCGCAAAAAAGCTTCATCGGCAAAGCTTTTTTTAAATGCACTTAAGATATTTTTGTGGCTATGGCTCGATATGTTGATTGTCAAGTACAAGCCAATGTTTCCCTCTTCAGACAGTAATCACTTTGGTTGACTTCAATTTATATATTTTGGGTCCTTTGACACGTATGTACTCGTTGTAGTGCAGAGATTGGTTACTTTATACATCCCACGTAATCTAGCATCAAGTCAATCGACGGTTATGTGTCTCTAAGTAATCTAGATTGTAGTCACGTTAAACGTTTATTTTGTAATATACTTATTGTTATGTAGCTGATCCAGTAACCAGTTACTACTTCGAACCAGTTATTAGACAGTATATAATTAATGTAGGGTTAATTAAACACCGCACATGTAACAGTAACTACACGCAGAAAAAAATATAGTTGTGCATGTTTACTGTAACCATTTATATGATGAATTATTTTATCATAATATGTTGTTCTCAGATTACGATATCCATAAGGCTAGAGCAACATAATATGGTAAGTCCTTCATCATATAAATGGTTGTCACAAAGATATACATGTTTACTATAACCATATATATGGTTGATACAATCATGTGAATCGTAAATTAACCATATTATTGTTAGCACAATCTTATAAATATTTACTGTGACTATAATATAGTTAAAAATGTTGAAATGGTTACAGTAAACATGCACAACTAGGAACAGTTATCCATAACTGCTAGGAATTGTCACTTCTTCATTTATAACGTTTAATTTTTACTGACTTTACTATAAAATTTTTTACCAAAGACAGATGGAATTGTAAACAGCTGTCTTGGAAAGTCCACTTTTTATGAAATTCTTTAGAAGTAATTAAAAATCATACTCTTAGTTCTCTTATTAATCAATCTGCAATAATTATCAACACAATTGTCATGAAATTATTGTAAAAAACATGTGTTATTCAGCTAGAAAATAATGAGCCATGAAAAGCCTATGTATTTCCTTTGTTTATGTCGGATGAGCTATTTTTAAAAATATGCAACATTTTTCTTGAATTGTATTCGGTATGTTATGTCGAGCATAGAATGACTAGACACTATTTGGTGTGACAACAAATTCGCCTTGTTAAGCAATTCAACATTTTTCGTTTTTAGTGTCTTAAATAAATATTTCAGATCTTTAAAATGTTTAGCCTTTATTTTGAAACATTTGTTCAATACAAATTTATTCAAAGTTAGCTATGACCTTTTCCCATCTTTCTGGCAATATATGGATTCCGCCCCAAAAGAACTGTTCATCTTTAGAGCCAAAGAACGAATCAAGCCAATATCGAATACTCTGTTCTGAAATGAAGCGTATCCCAGAGAGAGAGGGCGTTCTGCATCAATCGAAATAGTAGTCGGTCGGCTCAAGGTCTGGACTATAAGGCGGGTGAGGAAAACTTCCAAACCACTTCTTTCTAAATAGTTTCCTTTAGCGGCACTTTTTTCAAATTAAAGAAGTAAAGCAAAACTTCCCGTATATGACTTTTTTGCTTACACTATAATGTTAAGTAAGTGAGAATAAATGACAGATATATAACCTTCAAATTTACATATAAGTAATTAAAAACAAAAACCGCATTCAAAATATATGACATCTATTTTAAATTCCGCATTGTTAAGTCATATACGCAATATTCTTTTTTAATTTTAATAGTTTTTACTTTTTACTTTTGGCAAAAAAAATATAATACAATTTATGCATATAAAACTTGCCGACATTTTTATTTATTATTGTACAAACGTTTTAGCTTTTTGATGACTTCCTTAGCAAGAAAGTTTATACAACTTTTTTGAAGGTACTTACTTTGCTAGATGTAAAAGGAAAAGTTTTTCCAAAAAAAAAAAACTTTCTTTAAACGGATATAACTTAGACAAAATGATGATGTATGACATAATTTCGTGTCATAATAAATGTGACATATAAGAAAAACTGTGACAATCTAGTGTCACAACAAAGTTTCTAAAAATATTAATACATTTCATAAAGCTAACATCTTTGTAAACAATTTGTTGAAGTTTGATTATATCGCTCATTTGCTGCAACAACGTCATAATTCAAAAAAAGTCGTTTCGAGAAAAACATCTTTGAATGTTTTATGACATTTGACTATTTCTTAAATAAATGTTCAACAAATCATGAGATTTTAGAAAGATAACCTGATTTGAATAGTAGATGTTAATATCCTTCTAATCTGTATTTAACCCAAATTTTTTCTTGTCAAATATACGACAAAACATGAATTTTAATTTTGACGTTTACAACAAAAAAACACTCTCACGGAAAAAATTATTGACTTTTTTGAAAACTGATAAAACTATATGAAAGACAATAGAACGGCGCATATTTCGTATTACTCAGTTCAAAACACACGGATTTTGAATTATGTCGTTGTTGCAGCAAATGAGCGATATGTACAAAAAAATATATAAAATTATGAATAATTATAATGGTTCATATTGAAAAATATTTGTTCAATTTCTAAAGTTTTCTTTACTACCGAATACTTGTACAAAATGCTTATAACTACCCTTTGGGAGACTAAAAACCCTGGTCTTAAATTGTTTTAAGATGCTTTCAAGATCAAAACAACAGATGCCTCTTGATCATTTGTATTTTTAGCTTCGGCAAAGAGTGAAGTATTTAAATGCAACAAAAAAATCACCTTTAGCATTATTGGACAGCAATAAATCCTGTAACTGGCTTGTCGAAGCTGCGATTGTATAGTATTTTGTCACGAATTGTGCCATGTTAGGAGACTAAGGGATCGTTCGTTAATGCAGTAAATTTGTACATTACTGATGCATCACTGCCAGCAATATGCATTGAACAAAGTTTTCCGAAAAGCTATGATGGCAAATATTGATCTATTGAAAAGAACAGTTCGGATATTTAGAAATCCCGTGAAATGCTACGCTCAAATGGCCATCTTGCTCATGTAGTTCATGAGATAAAGAGTGCATAAAAAGTTGGTTCCAACCAAGCGATGTCTGAAAGAATTTTAAATTTTTGTTCTTATTTCGTAATAAGTTCCGACAAATTTAAATTATCATCTTCCTTGAAGTCAAACATTAAGCAACTAGTTGGCAGCGCAAACAAATTACATGATCCTTTATCAACAGAAAATTAGTTTGTTTTAATTTGTGAACTAATATACATACCATTACCTATACATTCATAGCAAACATTTGAAAATATATGTATGTACTTATGTAGAGTAGATAATAGAAGTCCACAATATACACAGAGAAAACTGATTCATAGTAGCAACCGAATTTGTTGTCAATCGCAGTATTATGCATTAGTGACCGAATTTTACAGTTGTGGTAATAAAAGAGGAAAATCATTTTCCTCTTGGTGGTGATTAAGGATGGCTTGAGCGTATGTTAGACGCGATTGGCGGTCAGCAGCTAACAGCTAATGCACCGTCTGGACTTTGTACGGAAACATCTTCAAATCTTGTACCAAAATTCGCTGTAAAGACCGTCGACTGGTACCCATTTGCATGGCACGTCGTCTGGTCGTTGTCGACGGCGCTTCCATGACATCCTCGGCTACAGCAGCAATATTCTCTGCAGAACGGCTACTCCGGGGTCTGCCACGCCTGGCAGCATCTCGTGTTGTGCCAGTCTCTTCGAGGCGAGCGGGTAAACGTGGCAGTGTTTCACCAGTAGGCGTTGGACGGCCAGGAAATCTGCGACGAATTTCACGTTGTGCCAAAGTCACCGACCGATTATTGGTCAAATAAATAGTCAGCAATATTCCGCGTTCTGGAGCAGTGTAGCATAACATTATTTATTAACGTGTATTTTGCATGTGTTTACTACACAAATCTCAAAACAGAACTGACATTAGGGGCCAATCGCAAAATTTATACCATTATCTGATAGGAGGATTACATTTGCGCCATCTTGTATTACAAAGTACCATTAGAGGAAAAAGTACAAATTTTCTACACTTGAACCACCGTCAAGTTTTAAACCAAAGTAATTTCCTTATTCTAGGTTCAATATTAAGTATATTAGAAAATTCAAAAAGTACTATTTGGAGAACGAAAAAATACTCCTTAGTGTGGTTTAGTTCTCCATTTTTGGTATCATAATACAATTGAGCATCCTATTCTTAATTATTTATTTACTGAAAAGCATATTAGACTACCTTACTAATTTAATATATTTAAAAGGTACCATTAAAAGAAAAAGTACCAATTTTCCTTTATTCTCTTGAACACCCGTCAAGTTTGAACTTTAAATTTGTATAGCATTTCCTATATTATCAACTGATTTTGTATAACACTTAATGTTTAATAAAATATCACAAAACCGAATCGAACCGAAACCGATCGGTTTTCAATTTTTTAAAACCGAAACCGTGGTTTTGAAATTCTTCGGTTTTTTGGAAACTCTACTAGAAACGTAAAAGTCTATGTGTACAATCGAATCATTCGATTGTCTACAAATTCGGTTGCTATTATGACTCTGTTTTCTCTGTGTAGGAATTATGAAAAAATAAACGTTGACTTAGGTATGCCCTATATAAATTGCTATTGTAAAGCAGGAGTTAGGCTAATATTTTATGAAGAGGTTTCCGATTTAAAAGTTGACACTAAGTGGGTCAATATTGAAAAAATCGTGTTGATTTTTTAAAGTTCTTTTTGTAAAAATATACCTTTTTCAGAAAGTTATATATTTATATAATAAAATATATCTTTTTGAAAGTATTAGAAAAGGAGAGTCAATTTGGAATTAATACGATTTAATTTAAATGATTTCTATAAAAGGTACTTTTTAAAAAGGTTTTTTGATATTTTAGGGTGCTCAAATAGCCAAACTGACTGATGACCTGACTGGCAACATTCACAGACAACTTAACACCCATCTACTTAAGGCCATCATTGGCTGTGGAGCGCAATATACTCGTTATATATTTTAGAGATTCTTTTTTGTTTCCACTGCTGCTGGTGCTGTTGACTTTGTAACATTTTTTCATTAAATTTTTTACATTATTATTGTAATTTTGCAGCTTTTGTTTAAGCTAATTTTTCGCTTTTTTGTTAGATTTTGTACCAAAGTTTCTTTCTTGCTTTAATGTTTTAATTGTTGCAGCATCAAGTCACATTTAATTTACCAAATTAAGTGGTTTCCATGAGATAGAAAAAAACTGTGTTTTTCTCCATTTTTTTTTTTTTTTTGCTTCTGTGTATAAGTGTTAGAGAAAGTAAGTGTTTGCGTATCTATGGATGTGTAAGTGCATGGTGTAATAGTATAAAGTTGCTAACTGAACTAACTTAATTAGTTGAATTGTATTTGTATCATCATGTTCTTGTGTCAGATTTATTTAATTAAGGATTTCTGACTCTTACAACTCTTTATTGCGTTTGCAGATTTTCTTTTTATTGTGTTTTGCTGTTCATCTCTGATTTTTAGCAGATGTAAGATTTCAATATGCTTTTTGTTTGAAGAAAATCTGTTAAGTGTTTGAGTGTGAGTTATTTATGGAATTTTTTAATAGCCCTTAAAACTTTTTGCTTTAGATTTGTTTGTGCTAAAAAAAATTAAGCAATTAAAAAAAATATTTATTCATTTGGAACGAATTATTATTAAACATATTTATTTTTGAATATTTATTATATTTAAATCCAAATCTTTAAAAATTTTAAATATCCAAGGAATTCTTTGTTTTATTTGAAAGGACCAGTGTACGTATAAGTAATTTACATATAAAGTATACGCACAAGTTAGAACTCATATTTTGAATTCATATAAAGTATACGCCCTAATATACTGTTTAGTTTAGGATATATGTATGACTAAATGCCTAATTAGTTTGTACGTTCAGTTCCGTAACGAATCAGCTGTTTTGCTTTTAGCTTATGGAAAGTTGTATATATCGTTAGTTTTTCTGTAACGTTGCCGTTCTGTTGTGGATGAATCAGTTGAAAACAGAATTTTGTCCGATATGTTAAGAGACAACTAAAACAGCTGATGATCATACATGTTGAAAAAACCTTAATATTTTACCATAGATGACAACTAAATAGATAACTGAGAGCCAAAAATCTAAGCCTGTTGTCAAAAATCTAATTAGTGAGAATGTAGTGCCTGTATTTTCTTATTGTATCGCCCGTATGTGTGAAAAGAGAATAATTTTTTCCATTGATGTCTCTCTATCCTTCCATTCTATGTGTTTATTCTATGGTATTTATTTTCTTTCTGCTGATATTTGTCATCATGTCAAATAAATGGACACTAACTTAATGTCAGTCAATAAAATTTAGGAAATCAAACTGATTCTCCGAAATTACTATTATTATCCAGGGGGATAATTCTCGCATTCGTATACGAGCGAATACTTATTCGAACGTGCGAGTTTTATTTTCTTTTTGGAATTCTCTTATTCGATATCGAATAAAATGTATAGAAATTTATAATGATTGTGCTCGAGTTTTTAATCGAATGCTAATAACCGTTCGAAATTTATTTCGATTACAAATGCGAGAATTGCCCTTAGATTGTTTCTGCTAAATATTTCATTGACGATAAGGATGGCGTTGATAATGGAGCTCAAATAAATGTTATTATTAAACCACTTTTCTCTAGATTTCCCCGAATTTCCAAAGGTTTTTTTATTTTTGTTTCTCCTTTAAAGAATTTTACTCGGTAACTTGATATTAACACAATTGTGTATAACTGTGTTTGTATGTCTTCCCTCTAAAAAAGCTGTTGCCAGAAACACCATTATCATCCTTATAGTCTTTATTGTATTTAGCTGTAACCGTAGTAATCGCTATTATTGATGCAACACCACGCTGTTTTTGCCTCTGTTGCTCAATCACTTTTAAGCGATAATAGTAGCATTATTGCTGCATTATTGTGTTTTGTTGCACGTGTTTTATATTCTTGTTTGTGTGTTTTGCCTGCCAATCTTGCCAAGTGTGTTGCCTATTAATGGCATGAATACTCGAATTATGATGCTAATTTTATAGGTTTCCTGAGACTCTCTTAGGAGGTTTTGTTATTTAGGTTCTATTGTTACTACTGTTGTATTGTTATAGCGTTAATTTGCCAAGGAAATTTGTTAATGCTCAATGCGTTATTTTAAAGGTGTAGGATTTTGTGGAAATGGATATACACTCATACAAAAAATAATTAGAGCATGTGTGGGATGTTAAAGCATAGTTTCGCATTTAATAGTTATTAGAAAAATTTAAATTAAAAGAGTAGAAACACAAAATTGCAGTCTGATATGCGGAATCCGTAAGTAAGGTCTAATAAAATAGAGTAAAATAGAGTATAGCAATTACAATCAGTGTTGTAGAATAAAAAATGGACTCCATGGCTTCGCTGCCATTCTTTTTGGACATTTTTCACGATCCTCTGGCATAAATGTTACTGAATTTCGTTCCGAATGGTTGTGGGCTTGCTGACATAGAACTTTGGCTTCAAATAACCCTTTAAAAATATAGTAAAATGTTAAATCGCACGATCTACGTGCCCATTTCTGACCACCGAAACGCGGGAGTACACTTATGCAGCAATTGAATTGTTTTACTGGTTGTATGCCTTGTTGAAACCTCTTGTCCACAGCAATATCATTTCATTTTAGCAGAAAAAACTATGTTATCATGTCACGATAACGAGCCTCAGTAACAGTCACCGCTTAACCAGCCGCATTTTCAAATGAGTACGGTCTAGTGGTGACTTCAGCCAAATGAATTTGTTTTTCAACAATCACGAGTGTGTTCTCTGAAACTAAAATGTAGCAATTTTGACAATTAATAATCCCGTTGGATGATATGATTCATTATTTTTGCAAACAATGTGCAACAATGAAAACACCTTGTTCTCCCGTGTAATGTTCCCTAGACTATCAGCTGTCAAACGGTACCATTTTAGGTTGACAACAGTATACTGCACAAATGGCGGTAATTCGAATCTTGAATGAATTTAAATTGTTATTCAATCCAAACAGTTCTTTAGAATCGGATGAGTTTTCTTTAATTTTCAAAAATATTCGTTACTACTACAATAGTATTGTGGCATAACCAAAAATCAAGCCCAGCTCTTCATAATATTTGGGTTTACCAGAAAAAATTATTTGTATGTTTGATAACCAAATTCAAAGTCGTTTATATCTCCTATTTTCATAGTCATTTCATTGATGTAGTTGTTAGTTTTTCCTGTTGATGTTGTCCGTTTGTACTTAGATACAATTTAAATAGTTTTTTCTTCTTGTTTTTGTTGTTATCATCGTCGTCATTAAGGTTATATCAACACACAAACAACAAAACCAGAAACAACATGATTATATGGTTAAACATTATCGATTAGATGTTATGACTTGTCATCACTTGTTGTTGCCTCAACTACTTTGCAACTCACATAGCTGCCAACAGAAATACTCACAAAAAAAAAACTGAAGCAAGAAAAAATCTTTGCTAAATGAATTTGCTGTTTTTGTTGGTATTATAAACTAAGCTACCAACCTGTGGTTGTAATGTTGCTGCCTTAACTGTAGAAGCTACAGAAAAAAAAATAGCTTGTTTGTTTTCTTTATAGATGTTTTTGTTGCAGCTAGTCATTCATTTGTTGGTTCGTTTTTGTCTGCTTGCAATGCTTCAACATGATTGTTCATGATGTTGAGCTGTCAAATGTGACAGACTACAAACAACACCAGTTTTCTTTGTAAAAACCATTTTACCTGAGTACAACAAAAAACAACAAGAGCAACAACAACAGCTTAAATGAAACGAAGCATGCAACACACGGCATGCAGCCAGCCAGCACAACAAACGGTATTAAAGTAGCATCAACAAACAACCAAACTGACATTTACAAAGAACGAAATACAAATACATAGACTAGAATCCAAAAGAAGAAAAAAATACACTCAAATACTAGAAATGATGAAAAAAGGTGTTATATGCCCCATGACAAAAGATAAATCTGTGCAGTTTGTTAAAGATTGTTGTAGTTGGTAGTCGTCAACGTATTAGTGTTTAGTCTAATACGAGTAATAAAAAACTTTTGAAGGTTACGAACGACAACGGAATTTCTTAACGTTTTTAAACACAACCATTAGTTGCATTTATTGCCAGGTTGTTGTCATCGCCATCATCATCATCACCATCTTTTCTATTGTTTTGGTTGCCGTTTAGCGTTGCCAGTTGAAAAATTTTCGTTATCAAAGTAGTCTAATTTGAGAATGATAATTCTTGCCTATTTACCCAAACAAAAACTAATCGCTGGAATGGCTGCAAGGATTTTTACTTTCTTAATTGGTAGAACAATTAGTAGGAGTTGCTTTGAAAGCGGCAGAAATTAGTGTGTGTTAGGGTATTCAATTAATCGGGTTTCTGATTTAATCGGTTAATCGAGAAAATAATTAATCGGGGTTTAGATTTAATCGGTTATTAATCGGTTAATTTTTAATTATTCGATTAACCGAGTAATTTATATTTTAATTTTAAATTGAGAATAAAACAACGAATGTTGTGTAACTATTTAAGAATTTTATTAATAAAAAGAACAACAATTCAACAAAACCAAATAAGTAATAGCAAAACAAAAATATGGTATCTGAGACCTTTTTTATGCACATGTGAGTTTTTTTAGGATTTTAGGGAGATCTTCTGAAATGAGCTTTTTAAAAAAGAATATAATTGAAATGTTTTGCTTTTAAACAATTTTTTTCATTAGTTTTAATAAAACTTGACTTGGAAAGAACTCTCTCACTGATTAGATGTTGGAGAAATCAAAAGTAAGGAGTGATAAAGAATATCCAATTTCTCATATAAAATCCTCATATATATATTTGGAGTCCTTTTTGTGTTTTATTAGATTACGAATACTTTTAATAGTTTCTGATAAAAGACTCGTTTCTGTTATGTCTTTAGATTCATCTATTATCAAGTCGTCCTCCGACTCATTAGGACAAAGATAATCGTAGTATTCCTTAGTTTAAATTTTTCTGCTATATTTCTAAAAAACTATTGCTAGAAGTTAATGTTCATGAGTTAATACATAAAATTAGTGTGCTTAAAACTATATTTCTATATAAAGTGCAAACAAAAATAAATTTCGGTTAATCGGTTAATCCACACAAACTAATCGGTTTATTTGTTATTTGAAAATCGCCAATTTTAAATTATTCGAACAGTTAACCGACCAAAATTAATCGGTTAACCGATTGGCGGTTAATCGATTGAATACCCTAGTGTGTGTGTTAGCCACATAAGAGCAAGTTGATTGATACAGAATTGCAAGGATTAAAGCGTTCTCCTTAATTTACCAATTAGCGTTCTCGTTGTGAGTACTAGAGTTTACCCCTTGTCTAGGAGTTCTATACTCCAGCCGTACTCCCAGTGATTTATATCAAACAACAGCCACCATGTTTGTTCCCAAAGATCAGCACCAAAAACGAGACCGTATTCCTAGGGTCTCCTAATCGCCGAGGTAACATATGTGTTAAGACTCTACTCTGGATGATCTACACATAGAAAACAGATTCGTGATAGCAACCGAATTTGTTGCCAATCGAATGATTCGGTTGCAGACATAGAATTATTCGGTTCTATCAACAGAAAGTCAGTTGATAAAGAAGAATTTCGGTTGAAGCAACCAAACTTTTGTTACCCCTGCTAAAATTTTGTAGCCACCATTGTAAAATTCGGTCACTAAGGTAGAATCATTCGATTGGCAACGAATTCGGTTGCTATCACGAATCTGTATTCTCTGTGTAGTAGTTTAACCATGTTTTTTGGATTCATTTAGATCCCTATGGATATTACATGATGAAGATGCTGTTCTACATAGCTGGGTGATATGTAGTCATATTACTTTTATAACATCCTTTTACAAATTAACCAAGTCTAGGGTTGATCGTTGGACAATAAGCCAGGGCATTGGAGAAGACTTTAGTTTTATTTATTTAACTTTAGATTCAACATGGTAAACCCATGTTAGACGTAGATCGAGTTTGATTCTAAGCTACTTAAATGGGTTTGTTCGGGAATTTTCATTTTGATTATCTCTGCAAAAGTGTCAAGTCCATATTTTAAAATAATCCTTAACTGTTCCTAAGCAAGGCATAGTTTTGAATAAATTGTATTTTGAGTTATTTGTGGTTTAAAATCTGGCAACAATTTATGTTTGTCTACTGAGATTTGTCGGCAATTATTCTATAAGGTCAAGGTAGTAGTATGGGTTGAGATTTAAGATGGTTTACATTTTCTGCCTGTTGACATTTGTAAGTGACATCTACAACAATTACAAACACATACGGAATCATAGCTAAGTACGATATTTTAAAATCAATTTTCAATTTGATTTGTTTCAGTCTTTTATTGTTAACATGTTTTTATTCAATGCTCTTTACTTTGTAGGTTTCAATTTTCTAAGAATACAAATGAACTTTTACTTTTCAAATAAAGAAAACATCATCATCATCATCAGCGCCAACAACATCGCTTGACATCATCATTATTACGTTCATTTTAATAAGATTTCAACCTTACAGCGATTCTTTTCACATCATTGTTTGTTGGTTGGTTTGTCGGTGTTATTATTGTTGTCGTGTTTTTTGTTGTTGTTATTGTTGATTTATTCATTTATAAATTTATTTTTTCTCATACTTTCTTTGACTTTGTTGTTATCTTTTCTTTTCTTTTCACTTTTATTTTTCTTTTACTTGGCTCTTTCTCTTCGGGCCGTTTGAGTTTTTTTTTTTTTGTATTTTGGTAGCTTGAAAAGGTTGACATTGAAAAATAAGTAGATTTATACAAAAAAATAAAAAAAATAAATAAACAGTAATAAATGATGATTATCATTATTATGAGGATGATAATGATGCCGATGTTGTTGATGATGATGTAAGAAATTTGTTGCCTTTTTCATTTAATCATGGTAAAAATACACAAGAAATAAGAAAAAAAGAGAGAAAAAACATTACTGAAAGCAAGAAATGAAAATAAATTGACTGGGTGTTTATTTGAAGTACTATAACACTAACCCAACCAACCGCATTTATTTGTTACATTTGTGTTTTAGTTTTTGTTTGTAAAAAACTAAGTTGGTATTAAGCTGTGATTTTCAGGATATTACTCGTTTTATTACCAAATAAACGTTTTGATTAATGATATTTGAGAGAATGAAAATTGTAACAAAGTGATTTGTTTTATAAGGAACAAGTAAGAACGAACCTGTTGATATCAGCGGGATTAGTTAGAGAAATAAATATTTGAAAGATTTGATTCTTTAATAATTAATTAAGAAATTCTGAAATAAGCGATTAATCGGTTATTTGAATAAACATTTTAAAGCTTGAAAACAGACTAAAAATTATTCGATTATTCTGTTAGTTTGATACAAATGTTTAATCATTAAAACATATAAATCCCTTAATCTTGTTAAAAAGTTAAATTTGTTAGATTAATCAGTTAAACGATTACGAATTTGTGCGATTATTCGGATATTCGGTTTTAATAGTTTACATAAATTTTATTAATAAATTGAGCTCTAGATAAAAAATGGTAAAATGTGTAAAGAAATTTAAGAGTTTGAATATTTTGGGAGAAATAGAGAGTCACAACAAAAAATCAAGTAAAAATTTTATTATAAAAAATGTTCAGATTATTCGATTAAAATAGCCATTTATTTTGTTACAAATTTGTAACAGTTAAAACAGATAAATATTTTAATCCAATTATAATTTTTTTTTAAGATAAATCGGTTATTCGATTAATTGTTTGTATGATTTTGATTGATAATTTAATATTTTAAATATTTTATTACTCAAACAATTTTCAGATTAATCTATTAAACAGTTTTCGATTAATCGGTTATTTTGTTAAACATTTTTAATCGTTGAAAGAGATACATATAAATATGTTAAGCCAATAATAAATTACATAAGTTTTAAGTTCATGGCGAAATGTTTCGCAATCACAAAATAAAATAAAAATTTATTATTATAAAATTTCGGATTAAAGGATTAAACACTTATTAGATTACTTGGTTATAAATACAATACATAATCGTTAAAACAGACAATTAATTTAATTCAGTTAAGAATCGTTCTTTATATTAATCGATTACTCGATTAATCGGCCATTCAGATTTTAAAATATTAAAGCAATATGAAACCTAAAACAGCATTACCCCTTGTAACATTTAAGTGTTAAACACAATTATTTTGTTTTAAATTATATTTTTTTACTAACACATTTTCCCATAAACTTAACTTTTGTCACTACAACAAATTGCAATAATATTAAAAACTTTATAATAAAATGCAGTGTAATAAATAAACGAGAATAAAAGCCTGTTAAAATGTCTCTGTTATACAGCTATAGTAATCGCTATACTTTCTGTTAATGAACATAAATGCATTTCTGTTGCAATATTTATTTGTAATTTATAAATTTTATAAATATAAAAAAAAACTGTTTAAATAGCTGGAAATTATTAACTATTAATCATCGATACGATGACAATACAAATGAATGAATAAATAAAAAGACTAACTGACTGAATGACTGCTTGATTATTCGTTGTTATTGTTGCTGTTTGTTTGTTTATTTATTTACTGTATCGTTTAAAACGTCACTAAGTCTACCTGCATTCAGTCGGTAACAACAAAAACTATAAATAGCAAACTTACACTCACGTGCAGTCATCATAAATACATTGAAACATACTCGCTCGTATTCGTACAATAAATGAAAAAGCTATTTTTTTCTCTTTATATTTAAGAGTGCATGTATACATACATATATGTATGTATGTAAGTATGTAAATGCTTGTAATTGTGTAAAAACCGTTAAGTTTTGGCACTACACATGATTTTGTCTATGCCACTACAACAACAATTAACCACAAACAACTACAGCGAACAATTATTACAAGAAGTTTACTAAAGAAATGCATGAGTGTGCACCAGTCGAAATGGATGAATGAATGAAAGAATGAATAAAAAAAAACTTATAGAAATGAATGAACAAATGTGTCTGTATGACTGATGTTTGCCGTTAAAGCTTTAGGTTTAATTTAAAGGTATCTGAAGTTATACAGTCCAGAGCAAAATTATTCTTACACTCAAGTTTATAATTTAAAGCCACCACAAATAATATAAACTACTGACAAAGATTATAAAATTAAATTTAAATAATTTTTTTAAAGTTGTGAGAAATAATGAGTCGCTTTAAAAATAAGCTACTTATCGGTTATTACTTAATATATATTAATAGGCGAAACACAAAAATTGTAAACTCCAGTTTCGATTTATATGCATTTTACATTTATTCTATTAATCAGAATACGAAAAATTTTAACTCTAGTTTCTATTTATATGCATATTATAGAAAATTGTTTATTAATCGATTTAACATATATTCGATTAATCGGATATTTGATCGCCAGCAAGATTGCAAATTAGAAAACTATAAATAATAATAATTTAAGGTTAAACAAAATTAAATTATGAGTGGTTTCAGAAATAAATAAATTTCAGAAATAAATCAAATTAACCGATTATATTTTTATTCGATTAACTGGTAATTCACAATATACCATAATCTCAAATTACAAAATTTTTCAAATTAATCGATTAAATAATATTTGGATTAATCGGTGAAAATTAAAATGCTCATGCTCATTTGCCTAATCGGTTATTCAAAATAGAGTAAAATATCAAAATGATGTGAACATTTGGATGGTTATATCAATTTTAGATTAATCGGTTTTAAGCCAATACAAATTAATCGATTAAATATTTATTCGGAATAAATGAGAATCTCAAAACTAAGTCCCTATTTAGATGCTCATTGCTATTTTAAATAAATTTTTAAATGAATTGAATATAATTAACATAAATTTAGTCGATTAAATATTTATTCGATTAATAGTTTATTCCCAATAGCGCAAAATTCTAAAATTAAGTAAGTATTTAAATATTTATTTCAGTTTTAAACCAATTTTAGATTAATCGATTATAAACAAATTATACTTCAAAATAATATTAATTTAAAATAAAAATTTGATCCATTTTTTTTTTTAATTTTCATTTAAAAATAAAAAAATTTAATTTTATTAGTGAAAATAATTTTATGCCAAATTTTTTTTTTTTAAATTTTTCTTTTAATCTTTTCAAAATTGTTTTTTTTGAATTTATTAGTAAAAAAAATGTTATGACAAACTAAATTTTTTTTCCGATTTTTACCCATTGTAGGTCCGACATACTATATACGTCGTTGTAAAGGTATTTGAAATATCTATCATTAAATATCCATATTGTCTACTTTAATGAATTAGTACTTAGTACAGATATAAATAAAAAATATTCCAAAAATCCTGATTGTCCTGTTTTTTTCCTTATATCTCAGCCATTTGTGGATCGATTTTCTCGATTTTAAATAGCAACCGAACCGGGTCTATAGCGGATATATTCATGTATGAATCATGTATATAAGTTATTTGGAGGATACGGAAAGTTGATTTCAACTTATCGACTTCACTACCTATAACGATCCAGAATATATATACTTTTCGGGGTAGCAAATGAAAAATGTAGAAATTACAAACGGAATGACAAACTTTACATATATACCCTTGCTACTCATGGTGAAGAGTATAAAAATATTAAATTCATCGATTAAATATTTATTAAATTAATCGGTTATTCGCAATAGATCAAGTTCTCAAAATTAAGTGCAAATTTAGATGCTCATTTAAATTTTATATAAGTTTTAGGTAAATCGATTATAAAGAACTTTAATTTAGTCGATTAAATATTTATTCGATTAATAGCTTATTTGCAATTGCGTAAAATTCTAAAATTAAGTGAGTATTTAAATGGCTATTTTAGTTTTAAACCAATTTTAGACTAATCGTTTATAAAAAACTGCAAATTCATCGATTAGTCGGTTATTCGCAATAAAGTAAAATCTCAAAAATAAGGGACAATTTAGATAATCATTTCTGTTTTAAATAAATTTTAGATATTCGATTAATCGGTTATTCTTAAAGTTTTAAATCATTTTTAGATTAATCGATTAAGAGCAACTTTAAATTAATCGCTTATTTGTAATATTACAAAACTTAAAAAAATTAAATTAAATTAATTTTAGATGAATCGATTATACAGAACTTCAATTTACTCGACTAAAGATTTATTCGATTAATCGGTTATTCTTAAAATTTTAAATCAATTTTAGAATAATCGATTAAAAGCAACTTTATTTGGATTATAAAATCGATTACTCATTTGTTCGATTAGTCGGTAGTTTGCCTATAATCGTTAAAACTGTTTT
The DNA here is from genome assembly GCA_942486065.2 of Calliphora vomitoria. NCBI lineage: Eukaryota > Metazoa > Arthropoda > Insecta > Diptera > Calliphoridae > Calliphora > Calliphora vomitoria. Next base: position 59,155,690 of record OW818029.2, read on the forward strand.
TTTTTTTTTTCAATTTAAAATTTATTCTATCAATTATTTATTTAGTGTTAATATGGAGTTAAAAATCTTTACACAAATCCAGTTTAGATTAACAAAAAAATTGCGATGCATAACTATTCGATTACATATTTGGTTATATGTACATCATCTAAGTTAAAACACAAAACCAAGTTGCAAATAATTTATTTTCAGAATTATTGGTTCTTCGATTAATTTTATATACGATTAACCCGTTAATTAATATTTATATTAAAAATAAAAATTTCAGATTAATCGGTTAGCCGATTAAACAATTTCAGTTTGATCGGATAAATATTTATTCAATAGTTAAGGCACACAAATGTTGACAGTTATAAAATCAAATTATTTTAGATTAATCAATTAATTTTTAGTTTAAAAATAATTACGATTAATTAGTTATAGAATCTTAAGCAAAATTAAAAATGTTGGTTAAGCTTTTATTTAAATATAAACAACATTTGTGATTAATCGGTTACCCGATTAAAGCAATTTTACGATTAATCGGTTACTTATAACTGAATTTTATTGTCAAAACCCGATTCTTAATATCATACTAAAATCTTTGACGTGTCATTGCACTGTATTGAAGTGCGATTAATCGGTTATTCGATTATTTTTTATGTTTGTTTTTTTGCTAAACAACTTAACTTTCTAACATTGTCGTGGCCAACGATTAACTATAACTATTTTTTTTTAGTTTTTATAAAGAATAATTTCTTATCAAATTTTTTTTTATTGCCTTTTTACTATTGTAATCGATTATTATATAAATTATTCGAATAATCTAGTAATTATCATTTTCCGTTTTTAAATAAAACATTAATTGAACTTCCTAATCAAATATTTTTATTTGCATGATTTTTTTTTATATTTTTGCTATTGTAATCGAGTATTCAAATTACCGATTAAATGCTATAGTACATGTAATAAATTTACCTAAAGATCGATCCATATTATATTTGAGATATTTGTATACAAACAATTAAATGAGATCTGTCACGTGACATATTGGAAACAATTCGCACAGGTTCACCTAGGTGCCTTGGTTTTCAATATAAATTATAACGTGTTGCAAAACTTTTGCTTTTTACTATAAGGAAAACTCTTTTTAAAAATCACAAAAAAACCAAGCTTCCAAAATAGAGCAACAAGTACTTCATAGTAAGTGAGCATATAATGAGCTCATATATAAAGATATACTTCACCCATACTTGCATCCATAAATACATTAGCACTTATATAAATCCGCATACACCATCACACCTAGGCAAACACGTAAGTAAGTATGTTTGTGCAACATGAAAAACCATAAGATTGAACCAACTGCCAACTTGATAAAGAATAAACTCAACCAAAAAAAAAAAAAGGAAAAATTATATTTATACACTCACTGGGTACGAACGAACGAGTACCTTCAATTTACTTCACAAGCTGCCACTACTGCTTTTTTTTTCTCAATACACAAGCTGTAAAGTTGTTGAATTCATGAAAGTACATATGTTTATTAGGGTGGCCCAGAATGTTCCCAGCAAAAGTGAAAGTTTTGTATGTTTAGTTCCTTTGATCCAGCTAACCAAATACTGATGCCAGGACAAAATCTTCTAGAAACGGTATCTTACTTAGAATGAATTAAACTTTTATTTTAGTTGGGAATTTTTAAAACTTCTTTTTTTGGGGCCACCCTAATGTACATATATTCATGCATTTATACATTCATGTATGTATGTATATGCAAGAGTTTGTATTCATATGTGTTACTGTGTTTTTAATGAATGAATGTATGAATGACTGCACATTAACTGCACATTAGTTTTTTTTTTTCGTGAATATCACTGCATCTTGAATGTAACTCTTTTTTTGGTTTTTTGTTCAGCCAAATTAATAAAATCTTATACAGCAATTACTGAATAATTCAAGGGTTAACAAGCAGCTCGTTGTTGGTTTTTTTGTTGATACTTGATTATGTCTTTATTAATTGGAGTTTTTATTTTCTTTGATTTCATTTATATAAATATTTGTAAAAGGAGGTTTTTTCTTAAATTAATGTTTTCTTAATGAGAAAATTTAAAATGAAGAAAATTTATATTAAAAATTTATATCTTTCAAAATAAATATTTTGTAACTCAAACATACAATTTTTGACTTGTTTTTTTGCAAAATCGAACTTTTTTTTCCAAAATGGGCCCTATTCTGGATCGTTATAGATAGCAAAGTCGATATAGCCATGTCCGTCTGTATGTTGAAATCAACTTTCCGCAGCCCCCAAACAACTTACAAACATAATTGATACATCAATATAGCGGGAATTCTTTCGGCTCGGTCGCTATTTAAAATCGAGAAAATCTGCCCATAAATGGTTGAGATATAAGGAAAAAACCGGGACAACCTCGATTTTTGGTCTATTTTTGATCTATATCTGGATTACTAAGTCATTAATATAGACAATATGGATATTTAATGATAGATATTTCAAAGTCCATTGCAAAGATCTATATAAAGCTATAGAAATTTGGACCTACAATGGGTCAAAATCTAAAAAAAATATTTTTTAACCCGATTTTTTTTTACCACAAAAAATTTTTGTCATAATTTTTTTTTCACTAGTAAATTTAAAAAATTTAAAAACATTTTTTAAATTTTGAAAAACAATTTTGAAAAAAAATTTTTTGTTTTTAATTTTGAAAAACAATTAATTTTGTTTACCTAAAAATATTTAAAATTTTTGTTTTAAAGTATAAATTGATGAAGGGTATAGAAGATTCGGCACAGCCGAATATAGCTCTCTTACTTGTTTTATTTTATTTTTTGCTCATGATCGGTCTTGACCGACTATACATACTTTCTTAATTGATTTTAAGTACTATACATATTTGGTTGCCGATAAAATTTAAATGCATGAACTTAGCAAAATGAACCACTACTAATTTCTAGTAATAGAAAATGTAAAATTAACCAAATCGGGTGAAGCAGGTAAATGTTTTTATACAAAATACACAAAAATCGATATGTACTGTAAAAGAAGATCATGATAACATTGATGATGGTTGCAAAGATGATGAATATGACGTCTTAGTTGTTGGTTGATGCATTCATTCATTTAATGCTTTTATGCTTTTTACATCGCCAGCTATACGTGTGTGTGAGTCCATGAATTATTTGTGTAGTTGTTGTTTTGCTGCTGCTGTTAAAACATATTTTAACTGCATTATTGTTGTTGTTGGTTTCTTATGCTTACGAAGCATATCGGAGGCGCCAATAATTATGTTCTGTTTTTTAGTTTTTTTGTTGTGTTGTGTTTTGTTTGTGTTATCGTTATAGACTTGTTTGTTGTTGTAGCTTTAATGCAAGTCAATGTGTTTGTTGTTTTTGTAGTTTATTTATAATGCTTGTGTTTTTTTGTTTAGTTTTAACCAGGGTTTAATATTTAGTTAAACGTTTTTTACATTTGACTACCGACTACGCAATAAATATGAATCGTTTTCATATTAATGTCCACACATACTAAAAATATAAATACTATTTACGAATTCCATATATGCACAAGCTTCATAGTAGAAATATTTGTCGCAGTTTTTCCAAAAATATTTTGCCTTACAAAATATTTTACGTTGCAGCTAGAAGACAAAATGAAAATTTTTCATTTCTAAAACATTTGCTGCCCAAATATATTTATATTTTTGGTTAGCAAAAACAAATATATTGCTTGTGTATAATATACAAAAAATTTACTACAAAAACATCAAACATGCAAACAAATTGCAGCGTGAAAACCATAAACTGCGAACGATATGCGCAGTAAAAAATTCAAACAATGGAAATATGGAAGATGCTAAATGTAGACTGCCAAACCATACGAAGTTGAAAAATGTAAAATACGAAATTGTGCGAAGTTAAAAATGTTTAAAACGAAAATGTGCATTTATAAAATATTTCAGCCACATATATGGAAATATTTTGCCGCATATAGTCACTGAGTAGAAAAATGTGAAAAAAACTATGAACAACAAGTGTGCGTTGATTTGGGTGTACAAAATAAAAATTTATATTGAATCGTGTGTTAATAAAGAATTTAAGTGCAATAAAATAGAAGTTTTATTTTTTGAGGTATGTAAAATTGTATTATGAAAGATAGGAATGCAGTGAAAATATATTAAATAAGATTCTGGGCAAAGGATAGCGGACGATATTATTTTATTGAATTTTTTGATTAAATGATTTTTGTAATACGAATTCAAATGTATTCCTGCTGCTTGTAATAGGAGTCCAGAAAAATTAGTAACATAAAATTTTGTATGTAAAGTGGCTAAAAAAGGATAGATAATGCAACAACAAAATGTAACAACAGACAAGCAAAACAGCCAATGAATACAATGTAATAAAAAATAACAGGATCTACAAAAAAAAATAGTATGTTGCATAAAAATGCATTCTGAATGAAATCTATCAAATTAAGTGTTTCTACACTCAAATGTATCCTTTCGAAAAATGTGTAACAGGAGAACAAACAAATAAATAAGCAGCATAGAAAATAATTGTGCAAGAACAATTTGATGTGTAAGATATAAATGCAAAAAGGCACAGGCATGAGTACAACAGGACCAAAAGGAAATTAACTGTATAAAACTGCTGTATGTGTGTACATGTGTTCTGTAACTGCATAATGCAACAACAATTTACGCAAAAACCATAAACAAACACATAAATAGGTTCAATGATGATCGTGAGTGTAGCAGGAGAAAAAAAGGATAAAGAAGAATGATAGAAATTTAAGAAAGATCGACTTTGTGTTTTTAAATACACATTCATATGTATCCATTCGTAATATTTGTAACAGGAGAACAAAAAAACAAATAAGCAACAGAGAACAAATTATGCAACGAAGGCACAATAATGTTTTACATAGGCACGAGTGCAGCAGGAGAAAAAGGAAATACAAGAACAACTACTTATACACTCAAGTAATTGTGATATACAACTGTTGTATGTGTGTCCTTTAGCTGCAGAAAGCAAAAACAACTCGTGCAAAAAAAGAAACAAATGCATAGTAAAGGAATTTCTAGAAATTTGGAGGAGTAGAGCAGGAACCGTTGCAATTAATTGCATTTTGTTTTTGTTTTTTTATTGTTAATGTAGAAAATCAACAACAACTTGTGCAATCTCAAATGCAAATGAGTATGATTGGCTGAGCGTTTATAACAGGAGTAAAATAATAAAGTATAGAATGCTGAATAAAATATAATTATACAATGAAGAACCTGTGGTATGTACCTACTTGTATTGTGAACGATAGGAATGGCAGTAAAAGTACATTAAAGAAGGTTATGGGCAAATAATAGCGGATGATATTATTATTGCATTGTTTGTGTAGAACTGATCATGTTTTGAGGTAAAAAATTACGGAAGGAAAAGAATTTAACATTCCCGAGTGACATTTTTTTTTTAGTTTTTAAATAAAATTATAAATTTTGTTAAATCAGTTCTACACAAACAATGCAATAATAATATCATCCGCTATTCTTTGCCCATAACCTTCTTTAATGTACTTTTACTGCCATTCCTATCGTTCACAATACAAGTAGGTACATACCACAGGTTCTTCATTGTATAATTATATTTTATTCAGCATTCTATACTTTATTATTTTACTCCTGTTTTACGAGTTGTTTTTGCTTTCTGCAGCTAAAGGACACACATACAACAGTTGTATATCACAATTACTTGAGTGTATAAGTAGTTGTTCTTGTATTTCCTTTTTCTCCTGCTGCACTCGTGCCTATGTAAAACATTATTGTGCCTTCGTTGCATAATTTGTTCTCTGTTGCTTATTTGTTTTTTTGTTCTCCTGTTACAAATATTACGAATGGATACATATGAATGTGTATTTAAAAACACAAAGTCGATCTTTCTTAAATTTCTATCATTCTTCTTTATCCTTTTTTTCTCCTGCTACACTCACGATCATCATTGAACCTATTTATGTGTTTGTTTATGGTTTTTGCGTAAATTGTTGTTGCATTATGCAGTTACAGAACACATGTACACACATACAGCAGTTTTATACAGTTAATTTCCTTTTGGTCCTGTTGTACTCATGCCTGTGCCTTTTTGCATTTATATCTTACACATCAAATTGTTCTTGCACAATTATTTTCTATGCTGCTTATTTATTTGTTTGTTCTCCTGTTACAAATTTTTCGAAAGGATACATTTGAGTGTAGAAACACTTAATTTGATAGATTTCATTCAGAATGCATTTTTATGCAACATACTATTTTTTTTTGTAGATCCTGTTATTTTTTATTACATTGTATTCATTGGCTGTTTTGCTTGTCTGTTGTTACATTTTGTTGTTGCATTATCTATCCTTTTTTAGCCACTTTACATACAAAATTTTATGTTACTAATTTTTCTGGACTCCTATTACAAGCAGCAGGAATACATTTGAATTCGTATTACAAAAATCATTTAATCAAAAAATTCAATAAAATAATATCGTCCGCTATCCTTTGCCCAGAATCTTATTTAATATATTTTCACTGCATTCCTATCTTTCATAATACAATTTTACATACCTCAAAAAATAAAACTTCTATTTTATTGCACTTAAATTCTTTATTAACACACGATTCAATATAAATTTTTATTTTGTACACCCAAATCAACGCACACTTGTTGTTCATAGTTTTTTTCACATTTTTCTACTCAGTGACTATATGCGGCAAAATATTTCCATATATGTGGCTGAAATATTTTATAAATGCACATTTTCGTTTTAAACATTTTTAACTTCGCACAATTTCGTATTTTACATTTTTCAACTTCGTATGGTTTGGCAGTCTACATTTAGCATCTTCCATATTTCCATTGTTTGAATTTTTTACTGCGCATATCGTTCGCAGTTTATGGTTTTCACGCTGCAATTTGTTTGCATGTTTGATGTTTTTGTAGTAAATTTTTTGTATATTATACACAAGCAATATATTTGTTTTTGCTAACCAAAAATATAAATATATTTGGGCAGCAAATGTTTTAGAAATGAAAAATTTTCATTTTGTCTTCTAGCTGCAACGTAAAATATTTTGTAAGGCAAAATATTTTTGGAAAAACTGCGACAAATATTTCTACTATGAAGCTTGTGCATATATGGAATTCGTAAATAGTATTTATATTTTTAGTATGTATGTGAGGAAATATTATTTTGTTAAATATTTGTTGCAGTTTTCATTTAAAATTATGAAATGTTTTGCAATTTTTTGACTAATATAGTAGTAATTTTAAACTCTGGTTTTAACTTAATTTATGGGGTTTATTAATTGTTGGCTTTTGATATTAATGGGGTTATAAATACAAATTAATTGTGATTTTAATAGAGAAAAAAAGAAATACTATATTAAATATTAAATAGCATAAATATTGTAAATGAACGATTTTGTATTAATGAATTCATTGATATTCCTATTATAGTTAAGTAAATAAAATATTATTAATAATTAATTTAAGTGTAGTGGCTGAAGAATTGTTAATAATGTCATTTATTAAGTATTTAGTTAAGAAACAGGTTAAAGGCATTAATTATACAACATATGTGATATGCACAGAGCAGCAATTGATTACCGATAAAATGGTATAAAAAATGTTGGCAGTATAACATTTTCAAACAAATACAGTGAATTGCAACACTATTTTGCTTAAGCATTTTTTTTTTTTTTTAAATTGTATCATTCATATATGTATAAAATTGAAAAAAAAAAAAATGTTATTTTGAGCCTGTAAGCTTTTTTGCAGGCTAGTCTTGGAAATAAAGCTGATGATATGCAACTATTAATATAAAAATAAAAAATTCTTCCTTAAAGTAGAAAATAAAAGCGACAAAACAATTTCATAATTAAAATTACATATTAACATCATTATGAAGCTGCACCGTTACATTTCTGAATATTAATATATGTATATAACTACGTAGATGAATACGCACATCAATACACAGTCGAAAACAACCTCCCGAACTAGTGATTTTACCCATAATTTAGGGTGGGAACTAGTTACTTCAATAGTTACGTGACTACTTATTTTACCACGTGCATGTCCTAAGCAGGGGTTCAATTGACCCTTTTTGATTACAATGAGACTGTCCGATAAGTGGTTCAAAGTAGTCAACGCATTCTATTCACATACTGGTTACATAGCGTAAGTTGCTTTACTACCTACCTAACTGGTTACTTGATCAGCTACATAACTAGTTATTTTAACATGTATTGACCACATTTCATTTAAAAATACATATCATAGACAGTCCAATAAACGATTGTTGTAAACAATCCTTCCTCCGACAGTCCAAAAAACGATTGCTTGTAAACAAACCTTCCTCCGACAACTCTTCAATAGATTGTTTTAAGTGTGTAAAATAACTACTTTCTAAAGTGCAGTACAAAATAAACGTTTAAAGTGAGTTCACTGTAGGTTACTAAGAGACACTAAAGTGACTGACTATTGACTTCACTCTATGTCACATGGGATATCAGTATACTTAAGAAAAAATAAAAACAAACTGTATGAGAATTATAACAACACAATTTGTATAAAACCAGTTTGAACGAATTACTCACTATACTACACTCCAGATTACTTAGAGACACTTAAGTGTCAATTGTCTTCACGCTTGATTACCTGGGATGTATAAAGTAACCAATTGTCTTTTCTCTGGACTACAAAGAGCACATACTTGTCAAATTACCAAAATATATAAATTGGAGTCAGCCAAGTGATAAAACATTTGTGACGATTACTGTCTATAAGCGATACATTGACTACTTGCTTAAGTACTGAGAATATTCGTACTGCTGTTTCTGTTATTATTATTTTTTTATTTATACCCACCATCAAAGAAGATGGTTTGTAGCTCATCGAGATATTGCAGATCCACAAAAGCATATATGTATGTATATTCTGGGACCTTATGAAATTTTAAGACCATCTAGTTATGTCTGTCCGTCTGTCTGTTGAAAACACGTTAGGGTCCAAATGAAAGGAGATAGCTAGCTGAATATTTCCTTAAATACTCTCTGTTGATAAGGTTTGTTTGGTATTGAAAATGGGCAATATCGGTAATTGATTTCATCTAGTCTCCATACAAATATCCCCCCGGAATACTGTTTGAGCAGTCATAAATATGTTGATTATGCGGCAATCCTGATTTAATTTTGCACACATTATTTCTAAGTACTTTCAAATTATTCTGTAAAGTATGGCGAAAATCGGGCAACATTTGTCTCTATTCCCCATATAAGGTCCCTCTCAGAAAATGTATTGAACATTCATAATTGTCCTATAATTAATATCGTGAAGAAATTGGCTTTATACGAACCTATATATTTCTATTATCTTTTGTGGGGATCGGCCAATAATTGACCGTACCCCCATATAACCCTATATCAGAAAAATATTTTGATGGTGAGTATACCTGATTCGGCACAGCTGAATATAACACTTTTACTTGTTTGCAATTGTTAATAGGAAAGTAGGAAAATCCCCAACAAATTTAACAGTACTAATTTTTTGTTTAGTTGTTGTTGCATTTATTATTTAAGCAGGTCACAAAACTTTAAAATTCCAGTTAATTTGTTGTTTTTTAATAATTTTTCTTGGAACATATTTGTTCTTTTGTTAAAAGGATACGTGTTTTCCAATTGTTTTTAGTAATAATATTGTCCTTATTGTGGTGCTCAATTGTTGAAGTTCTTTGTACTAAAAATGCCGAAAATTAAATAATTAAAAATGTCAGAGAGAAAAGTGGTTTCATATTTTCAATTAAATACATTGTGATATATTTAATAGATGTCGTCCAGCAATGGAAAATATAATAAGTTGGTCAATCGTACACGGAAACATTGAAAATTTACCACGGAGTGGTCGTCCAAAATCCTAGAATACAAGAGAGAAAAGAGTAATACTCAAGAAAAACCGTGTAAACCCACATTTATGTGCTCCAGACATCAACGACAAACTAAGAAGGACACTATGTACAAATATAAGCAATGGAAAGCAAGTAGGGTGCAGAGAGCCAACAATATCAACGGTAATGTGACAAGGATAAAGACACTTGTTTCTTTATAAATATAAAACTATATAGAGGAGAAAGCAATAACAACATTTTTGTTTCAGTTGGGCGACAAGGAGCCTAAAGTATAAAAAATACAAAACCAACGGTTAAGCAGAGTGGTAGTTTTGCGAAACACATATGGAGAAAAAATGGGTCTACAAAGAAAGAGCTTTTACTTTCAACATGATAATGACCTGAAACACACAGCTTTAGACGTCAAAATGTGTATTTTACATAATACCAAACACTAGCCAACATCTTCTCAAAGCTTGGAACTAAATTCCATAGAAAAGCTTTGGGTGATAGAACATTATATTTCATCGAAGCCGACATTGAAACAAATTTTACAAGATGCATGGTACAGTATGTCGGTCGAAAAGTTACAATAATTAATGGAATCAATGACAAGGCTTCTGAAAGCTGTTCTGCCTAACAATGGTTATCACATAAAATATTTTTGTGACCACTAAAAATGGTAATGTATTCCTATTAAGTAGAAAATCTTCTGAACAAACATTGTGCTATGGATTTTTATAAAACAAAATTAAAAATTAAGATCTCTTTAATATACATATGTACTTATATTTAACAAAATTTAGGCAAAATACACTGTATGACACAAAATACTGTAATGTTATTTTCAAATAAAAAAAGTAAAATATAATAAATATTATTGATTACATGTATATATAGAAATGTGTGTATGTATACACATATTTCTAAGTAACTTTTTTCAACATTCTTATATAATTGTTTCTTTCTTCATCCCACTTAACATTTATTTCCATTGAAGTTATTATATGCTCATAACAAATTACCAATATACGATAAAAGTTAGCATCCATACAGTGTCCTTGATTCCAAGTGCCATCAATTAATCCATAAATTGACTACCTACCGTTTATAACAATTCTTTCTACTTATTTATTTCACATATAGAAATTTCCATTTTATTTTGTTTTTCTCTTTTAGTTATTTTGTTCTTTTGTAAAGTTACAAACGTTTTGTAAATATGGTGACCTGAATAATATTTCTTTCACAAGAACTCCTAGTATTACACCTGATCGAAATAACATTTGAATCATTGTACCATGATGTAGTCCCTGAAGACGTAGTATAGTTGCCACAACGACAGTACAACGAATCGGTACTATAAAGGAAACACAAGTAAATATATCTATAGCACTTGAAACCATGTGTGATAGAATAAACGACTGTGAATCCTTAAAACTAAGGCAAATTTGTAAATGTTATTTAACACAAAGTTTTTGTTGGTTGTACCATTACTTTAAACTTATATACATACAATTAGAGCAGCTCAAGAAAAATAAAATTTTGTTCCGACGATCACAAAATATACAGGATAGTTTTATGTTTGGAAAAGCACATCGGTCAAATGGCTTTCACTGCTTTACAGGCAAATACGTACTCTTTTGTTGATATTTTCCATGACCATTTTGCATAAATGTGGATTAATATCTTTGATGCGGCATTTTATTTGCGTCATTTTATTTGCGTGTGGTTGTGAGCTTTCATTAACTTCAAATAACTTCAGCAAAAGAGTTGTTAAATCACATGATTCCGGGGCTGACGTTGATTGTCGAAACATGGATTTTTTTTACGGGCTGTGTGACGTATGGCTTCTTGAAACCACATGTCGTTCTCATTAATATCAACTAATTTAGACATAGAGAACTCATGTTATCATGTCCCGACTGCTTGACTAGTCTCGTTTTCGAAAAAGTATGGTCCAATGATGTCTCCAACCCAAAATCATGGACATGTAGAACCAAGTTCTGAATGCATATCTTGTTTTACTATCACGATTAACCTCATCAAAGTGAAAATCTGCTTCATCGCTTAGGACGAGTTTGGTAAAGCTTTTATTAGTTTTTAAATATTGTTTAGCAATGAAATTGAGTTGTTTTTTTCCATTTTTCCTAATACTAAATTTTCAGTTGTCAAATAGTATATTTATTGGCAACACGTTACTGCTCAAATGGCAGCAGATTCAAGTCATGCGTGAATCTTTATATGACAACCCAGCTCTACAGGAGCGTAGAGTAAAATATCTTGATGCAGGTCTCTTTCATGATCAGGACTGTCTCAAAGATGCGTCACTTGCAAATCAGATCAGTTGTAGTTTGAAGACTGGAGATAAATAAAAAATCCGGACCCGAATTGTCATGGAAATGTGGATTAAATTTGTCAGAAGCACCGCCGACCAAGGAGTTACAAAGTCGCTCGGATTAGGGATCTATCATGTATAACAGACGTTATACATATGTGAATATTTCTAAGTGTATTACAATACTTATTATGGCCTCGGAAAATACTTTGGTTGTCGGACTATTTGAACCCAAGTTTTTTATTATTTATTTTCCATTCTTCTGTATACGGATTTATAATGTGGTCTTTCGATTTATGGACTGATCATCATAGAATTACATTTTGGTCCATAACTCTGGTTCCCCTTGACCGATTTTGCCCATTTTCAATACAAAACTTACCTGATCTACAATGAATATTTTATATATACACGTTTTTGTTGATTTTAAAAAGCAACCCAACCATGACTATGCCTGATCATTTATGCATCAATAATGTTCCTAAGTTATATGAAGGCTTCGGAAATTTGAATCCAAGAGGCAGACGGGTCTCTTAGAATCAAGTTTCAACGGTTAGTGGTAGAAGTGCTACAATTTTTCGAAACTATGTCATAAAGTTAACCATATTTTAGTTTTAATGTGGAACTAAAAGTCCCATTTATTTTTCGTAGAAAATGCGGACTGGTCTAATAAAGGCACAAACATTTAGTAATGTGTAATAGAATTGTAATAACTTTTCAAATTTCTAATTTTCTATGTGTGAGTAACACTGATTTTGCACTTTCCCAGCGGGAAAAAGATGCAGTAAATAGGCCTTATTTTGCAGATACAAGGCCACCCAGTCTCATTGCAAAATCATTTCAAATTTACACGGCTTTAGAGCTCTGACAAAAATATTAGAAGGTATTCCGTTAAAGGTCTGTAAGGAGACCTGCAGCGTTATGCCTCATAGAATGTCTTTATAAGAACTTCTATTAAAAATCCTGAAAATGAAAGCCAAATTAAAGGTCCGCTGAAGCAAACCTTTAAAGAGAGTTATTAGGAAAAATATTCTTAATGAATTCAGAAAGAAAGGAGATAAATGATCGGATGTTTATTTCACACTTACAGGACCATATCCTTTTCATGAAATTTGCCACAACCAAATCACAAAGTGGCTGCCCTATGTCCTCGATAGCCTCACGTATTCTATCTTTGAGGTCTTGAATCGACGCTGGGCTATTGGCGTAGACCTCATCTTTCAAGTGGCCCCAAAGGAAGAAGTCGCAAGGTGTTAAATCACAAGGTATCAGTGGCCAATTGAGATAATACGGTCCGGAAACTTTTCCCGTAAAATAGCAATGGTTTCGTTGCTTGTGTGGCACGTAGCGCCTTCTTGTTGAAAGTAAACGTTGTCCAGATCAATATCATCCAACTCCGACCATAAGAAATCATTAATCATCTCTCAATAGCGCAATCCATTCACCGTAACTGTTGATCCAACCTCATTTTCGAAAAAGTAAGGTCCAATGACCCCGTCGGACCATAAACCGCACCAAACATTCACACGTTGAGGATGGAGAGGCTTCTTCACATCACTAAATTGTGTCAACAGCTCGAAGTTTTCCACCAATTTCTTTATTGTGGTCCGACAAGGTGCTTCACGACGACCCAAAAAATGCTTTAGTTTTGCGAACTGTGACTGCAAGATTTTCACTATTTTTGTAGTGAATTTTAATAATTTCAATGCGTTGTTGAAGAGTGTAGCGTTCCATTTTTGGTAATGGCGTAGTTTCTACTTGTCAAATGTCAAAGAATAAAAGCTTCAAAAGTGACAGCTACCGAAATACCGGGTGATTCAAAATAACACCTCTTGTTGGAAAAAACCCTTTATTATAAAAGACTAAACTTTGTAGAAGATTTTGATACAACATATTATAATAATAGCAAAAGCAATCTTGTTTGAAGTTTTTAGTGAGAGAAGCAAAGCCCTTCAAGAACATCTTCTGCTAGAAGGCAGAGTTGAATGAGTATACCATCTATTAGAATGCTTAAACAGTTGTTTTAGAAGGCCTACAAATTGAAGACCTAGCTTTTTTCCCTCCGAGTGAATTTCTACTTGTATATGTGTTCTTGTTAAATGTCAATTATTATTTCACACTGCAAAGTTCGTAGTCGTAGTTTTTTAAATTGTTTAAATTGAGTTGGTGTTGAATTACAATTTCTATTTATTTTTTATTTCTCTTTATAACATTAAATAATTTTAGTTATTAAGTAAGTTATAATAAAGATATTTTAAAAATAAAATTTACCCTATAAAAAAAATAATTAGACTTCTGTTTTATCATATGTTGAATACTACTCGTATAAACGTATTAAAAGCTATATAATTTATTGTAATATTTAATAGAAAATCTATTTGGAGTAGCTCATTCAGAATTCGTGTTAGTCCAAAAGTATTGTGTTTTTTTTTTAGTTTTCATTTACATACAAAACAATAATAACAACTTTTTGATTAGTTTATTTATATAAATTTGAATGTAATTGTTTTTTTATACACTTATAAAACTACTTGCAACTAAATATTTGTAAAATAAAATTAAAATTTTTTGGCATATCAGCCACACTTCAAATAACCAAACATATTGTTTTGTATGTATGACATTTACGATAAATAATATTTGATTCAAACAATTTCCGTGTGTTTATTTTGTTTTTTATTTTTTTATTTTTTGTTAAAAATCAATGCTCAACCAAATACTTGAAATATACATACATTTTTCAAAATTTATTTAAAAAAAATATCTCTAGTTTCACATTATATGATGCTTTTTATGGAAGAATGAGTTCTATGAAAAAGCAGACAACAAATGAAAATTCAATGACAAGAGTTCACCACAATTGCTCCACAGGATATTGAATTGTTATGACAGGTTATAGTCATGAAAATGATGACGCCGGCGACAAATATGTCACAAACTAGTACTTGTTGCCATTACAACCTGTTGATAGAGACCATTGAATTGAGAAAAGTGAAACATGAACGTGCAACTTAAAGTGTGTTGAGGTAGGAAATAATGCTAGTTTTATAACAAAAACAAAAAGATATATAAAAAAAAAACTTATAAATGTTTGAAATGTTTAAAGTGCTTTAAAGACAAAGGCACGTTTTCTCAATGTATCGACAAACTGCCTGTTACTAAATCTCGACATAAATTTATTAGGCCGATAAACTGTCCGTTAACAATTTTGGTTTTCTCAATATACCGACAAAAAACATTATTGGCAATACCTCTCAAAATAGATGTAAAAGTTGGAACCCTGCCTTCAAGTGACAACATGTTCACATAAATCAGATGTTTAATGTGGCCAGCTGATTGAATTTATCTGTACGATAAATAAATAAATAAATAATTGGCAGCTTTGCGACAAAATAAAGCAAATGAGACATTGAGAAAACCAAATTTTTTTAATCTGCAGTTTTTCGTTGGGAAAAAGGATAATCACCTAATGAGAAAACGGGCCAAAGTGATTTAAGGAACTAACTAAAGGTTTGAAAATGGTATTTAATTGGAATTTAAATTATTTTTTTTTAGCTGTGGGTGGTCAAGCCCGACCATATACTACCCTGCACTAAGTAAATGAGCAAAAACTTTTTTCTTTTACAATTTCAATAATTTATATTCTTAAGTGATTTTCGGATGAGGGCCTTATATGGGAGCTATGACTAATTTTGAACCAATCGCCATGAAATAAATTCGTGTGATTTATGCCTATATGAAGCTAATTTCTGTTGAATTTTATGTGGATACCAACATTTTTAAGAGATTTCTGCTCGTTAAAGTGATTTTCGGAAGCGGGCCTTACATGTAAAACTTATTTGGAAGTTGTTTAGATATCTATATAAATTAAACAGTAATGACCGATAAAGTCCAATATCGGGTGGACATTTGTATGGAGGCTAGGCGAAATAATGGACCGATTTATGCCAGTTTCAATAGGCTTCGACCTGAAACAAATGTATGTACCAAATCTAATCGAAATATCTTCAAAATTGTGACCTGTACTTTGCGCACAAGGTTTACATGGACAGCCAGCCAGACGGAGGACGGAGGGACATCTTTTAGTCGACCCAGAAAGTGATTCAAACATGAGCATAAACGCATTATATCCTTCCCATTATGGAGCATGATTCCCACACAAGGCAATTTTTGTTTTGTTTCTTTTAGCTACATATTCTTGCGGTGAATTTAAGTACATATTCCTGGGGTAAATCTAAGTATGTACATTTGTAAACGAGACGCATGATTTTTGTCATATCGCTAACAAAAATAACTAGTGCTGGCTTACTAGGTAAGAAGAGTTTTTGCAGGGTATGCTCTAAAATGTCAAAATATGCTCTTAATTGCAAAATATAAACTATCAAATCGATGTGAAAATTATTCAAATGTTCTGAAATGGATAAATAACTTGTGCACAGCTCCACAGGAAGTATAGGAAGAAACATGCATTTGCATGAATCCGGTTTACCTGGCTATAAGTAATCAAAGTTTGAAGTGCTTTAGCGACTTTTAAGACCTTTTTTGAGAGTTAACATATTTTTTTATATAATTTGAAAGTAAATTTTTAATTAGGCTTAAGTTCATTTATTATAATTAATCTGTAATAATTCAAAGAATATCACTAAATACTACAATATTTAGACAATTGGCAAATTGGAATGTATTTTCTACCCTGCCAAGGGCGTCATCAACAATCTTTATTGTCAAGGTCTATTGTAAATTCAAATTATAGAAAATAAAAAGTTCGAATAATTACCAAAATTAAAATATTTTTTTATAACTAACTAGCAAACGTTGTTCTGTCATACAAATTAGTTCTAGTGAATATTTTGGTTCTAGCGGTATTGCTAATATAAAAATACTAAAATCGCGATTAAAAAATGGAAGGGTGAGGGTAGGATGGTGAAAATACATATTTTGATGCCAATAAAAGAAATGCGAAAAAAAGTTTTTGGCAAAAAATGACCTAGCGGTATGAAATATACTTTACGACCTATTCTCATACCTACCAAACATAAGTACAATATTTTGGTTGAGCCGTCTTGGACGAGTTCAAACACAAATATTGTGACACGAGATTTTTATATATTAAATATTGAAAATTTCAGTGAACCTATTTATCACATTAACATTTTGTATGCCCTTTTATACATTGATTGATTTGTAACACATCAAAATATTTGTCGCAGATCTAGATTAGTGTATATATTCCGGTCCTCATAAGAACATAAACATGCTTTATTTGAACCTAAATTTTTCTTAAAACTTTTTTGAGGATCGGTCCATAGTTTACCCTATCTCCCATATAACTCCTATGTATATCTTTAAAAAAAGTATGATTTACGGTTTTTGGTTAAAATCATATATTTAATAACTTAGTTATACTCAATTCCATGTAGTTGAGATAATCATTTTCCAATTTTAACAAAAAAATATTGACTTAGCACTTTGCACACCACAGTATAACCGCGCAGTATTTTTACAATCATATCAACATTGATGCCCATTGTCTCACATTTTGGTTTAAACTTTTTTGGTACTACACCGTTTGAGGGTTAATAATAAATGTGTATAATGATACAAATTCTTGGCTATTTATATTATTGTCACTTTTGTATTTTATGTGTATTTTAAACACACAGACGGACATAGCCATATCGACTAATAACTTCATAAATATAAGTTCAAGCTTGTTATGGATTATTTTTTTAAATAAATGTATACATAAGTATAGCCAACAATTAGGATTAATGCAACATATAAAACCAAAATATGGTTAAACTATTTCACCTTTTTTGGTTGATCTACGTAAAATATTGATAGCAAGCCATTACTTCTAAAAGGTCTAAAAATTAAAACACAAATCATTAAAAATCCACCGGCATACCTCAGTATTTTCTTGGCTGCCTTTCCTTTTTTTATTGAGAAATTCAATTTGCGAATAAAATTCTTAATTTGACTGACCGTTAAAACAAATTACTACACCCATAAAAACATTAACCTGTTTAATGGAAAATTGAAAATTATTAAGGAAAACGTCATAAAAACCACACGCAGCTAAAATAATTGTAAAGAAAAAAAAAATAGAAAAATCACCATCAACTGCAATCAAAAGTTTAATTAAAGTCTCACCGGTAAAAAATACAAAAAAAGGAAAATAAAACTACAGTATTAACTAATACTCGTAATATCAAACTTTTTAACTGACAATAGACATGAAAAGCCAAGTGAGGAAAACGACGACAACAACAGCAATAACAAAACGGTTAAATCTCTGCAGGCTACAAGAGGTAACCTGTCTTAAGACCTTTTTTCTCGCTCTTTTGTTATAATGGTTTGTTTTGCGCAAGTGCAAACTGGGCAATAACGTGGCAGGCTGGCTGGCTGGCTGCCTTGATGCTCAGCTATAAGTATATTTGGTGATATTTGGACTGAATGACTGACTGGCAGAAGGACGGACAGTTACTTTAAAATATATGTATGTATGTGCATTTATGGTGCCAGCAAGTTATAGAAACACAGCTACATACATCTGTATATAAATAAATAGACAAGCTACAAACAAGCCATATTTAGTATTTAAAGTCAAACATTTAACAAAGTTACATGACGATGAACAGACAGACAGACAGACAGACGGACATTTTGTATTTAAACATTTTTAAAAACTAAAGGTAAATTTGGTCAATAACATTAACACACAGATACTTACACACATTACTTGTACTAACTAAACAATTTTAACTTGGCTGACTATTTTTGGTCAAAAATTGTTCAAACGTTGCCATCATCATCACCAGCAACAACAGTGGCAGCAGCATAGGCTACATGTTCGTTCATTTAAAATTTATAAAATAATGTGCTCTTGTTGGCATTTTGACCGCCTTTTTGGAAGACCTTTTTACACACAGTTACACACATAAATATTTATACATGTTATTCATGCCAGGTATGAGCAAGATGGTACAATTGTTCATTATTTTGGTGCAATTCTAATGCAAAAAGTACTGCACAGATTCAGTTTGTTCAAAGGATACATTTACTTTCATATAATTCGGAAACATTTATTGTTATTTCTTCAGCACTTAAAACTTAATTTTTCCATCAGTATCTGTTGTGCAGTGTTTTGGGACTCTAACTCTAATGCTTTATACTAAATTTGTAAAGTCCTAGTTTAAATTTTATAGGATGATATACATGTTTTAGTACATGTTTTAGTGCTTTTAAAAAAATTCGACGCAAAAAAATATAGAGTCATTGCTCGTTGCTTTTCTTAAGTGCTTTTTTAAATAAAAAAATTAAATTTTGTAATAATTGCTTTATAACTTTTACAATTACCTTTAACATAACTGAACGCACAATAAAACATTTTCCAGCTATACATCAGGCAAAATATTTTTAATCGCACTATAGTCTTTCAAATATTTCAGAAAAGACAAGTAAGAGTGTTATATTCGGCTCTGTCGAATCTTGTATACCCACCATCAATACGTGAAATAAAATATTTTTTCTGATATAAGGGTTATATAGAGGGTAGGGTCAATTTATAGACCGATCCTCACAAAAGTTGGTATATATTTATAGGTGCATATAAAAGTTATTTATGCCCAATTTCATCACGATATTAATTATTATAAGACAATTATGAATGCTCAAGTTAATTTCTGAGAAGGATCTTATATGGAGACTAGGGACAATTGTTTCCTGATTTTTGCCATACTTTACAGTACAATTTCAGAGTACTTAGAACTAATGTGTGCAAAATTTTATCAGGATTGTCGCATAATCAATATATTTATGACTACTCAAACAGTATTCAGGGGGACATTTGCATGGGGGCTAGGTGAAATCATAGACCGATATTCTCCATTTTCAATACCAAACAAACTTTGTCAACAGTGAGTATTAGTGGAACATATCAGGCAGCTACATCCTTTTGTTTAGGCTCTATCGTATTTTCAACATACGGATAGATGGACGGCCATAGCTAGATCGTCTTGGAATCTTATGAGGAACTAGAATATATATGTATATTAATGTGGGTCAGCGACAAATTTGTTGATGTGTCACAAACGGAATGACAAAATCAGTATACCCCTGATCTCATTTGATTGTGGGTATCAAATAGGAACAATACCTCTAAAATGAATTCTGATGTATCTTGTTTTGACCCAAAGGTAAAATTTTGAAAAATTTTAAGAATTTGACTAAGTATATTTTTCCAAATTTGTTTATTATGACATGAACGCCATTTTGTGCTTGTTTAATACGCCACTACTTAAGCACGCAAAAACTAAGTATTGGTGTTAATCATTTCGCTCATTGCGAGCAAAATTTATGTTGGTTTAAAGCAAGGGTGCTCAAGCCCTATACTCGTGGTGCTCATTTGTTTTTGTAAATGCTCTTAGCTATAGGCTGTGTGTTTCTATACTCAATACAGCACTCAGCACTAGCAATATGAAATACACAAACAACTTTGTCTTGTTTGTTTTTTTGTCGATCTTCACTGTATACACGCAAGTGCAAAGCAACAACACTTTCGTATGCTTTGCTGGTATGCTTTGCTGGCGATCATCAATGTAGGTTTTGTTTTTGTTTATCGTATGGTATTGTTTAAAAAAGTGTGTATTTTTTTCTTTATTCTTTGTATGTTTTGGTTTTTACAACAAAAAAAAAAATTGCATAAAAATTAGTTTTTCTTTAAATGTATTGGTGTTTGCTCTTCCATAAGGAACTTTTGGGCACCGCTGGTTTAAAGTTTAAACTAAATCTTAAAAAAAATAAAGCTATGCTGATACTCACAGACGCATGATTAATATTATTTATTATCTACATCACATTTATATTAATCATACGCTCTATGAACAAAATTTATACACAATCATACATCATGTAAAGTGCCAAAAAATGGTGATTTTTTTTGAAATTTTTGTATGGCGAGCCCAGGGGCTTCCAGGGGGTTTGTCACTAGCATGGGTGGGTCGGCCCTCCAAAATATGGATTCTTACCAAGTAGAAGAGAAGTGTACAGCGTAGCAAATGGATAGAAGGTAGATTTGTATATTTCGGAAAATAAGTATTTACGACTTTTTAGAACTATACTGCAACACTAATATATGTTAAGGATAATACGATTTGCATGGAAAATAAACAAAAATCACTAATTGTTGCTTTTGGCGTTAAGCCTTATAAAGACTTTAAAGTCCTATAACATTAGAGAAATATACATAGAACGGAAAGTAGAAAAAAAAATATTACTCTAAATAATCACACCTATGAGTGTTGTTTTTTTATTTTTACATAGTTGTTTTTACAAATACATTTTCATCGCTCAGGTTCTTGACAATTGAGTTAGGACTTTGATAGGTGAGTTTCAAATCTAAGTGTATTTATCCTATAACTCCTATGAAAAACTCTCAACACCAAAAATATTACTAAAATACAAGCTGCTTCGATAATTTTGATATAAACCGATCCAATACATAGTCACATACATAGATCTGTAACTTTTGGTCTCCCCAATGATAAGTGAAATCATTAGTTTAGGACATTTAACAAGAAAACTATGTTTGAAACAGAACAAAATATACACAAAACTTTTTAGAAAGGGGAACTCACCATACAAAATTCATGTCATCTGTAAGGCAGAAGATAAGTGCTGCGGAAGCTGAAGAGCAAACGTAGCAATCAACTTTTCCTTACACAACTGAATCTAAGAAGTGCATTTTTCAAAGTGTCTGAAAAGGAGCTTTTAGTGCAGATTTCTGCTTAGGTGCTTCTACAAATGTGTTACACATCTCTGATGCACATTTACACTCTACTAAGTATACTACAATCAAACAATTACAAATTTAGTCACAAAAGCAAAAACTACAACATAACTGCATGTGAATCAGAATCTATAAAGTAAGCGGTAAACATACTCTTTACTCTTTACATTTCGAGGATAAAATACCATTTAAAAACAACTATTAAACAATTACAACAAGCACTAATGCATACAGCTAGCTCACATACTCATTCCTATACGAGAGTTTTGGTTATAAAAATGGCTACAAAATAATATTTATTTTGTAATGTTTTCTGTTGCCTGCCATAAGCCCTCAAATTGTAAAACTAGGAAAAATTGTTTAATAGTTGCAAGTATTCATTCGTGCAATCATACATATCGCAGAAAAACTACTCACGTACACACATAGACACACATAGGTTGCATCTACATAAGTATGTAGATGCAACCTGAATATGATGCAGGTCAAAAATGTACAAATATGTGTTGGACTCTGGCTTTAAGGGTTTGTTGGGTTCTACTTAGGAACATATTATTTAGAAACAGTGGTTTGAAGCGATTGGTTTAGAAAATATAAGAATTTGAAACATTTTTAAACAAATGACTTTAGCATCTGAAGTATTCATGAGTTCCAGCATCAAAGCAGCAATATGATTAACTCAATTTATTATACCCTAGTGGGGAGGGCCTAACATACACATTAAAGTATACCGATCGACACAGAATCACTTTCTGGGTCGATTAAACGATGTCCGTCCGTATCCTTGATATGTGTAAAATATTAGTTCGAAATCGATTGTCATATGCTATTTACATAGGTTAATGTACATTAGGGCTATAAATTGTTTACATTTTTGGCAAATCTCAAAATGGCCCTAGCATAGTCGAATATACCATTGAAAGTTATTTAAAAATATGGTATTACTTATCTACTTTTTCGCGGTTGTCAAACAGATATTCCTTCCCAGGCTATAATAACGCCTTGAAATTAATCGTGAAAATTGTCGATCCTTATTTCTGCAATATTCACGATTTATTTTCATATTATCAATCTCCCACAAGTTCTCAATAAGATTGAGATCGGGAGATTGAGCAGGCCAATAAAGAACTTGAATTTTATTGCTCTGTAGCCAAGTCTTACAAAATTTAGAGGTGTGCTTAGGATCGTTTTCCTGTTGCAACCTCCCTATAAGTGTCATTTCTTCACTGGCATAAGGCACCATTACATCTTTCAATATATCACGGTACATGAACCGATACATAATCCCATTAACTTTACCAGAAAAGCAACCCAGACCATTACATTGCCCCCACCATTTTTTATTGTTCCTTTGAAATACTTAGGATTCAGTTTTTCTACTTTTCGTCTGCGTACACGCCTTATTCCATAGAAACTTTTTAATTTGTATTTGGATTCGTCAGAGAACAGTACTGTCTTCCATTTTTGGACACTTCAGTCGATGTGGGCTTTGGCAAACTCCAGTCTAGCTTTCTTGTTCTTAGCTGATATAAACGGTTTTTTTTGCTGGTCATCGGCTGAATAATCGTGCTTCTACTGCTCTTCTACGGATTGTTCTTTCGCTAACGCATAATCTTAAACTTGTTCTTACTTGACTGTAGGATCTTTTTGCATTGTTTCTTTGATCAAGGAATCTTCATATCGTGTGGTTTTACGAGGACGTCCTCCAGAATGCCCCGGTGATATACGACCAGTCTGCAAAAACTTTGGAATCAGCCGGGAAATAACTGATCTTTTAATTGAATGTTGTCTATTCAATTCATGCCGTGATAAGCCCGGCTTCCAGTCTTCAATAAATTTAATTTTAAATTCACTGGAGTACTCGTTCCTTGCCATCCATTGTTTTTTCACAATAAACTGTATAGAACTTAAATTATATAGACTACGCCTTCCTTTACTTTATCTTCTGGAATTTTTAAATGCATTCGTTGTGAATCCCGTTAACTGACATTGCAAATATGCAGAAAAATAGTAAAATGTTTAAACATCTTATAAGGGGGTGCTTTTGTTTTGACCGTCCCGTTTTGTATTTTTCTATGTTTTATCATTTTAAATCAACAGTTCCTAAAATTATCCTGTACTGTATGTCAAATTTCAACATAATAACGGTGTTTATAAGAGATGTATGCATATGTAACAGATTTTCGGATGCGGACTTTATATGGGGGCTATGGTCAAATATGGACAGTTCTATGATTTTATATAAATGATGTTTTTTTAAGATAGAACTTGAAATTGTAAAAAATAACACAAAAAAGTAAATTTTAATCAAACAATTTGTTTTATACCAAAGATCAATACATGACATTAACATTTGAAAATAATTTCGAAGCACATTCTGGACGTCCAATCGACAAATTTTATTTTCAATAAATCGATGGTTGCGGTCACCTAATGGTACGTTGCCCCATCCTGTTGAAGCCGGACCAATTTTATCAAACAGAAAATTATTAATCATGGTGCGGTAAAGATCTCAATTGATCGTATGTAACAAACCTGTTAAGCTTAAAATAGACCTCATCGACCACAATTTTCCGATAAAATATTCGTTTATATGTTGCGCGAATCGATGACAGATTTTCAAAGTAAATTTTGATTATTTGGTAATTTGTTCAAGCGTCAATCTATTCATGATGATTTGCCAGAGCATACTAATCATAAATGTCAGAAGGTGAGAGCAGTATGACAGTTTGTTTGACAGTTAACCCTTTCAAAAACACTCTTTACTATAGAGCCATATTACGTGAAAAAAACTGTGTTGGATCTAGAAGAAATCATGGACCGAATCTAACCATTTTCAATAGAGTATGATTTTTATTATGGAAATAAATTGTGAAAAATTACATTGTATTATTATGGACATTTTGGTCCATATCTTTGGTTATGGATTTGGATTTTGCACATTTTCAATACCAAACATTTCTGAGCAAAATTTCATTCTCCTATGTGTTACTTTTGTGGGTCTACGATGTTTTTTATTAATATAAAACATATTATAATAATAATTGAACATAAGTCAGTCATTACTCAACTACTTCTAAGTAATGCAATTTGGTTAACAAAACAGATCATTTAACATGTTGTTTAGTCAAAAGTTAAACCAAAATAAATTCACATCTTACCACGGTTCTATCCTGTAGTAACGCCAAAAATTTTACAAAAATAACAACACCTAACTTTACATGGATAAATGTGTGCCATTGCATTTATGAAAACATTTACATGATTATTCGTACTTAAAGTTTTCGTTAAACTCAGTTTTCTAATTTTTTTCTTGTTATTGCCTCAAAATTTTGTAGAATATTTTGGTGTTTAATATGGCTTTAGTTGTTGGCTGTTTTTTCCTATTTGGTTAAAAGTGTCTAAGTGTATGTATGTGTGTTTACCCAGCAGTTAAGCAAGTAGTCAATGTATCCCTTATAGACAGTAATCTTCACTTGGCTGACTCCAATTTATATATTTTGGTCATTTGACACGGATGAGCTCTTTGTGCAGAGAAAAGACAATTGGTTACTTTATATATCTCAGGTAATCTGGCGTGAAGACAATTGTCACTTAAGTGTCTCTAAGTAATCTGGAGTGTAATCACTTTAAACGTTTTGTGAGTAATTCGTTCAAACTGGTTTTATACAATTTGTGTTGATTAATTCTCATACACTTCATTTTTATTTTTACTTAAGTATGCTGATATCCCATGTAACATAGCATGAAGTCAATAGTCAGTCACTTTAGTGTCTCTTAGTAATTTATAGTGAAGTCACTTTAATGGTTTATTTTGTACTGCAGTTAAGAAAGTAGTTATTTTAGCCACCAAAATCAATCCATTTGGGAGTTGTCGAAGAAAGGTTTGTTTATTGGACTGCTTATGATATGTCTTTTTAGCTGACTATTTGAGGTCAAATAGCACCCGTACATGTTAAAATAACAAGTTACGTAGCTTATCAGGTTAGGTAGCTAGTAAGGTAACTGACGCTATTTAACCAGTATGTGAATCCAATGCATTGACTACTTCGGACCAGCTATTAGACAGTCTCATTGTAGTCAAAAAGGGTCAATTGGCTCCCTGCTTAGGATATGCACGTGTTAAAATAACTAGTCACGTAGCTATTTAAGTAATTAGTTCCCACCCTAAATTATGGGTAAAATCACTAGTTTGGGACTGTCTCCTAAAACTGTTGGGTTAGTATTATAAAAAAAAACTAACATACTGTAACACACACACTTTCAAGCAGACATAAATAAAAGTTTATATGACAACGTGTGCAAATAATCTGTTGCACCGAAGGTTGTTGCCATTTTTAGTGGCCACTAATAATAACAGCAGGTTACACGGTACTTTTAACTTCACAAAAACAAAAAAAACTAAAAACCCAACAACTACATACAACATACGACATCAAAATAATGAAATTTGTCTGGAGAAAAAAACCAAACAGAAAAATGTTAGGAAAAAACCGAAATAGAATTTGCCACTGGCATAATGTTTGTTTGTTTCTTGTCTATGATATCTTTTCATCTATCGAACTTTTGTGACCATGCAACGTACACAAAAACAACAGCAACAATGTAGCCCCGTGCAACAAACATGTAGTATCAGTCAGTCAGAGGAGACCTACACATGAAATGGAATCTATACAAAATATGATGTGTTGTTGTTGTTGGTGTTACTGCTGCTGCATGTTACTTTATTGGTTGCAGATGGCGTTGCAAGAAGCAGATAAATTTTATGATTTTTTTTTTTTTTAATTTTTTTTGTTGACCATATGTTTTCATTTTTGTTTCTTTGGCCAAAATCTACAACAAACTTGTGTTGTTTTTTTTTATATATATTGGTTACAACCTGGCAATAATAATAATAATAACATTACTGCAGTTATTATTACTTGTACTTGTATTATAGTTTTATGGCTTTGACCGGCACATATTTTGCGGAGTTTGTGTTTGTTTTTAGGTAAAATTGCATAATATTCTTAAAGTGATATATCTATAGTAAACAAAAAAAATTTAATCTTTTACGTTTAATCATTGAATCAACGAATATTCTGGTTTATATTGCTTTATTATAAATTGAAAAGACTAGCTGCCTGTATGTATATATGTTATTTGTATATGTATGTATGTATATTGTTTTCTGACCTTTAGTTCCCTGATCAACTTAGTGACTTGTTGTCTGTTTTTGGAAGGCGAAATAAAACTAGAACAGTTTACTTAGTGGAAACTGAAGTATGGGACGACTGAGCAAAATGTATAAATAATTTAACTAGATCATTAGATATTTATAAGTTTTTGGAAGCAACATTAATTTACCATAATAGTATAGCTATAATTCATGACTGTGCTAAAAGGAACAAAAAGTGTAGCGAAGAAATTTCAAAGTTGTGGTTTACTTTAATTACGATAGCAGAACTAAGATAACTGATATCGAGGCTTAGTAGTTTAAGGCAGTAGCCCAGACGGATGAAATTAAAATATGTGGAATCTTCAGGAAAGCAAAGTGATGAATTTTATTTATTATGAATTTATTAAAATGTTGAACAAATTAACTAATATTTCTATTTAGTTTTTTTTTTGTTGGATTATCTTATACATAAACAAGCAATATTCGGATATGCCGGCCATTGAATTTCCTTTTCATCATTTAGTAAACACATTATTTACGTAGATAATCTATTATTCGCGCTAAAGTAAGAAAATATACAATCATTGTTTACTGATGGTGTTTTGTTTAAGTTTTAATATATTTACAAATAAAGCTATAGTTTAACTTGTATAATCAGGGCTATTCCTGTTCTCACTTTCATCATTCACCGTATTTTTGGAAGCATAATTTCTAATTACAGTGCACTCGCGGTAACGTGAACTAATTAAACCAAGAGAGTTCATGTTAGTGAAATTGTTCACGTTAGCGATTGTCAAATTTCATGCTTAAAAAACCAATGCAGTGAAAAAAATTGTTCACGTTATAGAGCTTTCTGAGTTTGTTCACGTTACAGAATAGTCAATGTAAACATAAGGTTGTTCACGCTAGACGGTGTTTACGTTACCGCGAGTGCACTGTATAAATGTTCACATGTGATATTTTTAACCTTAACTATATAATTTTAGAAACTTTATTTAATATAAATATTGTTGTAATTATGCTTCCAAAAATACGGTGAATGGTGGAAGTGAGAACAGGAATAGCATTGAATATCTTTAGATTTTTTAAAAACTTTTAGGAAAATGTTTCCTGATAATCTATCCTAAGCATACACGCAGAGAAAAAATATAGTTGTGCATGTTTACAATAACCATTTCAACATTTTTAAAATTTAACAATATTATAGTCACAGTAACTATTTACATGATTGTGGTGACCATAATATGGTTAACTTACGATTCACATGATTGTATCAATCATATATATGGTTACAGTAAACAAGTATATGTTTGTGACAACCATTGTTATGATGAATCTTTATATCATAATGTGTTGTTCTCAGATTATGATATCAATAAGCCGTGAGTGATTTTCAGCTTTATTTGATAGCTATGACCAATTTCGGACCGATAGCCATGAAATTAAGTAGCTTGATTTCTTTTAATATGAAACTTCTTTCTGTTAAATTTTATTTGGATACCAACATTTTTATGAGATTTATGCTCGTTAAAGTGATTTTCGGCAGTTGACCCTGTATGGGAGCTCTGATCAATTATGGACCGATCGTCATGAAATTTAGTTGAGTGATATCTTTCTAAGGACTGAGATCGAAAAATTCTTAACATACATATATGTTAATAAAAATTAAACCACTAAACTTACAGTTTTGAATTTTTTTTTATTTGATTGAAATTATTGTTATAATTTACAAAAAAAATAAAAAATTTTATAGTTCTAATCACTAATGATGGAATTTTGAACCTTTTTTGGAAACCCTTCCATTATGGTTTTTACAGTGATTTCTGTCACTTTGTTCGAACAGGTTATCCATCTCCGTTTAAAATCTACCACACTTTTGGACACCTTTTTTGTGCTCTTCAATTCTCTTTTAACAAGAGCCCAATATCTCTCCACTGGCCTTAGCTCCGGGCAGTTTGGAGGATTTGCCTCTCTTGATACAAATACCACATTATTGTTCTTATAGCACTCAATACCTTGCTTCCATAGCGACAGATGCCAAATCAGGCCAAAAATAAGTGGACACATTAAGAAGTCTTATGAATGGAAACATCCTCTTTTGTAAACACTCCTTGATGTAAATATCGGTATTTATAGAGCCCTTTGAAACAAATGTTTGGCTTCTTTTGCCGCAACTGCATATTGCTTGCCATGCCAAGTACTTTTTGGGAAATTTTTCTTCAACATTCCCTCGAGCATCTGCAACATAAAAAAATTGAACCAGAAGCTGCGAAAATTTTCCATACGTACATTTCGTCATTCATTATGCAGCAGGTATATTTTTTGTATACAATTTGATTTCAATTTCCATGCTCTGTCTTTGGCCTCTAAATTTTTAGCAGAGTTCCTGTCAGGAACTTTTGGAGCCTTGTATGTTTTTAAACCTGCATTAGCTTTAACTTTTCGTACCAAATAGTCCGAGTACTGAAATAAACGGGCTGTTTTTCTACCGGATGTAGAAAATGCTTTCTATTTTTTTGGCTTAAGAAACATCATGTGGACCATTTCTTCTACCTGAACCAGGTTTTCTATCAACGGACAAGTTCTCCCGGTACTGTTTAATAACATTGGAAACAGTTTGATAGCAGACCTTTGAATGCTTGGCAACATTTTGTAGGACCAAGTTGGGTTTTGTTGAAAATATTTAATAATTTTAGTACGCACTTTTTTCTGGTCACTCATTTTAATCAGATTAAAAACAAATGAATATAATTGAATAACTGACATGTTTTACAAAGGTAACTTGATCAAAAAAAAAAAAAAAAATCAAATAATACTTGGGTTAAAAGTTTTAATGAAAAACGTGTGTTAAGAATTTTACGATCTCACTCCTTATAAGGTGTGTTGTTAGTATAATATTTTTGGGAGTTACAAACATCAGCATAATACCCTTCTCACTATGGTGATGTAGGGTATAGACACTTACTAAATTACATGGCAGGACATTTGTAGATTTTTAGACAGCACTACACCCTACACCACCATAGTGGGGATTTTTGTGATAACATGTTCTTCGTTGCTTTCATACAAAGAAAAATATAGCTGACAGTGGTTAGCTTTAGTTGGAAAGCATCCGGTTAATTAACCATTTTCCCACCGACAAATTTTAAGTTCAGTTTCTAAAGATCATGATTTGAAGTTGTAATATTTAGAAATAAATGTACAAACCGAAGTGATCGAAAACAACATTAAATGGACTCCAACAAAACATTAGAATATCTGCATACATATTTTTATTACTGTGTAATTTTGGAAAATATTCCAGTAACTATTTATAAAATCTCACCCAGTAGTCAAAAAGCTAGGTACACATGCATAAAAATAGACATGGTTGCGGCAACAATCATCAATCTTTGACGCAAAAGACTTTATGCTTAAATATGGATATATATCACATTTTAATATTATTGTTTTTCTAGGTTTTTAAAGTACAAATTAAAAATTTAAGCTCAGCTACACCTCCTCTATAGCCATAAGCTATTTTTTTAAAATCGGACTGTCCGTTTAGAAGTTACAGATTTATTTCCACTGTTTTTCATTTCCCCCATTGTGCAACGATATGCTGTCATTTCTTTTTTGTTGTCAAATTGACACCTTTCGTAAACGAATTGTGCACAGGTACTTATGTGGTAATTTTTTTGGTGTGCATACGAAGCGTAATATAATAATGACGCTGTTCGATTATAGTCACCAAAACATTGTTATACCCTACACCACCTTAGTGGGGAGGGTATAATGGATTTGTGCAGATGTTTGTAACGCCCAAAAATATTAGTCTAACACCCACCTTAAAGTATACCGATCGATTCAGAATCACTTTCTGAGTGGATTAAACGATGTCCGTCCGTCCGTCTGGCTGGCTGGTTGGCTGGCTGTCCATGTAAACCTTGTGCGCAGAGTACAGGTCGCATTTTTGAAGATATTTCGATAAAATTTGGTCCATATAATTTCTTTTGCCTGTTGAAACTGGCTGAAATCGGTTCATTATTTCACCTAGCCCCCATACAAATGTCCTACCAAAATTGGACTTTATCGGTCATAAATGTTTAATTTATATATGTATCTACACAAGTTTTTCTCTAAATAAGTTTTATGTATACAGAATTCATGTCACTAAATTTTATGATGATCGGTCCATAATTAGTCATAGCTCCTATATAAGGCCTGCTTCCGATAATCACTTTAACGATCATAAATCTCCTAAAAATGTTGGTATACACATAAAATGCAACATAAATAACTTTCATATAGACATTAATCACACTACCTAATTTCATGGTGATCGGTCCATAATTGGTCATAGCTCCCATATAAGGCCCACTTCCGAAATCGATCACGAATATAAATTATTGAAATTTTGAAAGAAAAATGTTTTTGCTCATTTCTTAGTGTAGGGTATTATATGGTTTCTTACTTGTTTTTTTTGCCACAGCTTTAGAGGATATTTTTTAAAAATCTGCAAAGAATACAAAGATATACACACAGACTCAAAAGTGAGTAAACACCAGTGATAGCTCAGATAGTAAAATGTAAAAATAGCTTAGTGCTTTATTATAGAGTTTCGGTTTCAGTTTTGAAAAGTTGAAAAGCGACCGGTTTTGGGCTTGTGATATTATAAACACAAGAATATAAAAAATGCTATAAAATATGTTTTTCGTATGTTTAACATTAGGTGATGACCATTTAATTACAATTTATGATAATTCTTTGACAAATGATATGAGTTTTATATTTTATGGCAGTCATAACTCAATTTGAAGTCTAATTGTCAGGAGATCTGATAAATTTGTATAAATGAATTGGTAATATTCTTTATTGGAAGGTTTTCAAATATAGATTAGAAGGTTCCTCAACTCACCAGAATTCACAGATCTGTGTCTCAGTTACTATTACTTGTTTCTAAACATTAAAATATGTCTTCAGAAAATTTTAATTTTCATCATTGTGGCAGATCAATGTCAGATCTGCATTTTACCTCCAAATAAGTGCAAATTAATCACCAGTTTCTTTTATAGTTAAAATGTTTGAATTTTTCCAATAACCGAAGAATAGTTGTCGGTTTTCGGTTTTGAGCGATGAAAAACCGAGGTTTCGGTTTCGATTAAAACCGAACATGAAACTCTACTTTATTATACTGCTTGCTTCTTACACTTTTGGATTACTGTAGTGGTAATGTTGTACAATTCCTTAAAATTTCCTTTATTTCTGAGTATGTATATGTTTTTATGCCCATTAAAAGGTTAAATTCTCTTGCAGCTTGTCAATGAACTTAAGTATAATTTTACCATGCCAGCACCCGTTTCCCTTTAGTGGCGTAAAACAACACAATTTTAAAGCTGAATAATCTTGGCCATAATAAACAAAATTACATCTTTATTATGATCCTTAATACAAAAAGAAAAAACGTAAAAAAAGGCATGATACAATTTTAATACTGAAGAAGAATATTTTTCCACTGACCATAAATGCAAGTACAGCATTTCATCAGCTGTATAGCAAGGACTATAGCAAGCAGCATGGTGGTGAGGTTGCTGCTGTTGCCCTTGTTGCCGTTCTTTATTTTTCTTTTTTTTTTTGAGAGTAAACAATAAAATGTAGTGGCATTTAAAAATTGTTTATCAAGGAACTATAAAGCAAGAGCAGAATACACAAAATTATCGCCATAATAATTGCAACTAAAATAAAGCGTTTCTTTTATTTATATTTTGTTAAATTTAATCGCATAAAGCAATAAAAATTGTTTGTTAAACTGCTGCAGCTATAGTTTACTTAACAACGGAGTAAATATTTAGTACTTGTAGTACATAAATATTTATTTATAACCTTTATAGCTGTTGCAATTCATTAGGTAGCCAAAATGTTTAAGTTTTTGTACTTGAAAGTGACCACTTTCTGCTGTTCGTATGAATAAATGTGTTTACAATTGTTTTTACAGTTTTTGCTGCTGTAATACTTTGAAATATTTCCGACATTTAAAAACAGGCCATAGAGCAGAAAAAAGTAACTACAAATGCAAACTATCTGCACTTGTAAATGTATCATCATAAATATAAACACAAGTACAAATCCTCTACTTTCTTTATAATTCTATTCAACTGTGAAACAGTTTTTTTTTTTTGTTTTTGTTGAAAAATAGAACACTGGTTTTAGTTTTAACAAAATTTCCTTTCCTGTAACCTAACTGCTGCTCCCTCCATAGTGCAACATCAGCCAGGGAAAACAAACAGCGAAAAGTAAAGTAAAACTCAGTTGTTGTTTCAATTATTTAATAATTTTTGTGTGCGTGCCTTAGAAATTGTTTGGTTGTTGCCTTGTATGTTTGTTACATTATTTATATTTTTGTTGGTTTTTTTTTTTTGCTGGCTCTTGTTGTTTGTTTGTATGTATGTGTGTGTTGTAACATAGACAACTTAGTCTTTTGCTAAAGTTTAGGTTTTGTACATTTTTTGCTTGTTTGTTTTTCATCTCTAGGGTCTGCAGCTCCCCAAGTTAAACAAGTTGCAAGTAGATGCTGCGTATTTTTGCCTGGCTATACGTGAAATTCTTGTAAAAATATTTTACTATCACAGCTACTAAATGCACATAATCTTACACAAGTGGTTTTAACTTTTTAACACGTTATAATATTTGTTTCCTTTTTTTTTTTGCAGCGCGTGTTTTTTTGAAAGGATCCTTTTCAGTTT
Source organism: Calliphora vomitoria (assembly GCA_942486065.2). Classification (NCBI taxonomy): domain Eukaryota; kingdom Metazoa; phylum Arthropoda; class Insecta; order Diptera; family Calliphoridae; genus Calliphora; species Calliphora vomitoria. The sequence goes on from OW818029.2 coordinate 59,189,608, forward strand.
TTTTTTTGTTTTTGGAAGGTATGCAAGAATTTGAATTATTTTATTTAATTAAGGTGTTAAAACGTTTAAAACATTTAAGGCATTAATATTTACTTTTGTTGTTTTATATTAAAAATTGGAGCATTAGGAAACTGAATGTTTTAAATTTAATATTAAAGAACAAAATTTGATCATCAGGTGGTTTGTTATATGATGAAATATTAAAAAATGTTGAATCAGAATCACTTCCTGAGTCAGTAAAGATAACTTAACCCACAATTTGACACATGATATTGTTTTTGCCCAAGGACGAACCTTATTGAATGGACAATGGTTTAGTTCACTATCCACCAGGATTTGGAGGGTGGAACTGATCTTGAAATTTTCATAAATTCTTTCTAATTAACTTCAAGGAAAAATAGGCTATTTTTTTTTTTTTTGGTAAATTTCAATTTTTAAATTCAGAAAACAGAATTCATTTTAAGGCAGATACAGATAATGACAGACACTTAGTTTATAAAAACGGAAATTAAATATTATGAAATATTTTTAGTCTGTGTAATATTTAAAATTTTTCATTTTGACAATTTTGTTATTGATTTATTTCAAACTTTTTGTTAATGTTAAAAATTTGCTTTCCCTGAAGATGCTACTCAATAATGACGTAGCGAAATATCGGAAATAAAATAATAATTAAACATTGTTATACCCTTCACCTTCGTGAGAAGGGTATATATAAGTTTGTCATTCCGTTTGTAATTTCCATAATATAATTTTCCGACCCTATAAAGTATATATATTCTGGTTTGTTATAGATAGCGGAGTCGATTAAGCCATGTCCGTCCGTCTGTCTGTCTGTCTGTCTGTCTGTCTGTCTGTTGAAATCAATTTTCTGAAGACCCCAGATATCTTCGGGATCCAAATCTTCAATAATTCTGTCAGACATGCTTTCGAGAAGTTTGCTATTTAAAATCAGCAAAATCGGTCCACAAATGGCTGAGATATAAGGAAAAAACCAGGACAACCTCGATTTTTTACCTATTTTTTGACCTATATCTGGATTACTAAGTCATTAATATAGACAATATGGATATCAAATGATAGATATTTCAAAGACCTTTGCAACGACGTATATAAGACCATAGTAAGTTGGACCTACAATGGGTCAAAATCGGGAAAAATTTTGAACCAGTTTTTTTTTTTCACCAAAAGTTTTTTCGCTAAAAAAAAATTTAAAAAAAAATTCGAAAAATATTTTTTTTCCAAAAAATGAAAAAAAACAACTAAAAAAAAAATTGTTTACCTAAAATTACCTAAAAACTTTTATTTTGAAGTATAGTTTGGTGAAGGGTATATAAGATTCGGCCCAGCCGAATATATCTCTCTTACTTGTTTTTATACAAAACTGACCTAAAGCTCAATAAGTTATAATCTTTAAAATTAAAAATAATCGAATAAAATATAGTTTGTAGATAATTTTTAATTGAAAACCATGAAAAATAAGACCATTAAACTCAAATAACAGCAGAATAAATCACTGTATATAAAACCTTTCAAAACTGCCACAAATTTTCATCCTGTAAGAATTTTAATGATTTTTCCATACTTATGGACCTTATTGAAATTGGTTGAATTCGGACAATGGTTTAGTCCTCTATTCACCTGAATTAGGGAGCCACAATGTTGAACCTATCTTCTTGAAATGTTCATAAAGTTCTTCGAATTAACTTTAATAACAAATAGGCTATTTTTTGGTAAATTTAAAGTGGGCGTGGCAGCGCCCTTATGATATAAATAGGTATTATGGAACATTGGAGAACGATAAATTTTAAATAAAACAAAACATTGCATGTGGCTCCTGCCACACAAAGTAAATTGCTATTTTAAAATATCTGGAGAACTGTATTTGAGAGACTCTTGAAAATTTGTTTGTACAGTTTGGATGAAAATGGAAGGATTTACATTAGAAAGCATGGCTCATTAATTAATTGAATCAGCATAAACCTCACAATAAGTATTAAAATCGTATAACTTAAATTATATCTAACAAGAGCGGCTTCATGGACATACGATTTCCATCTTATCGGGATGGTAGAGCAGTTCTACGAAGCCCTGATCAAAACTTTGTAACCATGAACAATTTTTTTCACTTAAAATATTATCAATCATTATCTTAAATAATACTTTGGTAAAGGGTATATAAGATTCGGCACAGCCGAATAAAAGTCATTTACTTATTTTATGAAAATTATTTTTTTTAATAGATTGGATATCTGTGATGAATAAAATTAGAACCGACAAATGGCAATCGTTTAGATCATAAATATATGCAGTTACATTAAATTTCTTTATTCTAACAATTCCCCTGAATACTGGTATTTCATAAATTTCATTATAAAACTGATAAATAAATTGGTTAAATTCCTTATTCCATTCCATTCAACTTAAATTGCACCACATGTTTCTCAGCCTTTAAATTGCTGAAACAAAACGAGGACGTATAAAAATAAAATAAAAGAATTTATAGAAAAATTGGCTTCAATTGTTAAAAACAAAATTCACTTAACTTGTTACAATAAAAAATACAAAAAAAAAAATTGGTGTAAAATTCACTTAACATTGCTACATGTGGCACAGACACACAAATCGACTCATATGTATATTCCTCATGTAAATTGAATTCAATTGAAAAACGATTACAGCAGAAAAGTTTGAAACTAAACCCAATTCACTCCCACTGTTTTATGCACAGGGTGGAGCTGGTGGTAAAGGTGAACCTTACTACCTTTAGTTGACAATTGAAAATCAAATAATGTAAAACAAAAATAAAATTCAATGCATTTTTTTCAGGTCAAATATTTGAAATGTTAAACTTGAAATACTTTAAAAGAAAAACGAATGAACAAAAATAATCAATACACTTTTTATAAGGCAACTGCACCCAGTTAAAGTTCTTACTGCCAAATATGTAAATCTTTTTCTTTTCATTCATTCATTTACATTCGTTCATTTATCTTTATCTAGTTTAAATTTTAAGTTTAAGTTTACACATGTTCGTGGTTCTTTTAAACATGCTGCTAGTATGCAGTTGTAGGCTTAAATTTCGTTTGCATGCAACATTTGCGATTTGTTGCTTTATTTGTTTTTTTTTTTTTTTTTTAATATAACGTGTTTAAATGTTAATGATAATTTACAAAAATAAAAAAGCCTTTAAAATTAACAAATAAACAACAAATTAATTTAAATCTAAAATCTCTGACAGCTCGACTCCCACAAATCTCAGGCCAAAAACGACAATTTACCAAACACTATATTCTGACCAAAAAATCATGCACATAAACCAAATACAGTTTTTTAACTAAGATAATGACAGACTTTAATATAGCCTACATACAACAAAGTGTTTCCAATGAAATGGTTTAGGATCCTAGAAAGTGCCTTTAACTTAACCTTTGCCTATTTTAAGTTTTGATTTTCTGTAGAGTTCATATTAATTCCTTGTGATTTTAACATACATAGTGTAGGGCAAACCACTTAAATGACAATAAAAAATGCAAAAAACCCCGATTTAATGTCTCCTTGACTTCATTAACATGAAACTAAAATCTACATGAAAATTGCACCCAAAATTTAACCAAAAAGCGCAAAAAAAAAAAAAAAAACACCAACATAGTCAGCACAACAAAAAAACACGATAAAGTGAAGAAAACAGAAATAAAAAAGAAAAACAATAACTTCATGTAATAAAAGGAGTTGCATGAATTTATAAAAAACCCGACTCTAAATGATATTTAACCAAATTGACCCCACCACCAACGCATCATCATTGTCAACGTCGCACAGTGATTCGTTCTCATATAATGACTGGACAAAAATAGAATTCGTTCTTGTAGGTTAGGTTAGGTTACGTGGGTTGCTCGCAAGTTAGCGAGTTCACTCGGAGGCCTTGTGGCCCATTGTGATACCCTTAGAATTACCATTCCCTTATGTTGAAATTTCATACATAAAGGGAGAATAGTTGCCCTCCCTAATTTCGTTGACTATGTGCTTCTTGTGATCGCCGTGAGGACCAGCAGGTACTTCTAATAATATTTACCAGTGGCACAACTCTGAGACAGTCCAGATCATGGAAAAGAGCTCTACCAAGATATTGTAGTTTATGCTCTTATAAGGCTGGGCAGTAACGTGGGTAACCCATATGTTCCGACATGCGTCCAATCATACAGTGCCTAGTGATTATACCCGTAAGAAGCCTAATCGAATTCCTACTAAGAGACAGAGCAATCTGGATATTCTACAAGTGATGATATTTGACCACCTGAGTTCCATCTCATTCAAAGCCCATTCATTTATCAATGGTCACCAAGGGAGTGTGAATATACCTTTGCGCAAGAGATACGTCTAGAGACGACCCGTTCGTTGCGCATTCGTCAGATACTTCATTTCCCCGGTAGCCATCATGTCCTAGGACCCATATCAACTCGACGTGATGTTGTGTTAGTTGTACCAGTGATTGGATGCAGTTGAGAAGACATTTCGACTTAATAAAGTTGGAGTTAAGAGCCTTGATTGATCCAAAGCTGTCCAAGTAAATTCGTATAGTCAAATTTTCGAGATTCAGTTTCCGGATTCTTCTCGCGACTGTATCGATGGCATATATCTCAGCCTGGAAAACCGTGCATGTATCGGGTAATCGAAGACTCAGCAAAAGGTCCAGTTCATCGGAGAAAATTTCCGAGCCCGTGCCTCCTTCTGTCTTTGAACCATCAGTGTAGACTAAGATCACGTCGTCCCTTAGGACAGTGTTCGCGGCCCAGTCATCCCTTGTCTGTATCTTGATCCTAAACGTTCTATCAAAATTCGGTGTAGGTACTCTGCTTCTTGTACCATGAATGGCCTGCCTAGCTTTTGTAGGATGGTGACGTGACCAATACGATCATGCTTCAGTCCGCTCGACTGTTTGAATCGTAGAGCAGACTTAGCAGAAATGCTGAGTCAGCCTCTAGACTGACCTGAGGGGTGGAATTCATAGAGCCATTAATTGCAAGACATGCTAGTCTTTGTACCTTGTTTAGAGCAGAAAGGTGAGTCTTGGTGTCCACCGTTCTCCACCAAACAAGAGCCCCATAGGTCAAAATAGGTCTTATGGCCACGGTGTATATCCAGTGTACAATATAGTTTAATATCCCATCTCTTCCCAAAGGTTTTCTCACATATATAGAGGCACATAGTGCCTTCTTCATTCGTCCAAAATTACGCCAAGATATTTGGCTTCGCTTGAAATCTTTAGAAAAGTACCACCCAGTCGTGGAGGTCTGAATTCTGGGATTTTGTATCTCCTGGTGAAAGGAACCAGTTCGGTTCGGTATCTCTGGCCCATGATAGTAGAACGCTGAGAACTGATTCCATGAGTTCACTTATTGTGGGAAGAAACTTCCCTTGAATAAGAAGCACTACGTCGTCAGCATATGCGACTTCTTTGGTGCCTGTCCTACTGAGCCTGAAAAGGATTTTATTTACGACAAGATTCCACAGAAGTGGAGAGATGACACCACCTTGTGGTGTGGCCCTTGTCACAACTTTCCTTGTCCTACCAATACCCATATTAGAGTTTATGGCCCTGCTCTTAAGCATATTTTCGGTCCAATTTTTTATCCGCTGATCAATACCTAGGTCACCCAGTGCATCAACTATTGCGGATATATTTACATTATTAAACGCACCCTCTATATCCAAGATAGATGCCATAACATAATCTTTTTTGTCAAGTGTCCTCTCTATAGTTCCAACAACATCATGCAACATCAACAAGATGTTCCTAAAAACAGCCTGGAAATTCAGCAGACTATTATAAATCGATATTTTGATGAAATATGCGAAAATTTAAACACATTGGCTCAAGAATTAAAATATATGTAACTTCCACATCCAAAGAAACAATATAGTTGTGCATGTTTACTGTAACCATTTCAACATTTTGATAAGTTCTTTAATAATACTATAGTCACAGTAATTATTTGTATGATTGGGGTAACCATTATATGGTAAAGTTAAGATTCACATGATTGTCGTAATGATATATATTATTGCAGTAAATATATGTTTTTGGAAATCATGTTCATGATGTTTCATTATATCATAATATGTTGTGCTTAGATTATAATATCTATAAGGCGAGAACACCATAATGTGGTAATTCCTTCATCATAAAAATGGTTGTTTCAAATATATACATATTTACTGCAACCATATATATGATTGGTACAATCATGTGAATCATAACTTTACCATATTATGGTTATCACAATTTTTTTTCCAAAATTATGAGAAATCGGTTCATTTTTAGATTTTCTCTGTGAAGAAGCTATTAATATAAACAAAATGTGTAAGTCAATTTTATGTAGTTATTTATGTAGCAATACAAAAATTAAAAACAATTTAATTGGTCAATTTACAAGGTCTCTTATCAATGTCTCTTATCAGTCATAATGTCCTAATATATCACGACTCAGCTGTCCTCATATATATATTCGGCGTTGATCTCTGCTGGTTCGTTACGATAACACATTAAACATAGCATGGAAAGTAGTATTATTTTAGGTCATTTTTAGCTTGAGAAGCAATAAAAACCATTGTGAAACATTAGGACATTATGACAATATGACTGATAAGAGACCTTGTGAATTGACTAAATACAAAGCAAGAACATTCCTTTAAAAAAATACTAAAAAATCTGCTAAAGTTAATTTGTGAGAATTAATTTTGTTATGTGTTTTCAAAGCCATATTTTTAATAAAAAAATTTGAGTAAATATTACTCGATGTTGATGCTATCAAGTCACATCAAAATGTGTTTCCAAAATTATGAGAAATGTATTTTTAAACAGGAAATTTCCAGAAAAATATACAATTTTTTTATATTATTTCCTTCGAATCACTGTGCGTCGTCGTCATCATCGCCATCATCATCACCAGCACCAACCACAATCCATGATTATTTTTATTGCTACTGCTGGTTTTAACTATTTTTGTTGTTGCTGTTTTTTGCATTTAATAGAGAGTGTGAGTGGCTTGAAAACAGAAAAAAATTAAAAAAATAAAATTGGAACAAGCGTGATTAGCATGAGATATCAGCCACATTAATAAATGACAATTTAAAACCAAATTCATTTATTTAGTGTTTGTTGTTTGTTCGTTTAACCATATGTTTTGTTTGGTTTAAAGGTTTTATTTTTGCTGTTGTACGAAACATAAGTTTTAACTTAAAACAAAAGATATGAAAACAATCTGTTAATGTGTAATTTTTGTCTTTTTTTTTTTTTTTTTTGCTATTTTTTTGGGGGTAAAAATACTGTTAAAGGAATATATAGAGATATTTTTGTGTGTTATGACTTTATATGGTTATCGAGGCGTCTTAATTGTTGTTGGTTTATTAACAGCTTCAACAACAACAACAACCATAAATATTAAAGACCCAAGTATTGTGACTGCTACGGCAACTACTAGTACTTCTACTACTAATACTATGAAGTTACTTAAATTCTACTTTATGTACTATAATTTACTACTTAGTAATGCAGTCGTATCTACAAATGACTTTTATGCCACTGTCCGGGTAACCCAATGAACATTAAGGCTATATAAACAGAAGTAAATGGTAACAGTTATTAAGTAATTCAAACAATTTGTTTACAATATGTTTTAAATTTTCAATAATTTTTTAATTTAATACACATGTTTTTTTCATTTTCATATCAAGCATTTCTTTTAGATACATATTTATTATCAATATCAGTTGTTAAAATTCAATGGAAATATTATATTGAATGTGAAAAAAAAAAAAAATAAATGTGTCAACAAATAACAATTAAAGAAAAATAAAAAAAATTTTTATGTTTTTCTTACCAACAAGTGAAAAGGAGGCAATATAAGTATTAAAAATTTAAATTTCCAAATTTTTGAATTTTTTTTTCCTGAAAATTTCGAATCGAATAAAAACAAGTAAGAGAGCTACATATATTCGGCTGTGCCGAATCTTATATACCCTTCACCAAATTATACTTTAAAATAAACATTTTAAATATTTTTAGGTAAACAACATTATTTTTTTTCAAAATTTAAAAAATAATAATTTTTTTAAAAAAAATTTTTTTTTTTTTTTGAAATATTTTTATTTTTTTCAAAAAAATTTTTTTTTTAAATTTACCAATGAAAAAAAATTTATAACAAAAAAATTTTTTTGAAAAAAAAAAAAAATCGGGTTAAAAAATATTTTCCCGATTTTGACTCATTGTATGTCCAAATTACTATAGCCTTATATAGATCGTTGCAATGGACTTTGAAATATCTATCATTAGATATCCATATTGTCTATATTAATGACTTAGTAATCCAGATATAGATAAAAAATAGGCTAAAAATCGAGGTTGGCACGTTTTTTTTCTTATATCTCAGCCATTTGTTGGTCGATTTTCTCGATTTTAAATAGCAACCGAGCCGGAAGAATTCCCGATATAATGATGTATGAATCAAATTTGTAAGTTATTTGGGATCTTCAGAAAATTGATTTCAACAGACAGACAGACGGACATGGCTTAATCGACTCCGCTATCTATAGCAATCCAGAATATATATACTTTATAGGGTCGGAAAATTATATTATGGAAATTACAAACGGAATGACAAACTTATATATACCCTTCTCACGAAGGTGAAGGATATAAAAATCAGTCAAATCGCTCCAGTCGTTCTCACTTAATGCCATTACATACATGGACCATTTCATTTTTATATACAGTGAGACCTCGATTATCCGTAATGGTCGGGACCGGGAGCATTCTGGATAATTAATTTTCCCGGTTAATTGAGTACCAAGTTTTAGTAGTTTTTTAATGATGACAGTTTTTCCATAATGACATTTAAAGCTCCATATTGCACTCTGATCCATCGGTTGCATCAAAGTCGTCCAATTAGGTGGGAAAAATTTCACAATAACCTTTTCAGCATTGTAATCCTGCACGTCAGGATGTTGTCCAATGGCAGAATGATTTCACTATCATCTTTTAGACCGATTTTCTCGAAGTTCTCAGTCACTTCTGGTACTAAGTTATTGTTAAACCATTCTCATGGACCTTTTTTAAAGCTCTTTTCAATAATACCAATAATGCTTTGCACTTGTGTGTACCAGCAGCATTAACGCAAACTAATGAGGTTAGTCTCTCATTTGAGACCTTGTGTCATTCTATGAAATTTTCATTATGGCAAGCCAAACTTCTCTCAAATAAACACTTTCCATTCTCCATTATCTCATTGGTGAGTTTTTTTATTGATTTGAATTCGTTTAATTTTTCCACAAAAATTGTGGCAGCTAGTCAGCTGAAGCTTGTGAATACCGTGCAGTTTTTTTTCTTAAATTTTGAGTGGAATATTTTAGACTTTCCTTCCCTGTTAATCCAGAAATTGGAGTTTCTATAAATCGTTCCTTCCGGAATTATTCATAAACTGCAAAATCTTCTTTTGGTTTTTAGCAGTTTTAAAAGTTTTTCGGTTTCCAAAGCCAATAACAGAATCACTTTGTTTTTTATAATGACTAATAATCCTTTGGCCTTACAAATCGATCGAGGGAATTCCTTTTTTTCGTTTTATTGTTCAAAATATTGTTCAAAAATAATCGAAAAAAAAAAATTATAATCCCGGATAATAGAGGTAATTACGGTTAATCGGTGCAAAAAAATTTAAATCTATCCAAAAGCGTTTTCTTTTTCTTTCCCGGATAATTGATGTTGCCGGTTAATCGAATCCAGGCCTCACTGTATATAGAAGAAATATTGTACATTTTTTTTTCCAAAAATAAAAAAAAAAAGTAAGACAATACAGTAGGTCAAGACCGACTATACTCATTTACACTGAGTAGATGGACAAAAACCTTTTTCTCTTTAAATTTCAATAATTTATATGGGAGTTGTGATCGATTATGTGCCGATCGTCGTCAAATTAGGTCGTGTGTTTTATTTCATATGAAACCGATGGAAATAAAATTTAGTCGGATGATATCTTTCTATATTAAAGTTATTTGTGTTGAATTTTTTCTGCATACCAAGTAATGTAATTTTCAGAAGTGGTTCTTACATGGGAGCTATGGTAAATTATGAATGGATACGCTTTTTTAGGTTTGCTTTATTTGCAGACAAATTTGTGTTAATATCGATATAAATTAAGCACTTATGGGCGATAAAGTCATATTTCAGGAGGACATTTGTATAAGGGCTTGGTGAAATAATATAATGGATCGATTTTTAACAGTTTCAATAGGTTTTGGTCTGCAGAAAATACATATGCCAAATTTTAACGAAATATCTTCAATTATCGATTATGTACCAAATCTCAAAGTTTGACAGTTTCATGTTACATATTCCCTGGAAATTTTTTACCTTTTCCCATTTTTCCTATTCAAATTCAATGTTGAAAATAAAAAGAGGGAAAGAATCAGGGGGAATTTATTTTATAATTGGGCAGTATATTAATGTACAGAACTTCGGAGTGGTTTAGCCCGGTATTGTTCTATGGTAGCCGAATCCAACTCATCCTCCATGAAAGTATCGATCAGTTACAAGATATTTATTTGATGTTGATATGACACAGTACAATGTAAATAAAGTAAAGTGATGAAACAAAAGTTGTTTTTCACCAGGACAATGCAAGGGTGCACACATGTGCAGTTTCCATGGCAAAAATCAATGAATTAGGCTACGAATTGCACCCTCATCCACCCTATTCTTCGGATTTAGCCCCGAGTGACTATTTCTTGTTTTCAAACCTAAAGAAATGGCTAAGAGAAAAGAGATTCGACTCCAACAATGAAATCATCTCACAAAAAAAAAAAACCTATTTTGATGACCTCGACAAATCTTATTTTTTTGAAAGAGATAAGAAAATTGGAGAGTTAATAGGAAAAATAAAATGATTTTTTATCAAAAAACCTGTGTTTCATTCAAAAAGTCACGGACCTATTGACTTGCCCTCTTAATAGAGGATATGAAAACGTAAAAGACAATTTTTAGCTCAGAATTTAAGTCATAGCTGTACAAATTGTTTGCTGGGCTATCAGAGTAATGCACTAGTAGCAATCGTACTATAACGACTATTAAACATTAAATCAGATTTTATGCACTGGCTACAATGACCTTATTCTAATATGGCATAAAGTTGTTAAGCAGCAGTTAAATTGTACAATGATATTGTTTTTTTTTTTTTTTTAAATTATTGTCGTTGTTGTAGCTTATAAACATTTGTTGTTGTAGCTGTTGTAGTTGTTTTAAAGTTGGAGGTGGCGATGACGTGTGTTGCATAGTTTTACTTAATATAAGTTTTAACTGATACTCAACTTATTTACAGTCATACACACAATATGCTTGCTACAACAAATGTTTTTGTTGCTGTGGTGGCATTTTCTGCTAATGCGTCGTTGTTGTCGTTGACTTGTGCTGCTGCAGCAGTGACAGTCGTTGTTGGCTGTTCAAATTATAAAAGCAGGCTTGTTAATGTCATTAAAGTCTCTGAAATTTTATACACACTGACATCATAGTTTTTATTAAAAATGACTTTGTTACAATTTATTTTTAGTTTATTTTTCTTAATTTTTTTTTATATATTTTTTTTTTTTTTTGCGAAAAATTGTTTTCTATTAAGTTTTTTTCATAGTGTTGTTGCTGGTTTTGTACTATTTGCTTAAACAGATTCATAAACATATGTCGTCATAACATTTTGTGTAATATAGTGTAAAGTTTAGTTTTTTTTTTTTGTATAATTTATGAGGGCGTTTTTAAAAATAACATTTTTATGTAATAATTTCTTTCGACCCCTTCAAAATAAAGTTATTTTTGTTATAATTTGTGTGTGTTTTTTTTTTTTTTTTTGTTGCAGTTTTAATACACTTGTACAATATACAAAAATGTTGAACTTATTAGGTTTTTTGAGTGGCAACAAAATTTTTTAATGCGGCAGCATGTTGAAAACTTTCAACGGTTACAAAATGATGTTGCAATTGTTGCATTTCCCAAAATTATTTCATTAAGTTGTAAAATTAAACTGGCAACAATATTGAAATTATTTTGCAAGGTTGTGGTAAGTGAAATCTAGGGGATATACAGAGGCTGCGTTTACTAAAGATGGAGGGGTTTCCACAGGCGCGGATCCAAGTCAAACATTTGGGGGGGGGATTAAAATTTGTTCTACATTTTTTTTCTTTTTTATATAAAAACTGTTCGGTTTGGGGGGGGGAATTCCTATTTCACTCCCTCTGGGTTCCCAGCAGTTTTACAAGTAATCATTGTGTTCTTTACCTGTGTGGCTATCTACAATTTATATATTTTTGGTTTGTATGTTCTCCTTGTAATGGAAATATAAGTCAGTTACTTTATACATTACAGGTAATCTAGATAGTAGTTAAAATGAAATTGTTTTGATCGTCGTAACAAAAGGCAACCACCAAGGTATATCTAGATCTATATTTGTACAAATGAAGACCGATTTAATAAAATTTTAACAGTTTAAAGTACAAATAGAGGATGAATCGTGACAAAATGAAATTTAATCTTATAGCTGAAAGATTGATTTTAAATTCTTTAGAACTTTAATAAAAATCATTAAATTTACCTGTTAGGTACTCTTCGACCATCATCTTTATGTAATTACATTATTTTTAATTTCTACAATTAAATTTAATCCATAAATCTATATTGTAAATATATATCATGACCTTAATCTCATCTATGGAGTGTAGCCAGCTCAGTTGGATTTTGTTTTCATGTAAAACTCAGAAGCACTTACCTGTAAAAGAAAGAATTATAATAAAAATTAATTAGATTTTGAAGACTTAGGAAAATTATTCAATTTAAATTTCTATTGAATAATTGAATTTTAAGATGTTGAGATAAAAATGTATGATTTTTTTTTTTTATTTAATATGACAAATGCAACTACGTTTTTGATGACTTTTATTAACCATTATATACATTGTTTAGTTTTTATTTACAATTTTTAAGAAAGATTCTATGTTTTTTTAAATTTGTTACAAATAAATCAGCCTTATTCCTGGGATGCAAATTGATAATTGGATGGTAAATAGCAATTTTAATATTAAGTAATAAACTCAACACAAAATAAGTAAGAGTATTGTATTTTGTATTAAAACACTTAACAAGTTTACCTGATTTGGTTAATTTTATATTTTCTATTACTAGAAATACCAAAGTTTTTCATATATTCATATATGAATTGATCCAAAACATTCTACCGTTTCAACCTATTTTGTTCATTTCCCAATTTCAGTTTTCTTTTCAGATGTTTCTTAGTATTTAGTTTTAATTTCGCGTTTGGTTGGACAAATTTTTTTCATTTTCAATACCAAACTTTTCTGATCTATGCTGATCACAAGACCCAGGCATTCTCTTTTAAACGTGCATGAATATACATATAAATGTATGTACTTGGGTCAACAACTAATATTTCGATGTGTTAAAAACGCAATGACAAAACCAATAAAAAAGGGTGTCCCAAAATTCACGCAAAGTTTGAATTTTTCGCCACAGTAAAATTAAGTATGTTAAATATAAAGGGATACATTTTGACAACTGACAATTAGGGCTTAGTATAAATGGATCATTACACTAGAGAACAAAATTTTTTCATTTTTGAACAATATTTCAAAAGTGATGAGTTTTGCGGACTCAGTTTTAGCCGTGTAAGCAATAATTCACATTCTCACCATAATGGCTTTGTTAATCGTCAAAGTTGCCGCATTTAGGAAAAAAACACATTTGATATTTGAAATTATAACTGCCAAGTGTTTGCTGAAGACATCATAGGCCCATTCTTCTTCGAAAATGAGACGGTTCTAGCAGATACTGCTAAGCAGTTCGTTCAGCCTAAATTTAATGATATTAATGGGGATACCATGTAGTGCACTCAGATTTTTCAACAGATAAATTACTCTTGGTCGTGTACTCTCTAATTTTTATGATCAGTATTGGCCATGAAGGAAGAGTTCTTTTTATGGGGTTATTTAAGTCGAAGGTCTATGCCAACAAGCCCACAGCCAACCTCTAAGAAAAAAACAGTTTTCTATTTAGTTAAAATTTTGCTATTAAATATAGAATTTCAGGTGTTAAAATTTTTTTTTAATTTTTTTAGGAATGGGACTGTTTTCTAGTAACTAGTGGAAAATAACACAATGCTACACCAAAAATATGTAGGAGTTGGTTCACAAATAGCAATTCTGTTGTATTGGGGTCCATAGAGTTAGGAAATACTTATAGTTTTTCTCGATCCTATCGCTTAGTTCATTTTTTTATTGGTCAATGTAGTCAAATAACGATATTCATAAAGCTATACCTTCAAAAAATCATAAATATGTTGGTTTGACATTAATTTTAAAATTATTTCTTTTGTTGAAAAGATCCATAATTTGGCTTCGAAAAAGAAGAGACTTTTGGTTTAAGTTTCAAAAATGCACTTTTTTTAAACTAATTTCGCCTTTCTTCACGCTCTAAGTGAGACAGTAAAATATTTTTATTTTTATTTTAGTGGAACAGCATATTAAAGTAGCTTTCCAAAAAACGTAAGTAAATAAATTTCTACTTTTTCAGTTTTTTTTATACATATGATTGGGTGTTCTTACATTGTTCAAAAAACATGGCTGTCAGTATCTTTGTTTGGAGAGCATCCAGACTTTAATTATCGTAACTCAGCTATTTTCCAACCGATTTTTACAATTCTTTTTTTAAGTTAAGTTAAAACTCATACACAACAAAAAAATCATCTTTAAATTAGTTTCGGATGTTTTGAGGGTTTTATTCTTTGACATTTGACAAGTAGAAACTACGCCATTACTAAAAATGGAACGATACACGCTTCAACAACGCATTGAAATGATTAAAATTCATTGCAAAAATGGGGAAAATCTTGCAGTCACAGTTCGCAAAACTTGTCGGACCGCAATACAGAAATTGGTGGACAAATTCGAGCTGTTGGGACAAGTTAGTGATGTGAAGAAGCCTCTCCATCCTCAACGTGTGACTGTTTGGTGCGGTTTATGGTCCGACGGGGTCATTGGATCTTACTTTTTCGAAAATGAGGTTGGATCAACAGTTACGGTGAATGGATTGCGCTATCGAGATATGATTAATGATTTCTTATGGTCGGAGTTGGATGATATTGATCTGGACAACGTTACAACGCTACGTACCACACAAGCAACGAAAGCATTGTTCTTTTACGGGAAAAGTTTCCGGACCGTGTTATGTCTCGAAGAAGTGATCACAATTGGCCACCGAGATCTTGTGATTTAACACCTTGCGACTTCTTCCTTTGGAGCCACGTGAAAGATAAGGTATACGCCAACAGCCCAGCGTCGATTCAAGACCTCAAAGATAGAATTCGTGAGGCTATCGAGGATATAGGGCAGCCACTTTGCGATTTGGTTATGGAAAATTTCATGAAAAGGATATGGTCCTGTAAGCGTGGTCGTGGTGGCCATTTGGCTGATGTTGTTTTTCATTATTAACGGCATACCTTCCTCTTTATTATGAAATAAACATCCGATAATTTATCTCAAAAAATTTAATTTTTCTTTAATTACCAAAATAGCACCTCTTGTTGGAAACATTATGAATTCCGTTATTTCATCAAAAAATCTAAAAGTATTTTCGTACTCTATGGACTTAAACAAAACAGAATTGCTATATGAGAACTGCTGCATATTTTTTTCGTTCACTTTTGTGTCACTGTGCAATCGATTAATTTTATTAAGATAAAATTTAAAAATAGTTTATAGTGACGATATACTGTTTTATTATAGTTTCTGGTCTATGTGTATTTCTCTATGCCTTAAACTTTCAGTTGATTTTATTAAAGGCCTTATTCATAATCAATTTTTAAATTTGTTACAGATTTATAAAACAAATTTTGTATGGAAAATTTGTTTTACTTATAAACCTTTTACAAAATTAAAAATTTATTATGAATAAGGGGGAAATAACTAGAAAAAAATATTTTTTTCTAAAATAAAACTAATTTAATTCCGTTAACTCACGCAGGAATGGGGCTGATTTAATGTGTTGCACAATTGATAATTTCTAATTGTTGTGGCCAATTAATAAACTGTAAATGTTTCTGAAACTACTAAAGGGGCCCATAGACACAAACTACTGACACATACTGCCGATGAACCCTTCGTATACGTGTGTGATTGATATTTTACTACACACCTATCAAATATCAGTTAAAAAAAAAAATTAAAATTAAAATAAACATGCGTTTGAGAACAAAAAAAAATATTATTTTCTATTTTTCAGTAACTAAAACGTCAGATTTAAAAATAATATTTCAGAAAAATTAAAAAAAATCATATTATTGTTCATTTGAACAACTGTCAGCAGTATGAGTTCATTTCAAAATCAAAACTATTTTAATTTTTCGTACTGTATTGTCTGTGTGTCGCATACATAAACAAAAATTTTAAATTTACCAACACATGCTTATTGCATGAGCAGTATGTGTCTATGGGCCCCTTAATAAAATTATTAATTACTAGTTGTCCACCCTGGCTTCGCTCGGTAGCTATTTACTAGGTATCCAAACAAATTCTCTTATTAAGAAATATGAGAAGTGAAAAGGAGGCAATATATTAAAAATTTATATTTCCGAATTTTTTAATTTTTATTTCTTTACAAACCATCTCCTTAAAATTTCGAATCGAATAAAAAAAAATCAGCCAAATCGCTCCAGCCGTTCTCACGTACATGAACCATTTCATTTATATAGATTTGTTTTAGAAATAGGGCTGATTTTCATAAACTTTCCGTTGATTCTACCAAATAATTAGAAAAACTGAAGTTACTTTCAAAAATAAAACTAATTTCAATAAAATTATATATTATGCAGGGATAGGGCTGATTTCATTGTTCGCCCAATTGGTAATTTCTATTTGTTGTGGCCAATTTATAAACCGTAAGTAATAAAGCTGAATTTACAATGATAAAGTTCTGGGCTAATTACATGTTTGTTTCATTTTTTGACTAATAGATCCGATTTCGTTGAGGCTACATCTCGTACCTTAAATTGTATTATTTCCAAAATAATACAAGAATTTAAATTATTTCACTTAACTCATACAGGAATAGAGCTGATTACAATTTCTAATTGTTGTGGTAAATTTTTAAACTGTAACTAAATCTCGACATATATTTATTAGGCCGATAAACTGTCCGTTAACAATTTTGGTTTTCTCAATATACCGACAAAAAACATTATTTTCAGTTGGGAATCCTGCCTCAAGTGACAACATAAATCAGCTGTTTAATGTGGCCATCGATAGCCGGAATCTTTTGAAAAATTCATTATCCTCCATGTCTGTCAAGTATATGTGAAATATGAAAACAATAATTATTTCTAAAAAAAGCCAATTTCAATTAGTTTTGTTAGCTCAATTAGTTTAGTTAGTTCATACATCAATAGGGCTAAAAGCCAACTTAACTTAAGAGGGCTAATTTAATTTTTGATTAATTTTTTGAGGAATATGGCAGATTTTGTTGTTGCTTCATCTCAGGCCTTAAACTTTCAGTTGATTTTACTAAATTAATGTAAAAACTGTAATTATTTCCAAATTCAAACTAAGTGTGTTATTTCAATTAATTCATTTGACTCATACGGGAATAGGGCTGATTTAATTTTTCACTCATTTGATAGTTTCTAATTGTTGTGGCCAATTTAAAGTCTTCACGCATTAAATTATTAATTTATTGATCTTTAGTGTGTGAAATTTTTGTTGCTGTTGCTGTTTAAATAAATATTTATGCATCCATATTTATGTATTTATTTTATGTTGATTTTATTACTGTTTTGTATTAAATATTTATTTGTATAATGATTTTTTAAATGCAAAAGTAATTTAATGCACAATGCATATTTAATGCTCAAAAATTTTTTTGTATTTATTTTATTACTACTTTTATTATTATTTATGTAAATTCATATACATATTCGAATAATATATTTAATGTTGTTTTATTATTGTAACAATTGTTGTTGTTGTAGTTGTTGTCTTTTTGAATTAATGCAAATGCAATTATGTTGTAAATTTAATATTTTTTTGTTGTTTTGTTTGATTGTTTGTTGCTGGTGATGTTCTGTTCTAGTATTCTTCAATCGACAAAAGTAATTTATTTGCTCTTTTAACTATACATATTTACATAATTCTATATAATGTTTTTTTTTATATTTTTTATTTTTTGATTTCATTATAATTATTTACATAAATATACAAATATAAAAAAAAGAGGAGTCACTACAACAGATTTATGAATATTTAATAATATTAAGCTTATTTGATGTTGGTTTTTGCTGTTAATAGTTAATAAATTATTTACACATACATAATTGTTGTAATATTTGTATTACGTTTCGATTTGTTTGTTGATTGTTTTTTTTTTTTTTTTAATATTAAATATAATTATGAGTTTTATGGCGTATTTGGTGTGTGTTAATTGAATTGTAAACAAATTGCCATGTTTCTGTTCAGTTCCGTGTAATAAAATTTGTTAAAGTTTTATTGATGTTTTCTTTTTAAATTTTAAAATTGCATTAAATAATAAAAAGTCTAACATAAATTTCTTTTATTAATAAATGTATTTTTTAAGCGTCTTATGCAATTCAGGAATATTTTTAGAACTTGTTCTAAAGTATTCAGTTCTAGAAGTAACTTCCAATTACTCAATAACTTAGTGCTGTTACACACACGTCAATTTTACTTGAGCAAGTCTAGAGTTTACAGAAGATAGATAAAGAAATAGAGGAAAATCTTTCCAATCTCCTCTCCTGTCTCATCTACAAATCCAAGACTTGCGCAAGTATACTTGACGTGTGTGAACCAGCACTTACTTTTCAATGACTGCTACCTACCGTCTGCATTACACAGAAGTTGTAGTATATAGACTTATTTATTATCTCTTATATAACTGCTTACTTTCTTGTCATTTGCATAAACATATTTTCGTTTTTTACTGATATCGTATTCTGGAAGATCTAAATATCAATGAGTTATTAAAGTGATTACTTGTAACTAGTTTTAGCCATATGAAAGTAATGACTTATTTACAAGTGATTGTGGTAACTACTTGACTCTAATGACATGAACGTGTTAAAATAAGAAGTTTAAATGCTATTGTGTAAGTAGTGCAGTGTTAGAATTTTGTATTTTAACTCATTTAACCTTTCAGACATTTTTTCATATATATTGGACATTTTGTTTTTTCCTTTTGAAGTCATGTAGCGTTGACGCAAATAAATATACAGCTTTTTACAGTTAATGGTGTTATAAAAATAATGTTTACTAGAATATATATATGGGGCATTTCATGTCAAGTGAACCCACTTTCGAAATCCATGTCTTCCGATCCCACTCGTCTCCCACAAAGATACCAAAAAGCTCTTAAAGCAATGGACCTAAGCTTTCTTTTGAGCAAAAAATAAAAAATTTAAAAAAGGGCCCATTTTGAACAAAAAAGTCAACAAAGTTTTTCATTTTGCAAAAAAAGTCAAAAATTGTATGTTTTGAGTTACAAAACATTTATTTTGATAGATATCCCACTCGCATCCCACTAAGCGCCCAAATAGTCTTCAAGGAAAATATCTAAGCTTTTTTTTGAGAAAAAAACGGCCCATTTTGAAAAAAAAAGTCAAAAAAGTTTTTGATTTCGGATAAAAATTTCAAAATTTTTTTATTTTTTTTCCGAAAGATTGAAAACTATTTGGGACACATTTTGCTAAGAACAATAGGTAATAAGTTACATAAAAAAATAATTAAATTCTAAAATTTGCATTGCAATCATGAGCAGTAGAATCAATAATGGCTGCTGAAAGAAGTATTTCTAGAATGGTTTGTGTTTGCTCTTTAAAATTTCTTTAGAACAATTTCCGAGGGTGACAGAGAGAACAATAAATCAAACTAATGTAAATTTGGCGACCAAAGTTCGATCACTCTTTGAGCAATATCGGTCTATGCGATGAAGCACATTTTCACATTGATGCCTGTGTTAATCATCAAAGTATGCCGAATTTGGGGTTCACATGTAATTTTCGAAAATCTAATGCAGCTATAAAGTGTCGCAGGATGGTGCGGATTAGAATGAGCCACCTAGATCGTGTGATTTAACTCAATGAGATTTCTTTGTATGGAGTAATATGAAGTCAAAGGTGTATACCAACAAGTCCATAATCCCTACATTTTCAGATACATTTTTGCAAAATAGTCATCGAATATTTCAACAAAATAATTCGTATGTGTCAACTTCTCCATGAGTGTTGAAGTTTATTTACATAAGTTTGTCATTCCGTTTGTATTTTCCACATTTTAATTTGCGACCCTATAATGTAAGGAGTGAGATCGAAAAATTCTTAACTTCAATTTCCGTGCTCTGTTTTTGGCCTCTAAATTTTTAGCAGCGTTCCTGTCAGGAACTTTTTTAGCCTTGTATGTTTTTAAACCTGCATTAGCTTTAACTTTTCGTACCAAATAGTCCGAGTACTGAGCTAACCGGACTGCTTTCCTACCGGATGTGTTGGGAGCTCTTTTGAAAATGCTTTCTATTTTTTTGGCTTTAGAAACATCATGTGGACCATTCCATCTACCTGAACCAGGTTTTCTATCAACGGACAAGTTCTCCCGGTACTGTTTAATAACATTGGAAACAGTTTGACGGCAGATTTTTGCATGCTTGGCCAACTTTTTGTAGGACCAAGTTGGGTTTTGTTAAAAATATTTAATAATTTTAGTACGCACTTTTTTCTGGTCACTCATTTTAATCAGATTAACAACAAATGAATATAATTGACATTAAACATAATAACTGACATGTTTTACAAAGGTAATTTGATAAAAAAAAATAAATCAAATAAAAGTTTTAATGAAAAACGTGTGTTAAGAATTTTACGATCTCACTCCTTATATATGTATATGCTGGATCGTTACATATAGCGGAGTGCGACTATCCATCTGTCTGTCATACATGATTGATACTCATACATCAATATATCCGCTATAGTCTAATTTAGATTGCTAATTAAAATTAAGAAAATCGTACCACAAATGGCTGAGATATAAGCAAAAAAAAAAAAAAAAACGCTACTATTTTTTGATTTTTTCACTCACATTTTTCTCCAACTAAATATTTTTTCACCAACATTTTTTTTTACCAAAAAATTTTTTTCTCCAATTTTTTCACCAATGTATTTTTTAACTAAAATATTATTCCCCAATTTTTTTTTTAATTCAATTTTTTTCAACAAAATTTTTTTGAACCAAAATTTGATTTTAATATTTATCTTAGAGTACACTTTGATGAAGGGTGTATAAGATTCGGCAAAGACAAATATAGTACTTTTTCTTGTTTATAAATAAATTTATCTGGTTCACCAAAGTTAGTTTTATGTTTTCTACTACTAGAAATTATCAGTGGTAAATTTCATCTTGCTAGATTCATGCATTTAAATGTTATCGGGAACAGAATATGTATAGAGGTAAGTCCGGCATTGTTTTTCATATATGTATGTATGTATGTATGTATGTATGTATGTATGTATGTATGTATGTATGTATGTATGTATGTATGTATGTATGTATGTATGTATGTATGTATGTATGTATGTATGTATGTATGTATGTATGTATGTATGTATGTATGTATGTATGTATGTATGTATGTATGTATGTATGTATGTATGTATGTATGTATGTATGTATGTATGTATGTATGTATGTATGTATGTATGTATGTATGTATGTATGTATGTATGTATGTATGTATGTATGTATGTATGTATGTATGTATGTATGTATGTATGTATGTATGTATGTATGTATGTATGTATGTATGTATGTATGTATGTATGTATGTATGTATGTATGTATGTATGTATGTATGTATGTATGTATGTATGTATGTATGTATGTATGTATGTATGTATATTGATCCACAACTTTTTGCCGGTTCAACATATTAGCGGTATTCACAATCTTGTGCATTTGTATTGGTGTATTTCTGTACATTTTGTTAGTGTAAAGTAAAAATGCAATGCATATGGGCAATTCCACGAGAATGGCAACCACGACTGAAAAAACAAAAATCCTTGAAATTTTATTCAAAATGATTTGAATAGGAGAAACACTAAAAGTTAATTAGCAATAACTATTTGTGTCAAATTTCAGTTACTTAGATCTCCCCTTGTTCCTAAATTATTCTAAATTTTTATTATTTTTTGGGGTAGACCGATCAAAAATAAATATTTAACTCCCCTAAATGCTTGCCTCTAGCCCCTATCGTGTCTTCAACTAACAGATGAACTGACATAGCTATGTATATCGTCAATATTTCAATGTGTTACAAACGGAATGACAAAATCAATTTTTATGAGAAAACCTAATTTTCTATTTAATTCAAATCTTGCGTAAATATTTTTGGGGCAATATTTATATTAAAGATATAATATTCTCCAAAATACTAAACATCAGTTATTGTTGAAAAAAAACAACAACTTTTTGTTGGTACCATCCTAATGATTAGACAATTATCACCTCTCTAAGTTCACTAAACTAAGTAACGCCCTTAATTCTGCTTCACAATTATAGTTTAGATTGTAATACTCTTATTAAACAATTCTTATTTATAATATTTACCCCACTCCACAACCATTATTTGTCTATTTTTCAAAATGTTTACGCCAACAATAAACAGGTACAATTACAATAGCAATCATTTAATCAATCACTCAATCTTTAGTAGCAACAAAACCTAAATAGCAGAGCTATAAGCTGCATGCAACAGCACACTCCAGCTATTTTGTTTTCCAACACAAAAAAAAAAGGAAGAAAAACCCTGATGTTCCCCTGAACTATGATTAAAATAATGATGATGATTCGTTGTTACAATTGTTACAGACAATATAAATGATGTTGCTGCCGTTTGGGTCCATGATATTGCTGCTGTTCAATGGCAGTACTTAAGTAGTAGTAGTAGCATTAAGAAGTAGTGAAGCCACATTAAAGTGTCTTTTTTATGGCAAACAACAAAATCTTTAGACATCTATTATTCATGTGTCAATCTTCATTAGATTGGTGGTAAAATTGTTTAACTAATTGGCCTATATCTGTTTGAAAACCTTAAAGGTTTTACTATAATATTCGTTTTTTCGTTGAATTTGCAAAGAAATAGATCTTGCGGAAAGTCTTTTTTAATCTTTTGCAACAACTTGGTACAGAAAACCCAAAATCAAATTGCAAAATTATTTTAAATCGCAGCAAAGTGTTTAAGGCAGTAAAGGAGAGAAAACTGGTTCAAAGTTTAAAAATGTTGACTGGCACGCGTTTGAAACATCATTATTAGCATTATCATTATTTTGATTTGCTAGTTGTAGAGCAGAAAATATGGGGTGAGAGAAAAAGTTTACATATTTATAAACGGTGCACTCTTTTAATTTAACGTAATTTTCTGTTTGTGCTGTGGGGGCCAATTGACGTATATTTTATTCCATACTTAATCGGAACATGTCTTCTTTACAATCCAATAAACAAACATCACAACCATCTCTAAAAATACGTGTTTTTATTTTAAAATGAAAAAGTGCATTCTTACTGAGACACTCTTTAATTACAGGTTGGGCAAATTTGAGGTTAGGATGTAAATTGACTTAAAAACTCATTTTAAAGGCTTCACAGCTCCTAATTTCATCTTTCAAAGCATGAGTTAGTTGTCGCTTAAAATGGCCTCAGAGAAAATAGTGCAGCGGCGTTAAATCTCAAGAACGAGCCGACCAATTATCAGCCACTTTGAAAAAAGTATTAGGAACTCAGGGTGTCAGGAGCAGGACTCAGGTGCAAATGACTGCTTGGTAGTTGTTTCCTAACAACTGCTATAACTTTTTCCCGCACCCAATAATTGCTGCTGTCAAGTAACTATTATAGACATCAATCTGTAATTTTTTCGACCCAGCTAACAAACTAAACAAGCAAGAAAACAATCAGGCAACCAACCGACCGACCGACCGACCGACCGACCGACCGACCATCTAAACCAAAACCATTCATCCATCCTTCGTTTTTGTCTTGTCTTGTGTTGTGCTATAATTTCTTTCAATCTTTGTATTTTGTTTATTTTTTTGGATTTTATTTGCGCTTCATTCATTCATCCAGCCATCCATCCATCTAGTCCATCTTGAAATACTTATCAATGACCATGATGGTGGCATCTGAAAACAAGAAGACGAGTAAGAAGCCATCACTTGTATATGTTTATGTTGCAACTTAAGATTATAGTTGTTGCTACCGTTGTAACATGGAAAAAGTCAATATTTAAGTTGTGTTTTTTTTTATATTTTCATTCTTAAACTTTTCCCTTTGATCAAGCTACTGCTAAGCCCCTGGTTCCTCCGCTCTTTTGAAATAAATAGTTGCAAGGCAGTGCAGGCTTGCGGACTGGCCTTGCCTGGTGTTTCTTTCTTCTTTAGCCTCTTTTGCTTTATACGATTGTAACATTGTGCTCGAAATTTGTTGTATGTTGAACTACTTTACATTATTTTCGTTTATATGTTGTTGCATAGTAATATTGAATTTGTAGTTTGAAAATTATCTTTTTGCTGCAGTTCCGTTTTGAGATTAAACTTTTTTGCAACAACTAAGTAGTACATGAGTTTTTTTTTTCTTCCTTTTCTTATTCTTTTGTTGCTTTGCTATGAGACTTGGGGATATTATTTTTAAACTGTTTAAATTGTTGCAAATAGCTGGAGTAGCAGTAGCAGCTACAACAACAGCCAGAACAACAAAAACTTAATACACAATTGAATATCATTTTCAATTACAATAAAGGATTAGTAAATTAATATGAGAGATTTTTTGTTGTTCAGAGGCAGACAAATTTAAGGACATTTTAAAGGATTTATATTGCCAGAGAGTATTAAGGTTTGTTCACTACTACCAAATGGGCTGGTTTACTAACTGTTGGATTAAATGGTAATAAATTTGTGAAAAATACAGACAAAAGTAATAGGAATTTAGTGCATTTAAAAAACTTAGTTAGTTTCTTGCTGGCCTGAAAAGCAATATCGTTAATTAGGGCTCCTCAACTAAGTAAGTATTTTATTTGGAAACCGAATGAACTATAAATTAAAGTATTAAAGCATTGTTTAATTGTTGCAAGAATATAAAATATTAAATGTAGTTGTACAATATTAACTTTATAAAGTATAAGTATATTCTGGATCTTTAAAGGTAGGGGGTGTTCATTTGTCTATTGAAATTTCCGAAGCTCACAAATAACCTATGTACATTAGGGTGGCCCCAAAATTAAAGTTGCGGATGTTCCCGACTAAAATTAAAATTTGATTCATTTTAAGACTACGTTTTGAAATTTTTTCGTCCTGGGATCAATATTTGGCGAGCTGGATCAAAGGATAAAAAGGTCCTTTTTTGAGGTTTTTTACATTTTCTCCATATTTCTTCCAAAGGAAGTATATGTAAATTTGGTATCATGTGAAAGGTCTTTGAGAGACGCATTCAATTGGTTATTAAAATTTTAAAAAAAAAAAAATTTTATTTAAAAATTTTAAAAATTTTCGACAAAATTTTAGTTTTTTTTAATTTGTTCATAGAATTTATTCAAATATATAGATGAAATTTCTTGATCATAAACATAATGTAATTTCACCGAAACGGTTTTTCTCGTTTTTTAAAATTCAGTCCAGTTCAATGTTTATTCAAATTTGTTTAAACCTAATTTCATCCCTATCTGACAATCTCTGTATACTCAATTCTTAGTATATGTAATGGGCATCAAAATAACTCAAATTTTATAAGCTTTCACCATTTCGGTGAAATTACATTATGTTTATGATCAAGAATTTCATATATTTATTTGAATAAATTCTATGAAAAAATTAAAAAAAAACTAAAATTTTGTCGAAAATTTTTAAAGTTTTTAAAGTTTTTGAATTTTAATTTTTTTTTTTTAAGATTCTAATAACCTATTGAATGCGTCTTTTAAAGACCTTTTATATGATATCAAACTTACATATACTTCCTTTGGAAGAAATATGGAGAAAATGTAAAAAACCTCAAAAAAGGACCTTTTTATCCTTTGATCCAGCTCGCCAAATATTGACTCAAGGACGAAAAAATTTCAAAAGGTAGTCTTAGAATGAATCAAATTTTCATTTTAGGCGGAAACATCGATACCTTATTTTTTCTCCATACAAACGGGGCCACCCTAATGTACATGTATGATATATCAATATTGCCAATGGTCACACATGATCTAGGATGCAATTTCTGAGAGAAAATCACTCATGCTGTAATTTAATTATTTCACAGCCTGTATGATATGTGGCACTGCCTTTTTGAATTCACATGATGTCCACATTAATATCCTCCAATTTAGACAGAATTAACTCTGTTATAATGTGAAGATATCGAGCAACAGTGGCAGTCATTGCTTGATTATCACATGTGTGTTCTCCGAACCCCATATTTTGAATTGTGGTCGCCAACATTTCATTGTTTTTGAAATATTATTCAAAGAATTAATATGACAACACTTTACTGCTCAAATGGCGGCAAATTCTAATTTTGTTTGAATTTTAGGACAAGCTTCAAGATTTTTATTATTTTTCAATATTTCTATAGCTATTTGCATTAGAAATACAGGCTCTGTCTGTCTGTCGGGAATTCTTCCGCCTCGGTTGCTATTTAAAATCGAGAAAATTGGCCCACAAATGGCAACCTCGATTTTTAGCCTATTTTTTATCTATATCTGGATTACTAAGTCATTAATATAGACAATATGGATATCTAATGATAGATATTTCAAAGTCCATTGCAACGATCTATATAAGGCTATAGTAATTTGGACCTACAATGGGTCAAATTCGGGAAAAATATTTTTTTAACCCGAATTTATTTTTACCAAACAAATTTTTTTGTCATAAACTTTTGTCACTAGTAAATTAAAAAAATTAAAAAAAGCTATTTCGAAAAAAACAATTTTGAAAAAAAAAAAAATTTTAAGTTTTGAAAAAAAAATATTTTTTAAATTTGAAAAACTATTTTGAAAAAAAAAAAAATTTTTTTCTTCACCTAAAAATATTTAAAATTTTTATTTTAAAGTATAATTTGGTGAAGGGTATATAAGATTCGGCACAACCGAATAAAGTTCTCTTACTTGTTTTGGTTTATTTGTTTTTTGTAATGCAAAGATATGTCAATTGGCTACTTTATACACTACAGGTAGTCTAGCGTTTGATGGTACGGTATTTTGGAAGCTGATATTTTACCCACCAAAATAATCGATTGAAGAGTCAACTGTCACAAAGTGTCCCTTTGTAATCTGAAGTGTAGTATGTTTAAATTGTTTGTTTTGATTTCACTTTAGAGATAAGCCAGCTAACTCACTACAAAGTATATATTGCTGGAAATAAAACTGTTAATTTTCAATATTAGAGTTTAGGTTTTGGTGGCGGACCCCAAAGATCCTCAGTAGCTGCGCTGTGGGATTTTAAAGTAGGGCATCTCAGATATGTACAATTTTTTAATGCCTATACGTCTCCAAAATAGCTGACTTTAAAAGTTGAATATTGCAGAAATTTTGAATTTCGTAAATTTTTCAACAACAACCCATATAAAAATCTATGCCACTGGAAAAAAATGTGTTTACAAAAGTACAATATTTTTAACATTATCTTATAGATATTACTAGTAATTTACTACAGAGATTATTATAAAGAACGTTGCTTAAAAAATTGAATTAGTTTAGTATGCTTTTTAGTGCTATATTCGGCTATGCCGAATCTTATATACCCTTCACCTTTGTTGTGGATGCATTAATTACACACTTTCAGCATATAGCATCCTAAATATAGCAAGAAAACTTTTAACAACTTTACATTTAATTGCTGACGAACAGATTAAATTGTAGAAGTTACAAACGAAATGACAATATTATATATACCCTTCTCACGAAGGTATAAAAACAACAATGCCAAACGAAACGCCAAAAAACAAAAGACGCAAAGCAATGAAACCAACAAAAAAAAAAAAAACGCAAAGCAATAAAGCCAACACACATCCAAACCTACGTTTTGTTGCTTTTTTGTCAAAGCATGCAATAAATTGTCTTTTTTTTATGAAATTTTCAGAGGTTGTCTCTGATTTTTGTTCATATCTCCGTTATTTATGAACGTATTTTGATGATTTTAAATAGGAAACTTCTCGAAAGCATGTCTGACAGAATTATTGAAGATTTGGATCCCGAAGATATCTGGGGTCTTCAGAAAATTAATTTAAGCAGACAGACAGACGGACATAGCTTAATCGACTCCGTTATCTATAAGGATCCATAATATATATATTTTATAGGTTGTCACAAACATATACATGTTGACTGTAGTCATATATATGGTTGATACAATCATGTGAATCGTAAATTAACCATATTATTGTTACCACAATCATATAAATAGTTACTGTGACTATAATATTGTTAAAAATGTTGAAATGATTATGGTTACAGTGCGTGTACACTAGGACTAAGAATATATTAAAATCTTTCATTTTAGACAAAACCATGTCTGAGGTGCTCTAAAGTTGGGGTCCGCCATCTCTACTCTACCGCTCCTGTGCTACGTCTATGTGAAATCTTGCCAATCGGACCAGGAAGTTACATGTTGCAGATTTATTTGCTAAAGAAGAAGAAAACATCGCATCTTAGAAGTGAATTTTTATGAAATATATGACATAAATATTTGTTTTTACTGAGTAGCAACATCAGAAAACTCAAATTGGAAATTATTTTGGAAACAGAAAATCAAATTTATCCATAACTTCACCACTTGTGTTAGTAAAGGGTGTAAAAAGTAAATAAAATCTGCTAACCCCCCCTAGATTATATTTGTGCAACACTTATTAAAAGTTTTAACGTTATAAGGTTTGAACCGTAATTTTTTAATGTTATAACTGTATAATTGATACATGCATTTAATAGCTGTTAATGACTGAAGGTCATTTAAGTTAATTTTCTATTCACAAAATAAATCTGTTGTTAAAGTTTTATTTTTTTGTTTTTGGTTTTGTTTTATAATATTGTATGTTTATAAATCTTATGTATGTATAATGAAATTGCTTTTTTTATTTTAATTTAATTTTGCAAAATTGCATTGATTGACTTTTGTTGTATTGCTGTTGTGACTACAATTGTATAGACACATTGTATAGCGCAAGATATGTATTTAGATGTGTACATATTTTGGTTTTTTATAGTACTGGTTTTATTTAAATTTTTGGTGTATTTGGTGTTGGTGATACATTTATCACTAGCTGTAGTATTATTGACTCTATTGACATTATGTTTATTTAATATTCAGTAAAACATTTATTGTATTTTTCGATTTCTGTTTTTTTTTTTCTAGTAGTGTGGAATTTATTTTAGTTTTGTTTGGTGGTTTATTGTTTTAAATGCCAAAAGGTTACTGCGGCTGATCTAATGAGAATCTGAATATGTAAATGAGATTTTTGTGAAAAGAACTACTCTTAGTTTTCTTGTTTTCATTGTTAGCAATGTGCAAACGAGTATGAATGCATAACAGGTGTTGAGATATGTGGAATTTAAAACTTTAGAATTGAATATGTTGGAATTTAAAAATTTTGTGTTTTATTTAAAAAATATATCTATATTAATTATGTTTACCAATATGAAGTAGTGTATTTTATGATATAGCAGAACTGCAATAAAGACAATATTATAGATGACAGGAATTTAATAAATTTGAAATGAAGAATTTTTTATAAAAAATAAACTTTTGCAGGAATATGTTATCAAATTTTAATTTAAGATTATTTTCAATCATGTTTTAATTCACACTAATATCCACAAGCGATCTCATATCCAGCAATTCTGCGTTGACAACAGAATAAATCAATGTATTCCCTTTTAGACAGTAATTTTCACAGTAACATCCACATGCGATCTCATATCCAACAGTTGACTACAGAAAAAATCAATGTATCACTTTTAGACAGTAATTTTTACTAAAATCTAAGTAATTACTTGACTAACTGCAATTTTTGTATTTTTGAATCATTTGACACGTATGTGCTCTTTGTAGCGCAGAATTGGTTATTTTTCTATTCCATATAATGCAGCGTGAAGTCAACAGTCACTTTAGTGTCTTGAGTTTAGACACTTGAAATCTTTTTTGTACCGAACTTTAGAAATTAGAAGTAGTACATTGAAGAGTCAATTGTCATTAAGAGTCTTTTTTAATCCGGAGTTTAGTCTTTGCAATTTTGGTATTGCCCAGCAAACACCAATCAAATGTTTAAAAAATTAGTGCTTTTACAAACCACACTAGAATATTTCAGAAAAATCACTCTTAATGGTTGAGAAAGACATTGATTTTAATTTAAAAAAAATATATATTGTATTTTCTATTACAAAATCACTGTTACAATAAAAGCTTGCATAAATTGTTTTAGCAAATATTCATCTAATAAATACAAACTAATATGCATCAGTTTGAGCACACACACACTAACATACGTAAATAAATGCACTCCACAGGGATGGAAATGTCAACAGGGAATTCAAAAGTACTATCATTTGATACTTTAAAAAAAATGTTCAATGTTTTGTACATTCCTGTATACTCAGAATAATTTGATATTAGCATGCTCGTTCATGTCGTTTTAATCATATTTTCTTTCATTTTCTTTTCTGTCATACATTCTCACTTAGTTATTGAACATTGTAGTGTAAACAAAAAATTTTTTTTTTGCTTCGAAATTACTGAATTTTGTTCCAACAAAGGGTCATATGTGGAAAGTTTTGCTTTACATCTTTCATTTGAAAACAAAAACGTGCCACTGAAGCACACCGATTGCTCACAAAAGCTTATGGTGAATGTTTTCCATCAGTTTCAACGTGTGGGAGATGGTTTGTGGGGTTCAGAAGTGGTGATTTTGAGACGTATGACAAATACCGTCCAGTCCAGCAAAAAAGGTAGAAGACCAAGAATTGGGGGCATTACTCCATGAAGATTATTGTCAAATTCAACAAGAGTATGCAAAATCAGAGGGAGGTTCTTAATGAGAAATTGGGTACCATACGAATTGAAGCCGAGAGACCTTGAAAAACGATTTTATGCTGAAGTGCTGATTCAAAGCTATAAAAGAAAGCCACTTTTATCATTAATTGCAATGAACACGAAGCGATAACCCGAAGCGTAAGATATCGTATGTGAATACGACCTCTTACGCTTCGGGTACGGCCAAAAATAAAAAATTGGTAGAACAATTATTATGAGCTGCTGCAATCTGAGCAGACCATCACGGGGAACCTGTACCGAATGCAACTGATTCGTTTATAGCGAGCCTTGGCTGAAAAACGACCAGAATATGCGGTCTGACATGAAAACATAATATTCTGGGCCACATGTTGCAATACCTGTTAATACCCATCCATACTGTGAAACATTTGCTGCAAAACATTTGGGTTCGTCGATGAAAGGGGAAAGAGGAATGGAAAAGGGTAGTATGTTTCATGTACATGAAGTTTTTGTTGAGTATGTTATCCACATTTATTCGTTCATATTCGTTCTGTACAAAAATGTCAAAAACTTCAATGTGTGGACACGAATGCAGTTTCAAAAGAGAATTTTAAAATGTTTTACAGCAAATGTTTCACAGTGTGGACCAGGACTAAGAAGTGTTTGGAAAGTTTTTCCTAACTCGCCTTATAGTCCTGACCTTGCTCCGTCCGACTACTATTTGTTTCGATCGATGCAGAACGCTATCTCTGGGATACGTTTCACTTTGGAACAGAGTATCCAAAATTGGTTTGATTCGTCCTTGACCTCAAAATATGAGCAGTTCTTTTGGCGTGGAATCCATATGTTGCCAGAAAGATGGGAAAAGGTCATATCTAACAATGGTTAATGCTTTGAATAGATTGATATTGTACAAAGGTTTCAAAATAAAAGCTACAAATATAATTAGAAAGTAAATTTTTTTAATTTGGCTTAAGTTCATTTATTATAATTACTCTGTAATAATTCAAAGAATATAACTGAAAATTAATTTTAGACAATTGGCAAATTCGAATTCATCAACAATATTGTCAAGGTCTATTTTAAATATCATCTATTTAACTTAAGGTAGGGACACACATGGCAAATATTTGACAAAAAAGACGTAACCACTAAATAAAATATATTTAATTGTAATTCTTTTATTTCATAAACTCCTTTGACTTAGGACAATTCAAAACAAATAATTAGTTTTATTTTATTTGACGCTATTTGATTTTACAAATCACTTGTAAGAGCAAACAACTTCAAACAAATTTGTGCTAAAAAAAGTGGTTACGCTTTATTATTATTTCTGTGGACTTTTGACAAAACAACCTAAGTGTTATTTAAAAAATAACATAAACTGTTGAATTGATCTGTAATTACTTTATTATTTGACCTGCAAGAATTTCGAAAGCTTTGTATAATTCTTTGAGACAAATAATAAAGTTCCTCAAGGACAAATAATAAAATAATTATCAATCAATTCAACAGTTTTTGCGCACTCCTGAAAAAATTTAAAATTACACTTAAGTTGTTTTGTCAAAAGTCCACAGATTTGGAATTAGAATATGGGAAGCCAAAATTGATTTTTAGTATAACAGTTTTTTATCGACAAATTTGTGTATAAAATTATTTGCTATAGACAATTTTCACCATAGAACTACGATAATATGCAAATAATTAAACATTTTAAAACTCTTACTATCTATTTGAATACTAATTTGATATCGAACAAAAATATATTTTACCATCCCTTCCACTCACACATTAAAATCAATGTATTGACAAATACGTGTAAAATGGACTGAATAATACTTCCATAGACACAAACCCCACAAACATATAGAGGAATCCTAGTCGTCAGCAAATTTATATGTAGCAATAATTCTCTTAGAATTATTTCTTTTGGATGATTGGACTTATTTAATAGCTTCTGGGGATAAAAAACTTATTAAAAGGAGAAATATAAAATCGAGTTATGAATTTTTGGTGTTTGCCTATTTGATGAAATAAAGCACCCTAAAATCTTTCGAAAATTAAAGATGTATCAATATTAGGGTGACTGCCGATTTTTTTTTTTAAGATTTCAAAGTGTGTGGTGGAATAATGTGACACTATGTTGAAAAGTTCTGATATGCTAATTTTACTATTTATTATATTATATATATTGATTCAATATATCGAGAGAATTCTAAGAAAATCAGCAACATCGAACCATAAATGGCTTTATTATAGGCGAATATAATTTTAACCATAACTCTTTTTACACCGAGAGTTACATTTAAAATTAACTGCAGCCTAAGGATATGATTTTCCTCACATGAGTTTTTATGTATTAAGTATTACAAAAACAATGATAAAACGTTTTATATCGATGAATGTACCATGAATTTGAATATTTTTGCATTTTAGTTTTGGGCTACACTTGTTCTTCTCGTCTATTTTTCATAAATTTACATATATTACTTAAATTTGAACAACAACTTTTATATTTATTTGTTGTTTACTGCATGAGAATGTGTATTTATAAAATACTCGTTCTTGTATTTTTGCCTGCAATGTATGTTTTAGTATTTTATTATTATATATATTTTTTTTCTATTCAAAAGAGAACACGCGCGCATCCAAAAATTTACATTAATAACCAGCATTCAATAGAAAAAAATTAAAAAAAAATTTGTCTGTTATTAGCTGCTGTTAAATATCTAGTGGTATTCATTTTTTAAAAAACAAGTTCAATAGATTTAGTTTATCTTAGCAGGCTTTGTAAGGAGCTATATTTGATTAACCCAGCAAAATTATGGTAATGACTTGCTGTTACTGAATAACACTCTTTTCAATGTCAAGTATATACCGGCTGCATTACTTAGAAGAAGTCGCATAATGACTTGTGCTTATTTCCATGAGCACATTCTCATTTTACTAAAAATCATTTTTGTAAATTCTTACGATCTTCTCCTTACTTGTAACTAGTTTTAGTGATAGTTATAAAAGATATCTGTTATTTTTAAGCGCTTGTGTTAAGTAATTGCCTCCAATGGCATCACCAGAGTTAAAATGTTATTGTTTATGTAGTAAAGTGTCAGAATATTAGTTTCTTAAAATAATTATGTTTTTTAGAAAATCCAAAAATGCATTTGCTTTATAAACCAAATACTAATTTGTGTGTAGGGTACAAAATTCTATAAAAATAAAATATGTAGTTGATTATGCTGGCATTTCTATTTTTAATTTTTCAAAAGCTTTCAAATAAATTATAATACTATAACTTCATATTTGCAAAAGGAAACGAAAAAAAAAAATAAAAATAAAACTTGTAGCATCAGTTTGCATTAGCTTAATTAAAAAATAAAGAAACAAAAATCAAACTGTTTAACTAATTTTATTAATTAACTGCATGATACAGTCCGAAACAAAAAAAACTGTCAGCATGTTAAAGTTATTAAAATATAATACGTTTTAGCCATTTTGTCTCAGCATATTGATGAATTGATCGTTTGGTGGCTTTGGTAAGTTGATTTCAACATACACACGGGCATGACTATATCGACCCCGCTATCTATAACGATCCAGAATATAAGGAGTGAGATCGTAAAATTCTTAACACACGTTTTATTTGATCCAAGTATTATTTGATTTTTTTTGTTTTGATCAATTTACCTTTGTAAAGCATTTCAGTTACTATGTCTAATGTCAATTATATTCATTTGTTGTTAATCTGATTAAAATGAGTGACCAGAAAATAGTGCGTACTAAAATTATTAAATATTTTCAACAAAACCCAACTTGGTCCTACAAAAAGTTGGCCAAGCATTCAAAAGTCTGCCGTCAAACTGTTTCCAATGTTATTAAACAGTACCGGAAGAACTTGTCCGTTGATAGAAAACCTGGTTCAGGTAGAAGGAATGGTCCACATGATGTTTCTAAAGCCAAAAAATTAGAAAGCATTTTCAAAAGACACATCCGGCAGGAAAGCAGCGCGGTTAGCTCAGTGCTCGGACTATTTCGTACGAAAAGTTAAAGCCAATGCAGGTTTAAAAACATACAAGCCTCAAAAAGTTCCTGACAGGAAAGTTGAAGTCAAGTTTTATCAAAAAATATTCTTGCTGCATAATGGATGACGAAACGTATGTTCTAGCAGAATTTTCGCAACTTCCTGGTAAAAAGTTTTATGTTGCTGATGCTCGAGGGAATGTTGAAGAAAAGTTTAGCACCCAAAAGCAGACAAAATTTCCCAAAAAGTTCTTGGTTTGGCAAGCAAAGAGCCGTTGCGGCAAAAGAAGCCAATCATTTGTTACAACGCGGTCTATAAATACCGAAATTTACATCAAGGAATATTTACAAAAAAGGCTTCTTCCATTCATAAGACTTCATAATGTGTCCATTTATTTTTGGCCTGACTTGGCATCCTGTCACTATGGTAAACAAGCCCTTGAGTGGTACAAGAACAATAATGTGGTATTTGTACCAAGAGAGGCAAATCCTCCAAACCGAGAGATATTGGGCTCTTGTTAAAAGAGAATTGAAGAGCACAAAAAAGGTGTCCAAAAGTATGGTAGATTTTAAACGGAGATGGATAACGTGTTCGAACAAAGTGACAGAAAGCACTATAAAAACCTTAATGGTAGGATTTCCGAAAAAGGTTCAAAATTGCATCACTAGTGATTAGAATTATAAAAATATTAAATTGTGATAACAATTTCAATCAAATAAAAAAAAAATTAAAACTGTAAGTTTAGGTGTTGTGGATCAATTCATATATGAATATATCGCTCATTTGCTGCAACAGCGTCATAATTCAAAAAAAAAAATTCCAAAAAAAATATCTTAAATAAATGTTCAACAAATCATGAGATTTCAGAAATAAAACCTGATTTGAGTAGTAGATATTAATATCATTCTAATCAGTATTAAACCCAAATTTTTCCTTGTCAAATATACGAGAAAACTTGAATTTTGATTTTTATGTTTACAACAAAAAAACACTCTCACGAAAAAATTATTGACTTTTTTGAAAACTGATAAAACTATATGATAGACTATAGAACGGCGCATTTCGTATTACTCAGTTTAAAACCCACGGATTTTGAGTTATGACGTTGTTGCAGCAAATGAGCGATATGAACTTTATTTTTCAATAAAAAACAAGTTAGAAAGTATGGTCGGTCTACCATTCTTTTGAAATATCAATAACTTTTTTCGTGACTGATTTTCGGAAGTGGGTCTTATATAGGAGCTATGATCAATCATCATCAGATTAGCTCGATTTATTTCTATATGAAATTTATTTCTGTTGAATTTTATTTGCATACCAACATTTTTAAGAGTATTATTTATTAAAGTAATTTTCGGAAATGGGGGTATATGGGAGCTATGAACAATTATGAATCGATTCGCACAAAATTTTTAGGTGTGATTTATTTGTATATAAAACTTGAGTGGATACTTATATAAATCAATCATAAAGTCGACTCAGAAAGCAATTCTGAGTCGATCGCTTTACTTTAAAGCACAAATGCATAATATATTCCCCACCTGTAAGCATAATGATTTTATATTTATTTGATTTACTTTTTGGATTCGCAAATTAATAGAAAAATGACCATTATTAAACTGTATTGTATAAACTGTATTGTTTTATATAGTATAACTAGAGTTCGACTATATATTGGGTTTCGGCTAGTATTCGTATCATATATCTCCTAATATCAATACCGAAACTTGTAAAAGAAAATAGATAATGCAGTTTTTCAAGAGTAACATGAATAGAAAATGTAAGAACTTGTAAGTTATTAAGAAAAGTTTTAATCAATCTAGAAAT
Organism: Calliphora vomitoria; assembly: GCA_942486065.2. NCBI lineage: Eukaryota > Metazoa > Arthropoda > Insecta > Diptera > Calliphoridae > Calliphora > Calliphora vomitoria. The sequence continues at coordinate 59,226,568 of OW818029.2, forward strand.
ACTAACTATTTACTCAAAATGTGGTCATCTGTTGAACTAAAAAAATGAAGTTTAATAATTTTCAATGAAGTTGAATAGAAAATTGTGATGAGTCATGCTCAGAAAAGTATAGTCTTAAAATATTCCAAAAATTGTTTAAAGAATAAATTATCAATTTATATGAGATTCGATTCGGTTCGATCTTAAAAACCCGTTTTGTTTTGTTCTCTAAAAATTACCTAAAAATCTGTTATTGATATCTCATTTTGACAAATTTTAAAACAAAAAAATCAGTAACAAAAAAAAAAAAAAAAAAACTACTTCATGTTTTCTTTTATAATATGTATGTACTAAAAATAGTGTGTCCCAAAAAAAGGAATAAGAATTTTTGAAATTTTTTTTCAGATTTTTCGGAGGTTGCTCAAGCCGAGTTTTTGCCAAAAATCGGGTTTTTCGGAATTTGTTTGTGTTTTCTTCATAACTTTGTCAAAACCTACGATTTTCTTTTCTTTGTCCAAGCTTAATTTTTGTGTGCAAAAACTATTAGTTTTTGCAGTGACTTGGCTCATTAAGGTGCCCTATATTAAAATTTGTCTTAATTTTTCCATAAATTTTGTAAATTACGCTTTATAATATTAAAATTTTGTATGAAAATGAAAAAAACTAACAATGCAGTTTGAAAGATCAATTAATTCTTAATAATATGGGAGTAAAAAATTTTGAATTTGCTTTTACCGTTCCTGAGTTATAACGGTTTTCAGCTCTGTAGTTTAGAAATTTCCGAGAATGGTGCTTATATGGGAGCTATGAAAAATAGTGGACCGATCGGTACTAAATTTGGTAGTACAAATTCAGCTTATACAAAACTTATTTGTACTGAATTTGGTATGGATATGTTTATAATTAAGATATTTATGAAAGCTTAACTATTTTAAGATACGGCAGTTGTATGGGCAATAGGAGAAATAATGGACCAATTCTAACCAAATTCAATAGGCTTAGTCCTTGCCAAATTTTGTCGAATTATCTTTAAAATTGAGACCTGCAGTTTGATTCCCCTCTATAGTGGTGTAGGGTATAAAACTCATTTGCTTTAAATACTTAGAATTCATCAAATCGGGAATTTATTTGCAAACTTCTAGTAAATCAGTTATTTTATTGCATCGGTAAGTCTTTCTTATCATGGAATAGCCAACAAAGCCAAACAGAACGTTTGATTTTTATTTGTTTTTATTTTTTTGGGTTTGAGTTGTAAACAGCTTATAAAAATATCATAAACTACAAAGCTGAAAACCGGTATAACTCTGGGACGGTAAAAGCAAATTCAAAAATTGTTGTCCCTAAATTATTAAGAATTAGTTGATCTTTCAAACTGCATTGTTAGTTTGTTTCATTTGCATAAAAATTTTAAAAGTTATAAAGCGTTAATTACAAAATTTATGGAAAAATTACGAATAATTTTAATGTGGTTTTTTGATTTTCATTTTAATTTGCACTTAAGCTAAAATTGTTTTTTTTATAGAATTGTAATGGTATTTTATATAGACCTATGTATGAAATTTCAACAGATTATATAAAAGAACCTAATTCATACATTAAAAACGAAAAGCGAATACATAAGTAAGTATATTGTTGGTTAAGATATTTTCACTGTTAGAGGTCTACATATTTTTATGTTATAAAATCCAAAATACATTAATTTTGAATACCACACTATTCTACTGCAGTTAAAACCCCAAAAACGAAACATAAATATGTATTTAAGTACATGGAAATATTTGCATTCATATGTATGTATAATATATCGATGCCTTAATATAAAAAGGCCCTAACTCGTGTTTTTTTTTATGTCTAGATTTTCGTTTATTTCGATAAATAGTCCGATCATATATCATAATTAGCCAAAAAAATCTCTACTTAAATTTCAACTAAAACCACAAGTTAGGGCCTTTTTATATTAAGGCATCCATATACTACATACATTTATAACTATATACAATTATACATTTATTAAGCATTTTATTTGTAGGTATTTTGAAGCTTCAATGATTTTTATAATACCAACAACCATAACATTGACTATTTGATGGTCTGGCATTAATGCAACTGACTCTGACTCTATTGCCACCAGCATTCAGCCACAATAACACAGCAAGCAGTTGACTACATATTCATTCGTACTCTATCTGACATTAGTATGTACTTCAAAAACCACCAGTGTCACAATTAACATCATCAGCATTTGTTTCATTTCAAATAATTTTTTTTATACTTAATTTAATTCAGCTTTTTCTTTTTTGTATTTCAAATAGAAACAATCAGTATTTGAATATTGCATTATAAAAATGGCCAACAGCTTTTTACTGTTTTTTTTTTTACCATTTACAACAATAATACTAAAATTAACTGAAAGAATACACAAAAAAAAAAAAATGAAATTATTTTAACAAAATAATAATTTCTATTATTGTTATTTTTGATTTGCATTACAAATGAGTTAAATTTACAAGTTTATGTTTTTTTTTTTTTTAGGGAGAATTTTTTTTATATTTGATTGCGGTCAATAGAAAAACTTTGAAAAAATGTTAAAGGTTTTTGCTGGAGATGATAATTGTTGGAATATTTAGTAAATAATTGTTTATTAAAATAATTTAAATTTTAATAAAAACCGAAAAGTATGGAGAATAATTTCTGGAGATAATTTTAATAAATATTGTATATCGATGGCTTAATATAGAAAGGTCGTATCTCAACTTTTAGTTACTTTACAGGATAAGGAAAAAACTGAATAAAATCTGAAAGTGAAAAATAAACAACTAAAAGTTTTAAATATATCGAAATATACTTTTAGAAAAGTTGTTTGTTTTTATATAAACCAAAAAATATACATTCAACATTAAATGAGTTAGCGCTTTTTCTTTCAAACTGTTATTGAAATGAGTTAGGGTTTTTTTTTGTAATTACTGTAAATCTGTTATTCGTCAACATAGGAAACTGAATTTTTTAGGAGAGGTGTATTTGAGTTTTGTCTAACAGAATATGTGAAAAACCCGATTTTGAAAAAAACGAGATACGACCTTTTTATATTAAGCCATCGATATGTATGCAAAAACTTTCATTATATTAATTTCATTATTATTTCAACACGGTGATGTTAATTAGGGTAAGTTCATAAGTGGTCGACTTTTTTCGATTTTTAAAAACAATTTTTGAATAGTCGACTTTTCGACTTTAGCTTTCTATGAAAAGTCACCTTTGTTCCCCACCATAGTGGGGAGGCTATTATGCGTTTGTGCTGATGTTTGTAACGCCCAACAATATTATTATTCTAACACCCACCTTAAAGTATACAGAATCACAGAATTTGGTATCTGTTTTTGTTCCTTATTGGTTGAAATCGGTTCATTATTTCACCTAGCTTCCATATAAATTATCTCTTGAAAGAGGACTCCATCGGTTATGAATGTCTGAATTATATAGGTATCCACACAAACAAGTTTTATATAAAAATTAGGTGCGAATCGGTCAATAACTGACGAAACCTCCCACACAACGACCACTTCCGAAAATCACTTTAACAATCATAAATCTCATGTTGGTATTCAAATATAATTAAACAGAAATGGTTTCATAAAGAAAGAAGTCACGCGATCTTATTTTATGGCAATCGTTTCATAATTGTTCATAACTCCCATATTAAGGCTAGAGATGAGCGAGATTTCCAACCTGTGATTTAAACACCGTGACTGTAAACTGTTACTGAATATAGCAAGTAACAGGTACATTTAAGTCGTTCTTTCATATTTTTCTACATAATGTTAAATGTGTTCTTTTATATTTTTCAATATTCACTAGTAACAATTGTTACTGAATTTGTATCGTTCTTTCACATTTTTTAACATGCTGTTAATACATAGTTATATGAGTGTCTCTCTCACACAGCGTATAAAGAGAAATGTTAGTAACATATCAGTTCTCTTACAATTTCTTAGTTTCCTATGTTTTTATTAATAGAAGTTTTTAATGTCGTCATTTTATATTTTTCAACAACTGTTAAATGTCGTTCTTTTACATTTTTTAACATTCACTGGTAACAACTGTTGCTAAATATGTATCGTTCTTTCACATTTTTTAACATACTGTTAATACATAGTTATATGAGTGTCTCTCTCACAGACTGTATAAATTTGTTTGGCTTTGTTTAATTATTTTCCTATGTTTTTATTAACAGAAAACCGTGATCACGGCCACTGTTCCAAAGAACAGTGCTTTATAAATCACGTTCACTGAGAATGACGTTCTTCAAAAATCATGGGATCGCTCATCTCTAATTATGGCCCTATTTCCGAAAATCACTCACGAAAAAATATTATTGAAATTTTATTTTCTCAGTACTTCACTAAGTTATTATGTTGGTCGTATCAAAACTTGTAACAAGCTATGATTTTAATAATTCATTGATTTTAGTTAGATCTCACACAAGACAATATCAGTAGAAACAGAATGTGCTCATGCAAATGACGAGAAATGTATAAGAGATAATAAATTTGTTTTTATACGATTGTTTTTAAGTTATGCAGACGGTATGTAGTATTCACAATGGGATCAGATTTGAATGGACCTAAGTGAGCTGCTTGAGGAGCGGCTGCCCATGAAACCTAGCCTATGTAGTAGTCAGTGAAATGTATGTTGTTATTCAGTAATTGAAAGCCAAGTTTTTACTAGGAAGACCTCTTTAGATTGCATTTAGTGGCTTTAGTATCCCTGCAGTTCATTGAACTAGTTCCGCTACGTCGAATTAGTAAGCCACTGAGAACTACCACTAGTGAATTTTCAACCCACTCGCAACGTTATTGACTGGTGAATTTAACACGTGGCCGATTGGCACACTCTGCATAACACTTCACTATTAAATTTAATAGTACGAATACTCCTGCATTTGCGAAAAAAAGAAAAAAATAAATTTTTCAGAGGGCGGGGTTGAACACATAATCTCATGTTTTATAGTCAAATGCGCTAATCACTAAGCCACAGAGCTCTTATTTGTACTGCTCTCTATTTGTAAACGTGAGTTTACTCTCAATTTTTGCTTTTTTTATCATCAGAGAGAACGAAAATAGTAACGCCCACATTCAGCATTACATGTGGCCATCGAAGTGGTATATTTTAGAGGATCTTATTTTATTTGAATTTAATTTCAAAAACGTAAGGCAAACATTCGACTATTGTTTGTTTCTGAATACGCTGGCGAAATGTAGTGCAAATGATGACCATTTAACTGCCAGTTTAGCAGCCACAGCGATCAAAGGACTGAGATCGTTTTTCATTAAAACTTTTAACCCAAATATTATTATGATGTTTATTAAGCCAAAAAAATAGAAAGCATTTTCAAAAGAGCTCCCAACACATCCGGTAGGAAAGTCAAAACTGTATGTTTAGTGGTTTCATTTTTATTATCATATAGGTATGTTAAGAATTTTTCGATCCCAGTCCTTAGTTTGTTGTACAAGTAGTAATATAGCTAGTGTATGGTTTCCAATTGGCACTTTTCAAACTGCTAGGATAGTGATTCGAAAAAGTTTCTTAACGAGATCTGGGTTGCAGTTCAATAATTTGGGAAAGTTATTATTAATATTTTCTTATTGTTTTTAAATAATTTAAGAAATATTTATTTAAAATCCAGTATTTTTTTTTTTTAAATTTTAATCCAGTTTATGTCAATTTAAAATCTTTATAATTTGTTTAACTATTTTTTTAGAACTATTAAAAACAATGAAAAATTTATGAAATTATTTTTGTTAACTATCACTCATAAATACTGCTACTTACATGCCGTTCTTGTGAGTGTGTGTTAAGTGCAATAAATTATATTTTAAGCGAGAGAAGAGAAAAAAAACAAATAATACTGCATATTTTACTGCCTTTTTTAAAAACCATAAATCTCATAAACTGTATGCCCAAGTAAAAAATATAGTAAATGATTATTTCAGTTTTTGTTTTTCTTATTTGCCATTATTTTTTTGTTTTTTTCGGTGAAGAACATTGAACATTGAGCCAGTGTAACAACAACAATTTCTTGTGTTTGCGCATGCGTCCAGTTTTTACAGTTTTTAATGGTATTTTACTGCTAACTTGATTATTTGTTGCCTTCTTTTATCTACTACTTGGTGTGGTTGTTGCTGTTACGTAGCTATTTAATATTGTTATTTGTTGTAGTTGTAGTGATAATATAGTTGAAGCAAACACTTAAAAAAAAATTAATTTTTTCTAAGTATCCAAATTTTGTCAAATAGAAAAAAGGAGGTATCTTTTTCGATTTTTTTTTTAAATTTGTATAGCGTTTAAATCAGGCTCATATCTTATTTTACAGCCATATAATGTTGGAAAAATTTTGTGAAAATAACTTTGAAACGCTTTCTCTGTTTCCACATCTTCCTAACACAAGGGCCTCTTTAATTAAAAGAATAATATTTAGATATCCTATCATCAGGGAAAAGGAGTAGCGAAATATTGGAAATAAAAATAAATATTATACATAATATTACTATAACTAATAAAATGTAATGTTTGTTAAAATCATCAGTAAGTTTTGAATGAATCGCTTTCTGACGAGCCAGAAAATTAAAATTCTTACGGGGGTAAGACAATGATGTGCCTTGTTCCCTCTTCTTTTCAATATTGTGTTGGACACAATTATTATAGCTTCGACTCGGGAATCTAGGTGGATCACTAGTCGTCTAGAGGATCTTGACTACGCTAATGACATATGTATTTTAACTCATCAGGAGTCCAACATGCAGCACAAACTAAACCAAATCTAAGAGCACGCGAAAAAAGCTGGCCTTGCAGTCAACAGCTCCAAAACCAAATCCTTGTGTGTAAACGCTGAAAATATAACACCACCAATCTTAGACAACACACCACAGGAAGATATTATGGAATTTAATTATGTATATCGGTAACATATTGATATCATCCGAAGGCTTGGAAATATTTATAAATAACCGGATGAAAAAAGCAAGACAAGCATGAAGGCTTGAACTATATCCAGACATCATTACAGATGAAACATAGCACCAAAATACGTATATTCAACTCCTAAAGGAGCAATCAAAAGCCAATGTATAATGAAATTAAAAGCAGGAAGTGGCGATATATTGCTCATAGATTGATGAAGCTTGAAGGAAATATTGCCAAAGAAGCCCTTGAATAGATGACACAGGGTAGTCTACGCAGCGGCAGACTCGCTCAAACAATACGAACTAAGGAAGGCGCATACAACGTGGAACAAAAAGAAGTGTTTGAAATAAGAGAAGTAATTGGAAAACTTTTGTTGAGCCCCTATATTCCACCAAAGTACATAGGCTCAGAGCAAATTAATTGTTGATAGTTTCATTATGTGTAATTTATTCTGGAAAAGTTTATAAGTAAATTTATGGTCTTCTAATATTTAGAGTTGAATGCTTGCTGCAGTAATTCGATAAGCCACCCGAATTCCGTATCTGTTAATGTTATTACTACATGCATTGGCTCCTTTTCACCTTAAATATTTTCTCTAATTTCAAATATATTTAGTTATTTTATAGACATAAAGTGCACTTTCATTAAACATATACATTTTTATAATTTTTGAAAACTTGACTTCGTTTTTTTTCATTAATTGAGTTACTGTAGCAAGATCTTCAGTTATTGTAAGGCGTGGACATTTTTATTCAAAGAGGAAATAATCGAGAGGTGTCAAAGTGTCCATTTCTCGAAATCAAGTTATTGACAAATTTTTAATTCAATAAATCGAAGTTTGCGGTCGCCGTATGGCACATAGCGTCATCCTGTTGAAACCACATCTCGCTAAGCACAGTTTTGCGATAAAAGAGTCGTCTATAAGTTTCGCAAATCGATTACTGATTTCTTTAATTTGGTAGCGCTGTTCAATCGTCAATCTATTCCTGATGATTTGCCAGTGTATACTGATCATATATGTCAAAAAGTGAGCAAAGTATCAGAGTTCGTTTGAGAGTTAACACTTTCTTAAGTTCATTCGGGCTAAAAAAAACACCCTTTATTGTCAAGGCTATTAATTGTCCAATTCAATACGTGTATGTGAACGAGTCAATGATTACTCTCACTGTAACATTAAATAACTGGAGGACATATGACTCATTGTGTTACCTTTGAGGTCAAAGAGACCGTTCACTTTTTCTCTTGTGAAGTCTTAGGTTACACTTTTCCTATGGAACTACCCACTACTTCTGGTATAACCATTCAGATGATTATGTGATATATCTCTAAGATGACCTTATTCCTGAAAAGGGCACCTATCGATATATCTAAGTCTGTGTTCCTGTATATCCTGGAAGTTATATATAAGCTAAGTGGTCGAGGAAGAAGTGGAGTTGATACCATCTACTTCTCCTTCGTTCAAACTAATTTCACAGCAGTCTTTATAGAGCATACATAAACGCTTCAATATTTTGATGCTCTTATGATGGCACTTCATTACTAAGTACTTGCTTAAGATGTTCACGAGGTCGTGAATATGTCGATGTCTTATCATACCAAAAGCATGAATTAGCTTAGTTTAATCGATTTCCTACCAAAAGCCACCGGTGTCATTGTAATTTTACACATATGTGAGGACCAGAGAAATGCTGATCTCATTCATGTGGCAATCATGGATCAACTACCTATAGGACCACACAGTCTAGTTAATTTATACTCAATGAGATCGCTGAAAATTAAATCAAAAGTGGTGCTAGTGACATTCATAAACCTGTCTCATTCAATTATCCAATAAGATCATACAGTCTGCTATCAAATGTTTATGTAAATCTCAACAAATAAAGAACTGAACATTCACGGAGGAGTTGAAAAACTGTTTCTATATTTCTGCAGTCCAGCAGCTACGACATTAACTGTTGATGCTGTAGATACAACGGCACAACTCATCTTGGAACGATCAGTGTATATATACCCTTATATCATATCCATATATCATGTTAACCTCCCTCCATTCCCGCTTTTAACATACTATCAATGTTCATGAGGGGTGTTATGTTATCAGAGGTTTGGTTTAGAAGAGAGGAAAGCAAATTCAATATGATAACATGTCTATATGTTCTGTATCTCCACCGTCCAGAGACATACAAAAGTGAGAGTTTTCAAAATAGTTGGGAGTATCTTTGCTGTCAACGTGCTTATTTGAGACAAGAAATGACGAGTTAAATAAAATATGTAAGAAACTGTTATAATTATGAAATCTACGCGAGTAACATTGGTGTGAATATTTAAATTTTCAGCCTTAACAAATATCACTTAAACTTTTCTCTAAGTGTAAACTAACTGCACTCATAGGAACAATGCAACACCAGTTACAAGACAAAATAACCAAAAACAAAAAAACTCTATGCAACCTGTTGGTATGAAACATATTGAAGTCATTTTTTTTTTCAGAAGCAGGTTTTAAGGTTTTTTCTTAAAAGATTTTCCAATTTTTCTTTAGTAAACAGCTTGCTGGTAATGCTTACACGAGCGTGGAAATGTGTGCACTGTACCCTTATTTTTTTACAACTGCTGACAACAACAACAACTTGCAACATACAAAATCATATACTAGCTATATAAGGTTTGTATTGTTCAGACTGATGTTGTAGTTGTTGTTGCTTAAATAAATTCAGAACTTTGGTAAAGTAGTAAAGGAAGCTGTTTTGTATAGTCATTTTTGTTAGTTTTGTGATACTCTACCACTTTTTGTGTGGTTGGCTTTAAAGCACGAAGAATAACGCGATTATTGCACTTGATGTTGCTTTAAGTTGCAGCAAATATTTTTCCGTTTAATTTGGAGACTTTGGATTCGTTTGTTGTTACTAAAGTTGTTGTAATTTTGTTATTGATACAAAACCAGTTGCATTGTTGTAATACCAATAACAACAGCCAGGCAAAACGTCTACATTAAGGCATCTAACTGTTCTTTGAGTTTCTTAGATTTTTTTTTTTTGTTATTAATCTTATGTTTGGCTCTAGTTGTTCCCTGTTTTGTTGCAAGACAACCAACCAATAGTCCAAGTTGCACAAGCACACTATCTGGTACAAAAAAAAAAAAAAAAAACAGAAACATGTGCATCTAGAAGTAGACAACATCGTTAGGAAATTCTTAAATAGCAAGTGTCTCTTTTTTTCTTCTTTTCTGCGCTTTAGTAAGAAGAAAAAAAGATTTTACAATGGCCAATGTTTATTGTAGTTGTTGTTAGTGTATTTATTAGTAGTAGGCTTCCTCTTGCATACCAGGAACAAACACATAGGCATACATTCATAGAAACCTTGTAGTTTTAAAGGACAAGCCTTCACTACTAGTTACTTTTCGAATGTAACGTAGTAAATATCATGTCAACTAGTTACTTTTCACCTATAAAGTAGCTACTTTGCTATTTTCAATTAGCGGATTGAAACAAATTAAGCCAGACAGGTGACAGATAGGTAACTTCATGCTGAGAACCCGCCATAGATATCAATTAAGTAAAGTTAAATTGTTCATCTTTAGAGGTTAATAGTTCTCGCTTTAAAAATAAGGTTGAAGAACAAAAATGAAGAAGTGGCATTAGTATTGACATTAGAATAAAAATTATTCGAATAATCGAATCATGGGCACCAAGTGACCACCATTCAGTAATAATTTCACTAGTAAATGTTTTTACTGATAGCGTCAAAATGTTGAATTAGTCACCGCATTGCAAGTAGGTAGGGGGTAACCAGTGGTGGTTTTCAGCAGCGTATACACTCCTTAATAAAAGCTTTTTCCAAAAACTGCAGGGATACCATACTCTGTTACACAAACGAACACACTTTTATTAGTTTAATTCATATGAAAACCTAAAAACAAAATATTTGATTTTGTATTGTGTTTACATTTGGAAGGTTTTTTAACTTAATTGAAGGCCAGTAGGAAATTTAGAGGCACATAAATCTCACCATAAATTGCTATAGTAGGCCATAATCTAGTTAAAAAATGTAATCATTAATTGCTGTCCCAAATCTATGTGAGGAAAAGTCCTTTCATTCGCACATTCATAGACCAGTTTCTATAAAACAATTTGTTCACATAAGTGTGTATATTTAAAGTGACGTATTTTTCCATCTACTATTCAATAATTTGAAAATTTTGCAAAATTTTCAAAGTTATCTCTATAAACATCTTTATTTTTAAAAGCTTCAAATTAGATTGAATTCTCTAGTGGGACCTTTAAATGTTGGTTTATTTGGAATACATACACCGAGATGTATACCCGATGGTGGTTATATGTAATGTCCCTCCAGTTTTATTGATGATGTTTACCTACCTTTAGATAAATACCACACAGCACACAACAAATAAATTGTTGTTTAACAGACAAAAAAAAGTAACAGCAACTGCAACATTAGGAACAACAAACTCTAATAATTATAGGGTGTGAAAAAAAGAGATGTGTAATTATAAAACACTTGAATATATGTAAATGCCATGAAGAGAAGAGAGAATGTAAAAATGGATTATGTTTGAAAGCCGATTGAAACAAATTCATATGCTAGTTACACTGTACAGTGGGTTTGATAGTAAAATAAATCGATTTACTAGAAATTTGAAGATAAGATAAGATTTATTAAAACATAGAGTAGAGAGTTGTACCGCTTCGTGTGTGAAGATATTACATAAGCTTCATTCGAATTCTAGCTATTTGACCTTAATTATCATTCTAGTAAAAATTTCACACATTTTTCGAAGTGCAGTGATCGGCACTCATATCCACCAGGGAACGAACTTGAGCGGATATTTGCCTGCAAAACAATACAATTGTCACCGAATATCATACAAATTAAGCAATAAGAAATGAAAATAACAATCAATAGCAGGTCGGATTATCACACGGAAAGAAATTGCATAATACACGTTTGTTATTATAGAACATGTTTCATGTTCTCGTTTTGCCAACCACTGATCTAGAGTAAGGGAATGAAAGAAAGCAAAGTGAGATTCCACCATACGAAAATCATGTTTAGTGGAATACAATTACATTTTACAACTACTACTAACTACATTTTAGATTTTTTGCATATTTTTGTTGTGAGCTGCTGCTGTTGAAATAACACTTTTTAACTACAACACCCTGTATGTATGCATACAATCAGCCATCAAACTAACCACTTGTATTGGCCGGTTGGTTGGTGGTATAGACTGATTTTTTCCAACAAATGCATACACTTACGGTTATATATAAATATGTATGTTTAGTTGCAGCCATGAGCATAAAACTAGCACTGGATGTAGAAACAAAACCTCAAAAAATTCATTTTTTCAAAGGGATGAATGTAATACCTGGATCTATTAATATTTAGAGATTGTATTTTTATTTGAAATTTGAAATAAAAACTTCAAATAACAAGTTTTTGATTTTGCAAAAAAAAAAATCAAAATTTTAATGTCTTGAGTTACTAAACACTTATTTTGATATATATCCCATTAAGCGACCAAAAAGCTCTTAAAGGAATAGACCTAAGATTTATTTTGAGCGAAAAAAAAAATATATATCAAACAAGTAAGAGAGCTATATTCGGCTGTGCAGAATCTTATATACCCTTCGCCAAATTATACATTAAAATAAAATAAAAAATAAAAAAAAAAAATTTTTTTTAACTTTTTTTGTCGAAATTGTTTTTTAAGTTTTTTCCAGTTTTTAAAATTTTGTTTTTTAAATTATTAGTAAAAAAATTTTTTCTTAATTTATTAGTGAACAAAATTTATGACAAAAATATGTTTTTTATGAAAAAAATTCGGATTAAAAAATATTTTTCCCGATTTTGACCCATTGTAGGTCCAACTTACTATTATAGCCTTATATACATCGTTGCAATGGATTTTGAAATATCTACCATTATATATCCATATTGTTTATATTTATGACTTAGTAATCGAGATATAGATCAAAAATAGGCCAAAAATAGAGGTTGTCTCGAATTTTTGCTCATATCTTCGTTATTTATGAACAGGTTTTGCTGATTTTAAATAGGAAACTTATTGAAGATTTGGATCCCGAAGATATCTGGGATCTTCAGAAAATTGATTTCAACAGACAGACAGACGGACATAGCTTAATCGACTCCGCTATCTATAAGGATCCAGAATATATATACTTTATAGGGTCGGAAAATTATATTGTGGAAATTACAAACGGAATGACAAACTTATATATAACCTTCTCACGAAGTTGAAGGGTATAAAAAGGGTCCATTTTGAAACAAAGTCAAAAAAGTTTTTGATTTTGCAAAATAAAAATCAAAAATTATATGTCTTTAACTACAAATCATTTGTTATGATAGATATCCCACTAATCGATCAAAATGATCTTAAAGGAAAAGACCTAAGCTTGCTTTTGAACAAAAAAATAAAAAAGGATTAATTTTTAATAAAAAAAGTCAACAAAGTTTTTGATTTACCAAAAAAAGTCAAACATTTTATTTTTTGAGTAACAAAACATTTATATTGATAGATATGCAACTCGCATCCCACTAAGCGACCAAATAGTCTTCAAGAAAAATATCTAAGTCGAAAAAGTTTTTGATTTCGGATAAAAATTTCAAAATTTTTTTATTTTTTTTAATTTTTTTCTCTGAAAGATTGAAGAAATAGCTATCTAAACTATTTGGGGCACATTTTGATAAGAACAATAGATAATAAGTTTAATGGATGAGAAATAACACCTGCTTGGCCAAAATGTCAAATTTTCTAACTCAGAAAGTTCTCAACCGATCTTGTTGAAAAATAGTGTCTGAATTACTTTCTGATTAGGAGAAAACACGAAAATGTTACTATGTGAAAGTATTTAGAGCTTATTACAACATTTTAAGTACAAAACTAATAGTTTAAACTGACTATAATTTGAAAGTAAATTTTAATTAGGCTTAAGCATAATTAAAATTTACTTTCAAATTATATAAAATAAAAATTTCAAATAATTACCAAAATTAAAAAATGCACATGGCACAGTCTGACTATATTTATTTAATTAATTTAATTGGTATGTTTTTGGCTAAGATTTCGGCGAAAATTAAGCTCACAATTAATATGTAGTATGAATTTTGACTCTGATTGTTTTTTGCTATTATCAAATTATTTATTGAAACCGAATATATATTTTCTATTTATATTTTTAGTTTTTGTATATATACAGAAAATATATTTTATTTATTATAAAATAATTCATAGATTATTTTTATTTAAATATGAAAAGGAAAAATATTTGGTTTAGTGTAAGAAACATAACGCCTCTCACGATTTGCAAATTATTGCATTCTTATTTCTACATGTAGTTCAAAATTACTTCCGTTTTATGTCACGTACTATATTTTGGATAACAATATTTCGAAAGAACTTATTATTTCTTTAAAATATAGTACCCTGTGAATAGAACAAAAATACTAAATTATTTTTCATATAGTCTTATTTTTGCAAAATCTATTCCACTCTATAGGCGTACAAATGTCACGTACGATGACATGGAATTTGCCCATATTGTAAATTCTGGATTTTTTCATTAATTTTTAGCTGATATGTATTGTAAGTGTTGATCATTCCATTAGTAAGTAACTTATTAAGTCTCATTGAATCTAAAATTATATCATTTTTTTTGTTCAATAGTGTGCTATTTTCTTGATCTTAGCTGTGTTGATTTCAATACATGTACTCGTATGTTTGTTTATTTTTTTTTTTTAAATATTTTCCTTTTTATTATTTTCTATTCCTGTGATCAGCCAGTTAGTTGGATTGTTTGTTTGATTTTATGCCTTTTAGGGGCAATTGGTAATTTAACTTGCCCCCTCTAACTACATACTGCCTTCATTTGTTTTTGATAGCTAAGTATTTTTATTTGTGATTTTCAGTTATATTCATTGGTATTAATAGTATACAATATAAACATTGTTATGTTGGCTTTATTTTTATGTTGGTTTTGTCTTTATAATTTAGCAGGTTTTTCTTAAATTTGTTTCCACAAAATTTCTTTAAAACACATTTTCCCTTAAATCTTTTTGTATTTTTTTGTTTTTTTTTCACCAAATTTCTGTTTGATAGAAAACTTGTGTAAAAGAAGTGTATTTGTAGGCTGTATAGTTGTTGTGTTCTTTGTAACCATATTTGTGTTGGAAACCTTTGAGTAAATATTGTGCGGTAAATATGGTTAAATTACATTCCAATCCAAGTAGACATTATGCTGAAAATTGTTTCTTAGCTAGAAAAAAGTATGTACTTAATAGAAAAGTAGAAATATTTAATCTATGAAGTTTTTGTAGTTAAAGAAATGCCAAAAACACACACTCTTTCTAACTATTTATAGAGAAGATAAATTATTTGTGACCATATTAAGGTTGGCAGCAAATGAATGTACATATGTATGTAGTTTATGTAGAGGTAAGAGATGTGTTTTGTTTTTACTGTTAATTGGTCAAGTTAAGAATAGCTTTTATTAGAATGGGCCTAAAAGTTTTAGAATTACAAAATGTTACATTTTCTTTTGAATACAAACGTATTTTTAGCTAGTAATAAATTTGTTGTTAATATCATCTTTCTTTAACACTGAATGTAAACAATTTTTTTTTTTTTTGCAAAATCTAACCAAATGTTATTTACAAGTTTATTTATTTATTCATTTTACTTTATTTTATTCCAATTCAATTCATTTCATTTCGTATTATTATGTATGTATTAAATGTATTAGTTGCCCTTTACCTTGCTGACACACATTTTATGCAAAAAAATATACAAAACTAGAAACAAATATACATATACAATATATATATATACATCTATTAGCATGTATGTATAAGAAAAAACTTTTAAAGTTTACAAGTATTATTTTTTTACATTTTATAAACCGACAACAACAAACGTCAGCAATAACAACAACACAAATTTAGATGCGTACCTTAGCCAACGTACATACTACATACATATGTACGTACCAACAACCAACATGAATTTAAACTTACAAAATTTTAATCTAAAACCACAAAATTTACAAAACTATTATTATACATACATATACATATACTGGATATTTGTTGTTAACTTAATAGTACCCAGCAGTTCTAGGAGACAGTCCAGAACTAGTGATTTTACCCATCATTTAGGGTAGGACCTAGTTACTTCAATAGCTACATGACTAGTTATATTAACACATGCATGTCCTAAGCAATTGACCCATTTTGACTACAAAATAGTCAACGCATTGGCTTCACATATTGGTTAAGTTACCTAGCTACCTAACTGGTACATAACTAGTTATTTTAACATGTATGGGTGCTAGTTGACTTCAAATATTCAGCTAAAAAGACATATCATAAGCAGTCCAATAAACGATAGCTTGTAAACAAACCTTTCTTCGACAACTCTGGATTGCTGCTGGTGGGTAAAATAACTACTTCCTAAGGTATAGTACAAAATATTAAACGTTTATTTTGTACAGTGACTTCACTATAGCTTACTAAAAGACACTAAAGTGACTATTGACTTCATGCTATGTTACATGGGATATCAGTATACTTAAGTAAAAATAAAAATTAACTGTATGAGAATTAATCAACACAATATGTATAAAACCAGTTTAAATGAATTATCACACAACACGTTTAAAGTGACTACACTCCAGATTACTTAGAGACACTTAAGTGACAATTGTCTTTACGCTATATTACCTGGGATGAATAAAGTAACCAATTTTCTTCTCTCTGCACTACAAAGAGCACATACGTGTCAAATGACCAAAATATATAAATTGGAGTCAGCCAAGTGATAAGACATTTGTGACGATTACTGTCTAAGTATAAGGGATACATTGACTACTTGCTTAACTGCTGGGTATTTACACACAAACACATACATATACTAATTTGTAACTGGATGCGTGTGTGTGTGTGTAAACAAATTCACATATTAACGCAGCGTTAAAAACGAAACGAAATGTAAATTTTATTTTGTTTATATTTTTTTTCTTTCGATTTTTTTTTTTTTAGCATAAAAGACCTTCATAATGGCAAAAAATACGAAAAGGTTGTATAAAGTTAGTGTCTTGAAAAAAAATTCCAGTTAATTTAAAAAATATATATGTATATAAATTCGCATAGAAAAAAAAACATCAACAACAAACAACTTTAGTTGGTTGTAAACTCTATTTTACAACCGAAAACCAAACTAATTAGCATACTGTGTGAGAGAGCCTCATCATTTATTTCATATAGTTTTTAATGTGAAACAAATACTGGTATTAAGGTACCGACGACATGCAGTCGAGAGCAAAAGTGGTAAAAAGATATTAATTGAAATTAAGGCAATTTAAGCAACTCATACAAATATTTCAATAAAAACGAGAATCAAGTAAGAGTGTTATATTCAGCTGTACCGAATCTTGTATAACCACCATCAATATGTGATAACAAAATATCTTTCTAATATAGGGGTTATATGTGTTCACAAACTTGGTAGAGAAATTTATGTTCATATAAAAATAGTTTATGTCCAATTTCATTAAGATATTAATTATTATAAAACAATTTTTTTTTTGTTTAAGTCATTTCCTGAGATGGACCTAGTATGGGGGCTAGGGACAAATGTTGACCGATTTTCGCCACACATTACACTATAATTTCAAAGTACTTAGAACTAATACGGGCAAAATTTTATCAAGATTGCAACATAATCAACATATTTATGACTGCTCAAACAGTATTCCGGGAGGAACATTTGTATTGGAGCTAGGTGAAATCATGGACCGATATACCAAACAAACTTTATTAAAAGAGAGTAACAGGTGGCGCAAAAGTAATCCTCCTATCAGAAAATGCTATAAATTTTGCCGATTATTGGTCAAAAAAATAGTCAGCAATATTCCAATGTTCTAGCGTAACATTGTTTATAAACGTGTATTTCGCATGTGTTTACTACACAAATGTCAAAACAGAACTGATATTAGGGGCCAATCGCAAAATTTATAGCATTTTCTGATAGGAGGATTACTTTTGCGCCACCTTTTATTTGTGGAAAATTTCAGCCCTATTCTGTTTTCAACAGACAGACAGGCGGACGGACATAGCTAGATCATCTTAGAATTTCATAAGGGCCCTGAATATATATACTTTTGTGGGTCTTCTCTTCAATGTGTTACAGTGGTGGGTATAAAAATAATGCAAAATGTGTTTGATCCGAATCTTGTACTTCTATTCAATGAGAATACTCAGAACTCCACAAGACTCAGTAATGTTCTGTCCAGGGGATACTTAGTCCAGTCCGATCTATGTTAAAATAATTAATGATTCCTTTTCAGAATCTTCATCGGATCTCTGGATATTCAACACATTATGAATGTATGGATGTGATGGTGTATCATGCCACGGTGAGTCATTCTCAGAAATCTTTGAAAATATTATCTCCGAGGACTGAATTTCGATTGATATTTTTCTCCGCATAAATCACTAAGATCAGATGGTATTCTGCTGCGGAGGTTTCAGAATGCAAAGGGTTTTATGATACCTTGGCTCTAAAGAACATACAATATCTACTTATTCTCTCAATTATATATCATTTGGTTGGAAAAGTGTAAAAGTTATTGTTATTCCCAAAAACCTCAAAATAATTCTTTACAACACAAAGAACATTAGCCCAATAAGCCTATCATCATTCCTGTTGAAAACCTTGGAAAAAGTCATCGACTCATATATAAGGCAGAACTTCTCTCGACTACTTTTATACTCACATGCCTACCTAAAGGGTTGCTTAACCAAGAAAGCCCTAGTGGATTTCAACTATGCTGAATACTAATGACTTGGAAACAGCGAAAAGTCGAAGCAAGTTAAATGTGGAACACTTCAAGTGTGATGGCCTCTCCTCTACTATATCTGATTGTTTTTTACCTTCAAACCTCTGATTACACAAGGCCTATTACAGAGTTAGATATGATCTTGATAGTAATTATTCCTTCCATATAGGAATTGTGCTGGAACATGATTAATAGATATGAGTCTTGGACTCCTGGGGGCTATTTACCGCAGTCGAACACGATCGAATACTTATTCGAACGTGCGAGTTTTTTATATGTTTGGGATTCTCTTATTCGATATCGATTAAAATTTATACAAAATCACAATGATTGTACTCGATAACGAACGAGTTTTTACACGAATGCTAAGAAGCGTTCGAAATTTATTTCGATTTCGAGTGCGAGAATTTGGCCCCTGATGTCTCCAAGTTTACTGGGGCCTTGGGTCTAGAGGCTTCGGTTTAAGGTCTATTAGGTAGGAATTCAAGGAATTCTGTGCGAAAGTAATATTTGTGGGAGTACTGGCATTTTCGTGGATATTTAATAAAGTCTACACATCTAATGAAATCAAACATAAATAAAATTAGCTAATGTCCTACCTTATTTCCTAATTTCACACTAATTCTTACTTAGTTCCCCAGTAGCAGTAATGTAATTCTGGCCGCCGATTCTGAACAGCATTTGCGAAAATCATTCATTAATAAATTCGGAAAACCAGCAAAAGTGTAGTCTAACAGTCACCTTAAAGTATATATATATCGGATTTTCGCTAGTTTGTGTCCATGTAATTCTGGCCGCCAATTCTGAACAGCATTCGCGAAAATCATTCAGGAATAAATTCGGAAAACCAGCAAAAGCGTAGTCTAACAGTCACCTTAAAGTATACCGATCAATTCATTTTCTGAGAGAATGATGTCCATTGGTCTGGTTCGCTGGCTGTCAATGTAAATTGTTCGCTAGTTTGTGTCCCTGTGCACAGGGACTACTACGGTAATGAACATGTAAACAATGTCGGCAGAGAACGATAAGCTTTTAATTTATCATATGGACCATTCCAGAATGTTCTGACAATAGGTGTCGCAACATGGAAACTGCCAAAACTGCAAGGATATTGTTGTCTACATACAGTGAAAACCCTAGTAGACCACTCTTGAATAAGAAACGTAAGGAAGGTACGACAGTTTTTCACCTCCTATGTGAATATCCGACTCTTAATTTATTGAGATACAGATTTCTGAACATGCATATACTGTAAGGTATCAGCCAGTGTGATCTAATTGGATACCTGAATGCGACATGTTGGATCTAGTAAACCTTACAATAGCATCTGGACTTTATCACATACATACTTGAGTGCTTGTATGCAGATAGGATCACATACACCAACCAACCTTTACTGTAGGAAGTATTTATTTTACTCATCATATGAAAAGTGATTTGTAATCTATGTAGTGTTAATAAACTCCGCTTAGGACACGCACATGTTAAAATAAATTTCCACGTTTAGTCCACAAAAAGTCATGCAAATAGTAGAAGCGACATCATAAAAAGTTCTAGAAATCATTAAACAAAAATTCAATAACTTTTCTTAACTCTTAAACTTTTACACCCCACTGTTGCTAATGTTACATTTCAAAATGTAAATGTAAAACGTTAATTCTTCGCATAAAATCTGTGTTTATGTGTCAGTAGTGTAAGTTGTAGCCGCTTTTTTTATCATAAAAAAATCACAGGTCTATTTTGTTTTTATTTTTGTATTAATTTTCATAATTTTACAATTAATTTACAAAAACATACATATATTTGGTTGGGTTTAACCTGTATGCCAGGCCGACTGTGAGTCTGTCTGTCTGTGATGTTGATAGTATAATTAATTAATAGTTTATTTACAAGATTAAAACATCTCTATCTACAGTAAAATCTTATAAAAAAGGAACAACTGATAAAGAAATAAAAAGTTACTGGTAGTTTTAGTGAAATGTAAGTGGTAACTACATGTGAATTTTGCTTTGTTTTTGTGTAAATTTGATGTGTGTTTTATATTGAAGTGCCACTGTGTTTTTGTTTTTTCATCTAATGTTTTGAAATGAAGTCAGTATCACACAAAATACCAAATAAATTAATTTAATATGACAAATAAGTTTTAATCTAAAATGACTTTCACATTGACTTAGTATTTCATTTTAATTTAAATATTTAATTTGTATAAATAATATATTAAAAACGGTTTAAAATGAAATTAGTATGACGTAGCTATTCATAAAAACTGTTTTTAAATACATTAATGTAACGGTTTATTGAAATGGTAATGGCATGACAGGTCGTAAAATATACATATGTGGTTTAGAATTTAATAAATTTCTAACTTTTGTTGAAAAAATTAAAGAAAGGAGAAAGGAGCATTAATTAATACGTTTTATATATTGTGAAGTGGGCCTAATATATGAGAGCTACGTATTGGTCCGCGCAAATTTTTTAAATGTGGTTAATATTTATATATAAAACTTATTTATGGAGGAATTTGTGAAGATATCTAAATATATATATAAGACACTTATGGCAAAAAAGTCCTATGTGCTAACTATTATCGATATATTTTCAAAATTGAGAATTGCAGTCTTCGAAAATTTACATTGACAGCCAGCGAGCCAGGCCGATGGACGTCGTTATCTCAGAAAATGATTCTGAATTGATCGGTATACTTTAAGGTGACTGTTAGAATAATTTGTTTTGGGCGTTACAAACATCAGCACAAACGCCCAAAACAAATTATTCTAACAGTCACCTTAAAGTATACCGATCAATTCAGAATCATTTTCTCAGAGAACGACGTCCATCGGTCCCACTATGGTGGTGTAGGGTATAAAAATGAAATTAAATCGTTAATATATTCCGATCTGATGATTGTTAAAAATTTTTGTGGGATTTTTTACAATAGCTTACCATTCAAAGCTGCAAAACTTTAACTACGCTTTTGCTGGTTTTCCGAATTTATTCCTGAATGATTTTCGCGAATGTTGTTCGGAATCGGCGGCCAGACTGACTTTACTGCTATTGGGGAACTAAGTAAGTATTAGTGTGAAATTAGGAAATAGTAGGCCATTAGCTAATTTTATTTATGTTTAATTTCACTAGATGTGTTCCAAAGAGCTGAACCGACTAAACATCGCGGCGGCTGACTCTAAAAATGTCGGCAGCGGCTTAAAATCGGCGAAAATGAAATTACTCACATTGTGAAAAAACAAAATTTTAAAGCTGAAATTTCGAAAAATGAATCGTATTACTAAGGAACTTATACCAAAAACAGCGGCTGTGTTCAAGCCGCCTTAAACTGAATAATTTTTGGTGGAGGCTTTAAAAATTTGTCGGCGGCTAGGCTCCGCGAGCCATTCAGAGCAGGTTTCTGATAACTTCGTATCATATTTGCCTTTGCTACCCGATAAACTTTCAAGTGTTATAATTATTATTAAAATTTGATATGTTTTTAAATTCATGTAAACATGTACATGATGATGAAATAAATGATGTTGTATTTATTTTGAAAGTTTATTATTACTTCTTGTATCTAAAAATGAATAAATAACTTGTTGTTGGTTTCTTCTTTATACTCTATTTTTGCAAGCTTAAAGATTCACACTCGTACATACTTAAGTAGAAACATGTTAGGGAAAAAAATTAGGTTTTTATTTTGTTTTAAACTATTTGCTGCTTACAAGCGTTAAATTTCATTAAATTTCTCGAGGTTTTATTTTTTCTTACACCAAAAATTCAAATATTTTTACAAATTTTTTTTGCAAATGTTTCTATTATTTCTCTATACCAACCAACTTGAAATCTACTTGAGACACTACAAATTCAGCAAAAATACGTAACAACCACAAAAAAAAAGTAACTTGAAGTGTTTGTTGTTAGCATTTGTAATTTATTATGACCTTGAAATTGAAAAAATAGCAGCAACATTATTATTATTATTTTGTATTTGACTTATTGTTGTTAGTAGGTCTTTATGATTATGAGTCAAACAAATACGAAACAAAATCAAAACAAAACTAAAAAAAAAATCAAGTTTATTTAACAAATCTTCACACACTCATGTGTTGCTTTTGTTTTAAACAATTTCTATTATTGCAAACTTTTTTTCTTCATAACGTTTTTTAACTCTTTTTTTTTCATGTTAGCCAGACTTTTTTTTTCCCCTTAAAGAGTGTGTGAGTTTTTAAAACTTTCTTGCCAACAACTAAACTTGACTTTATTTTTCTTCATAAACTTGTAAATAAAGGTCAACTTTTTATTTATTTTTATTGTGAGAAAGAGTGAATTTTGGCAAAAAAATTCAAATTAAAAACAATGCAGTTTTCTGTTTAGAGTTGTTAATGTTTTTTTTCTGCTACTAGTGCTTAAAAAGTATTAAGATTCTATTACAGCATTGAAAAGAGTTTTCTTCTTAAATTGCACTATGGGTGTAGTGGATTGAAAATGTTGTAAAAGCAGTTATATGAGAAGTCTTCTATGAAGTGATTGGTATATTATTTTATGCACTTTTCACTGAGGAATGCTTTCTTTCATCAGGAACTAGTCACGCCCAATGAGATCTTTTTCAATTGCAGTATTAACTTTTTATCAGAATCCATTTACACCTTAAACTACCATCCTATTCAATCAACAATCGGAAACCACGCCAATGTTACAAAAATGGAAAATTCAGCGGTTGAGTGGAAAAATTTATAAATTTTAGTCAGTGTCTTCTACTTAATTTAAAAATCTCTCAAACAAATCTCCCACCAACTGAACGAAAGAATTTTTTAAAAATCCCTGATCACGGTGTTTCAACAAATAACGTATCTATGGATACGAAGAAAAAATTGCTGTAGACTGTATGGGTTTTTTATTAAATCAAATCAAAACAAATATGATTCGTTGAAATAGCGTTAGAGCAGAGCAATGCAGTTAATTTGTTTAAAAGGATAGAGTATGAAAAGTACACCAATTATAAATCACTTCGAGAAGAAAATAAACAGAGAAAAGAAAGATAATAAAGAAGAAAAAGCCGAAGATATAAAAGTAATACACAGGTCATTTGATGAGAAATTTTCCAAGAACACAGGAGAACTACCTCAACATATTCAAATCCTCCATGTAATTTTTTACCTAACAACCTTAATCTGTGGAGCTGAGTTTATAACTCTTATTGGTCCCCGCTTATACTACAATTGTCCGGAGTGCATATTTTATGTATTTTTCCTACTCTAACTGAGCCGTAGTATGACTATGATCTCTCTAACACTACTGGTTAATCCTGAACGAAATCTCCTCAAGCTGGTTTTTGCTTGTTTTTATAACCACCGCCAAAAATATGGGTGGTATATTGATTTCGACATTCCATTTGTAACACATCGAAATATTGGTCATAGACCCATAAGGGACCTAGTGGGTTAAAAGTTACCCCAAATATTGTCTGTTGATGAAATGTTTGATATCGAAAATGCCCAAAATCTTTCCAACCCAAAAAATGTTAGAAAACAATTCCAAATTTGGCACAAATAGTTAATGTTAAGGACTGAGATCGAAAAATTGTTAACATACATATATGTTAACAAAAATGGAACCATTAAATTCATAGTTTTGATTTTTTTTATTTGATTGAAATTATTATTACAATTTACAAAAAAAAAAATATATATATTTTTATAGTTGTAATCAATAGTAATGAAATTTTGAACCTTTTTCGGAAACCCTGCCATTAACGTTTTTATAATGCTTTCTGTCACTTTGTTCGAACAGGTAGTCCATCTCTGTTTAAAATCTACCACACTTTTGGACACCTTTTTTGTGCTCTTCAATTCCCTTTTAACAAGAGCCCAATATCTCTCCACTGGGCTTTGCTCCGGGCAGTTTGGAGGATTTGCCTCTCTTGGAACAAATAACACATTATTGTTTTTGTACCACTCAAGTCCTAGCTTACCATAGTGACAGGATGCCAAATCAGGCCAAAAATAAGAGGACACATAAAGAAGTCTTATGAATGGAAGCATCGGTATTTATAGAGTCCATTGTAACAAATGTTTGGCTTCTTCTGCCGCAACTGCATATTGCTTGCAATGCCAAGAACTTTTTGGAAAAAATTTCTGCTTTTGGGTCTTAAACTTTTCTACAAGATTCCCTCGAGCATCAGCAACATACAAATATTGACCCGGAAGCTGTGAAGAATTTTCATACGTACATTTCGTCACCCATAATGCAGGAAGTATATTTTTTGTATGAAATTTTATTTAAATTTTCGTGCTCTATCTTTGGCCTCTAAAGTTTCAGCAGAGTTCTTGTCAGGAACTTTTTGAGCCTTGTATGCTTTTAAGCCTGCATTGGCTTTAACTTTTCGTACCAAATAGTCCGAGTACTGAGCTAACCGGGCTTTCCTACCGGATGTGTTGGGAGCTCTTTTGAAAATGCTTTCTATTTTTTTGGCTTTAGAAACATCTTTAGACCATTACATCTACCTGAACCAGGTTTTCTATCAACGGACAAATTCTCCCGGTACTGTTTAATGACATTAGAAAGAGTTTGACGGCAGACCTTTGAATGGTTGTCCAATTTTTGGTCCTACAAAAAGTTGGGTTTTGTTGAAAATATTTAATAATTTTAGTACGCACTTTTTTCTCGTAACTCATTTTAATCAGATTAACAACAAATGAACATAATTGACATTAAACTTAAAATCTGACATGCTTTTCAAAGGTAATTTGATCAAAGAAATGAAAAACGTGTGTTAAGAATTTTTCGATCTCAGTCCTTAATAGCTTACTTATGTGCCTGAAATTAAATAGGTTGAACCGTTAAAAAGATTTGGATAAACTTTATTCAAACTTACAAATGGCCCTTAGAAAAAAACATTGGTCTTCTTGAGACAAAAACATTGATATATCACACTTTAAGGTCCGACTGTAAATGGCAAAAATATAACGAACAATTTAAAAAGCCGAAACTGCCTTGCACATAAGTAGTCTTAATATTAGAGGGTGTATGGCGCACATTTTTCCTTGTAAGGTGATATGCTCTATCGTACAACTATTTGGTAAAAATTCAACAATTTCGTTTACCCTTTAAAACCCACAGTATTGGCACTTTGAAGAATTTATATAAATTCTTTTTTTGTTTTCATTTATGTCTTAACGTATTTACTTTTATTTACTTTTCAGTATTTATTTTGTTAACAAAACATGGTTTTGGCTTTCAAATATCCTTTTCTAAAACGTTTGTCAAGCTAAATTCTATTTAACTTTGGCAAACTTCATATGTATGTCCTAATGTCTGTCTGTCCGTCCGTCCGTTTGCCTGTTAGTGGCAATGCTTTTTAAGCTGCTCGTTTAGAAGTAAATAATATTGGTAATGGTCGTTATGTATTTAAGATGTTCCTTGTTTTCAACCATAACACTTGCTAAATATGATTTCCTAGTTATTGTTGTATCCTTAACAAAATAACAGTTTCTAGTCAATACAGGTACTTGAAGCAACACATACGACTACATATCTACCTGCAACAATACATTTAATGGCTTTAATACTGCACTCACATACATACTTGTTGTTTTGACAGGGTACTACCAGGCTGCACATTATACAGGCTACGAGTACAACAAAGAATGAATTGTTGTACAAGTAACTTTTAAAGGTTTTTTATGGTCGATTTTATGGTCAGGTGTTAAAAGGAAATTTACTTCGGCCACTTGACATAAATGTGTTTTAAGTCACCAGACATTTTTATATGTACATATGTACAAGTAAAATTGTACTTTATTTTTCTTTTGCAAAATTTTTAATGTTTCTTTTTTTATTGTATTTTGTAAGTCAAGTTGCCATGGTTATCTGTGTTAGGTACTTTTTAACCCTTTTAAAGTAGAACTGTGAAAATTTTTTTACTTAAGTGCAGCATTTTTATTTGTTAAAGATTTTCAATTTAATATTCTTGCAAGGTGTGACCATATTTATGGTATGATATGAATGATTATTTGATAACTAAAATTTATGAAGTATGGTTTATGGCCATTAACGAATTGTTAGTTGTTAAATATTAGATTTAAACATATGACCAGCAAAATATAGAACTACCCATGAGCTGATATCAACACATATAAGCTTATAGCTCACAGATACATTACAAAGAAGCAGTAAGGTAAGCAATACTTCACAGTGGAATGAAGCCAATTAAGTAGAAGCGGTCTTTGTTGTTTTCAGATCTTCCATATGTTATTGCTATTGATTTTACAGCCAATAGAATATTGACATTTCCTGTACTTTCTTGTATTACATTCTGGTCATTACGACTTTTTGCTGGGTTAGCGTGCTACTCATTAGAATTTTGGTGGCATTATAAACAAACGGCTGACGATAATTTTCCTGTTATACGTTAAACAATTTTCGTAATTAAATTTTATGTTCGTATCGTTAAATATTCAAATATGAAATTAACTAGATTAAGCTTAAAATATGAAAGATTTTATTACTTTGTACTTGAGCGAAAAGTTAAAGAATTGACTTATGCATCCTTGCCAAGACACATTGGTTCTACTTATATAACTATTAAATATTCGTAGATAACATACAAATTAAATATTATACAACATTTTTAAAGTTTCTCACTATGGCATTTTATGGTCATTGCCAATTAGCTATTGCTATGCGGCTCGAGTGTCTAAGAAATGTACAACATAATATACAAATATTTTAAAAGGCTATGATATTAAAAATACATTAATTAACTTATTAACTGCATTGATTGATTGGTGGAAAATGGAAAATAAATGTTATGATCAAAATAACACAAATAAGAAATGTATCATTTAATACTAGCCAGCAACAACTTGGTAATGATCTGTAATAACACAAGAACTTACTTCTAAATGACTTCTTCATACCTATTGTATTACCTAGAAGTAGATTGGTAATGACTACTTAGTATATAATCTGGTATACATAAGTAATTGTTAAAGAAATTCAGAATTCATTCATAATAAAATTCATTCAACCTGTGAATGATTCCATTTTTTTGTTAATTCAAATATAATCCTAATTGTATTTTAAGTTTCTTAAAATATGCACTCGAATTCTAAATTATTATTATTATGTCGTTACAGGGCTTAACTAAAATTCCATAACAGCGTAACAACGTAACGGCATTTCTGTTAATTGACATAGCGCTTTAACCATAATTTAAGCGGTGTGTAATAATTGGTTCTCCAGGTTACGCTATGTACGCGCTAGCCGCTGCGGCTACGTGCCAAAAATCATGTTTAAACATTAATGCCAATTGGATGGATATTATAAACGTCTTTCTCTGTTTTTATACCCTTCACCTTCGTGAGAAGGGTATATATAAATTTGTCATTCCGTTTGTAATTTCCACAATATAATTTTCCGACCCTATAAAGTATAAATATTCTGAATCCTTATAGATAGCGGAGTCGATTTAGCCATGTCCGTCTGTCTGTCTGTTGAAATCAATTTTCTGAAGACCCCAGATATCTTCGGGATCCAAATCGTCAATAGTTCTGTCAGACATGCTTTCCAAAAGTTTCCTATTTAAAATCAGCAAAATTGGTCCATAAATAACGGAAATATGAGCAAAAATCCGAGACAACCTCTATTTTTGTCCTATTTTTTTATCTATATCTCGATTACTACGATCATAAATATAGACAATATGGATATCTAATGATAGATATTTCAAAGTCCATTGCAACGATGTATATAAGGCTATACAAAGTTGGACCTACAATGGGTCAAAATCGGGAAAAATATTTTTTAACCCGAATGTTTTTTTTCACAAAAAACTTTCTTTTGTCTAACATTTTTTTCACTAATAAATTTAAAAAAAAATTTTGTTAAAAAAATTTTAAAAAACTTAAAAAACAATTTTGAAAAAAAAAAATTTAACTTTTTTTAAGTATAATTTGGTGAAGGGTATATAAGATTCGGTACAGCCGAATATAGCTCTCTTACTTGTTTTTTTTTTTTTTTTTTGATTTCAATTTAAAAATCTGTGCCTCTGTAAAAAGCTCCCTTTATACTTTCTCTTGAAAATAATCAATAACTTTATATATTTGAAAATTACTACTAACATTATATCCATAGAGAAAATATACATAGAGCGGAAACTAGAAAAAAACTCAAACAACAAAATTACTTAAAAAAGTTACACATACGAGTGTTGTTTTTGTTTTCACATTGTTTTTTTTTACTATTACATTCTCTTTACTTAGTTTTTTGACAACTGAGTTAGGTCTTTGACAGGAGAGTTTCCGATCTATGTGTATTAATCTATGATAATATCTGTCACTTACAAATTTCATTATTTTATTTTAAATTTAAATTGACATTGTCTTTAAGCCAATTACAAGATTAAAGCATACAAATTTGTTTTTAACGCCTTTGGAAAACAGAACTTTTTCGTTCATAATTTTTTGAAACTAAGTAATTAACAACAATTAAAAAACTCAATATTTGCAAAACGTAATTACTTTAATTGAAATTCTGCTGAACTTTTAACACATTTAAACAAATTCACACAAATTTCAATGAATACACACAAATTTTTTGAACAAAATCATTTAATGCAAGACATATGTTGAAGTTTTTAAGAGAAAAAAAACAAAATCAAACAATTTCCATACGTTTCATATTTGTAAATAGTTTTTAAAATGTTTTGTATCTTTAGGCAATTATTTATGCTTGACCAAGTGCTAACGATGCCAATTAAGTAGTAGCAGCAAGCCTAAAAATATTTAGTTTTGTAAATGTAATTTAAGCAGAAACTTAGAACGCCCATTTTATTATATGAATTTGCTAAGTAACACTACTATATATAAAATATAAATGAAAATTGAATTGATAAGTAATAAATTGTTGGAATTCCGTTGTGAGAAAATTGTTTCCTTCATTACAGGATACTGTATAGTTGGGACACATGCTAGAAGACTGGGCCTACGGTACAATGACTACTGTAGAAGCCGTCATAATGAGGAAGAGGAGGAGATGGTGTCTCACTTATTCTGCCATTGCCCGGCTCTGATAAACCTGAGGGAACGCATCCTCAGAGTTCCGTTCCTATCATGCTGGGATGAGTTAGCAAGGCTAAGTCTTAGACGAATCTACTCCTTCATTAGAGAATCTGGTTGGATTAACTTGGAGGCAACGGACGTATCATAAGGGGATCTGTTTTGAATGGATCCAAATGAGCTGCCCATGGAATCTAACATAACCTAATAAATTGTAAATTGTTATACAAGTTTCTATAACATTTTAGAAATCACTATTTTTCTTTAATAAACTTTCATTTAAATATCGAAACTTACTGAAAATATTTAAAATTGTTTAACATAACCATCACAAGTAAATCAATAAAAATTCTTGCCCAGTAATAAAATTTGCAACAAAAAAGAATTACACCTTCAACAGCAAATCAAAAAATATCTACTCAATTGTAATAATTAAGGGCTGAACTGCTCAGCAGAGCTCAACGGCCCTCAGCTTTTCATCACACTGCAAAAAAAAAGAAAAGCAGGAGCCTTTATAATTATGCAAATAAGACGATGATGATGATGAAAGAACAAAAGGATGCACTATGAATATGAAAAATTATCATTGTTATTGGTTACAGAGAAAAAAATCTACATGAAATATTTATTCATCCATTTATTCATATGAATATATGAAAATTCATGTAATAATTTTGTATATTTTTACTCATATGTACATACATATGAGAATAAAATAAAACTTTTAAATGAAAATAATAATAAAAAAAAAACATACATATAAATAAATATACTCTTTCAAACACAGCTACAATAATACAGTGCACAATAGCTACAATTTGACAATAAAATAATTTGACAGAATGAGTACAAAATATGGAGGAGGTTAAAAAAAAAAAATTCTTACAAATGAAAAATAAAATACTGACTGACTATGACTCTGTGTACAATCAGAACTGCAACAAAAAACGATTCAGAATTTTACAGAAAAAAATTAAGAAAAAAAAAAATATTATGAAACGAGCAACATTTATTTTAACAGACAAGTACTAAATGAATTTATAAATTACTCGTATATGAGTACATAAATGTGAGGGCACTTTCTGTTTGATATTTACAGTTTTTGTATGCAACACTCTATGGAGGATACAGCAAATAGCAGCAACAACAGTAACTCTGTTTTTATTTTTCTTCTTTGATTGTCAAAGGATGACTGAACTGATGGTGTACTTTGGTGGACAATAGGGTGGTGGTCAGATTTTATGTGTATTTTTAATTTATTTGGAATGAAGTATGAAATTGATCTATTTGTATTAAGATAATGATCGACAACTTTGAATTATCTATAATGCCAAAAAATGCATTACTGAAAAAGCTCGCAAACTTCGTCTAACTAAATCACAGTAAAAACATGAATAAGATTAAAGAAAGTTTTGTTATATTTCTGTAAACTGGTGAGTTAAATAGATGATGTTTGCAAGTGACACTTACCTACATCGTCACAAAAGAGTGCTGAGGAGGGGGTGGTGGCTAACCCTGGAAATGCATTACATTCTGCCGTGTATGTGATTTTGAGGTGTACATATGTGTCATTTATTCTCACTTAGTTGTTGAACATTATACATGCAGAAAAAAAATGTAGTTGTGCATTGTTACTGTAACCATTTCATCATTTTTAACAATATTATAGTCACAGTAACTATTTATATTGTTGTGGTAACAATAATATGGTTAATTTACGATTCACATGATTGTATCAACCATATATATGGTTACAGTAAACATGTATATGTTTGCGACAACCATTTATATGATGCAAGACTTACCATATTATGTTGTTCTCGGCTTATGGATATCATAATCTGAGAAAAACATATTATGATCAAATTATTCATCATATAAACATATACATGTTTACTGTAACCATATATATGGTTGACGCAATCATTTGAATCGTAAATTAACCATATTATTGTTACCAAAACAATATAAATAGTTACTGTTACTATAATATTGTTAAAAATGTTGAAATGGTTACTGTAAACATGCTCAAATGTTGAAAGGGTTACAGTAACAATGCACAACTATATTTTTTTTTTCTGCGTGTAGTGTAAACAACAAATAAATAGTTTGTGCGGTTCAGATGTGGTGATTTTGATAAATATCGGCCTGGCCACCAAAATAAGTTTGAAGAACAAAATTGGAGGCATTACTGCGTAAAGATTGTTGTGAAACTCAACAAGAGCTTGCAAAATCATTTGAAGCCACTCAATCAGCAATTTCAAAACGTTTGCAAGCAGCAAAATTCATCCAAAGGCAGGGAAATTGAGTACCATACCAAATTTGTTAAAAAATACATTGATTCAATGTCAACTTTTTGGCACAATTGGACAAGTTAATTAATATGTCCTCAATTGATTAAAACAATTGAAACAATTCCCCGCAGGTTAGTTAAAAATTTAATGGCAAAATGTGACTTCACCCTAATTTTACTAAATAGACATAATAAATACTCACAGTAATATAAAATGTAAGAAACACCAAGTGACAAATAACTGATTATTAATGTTTTTCTTACAAAATTTAATAGAATGCACAGAATTTCGGAATTTCATTGAGACTTTTTTTTATTTTTATTTTTTTTTTTTTTGCTGTTTTCTTGTAAAATGTAAAGTGAACAACGACGACGAGTGCAAAAAGTAAAGAAATATTAAAAACAACAAAAAAGACATTTACTTTTTAATTAAATACTATAAAGTGTCAAGCATATAGTAGAGCAGCAGTACTAAAAACAAAAAAAAAAAAAAACGAAATTATTAAAAATGACAAAATTAAAAGAGGCCAAATTAGACATATAGAAGAAAGCCCCTCCGACCATTAGAGAGAATAACAAATGTAACCAGTCAACTCAAGGCATCTAGCGAAATGGTCAAATGAAATATATTTAAGTGAAATACTTTGAAAATATAAAGAATTACAAACAAAGTAAAATGAAAATAAAATATTTTATAAAATGTAAAAAATTATATAAAAAAAAAATAGACACCTTGCAATAAACAAACAGACAAACAACTTGTGCAGTTCACAGTGAAGCAGTCACAAAATCTGGAAATATTAAATAAATATTCTTGACATTTGGTAGCTAATGCAGTGATGAACTGAAAGCAGGAGTTTAAAGGAGTTTAGTTTAAGAAGGGAGTAGGAACCGATCTAAAAAAAAATAAAAAAAATTGTAAAACATATAAAACATAGAGAAACATAGAGCGGAAACTAGAAAAAAACTCAAACAAAAAAATTACTCAAAAATGTACACATACGAGTGTTGTTTTTGTTTTCACATAGTTTTTTTTACTAATACATTCTCACCACTTAGGTTTTTGACAACTGAGTTAGGTCTTTGACAGGAGAGTTTCCGATCTATGTGTATTTATCTATGATATAAAACTTTGAAACTATTTATTTAACCCTTTCACGACCATAAGACTATTTTTTTAAGAATTCTCGAAACTGTCAATTTTCAAAGACAATTAAAATTAAATGCTGTAACCGGTGTCCCCGTGGTCGTCAAAGGGTTAAGGGTTTTGTTTAAAACTTGCCACATCAATGAAACATAAGTTAAGCTTTAGACTATTCTTTGCTAAGATATTAAAATTTATTATTGTGTGTATTTTGTTTTCGGGTTAATATTGGTTAGCACAATAAAAACTTAATTTACCGTTACCTTTTTACCACTTTAAATCGGTAGACAATCACGCACAAAACGAGAAACTTAAAATATAATGTGCAACCTCTAAAGTTTAGAGTCTAAACAATTTTAGTTCTTAAGAATATCAAACATAACAAATTATTGAACTCAACATTATGAATTAATTCTTTTAAAATGCCCCAAAAATTTCCATGTAGATGTAATTGTGTGAAAAAAAAAATTCTCACTCTTACCCATAAAAATTGTTACTGTTTGCTAATTGTTTACAATTGGTCTCTATGCTGAAAAAGAATGTGGAAAAAAAAATGACAAAAAATCATAAAAATAAAACGAGATCTGTCTGTTGTGAATGAGTACAAAATAATTCCCCCTTTTGAAACACTTGAGACTTGAAATGAAAATAACAGCAACATCAACATCAAGGCACCGGCCGTAAGAACAACATAAAACCACAATTGTGCTGGGTGACACTCACAATCATTTAAATATTATGACCAAAAGACTTTAACTCAGACACAGCCATACAATGAAACATACACACACACACACACTTTCACATATAAAGCCAATACAATAGACGACAAATGGCCAAAAGGACAGACGGACGGACGGACAGCAAGCCGGATGGCCAGATGAAACAATATGTAGAAATGTTGGAAAAAGGAAGGACGGTTGGTTGACTGGTTGCTTGTTTATTATTTGCTCTGGCTAGTAGAGATAGATGGACAAACACAAACACACTTTAAAACATGTGTGTGTTTAAAAGCACACATACACCCTCACACAAACACTTTCATATTGAAATATAGTGCTACCAAAACGCCCACATTTAATAAACATACCCGTCTTCGTATGATATGATGGGTTTATTTTGTCCCCAAAAAAACAAAAGTGAAATTTATTTATTGTAAAAAGCATTTTCATTTTCATTATAAAAAAACAACAACAACAACAACTAAATGTTTTTCATTTTAGTACTGCACGAGTATGTAAATTGATAAAAAAAACATCGCAACACAATCACATATTCACACTTGAACACACGCACAAACACATGATCACGCACTTGCCACTCTTGCCATTTAATTGCACAAGAGAGTGTGTGGTTGTGATTGTGGGGCTGTTTTTGGTGTGGTAATAGAGAAAGAGAGGGGCAGATGCGTTGAAATTGTAAAGCTATTAAACCGCGAAGGACTTTTTCATTTGATAACACCTACAATCAGAAAAACAAATTGGCATGAACAGAATTTTACTGCAAAAGTTTTAAGCAGACAGTGGGCCATCGAGCGGAGTACGATAAGCAAAATGTATAAATAATATTATGGTATATTAGGCAATGTTAAATCGTTCATAGCCACCAATAAATAATAAGTTTTTGTTTTAAAATATTTTAGAATGAAGAATTTATTCATCATTCCTATTACTTGCATCTGAAAAAGATTACAAAAAACCATCTTAGAAAATAGGAAATAATGAAAACTCCTGTTCTTTCTTCGATCATGAGTGTGTTCGACATTACTAAAGCACGACATGGCATGCCATGTTGTTACAATTATCGCCATAATCTTTCAGCATTTGCTGAAAATTTAATATTGGTAAATTGTTGAGAACAAAAGAGTACTTTTGACTTCTTATTGAAACCATATATCTTCCACATCAATAAAATTCAATGCAGGCAAAAAAGAAAAAATTCGCTGCTTCACCATCCTTATTTTCGAAGATGTGCAGCCCAGTAATGCCTACAGTCCAAAATCAGCAACCAACTGTAACACGTTGAATTTATTTTTCGTCAATCACATGTCAGTTCTCTGATTGATGGTCCTGGATTTTCACCAACACTCTCAAGTACTACTTTGATATTGCCATTTGAACGGCTTGTTTTTGGCACGAGCAGTATTTTTACCAATTGTTCCAATCTCTATAAATTTTGAACGAAATTTTTAAACTGTGACCGCCAAACTTTCAATATTATTGAAACAACAATGAAAGTGAATGATTCACTCTTGTAATGTTCCATTTTCACTAACCCTAAACTGTCAAAGTATTTTTATACCCTTCACCATGAGTGGCAAGGGTATATATAAGTTTGTCATTCCGTTTGTAATTTCTAAATTTTTCATTTGCGACCCCACAAAGTATATATATTGGATCGTTATATATAGCGAAGTCGATATAGCCATGTCCGTCTGTCCTTCTGTATGTTGAAATTAACTTTCCGTAGCCCCCAAATAACTTACAAACATAATTGATACATCAATATATCGGAAATTCTTCCGGCTCAGTCGCTATTTAAAATCGAGAAAATCGGCCCACAATTGGCTGAGATATAAGGAAAAAACCGGGACAACCTCGATTCTTGGCTTATTTTTGATCTATATCTGGATTACTAAGTCATTAATGTAGACAATATGGATATCAAATGATAGATATTTCAATGTCCATTGCAACGATATGTATAAGGCTATAGTAATTTGGACCTACAATGGGTCAAAATCGGTAAAATTATTTTTTGACCCCAATATTTTTTTACCACAAACATTTTTTTTTCACTAATAATTTGAAAAAAAAAAATTTTTTAAAAATTTAAAAAAAAAAAATTGGAAAAAATTAAAAAAATAAAATTTTGAAAAAAAAAAAATTTGAAAACAATTTTCAAAAAAATTTTTTTTTTTAATTTTGAAAAACAATTTGAAAAAAATTTAATTGTGTTTACCTCAAAATATTTAAAACTTATATTTTAAAGT
Organism: Calliphora vomitoria; assembly: GCA_942486065.2. NCBI lineage: Eukaryota > Metazoa > Arthropoda > Insecta > Diptera > Calliphoridae > Calliphora > Calliphora vomitoria. The sequence continues at coordinate 59,262,857 of OW818029.2, forward strand.
ATAATTTGGTGAAGGGCCGAATATCTTACTTGTTTTTTTTTTTTTGGTTGGCAATACTTTACACCAACAATTTTCAAATCTTGCGTGAGAAGGCATAATTATAAACTGAAATATACTATTTTTTGTAGATTGAAGACAGAAATCGCTTTAAAATTTACAAATAAATCTCTTATTTAACAGAACAAGTAAGTTTATGGAACGCGTAAGCAAATTGTGTGCTAAGTTCACATTTAAAACTTACTACTTAATGGTGTAGAACATCATAAGCTTGAGCATATCCAACAACTTATTTCATCAAATTTGTTGAAAAGTAACACAATTATAGAATCTGTTCGTGTCATCAAGGAATTAGTCACGTGAATATGTCTCTTTCCTTCTAAGGAGTTTTTATGGAGAATTAAAAGCGATTTTAACAAACTTGTGGGATTCACACGGTCTGCTATTAAGTCGTATTGACATAATGTCCTTATATATTATGATAGTTTAAACAAATTGTTGTTGTGCTTCACTATGTTTATTGTTTTGCCATAAAATAACACTTTTTTTGTTTGAAGAACAACAACAATTTGTTTAAACTATCATAATATATTAGGACATTATGACAATATGACTTAATAGCAGACCGTTTGAATTCCCCCATTGTAATGGGCAAATTGTTCACTATTATCCCACTGTTGCATTCACAGTGATATTTTCATAATTTTATATGATGGTGGTTAATTTCATTTCATTGCATTCCATTGTATTGCAATTGTAGTTTTTTTTTTTATAAGTATATGTATATATTTTTTAATATTTAAATATTATGTTGTAAATATTATTATGATTGTTGTTATTGTTTTCTGTTAAATATGAGCGAGTGTGTGTATGTGCGTGTTTGTTTTTAATTTTTGTGTTTAATACAAATTTGTTTTTATCAACGGAAGTTGTGTCATGCAATACAACAATATTTTTCAGACAAACTGTATTGCAATTATCAATACAAAGACACATATATACACAATAGGTTGGTCCTTATTTTGCACTTTTGGGTTTTTCAATGAGTAATACTGATCGGTCTTGGGATCAGTATTACTCACGGAAATAGATGATGCTCTAATATTTTACATACACAAAGTTTCATATGAATCATACATGTTTACATGTGGAAAAATATCCCAATACATGTCAAAAAACACATGCAATGCATGCCGTGTGACGCCCCTATAAGCAGTGGTGTAGTGATTACAACAGTGACTATCAGTCTGATAGTTGTTGGATCGACTTTTTGTTGCGACTTATTTTTTATGTAAAGTTTTTGCTGGGTATGTATGGTCTCTACTTTCACGTATGTATCGCTTTATCCATGTATAAAAAGTACTGCTGCATGGTGTTAGCATTTCAAAGAAGCAATCTGAAATTAAATATTAGAAAATAGGCTACGAAATATTTTATTAAGAAATAATTTTAACAAATTTGTGACCAAAAATTAAATTTCCTTTAAATTCGTCAATTTCAAATCGGCCCTCACACTAAGCCATAATAGGTACAACCAATAAAATTTGCATTTTTAATCCTTCTTTAGTGTTTATTAGAATCGATAATTTATTTTTAAATTTTTTGAAATTTTGTTTAAAAAATTTTGAAAATGTAAAATTAGGGATTTCAGATATACATATATGAAATTTTTTGTTCAACAAAATATAATGGGTTAACGATGTTAGAAGATGTTTCTATTTAATTATAAAGGATTTTCCAACAAGAGGTGTTATTTTGAATCACCCGGTATTTCGGTAGCTGTCACTTTTGAAGCCTTTATTCTTTGACATTTGACAAGTAGAAACTACGCCATTACTAAAACTAGAACGATACACCCTTCAACAATGCAGTGAAAATCTTGCAGTCACAGTTCGCAAAACTAAAGCATTTTTTGGGTCGTCGTGAAGCACCTTGTCCGACCGCAATACAGAAATTGGTGGAAAAATTCGAGCTGTTGGGACAAGTTAGTGATGTGAAGAATAAAACCCGTACACGTCGCTCAAGAACAACTGAGAATATTGCTGCTGTAGCCCAAAGTATTGATGAAAACCCAGGTTTGTCCATTCCTCGTCGTTCTTTGGAATTGGTCGTTTCACAAACATCATTACACCGTATTTTGCATGAAGACTTGGGTCTTAAGGCTTATAAAGTTTAGTTAATACAAGAATTCAAGCCGGCCGATCATCAACAACGTCGTGTCTTTGCTGATTGGGTCCTTGTTATTATCTCTCGAATAGGTGATCACATTTGGCCACCGAGATCTTGTGATTTAACACCTTGCGACTTCTTCCTTTGGGGCAACGTGAAAGATAAGGTCTACGCCAACATCCCAGCATCGATTTAAGACCTCAAAGATAGAATTCGTGAGGCTATGGAGGACATAGGGCAGCCTCTTTGCGATTTGGTTATGGAAAATTTCATGAAAAGGATATGGTCCTGTAAGCGTGATCGTGGTGGCCATTTGACTGATGTTGTTTTTCATTATTAACGGTATACCTTCCTCTTTATTATGAAATAAACATCCGATCATTTATCTCAAAAAATGCAATTTTTCTTTAAATACCAAAATAACACCTCTTGTTGGAAAACCCTGTATATGTGTAAATGAAACACAAAAACTATTTTTAATTGTATTTTTTTTTTCAACATTTAATATTTTATTTTTTTTTGAAAATATTGCTACTTTCCCAAAACACGAAAATTCGAACAATATACGATTTTGATTGATTTGATATTTAGATGATGAAGAACATTTTTATATCCGGGAAGCATCGATAACTGCCACCCTAATGCACATACACAAAAACACTTAACATTTTGCTTTTTTAAATACATTTGCTATGCCATACATGTGTGTACTTATAAATGTTTATTAAATTTTTAAATTTTACATATTTTTGTTTGAAAATATGTCTGTAGTCCTGAGGTTTAGTATGAAACACTTGTCATCATAAATTATTATGTTTCTTTTTTTTTATTACGTTAAATAACAATAACATACCCATGCAGTTATACACATGTACATACCCACTAAACATATGTGGGCGATTTCGTATTCGATATCTGACCGACATTGTATGAAATTTGTATGAGTGGCTGACAAGAAATTGTAACTATTTGTCTGGGGAAATTCTTAAATTTGTTCAGACTTGTCGGACTTATGTAACTTTACTTATGCAGCTTTCAAACTCAAGTTTTATAGAGCAGTGTATATCATCTGCGAATTCAAATTTTTCAAAAAAATATATTTTAAAAATCTTCTTTATAAAATAAGAAGTTATTTAAATTTGGAGACCAATATTTTATAACACATTTTCACTTGTTGTTAAAAGTCTAACTGAGAAAGTAAAGCGAAACAATAAATAAACTTCCTTTTAATCTACAACCGGAGAATTTTATAGGAAAAACTGATCTTTTTTGCATGATTGCTGATAAAAGAAACAAAACAAAATGTTTCCTGAGAGAATGTGCAGACTTGTTGCTTAATTTTCTTACTATATTCCACAAAAGGTGCAGAAATTTTTGAAAAAAAAATCGGAGTTTATTCTGGCTAGTGTCAGAAGAAAATAAATTTTTTAATACATTTATAGATTTACAGTATTTTTTAAAAAAAATTTTGGCAAAAATTGTTTACTGGATATTTTTTAAAATAATATTTATGTGTGACTGTAAAAATTTGCATGTGTTTGTGTCTTACATACATACATATATAAATATGTGTCAACATTTTTACTTAAAATATTGTTATATATTTCATATTAAATTTTTCTTTAATTTGTTCAATATGTTGCAGGAAGAAGTGGACACACACACTTGTGTTAGAAAGGCTTAAGGTTTTAAAATAGTAAAACTTTTAATTGCAATACCCAGCAAAGTTGAAGAGGAATTAAAAATAAAGTACAATCATGAATTGTACTTTTTGGACCACTAGTTTTGTATACCCTTCACCTTCGTGAGAAGGGTATATATAAGTTTGTCATTCCGTTTTTAATTTTACAATATGATTTTCCGACTCTATAAAGTATATTATAGAGGAGTCGATTTAGACATGTTTGTCTGTCTGTCTGTCTGTCTGTCTGTCTGTCTGTCTGTCTGTCTGTCTGTCTGTCTGTCTGTCTGTCTGTCTGTCTGTCTGTCTGTCTGTCTGTCTGTCTGTCTGTCTGTCTGTCTGTCTGTCTGTCTGTCTGTCTGTCTGTCTGTCTGTCTGTCTGTCTGTCTGTCTGTCTGTCTGTCTGTCTGTCTGTCTGTCTGTCTGTCTGTCTGTCTGTCTGTCTGTCTGTCTGTCTGTCTGTCTGTCTGTCTATCTGTTTCTCTGTCTGTCTATTGACATCAATTTTCTGAAGACCCCAGATATCTTCGGGATCCAAATCTTCAATAATTCTGTCAGACATGCTTTCGAGAAGTTTCCTATTTAAAATCAGCAGAATCCGTCCATAAATAACTGAGATATGAGCAAAAATCCGAGACAACCTCTATTGTTGGCCTATTTTTGTTCTATATCTCGATTACTAAGTCATAAATATAGACAATATAGATATCTAATGATAGATAAAGACTAAAAAACAATTTCGAAAAAAAAAAATTTGAAAATTTAAAAAAAAAAAAAAATGTTTAATTTTATTTTAAAGTGTAATTTGGTGAAGGGTATATAAGATTCGGCACAGCCGAATATAGCTCTCTTACTGGTTATACTGTCGAATTGATTTACTATAGCATTGTATGATTTTTACGAGTTTTTCAGATTTGTCAGTCTACAACAAGTTGTTGGTATAATATTAATTTTTTATATTTTACAAATAATACGCGTCATAAGCCAGAACTTTAAATTTCTTTCAAATATAGCATGCCTCGAATGATTTCAAGAATTGTTCCCAAAATAATTTTTCATTCGAATTCATACATTCGTACATCATATATCAGAGTGTCTATGGTTGTCAATTATTCGAGTTTTATTTTAATCGAATAAAAATTCAAAAATATTTTTATTTGGGTGATTGATTAATTTTTATTAACCGATTATTCGAACTTATAACGAATATTCGAATAATTTAATAAATTATATTTTAAACCAGATGAATTTTAATAAATAATGAATAAAAATACAAAATTTATAATATGTATATATAAATAATAATAATAAATAAGAAAAATTCAGTTATGTAAAGTCTCGTTAAATATTTTATGAACTAATTGCATTTTTAAATTCATATAAATAAATTTTTAAGGCATTTATTAAAAAAGATTTTAAATTATATCTATATTGTTTACTTATAATTGTAAAATCATTCTAACCCTATTGCAGATACTTTAACCGTTCCTTGGCCTTTAGTAGTCACAAGGCTTTCGTTTTTAGGTTAAGTTTCATAATGTTCTGATCTTGGTGTGTTAATCGAAAGTCGATTGGAGGAAAATGAATGTAGACAATAGAATTTATTGATTTTATACCAATTAAAACTACGAGAGTGATAATGCCACTATTAAATTATAAACCCTTAAATAGCTTGGACCATCATTGTACAACTAAATAAGACTATTTCTTCCAATAAAGTTTACTGGTTTTTGGTTTGATTTAGTATTATTGGAAGTCTGGGAAATTAGGAACTTTAACATTTAATTAACACTAAAAAATACATTTAAAGAAACAAATTGAATTGTCTAAAGATAAGATATGACAAAACGACTTACAAATTTACTTTCATTAAAAAGAACTTTCAGAAAAAAATAAATTAAAAATCTATTAAAATAGAAAACGAAATAAATATACGTACGTATTTTTGGAAAGCAAACAAAGACTCTAGAAACTAGCAACAGTTTTAAAATGATAAGAATTAAACATTGATTTTACATCACATGCAAGCCCTCTGACACACGTTTCAAATTAAAAAAAAAAACAATATTTTAGAAAAAACCAAAGGTACTAGACTCTATAGCACCAATTCCGATATAGAAACACTTAAAAGTTGCTATTGCAACAACAAATAAAAAAACATCGATTTTGATAAGAATATTATTTAATTTTTAACTTTTTTTAAATTTGTTCCATTTAAAAAGTGAAATGTTTGCCTATTTTGTAAGTATTTATTTATTTAAATAAGTAGCTTGCAAATCGATAAATCGATTTTATTTAGTTTTCCTTATTTCACACATGATTTGCTTTGAAACTTTTAGTTTCTTTTCTGGCTCTCATTTTTAATTTGTGTGCTACAGAATAAAATCACACACATATAGAAAAACACTTGAGGTTGTGCAAAAAAAAGTGACAACAAAATGTTTTTACCTCAATAAATATTTTAAAATACAACCATCTTGAATGTGTATCGGTTGTAGTAGTCATCTTTTGGGGGGGGGGTGTCCTTTTGGAGAGGTGACAGTGTTTGGGTGTTAAAAAGAAATTTAATGTGGCAGCAGACTGAAATCATTTTATGGAAATATTCATGGTTGACGAGTTAATGATGATGGCCCTAAAGATGTTCTGCGTGGGTAGTATGAATATTAAACTGAGCTTGAGTGAATTAATTTGACATACAGCTCAGCAGCTTTACAAGTAGTTAATGTATATGTAACTTTTAGTCAGAATTTTCTCTTATGCCTTATTATTTGGTTGACTTCAATTTATATATTTTTGGGTTACAGCTCATGTATGTGCTGTTTACAATTTAAAAATAAGTTAATAGATTTTCTTATACGTCCCAAGTAATCTAGTATGTAGTCAGTGGCCACTTTAGTGCCTCATATTAATCTAGTGTGTAATCACTTAAAATTTGTTTATACTGCAGAGTTAAGCAAATTTTACTCAGGTGTCATAATTTTTAATTAAAAATAATATTTTTGAATATTTGTTAAGTATTCGAGGAGGAGAGACTCTTGGGCCGAATTGCATTAATCCTAAATCCGGCGAAAGTTGAATATTGTCCTAGCTTAAACAAGTGCCAAGGCGTTTTGCATTGTTAAACAATATTTAAAAAATAATAAAAGTTTAGCGACCGCATTACGGATTCAGAGAGCCCACATGTGCCTTTAATAACACAATGTCACATGCAATCGTAGTACACAATAACCCCCAGAATTGGCAACTAGATCGTGTGATTTATTATCACTGGATTTCTTTTTATTTAGTTATTTGAAAGCTCTAACTTGACAGTTGGTTGCTCGAACAGTTATGATGAACTTTCGTTTTCAAAAACTAATCTCTCATGTTTCTATTATTATGAAATTATTCATGTTGTGTACACATTTCTTAACATGTTAATTGGAAGTGGCTTATAAAATTGAATTCCAAAAATGTCAAAATTTTTAATTTACAACTGACTGATTGATTGAGTGTCATAGAATTTATTTTGGAAAACCGTTTATGCTCCAAATTATTAATAACAAGTTTATTTCCTTTCAAAAATACCAGTTCTAATTAAGTCTTTTTTTTATTTTTTTCTAAAAAATATACATATTTAGTTTTTTGAAAATATTGCTCGAAACATAAAATTTTCCTCAAATTTGCAACATTTGGTTTTTAGAAGATGGAGAACAATTTTGGACCTTGGGAGTACCGAAAACCAAACAAGTTCAAAACCATCTTGAGTAAAATCGCGAGTTTAGGAACAGTCAGCAGAAATGCTAGGATTGTTAAGTTTCTATTGTAGTCTATAAAATAGTCGTATTAGTCAGTTTATGGTTATGTTTTAGTTTTTCATTTGCTTTTTTTAATATTTATTTTTGCAAAACAAATATGTACTATCGAAAGTGTTACTACAACTGCTAGTCTGTATTTAGTTGGCGTTAATACGGTAACGACAACAACAAATTTATTTATTAATAAAAAAAAACAACATTTTGTTTAATTATTTACTACATGAAAGGTGTGTGAGTAAATATTTTTTTTCACAGCTGAAAATACATTCTTTTTATTGGTGGGTTTTAAGAACAAATTCTTGGTTTTTTATTTATTTGTATGTTCCTTTTTAAAAAAAACCATCAACACAACAAAAAAGTGAAGAAAAACAAGTCAGAGAACTATAACCAGCTGTGCCGAATTTTATATACCCTTCACCAAATTATACAAGGTGGCACAAAAGTAATGCTCCTATCAGAAAATGCTATAAATTTTGCCGATTATTGGTCAAATAAATAGTCAGCAATATTCCGCGTTCTGGAGCAGTGTAGCGTAACATTGTTTATTAACGTGTATTTCGCATGTGTTTACTACACAAATGTCAAAACAGAACTGACATTAGGGGCCAATCGCAAAATTTATAGCATTTTCTGATAGGAGGATTACTTTTGCGCCACCTGTTACTTTCGAATAAAATTGAAACATTTTTTTTATTTAAATTTAAAAAATTTTTTTTTTTAAGTTTTTAAAATTTTTTTTTTAATTTGTTAGTGAAAGAAAATATGAGAAAAAAATTTTTTAGGTGAAAAAAAAATTCTGTTTAAAAAATATTTTTTTCCGATTTTGATCCATTGTAGGTCCATCTTATACTATAGCTTTCTATACTGCGATCCAATGGACTTTGAAATATCTATTATTGGATATCCATATTGTCTATATTAATGACTTAGTAATCCAGATATAAACAAAAAACAGGCCGATATTCTCAATTTTAAATAGCAACCGAGCCGGAAGAATTCCTGATATATTGATGTATGAATCATGTATGTAAGTGATTTGGGGACTACGGAAAGTTGATTTCAACATACAGATGGACAGACGGACATGGCTATATCGACTTCGCTATCTATAACGATCCATAATATGTGTATTTTGTAGGGTCGCAAATGAAAAATGTAGAAATTACAAACGGAATGACAAACTTATACATATATACCCTTGCCACACATGGTGAAGGCTATAAAAATACAAAACTTAAATTTTGTTAATATTTGTTTGCTGATATTTAAATACGCATTCGCCGTATTTGTTTAATAAAACAAATGCTTTTTTTTTTGTTGCTATTTATTAATGGTTCTATTTTTAATTGTTTGCTCTTATTATTAAATTGACCTAAATTTTTGGTTTTTAAATAAAAATAATAAAAACATAACACATAATTAAAAGTAGAAATTAATTAATATTTCAATATTTATTATTTTTTTTTTTAATAAACAATGATTTTTAATAGACAGCAATTTTCACTAATGTCTGATCACTAGGCTGATTTTAATATATTTTTGATCATTTGTCACGTATGAGCTCTTTGCAAAGCGTTTATTTTGTACTGCGCTTTAGAAAGTATTTATTTTACCCACTATAAATGGTTGTCACAAACATATACTTGTTTACTGTAACCATATATATGTTTGATACAATCATGTGAATCGTAAATTAACCATATTATTGTTACCACAATCATATATAGTTACTGTTGCTATAATATTGTTAAAAATGTTGAAATGGTTACAGTAAACATGCACAGCAATTTTTTTTTTCTGCGTGTAAGAGATCGTATGTGAAGTCCGGCCAACCATCTGTACCGACAGCAATGCCAAATATCCATGGCGCTAAGGTAATGCTCTGTATTTTGTGGGACCAAAAGGGTCCTATCTATTATGAGCTGTTGAAATCTGACCAACCCATCACAGGGAACGTGTACTGAATGCAACTGATTCGTTTGAAGTGAGCATTAGCCGAAAAACGTCCAGAAAATGCGGTTAGACATGAAACTATAATATTCCTAATGAGAATGCTCGGTCACATGTTGCAATACCTGTTAAGAGCTATTTAGGAAGAAGTAGTTGGCAGGTTTTGCCTCACCCGCTTTATAGTCCAGACCTTGTCCTGTACGACTACTATTTGATTCGATTGCAGAACACTGTCTCTGGTATATGCTTTACATCAGAACTGATTATCCGAAATTGGCTTGATTCGTTCTTGGATGAGCAGTTATTTTGGCTCGGAATCCATATGTTGCCAGAAAGATGGTAAAAAGGCCACAGCTAACAACGGCCAATACTTTGAATAAATTTATATTCTACAAATGTTTCAAAATAAAAGCTAAAATTTAAAAAAATCCCACAGTTTATAATAAAAAATAAATAAAATTTATATTTATATTATAGTAGACGAAAAACATCGTTAAGATTTGATGCGGAATTGGTATTTAAAGTATATGTTTTCTGTTCACATAATATTAAAAATCTTGAAATTACTCATGACTTATACAAATATATTGGGATTTCTTAATCCCGAAACGTCTCTAGGTGTTTTGTTTCAAAATCCCATTATTGGCATCCCTAGTTATTACTAAACAGTTTTAGATTATAAGCTTCCTTGGGTTTCAATAAATTTTATCTCAATACAATTACAAACGTTTTGGTAATTATAAGAGTTGTAAGTGTATGATTCATTAATATTGGATTTTTAATTCACCATGAATTAAAAAAATTTAAATGCATTCAGTTGGCCAAAATATGAATTGAATTAAAATTTGAATGAATTCATCATGAATTATAAATTCTAGAATTCATTCGTTTCATCCAAAAAATTACTTGAAATAAAATTAATTTTTCCATAAAATTTTTTAATCAGAAAAACTCTTGGAAGATTTAAAAAGTTCCAAAAAAGTAATTTTAAAACAACTGAATAGCTTGACTACGAAATAGTTTAGAATCGCGATGAGGAGCATTTTATTTAAGAATCGGAGATTATTATACCCTTCGCCATAAGTGGCAAGGGTATATATAAGTTTGTCATTCCATTTGTAATTTCTACATATTTCATTTGCGACCCCACAAATCGGTTATTTGCTGCAACAACGGCATAATTCAAAAAAAGTCGTTTCGATAAAAACGGCTTTGAATGTTTTATGACATTTTACTATTTCTTAAATAAATTTTCAACAAATATACGAGAAAACATGAATTTTGATTTTGATGTTTACAACATAAAAACACTGACTTTTTTGAAAACTGATAAAACTATATGAAATACTATAGAACGGCGCATATTTTGTTTTACTCAGTTCAAATAACACAGATTTTGAGTTATGACATTGTTGCAGCAAATGAGCGATATATTCTGGATCGTTGTATATAGCGAAGTCGATATAGCCATGTCCGTCTGTCCATCTGTATGTTGAAATCAACTTTCCGTAGCCCCCAAATAACTTACAAACATAATTGATACATCAATAAATCGGGATTTCTTCGGTCGCTGTTTAAAATCAAGAAAATCGGCCCACAAATGGCTGAGATATAAGGAAAAAACCGGGACAACCTCGATTTTTGGACAATTTTTGATCTATATTTGGATTACTAAGTCAATATAATATAGACAATATGGATATCTAATGATAGATATTTCAAAGTCCATTGCAATCGGGAAAAATATTTTTTTTAAAACGATTTTTAAAAAAAAAAATTTTTTCATAAATCTTTTTTTACTAATAAATTTTAAAAATTAAAAAAAAATTGGAAAAAAATTAAAAAAAAAAAATTTTAAAAACTATTTTTTTTAAATTTTGAGAAACAATTTAGAAATTTTTAATTTTGTTTACATAAAAATATTTAAAATTTTTATTTTAAAGTATAATTTGGTGAAGGGGATATAAGATTTGACACAGCCGAATAATTTTTATCTAAATTAAAAAATGAATTACAATGAAAGTAAATAAGACAATTTATTTATTCAAATTTTAATTCAATTCATATTTTCAATCCACTGAAAGCTATCAAATTTTATGAATTACATGAAGTCAGAAATGAATCTTGCATTCACAGCTCTGGTAATTAAGTTTCTTAGGGCAAATAAAAGCTGTCAAAATTTCTACAAAATATAATAATTCATTTTTTTTATTTTTTTATTTTTGAATGATCGCAACCAGAACTAATTTAACACCTCACAATGTTAAAACAAACCTTAACACAAAATTGCAATTTTTTGTATGTATTTGTTTAAAGTTTAAACATATACAGTACTTTTGAGGAAATTGCAAAAGTCACAGTTTTAAAATTTACTTCCTGCATTCAGTTTTTGTGTTTTTTTTTTTTTTTAATAAAATATTGCTTTTTTGTTAAATGCCTCGTTGGCTGAGAAAAGCAGATTATGTGAATTTTATTATAAGATTGTTTTTATATTTGCAAACAACAAAAAAAGCGTTATAAATTCATAAATATGAATTTTTGGTTTAACAACAATCAACAAAAATCTCATCTAATTCACCATATAGCCACCAACAAGATTCATATGTGAATGAGTGTGTGTGTTGGTGACTGTATCTATCTATCTATCTATCTATCTATCTGCTGTGTTGTGCACTATGTGTTTTTCGCTTCATTTTGGGGGTTTTAAAACAAAACGAATAAAAAAACACCAACCTCACACACATCAAATGTTGTTAGTTACTAAGTTAGTTGAGCTTTTTTAGCAAAATGAAACACAAAAAAAAAATCATCTACAAGCAAATTATACAAAACATTCATATAAAACAAAATCAAGGTCAACAAATAAACACAAACACACAGATTTACACACATATTTACAGCAAACTCGCAAAAAAAAATATATAAAATAAAACGTGAAAATACATGAAATAAAATTGAAACATATAAAAATTGAATTCAAAATAGCACATGATTATAAACGGATGGATGGTTGTTGGTTCATTGTTGTTGTTTTTATTTGGAAGATTGTTGTTGCTGTTGTTTAGCTAAAAGCTAAATAGTACATGAGAGGTGGTTAGAGATGAGTAGATAGATGGCTAAAAAACAGAAACCAAAAAAAAAAAAAAATATATAAAAACCTTGGGCAAAATGACTGGCTCACTAACTGGCTACTTTGGGCAGAAAAGCACAATATTACGAGGGCAGTGTGAAATGGTGTTTCAAAAACGAATTTCAATTACTCAATTGTAGACAGTTTAAACATAAATCTTTTAAACTACTGACCCAATTAAAAATCAATATTTGTAACGAGTAACCCATACAAGATTTGTATTTGCCACCATTTGTATAGTAAAGTAATGAAAGCAAAAAATAATTAAAGTTTGGCAGTCACAGTTCCAGAAAAATCATACTAAGCGGTGAAGCACATTCGCAACTTGATGTCTTTGAATATCGTAAAACAAAAGCAGTCACATCGTGTCACTGTTAGTATTCAGAAAGGTTTTTTGTAGTTGTCATTAATTGATAATTTGTATAAAAATTTTTATTTGTATAAAAATTAGGTTGGCCTTTATATTGAACTTTTTCGATGTCACCAGGGGAATACTAAGAAAAAAACCAAATTGAGAAAATCTATTATAATTATTAAAATTAATTTTATAATAAATCGCTATATAAATTCTAATTTTGTTAAATAATTTTTCAGATTGCCCTCCTAAAACTGGGAATAAATTATATTATAACAACAACATATTACTAGCATTGTGCATGCAACTGAAGTGAACTCAACTAAACTAAACTGAGTAAATTAGTGACTGTCTTACTAAGCGGTCACAGCGACGGACTAAAACTGACTGACTGACATCATAGAAAGATAATTAACAAAACATTCAACACACATTCGCACAACACAGCGCAGTAAGCAGCAACAAAGAGAAAATCTAAAATAATAAAAAAACTGCAAATAATAATACAACAACAAAAAGAGGAAACCAAACACCCATAAACACAAAAAAAAAAAAAAAAACGAGCAAAATCAACAAACGCATTAATGTGTAGTTGTAATAATAAGTTAACACACATTTAAAACCTCTCACAGATACAAACGATCTCCTTAATTTAACAGCAAATGGCCAAAATGATCTTAAAACAAACTCATGCATTCTCCAACAAACAATAATGATGATAGTAATAGGAGTACAACAACGAAATCGAAAACTATGATCATGATCACTATATCTAACTTTTGCTTTAGCTTCGAAAAAGTAACAAATTTTTAATGTTAATTTTAAAAATTATTTAATAATAAGAAACACGTTTGTATATTAACGAACTGCATTAAAAACTTTGTTAATTTCTATTAATTTTCAAATATATTTATTGCTTTTTTTTAGTGTCTAATGATGTGGCTGATGTTGGTGATGACAGCGTTTTGGTGTAGCATTAATCAAGATCAAATAGATTTGCTGTTATTATGTAGTATTTCAGTATGCAATAGTTCTTAACTTCCAAGAACATGTCTGCATTAACGATCAGCAATGATTATTTATAGATCAAGTTTTTATCTTAAATATTATTATAAGTAGTACTTAATTGTTACTAATATTGATATGGGCTTTATATGAATTAATAGATGGGTTCAAAAATATTCTAATAGTTTAGATGAGGACCAAAGATTTCAGAAAAATGAATTAGTACGCAGCGTGATAGAATAGAGTGTGAGCTACAGGTTGTCAAAATTAGCCAACTTGACTGAGGAAAACCTTTCGGTGTTGGCAACAGATGCGGATCAATTAAGTACTTATAACCAAACTGTTGCAAAATCACCCTAAGAGAGGAAGCATATTTTCTTCATTTGTTAATCATCAATATTACCAAATTTGATGACTTTACATCCCATCAGTTCGAGGAACTATTGATATTACCTATCATTTAGAGTTATTTTAACATGTGCATGTCCTAACCCTTTTTGATTATAATTAGGCAGTCTGATAGCTGGTCCAAAGTAGTTAACGCATTGGATAGAGTCAGTTAAGTTACTAGCTACTTAACTCGTTACTTTATCAGCTACATAACTAGTTATTTTAACATGCACGGGTGCTAAGCGGAAGCTAATTGACCTTAAATCGTCAGTTAAAAAGTAAGTACAGTGAGGCCTCGATTATCCGTGATTCGATTAACCGGCAACATCAATTATCCGGGAAAGAAAAAGAAAATGTTTTTGGATCGATTTAAATTTGTTTGCATCGATTAACCGTAATTACCTCTACTATCCGGGATTATAATTTCTTTTCGATTATTTTTGAACAATCTGACACAATGTGAATAAAACGAAAAAGGGGAATTCCCTCGATCGATTTGTAAGGCCAACATTTTTGATATTGTGCCATCGATTTTTCGATAGCTTTTTGCGTAAGGATTGTTAGAAATTATAAAAAAGAAAGTGATTCTTTGCTCTGGAAACCGAAAAACTTTAAAAACTGCTGAAGAACAAAAAGTAGATTTTGCAGTTTATGAAAAATTCCGGAAGGAACGATTTAAATGAACTCCAATTTCTGGATTAACAGTGAAGGAAAACCACTCAAAATTTAAGAAAAAACGACATTGTATTCACAAACTAAATGCTGCAGGAGAAAAATATTCAGCTGCGACAACTTTTGTGGAAAAATTAAATGAATTCAAATCAATGAAAAAACTCACCAATGAGATAATGGAGAATGGAATGTGTTTACCTGAGAGAAGTTTGGCTTGCCATAATGAAAATTTCATAGAATGACAGAAGGTCTCAAAGGAGAGAATAACCTCATTAATTTGCGTTAATGCTGCTGGTACACACCAGTGCAAAGCATTAGTTATTGGAAAGAGCTTTAAAAAATTTCCATGAGAATGGTACCAGAAGTGGGAAAGAATTTTAAGAAAATCGGTCTAAAAGTTTATAGTAGAATCATTCTGCCATTGGACAAAATCCAGACGTGCAGGATTTCAATGCTGAAAACGTTATTGTGAAATTTTTTCCACCAAATTAGACGACTTTGATCCAACCGATGGATCAGTGTACAATACGGAGCTTTAAATGTCATGATCGAAAAACTGTCATCATAAACATTTTTCAAATATATCAAATTTGTTTTATAAACCTTCAATAAATTTAAAGCCTGTTAATGAATATTGGGGTTAGTATTTGGATTACCAAATAATAGGTTAGGTTAGGTTTCCAGGCAGCCGCGAAGTGAAGAAAAAGTGCAGCTCACGTGGGTCCAGGCATAGGTCCCTTTGTGTTAGCTGAAAGTATAGAGGCAAAAAGAGAAGGACAGAGTAGATATGAAAAGAGAGAAGGAGACAGTCAAGATTTGGTTAAGATTGAAGAGTGAGAGAAGAAATACGAGAGAGAAAGAGAAAGGATAGTAGATTATTGTTTGGTCACTCTACGGAGATCCCCATATTTGGTCTGGTTAGCCAATTACTGTTCCTTACAAAGGCATTAATGTACTCAAGCCTCAAATTCGAGAGCTCAGAGAGACTAGTTGCGGAACGATGTCCCAGAAACCTTAAGCGTAGATTTTCCAATGCCGGACAGTGTCAAAGAAGATGAAAAATTGTCTCATCCTCCTCCTCGTTTTGACAACTTCTGCAGAAGTCGTTGTAGGGCAAGCCAAGTCTCCTCGCGTGGTTGCCAAAAGTGCAGTGGCCGGTAATGACCGCCACCATAGCGCGCAATTGTGAGTGTGGCAAGCCAAGAAGATATGTTTTTCGTCCTCGTACATGTGGGTTCACAACCCCATCTTTCTCACCATGAAGGGCCTAGAAATGCAGTAATCGATATTTTCCGGAAGATTCCGAATGCTGAACCAAATAATAGAAATTGTTGTACCTATTATACTGGCGTGAACCAAATAATGGAAACTCAGTCTATACGGACGGCTCTAGAAGGGGAGATCGAGTTAGCGTAGGTGTCTACATTCAAATAATAGAAATTGTAGTTTTTTAATTTGTGTTTTGTATACAAAAATATGAAAAAGTTGGCCGTGCTATTAATGAAATGGGCCAGAGGCGTCGTAAAGCGAAAGCTTGTGAAAACCCGTGATCTGGATTTATTTTTGATATCTGAACTCATATATCCGCTCCGTCATGAAGTTCTCCCCCAACTGTCGCACCAATCAATAGTTTAAACCTAGCGAGTTAAGTAACCGATTGCTTGTAAACAAACCTTCCTCCGACAACTCTCCAATAGACTACTGCCGGTGGGTAAAATAACAGCTTTTTAAAGTTAAAATTAATTACACTATAGGTTACTTAGAGACACTACTGTGACAATTGACTTCATGCTAGTTACATGGGAGGTCAGTATACTTAAGCAAACAGAAAATAAACTGTATGAAAATTATATTAATACAATTTGTATAAAACCAGTTTGAAGTGACTACACTCTAAATTGCATAGAGACACTTAAGTGATGTATAAAGTAACCTATTGACTTATCTCTACATCACCAAGTGCACATACCTGTCAAATGTCTCAAAATATATCCGTTGGAGTTAGCCAAGTGATCAGACATTAGTGACAATTACTGTCAATAAGGGATACATTGACTAATTGCTTATTTGGTCGTTTTCTCTCTCGTTTAGCCGATCAGAATTGGACCCCTAGATCGTGTAATTGACACCATTTTTATGGAGATATTTGAAGTCAAATGTCTATACCACATCAATCCCCAATCAATCGCACATTGATGAAATTCACTAACATTTGTGCAGAGCCTCGGATGCTATTTAGTTGATGTGCCTATCCTGAATACTTTGTGGTTCAATAAAAAAAACAAAAAAACAGTTTTTTATATTTAATTTAAATCTTGTTTTAATTTTGGTACACCCTTCACAAATGCATAATTTTTGACAAAGTTCCGCATTCATAAGAACAGAGGTTTTATTTCCATTTGATTTATTTATTTCCATATGGTTGTTCTATGGTTAGAGATGACTGTGTTGTGAGATGTTTCGATAGATGAAGGGAGACATCTGTATATAGATCTCTAACCGTGTGCACAAAACGTACAAAATAATTATGTTTAAAACTCTCATCATCTAAAGTGCCACACATAGAAATATGGTTTGTTTTATTTATTATTTGCCTTGGTTTTTACAAAATGCGAATAGTGTATGCAAAATATTGAACAACGTTAAATGATGGCCAATGAAAAAGGAAATCTCATCGATGTATGGCTACAAACAAAACAAAAACTAAAACTCTAAAGAGAAATCCGCAAACAGCAAAAATTTATTAAAAATCAAATGAAATTAAAAAAAAATAATAATAATAATAACGCACACACTCAAACAAAATTCACGGTCAATTGATTAACATGCCATTCCGTCGGTCAGTTACACAAACTTATAGTGAGTATGACTGGCAGTTCGTCAACGTTGTGTGAGGGAATGACTGACTGATTTAAATAAAAAAAAAAAAATTGAATTTGAATTTGTATCTCGTTTTTCGCTTTGATTGTAGTTGAGTTTTAAATTTTGGCATATTTTGGCAAAAAAAAAAAAAAAAACACGAAAAATATATAAAATGTGCAAAAATATTATGTAATATGTAAATGAATTGCTTAAATCATACTACATGCTAATCAATATACAAATATGTATAACTATTGATATGTGCGAGGGTTGGGATAGAAATCCATGACAGAGCGATTATAAAAAAAAAAAAAAAAATGAGTTCAGATAAAACTATATATCTAGAGTAGGGGTTCTCATAAGCTTTCGCATGGTTTCATATTCTTATATACAAAACACAAAAAATACTACAATTTTTATTGTTAGGTAATCCAGATACTAAACCCCATATTCATAAACACTTTTTATACCATATTGGGGAGGTTTTATTGGGTTAGTGCTGATGCTTGTAACGTGCAAAAATATTGTCACAACAACCACCTTAAAGTATACCAATCTGCTCAGAATCACTTTAGGACACACTATTTTATTATCCCAGAACGAAGCCTATTTAATATGGTTAGAATCGGTCCATTATTTCTCCTAGCTCACATACAACTGCCCTATCGGAAAATAGTTGATAACTATTTATTAAGTATATAGATAGCCAAACCAAATTCAACACAAATAAGTTTTATATAAGCCGTAGTCATAGCCCCCATATTAGGCCCACTTCCGAAAATCGCTTTAACTACCATAAGTCTCTTAAAAAGGTTGGTACCCAAATAAAATAATCATCTTCTCGGGATTGACTTGTTAAATTTATTAAAGTTATAAACCTTTAAACAAATTTTGTATTGAAATTTTGTTTTATAAACCTTTAATAAATTTAAAAATTGTTTATGGATAGAATTTATAGTTCTTTAAAAAATGTAGGAATCAAGATTTGAGAAAATACAAATTGAAACCAAGAAATTCAAAGAAATATTGAGAATTTCAAAATAGAAAATTTATTATTGAGAAAAAATTATTTGAAATTGGGAAAAGTTTTGAGAAATTGAAAGTTTTTATTTTTTTTCTTATTTTTCTTATTATTTTTTTTTTTAGAAAATACATGCATGATTTGAGTTTGTTTAAATCTAATAAACATTTATTACTTCTCAGTATTCATTTAGGTTTTCGCAACATCAATTTTTATTTTCTAAACTTTAACTTTCATGTTTTGAATATTAATTTCGATTTCTTAATTTCAATTGTTTTTTTCTTAAAACAAAATTGATTTTCTTAATTTAAATTTTTATTTTCGCAATATTATTTTTGATTTCTTAATTCCAAATGGGTTTTTATCAACATTATTTTGCAATTCTGAATTTCAATTTTTATTTTTTCAATATTAATTTGAATAACTTAATTTCAATTTAATTTTTCTCAACATTGTATTTCCTAATATTAATTTGGATTTTCTCAATTTTAACTCGAAATGATGTAAGGAGTGAGATCGTAAAATTCTTAACACACGTTTTTCATTAAAACTTTTAACCCAAGTACTATTTGATTTTTTATTTTTTTGATCAAGTTACCCTTGTAAAACACAAAAGACCGTACTAAAATTATTAAATATTTTCAACGTAACGCAACTTGGTCCTACAAAAAGTTGGCCAAGCATTCAAAGGTCTGCCGTCAAACTGTTTCCAATGTTATTAAACAGTACCGGGAGAACTTGTCCGTTGATAGAAAACATGGTTCAGGTAGAAGAAATGGTTCACATGATGTTTCTAATGCCAAAAAAATATAAAGCATTTTCAAAGTATTTCCCAACACATCCGGTAGGGAAGCAGCCCGGTTTGCTCAGTGTTCGGACTATTTGGTACGAAAAGTTAAATCCAATGCAGGCTTAAAAACATACAAGGCGCAAAAAGTTCTTGACAGGAACGCTGCTACAAAATTTAGAGGGCAAAAACAGAGCACGGAAATTGAAGTTAAGAATTTTTCGATCTCACTCCTTAGTTTCACATAAATGACAAATGTATTAAGAGCTTTAACGCTTCAAAGTCAGCCAATAAGCGGGAAAACTGAAATCTAAAACTTTGGTTTTCAATTTCAGTATCAAATAATTATTATTGGAATATGTATATCAAGTATTTCATCAACAGATATAAAAAAATTATTCCAAGTAAATTATTCTGATAGATATAATACACGATAGTGTGCTGGACTATCAATCTGGGTGTTGCGGGTTCGATTCCCGGCAGAGACTCTGGGTGTATCTGCAGACAAGCAAAACGCTTCGCAGTTTGTGTTTGTTCTTTTTAAAGAAAAAAATAAGAAAATTATGTTTTTTTTTTCAAATAAAAATTGGAAAATTAATTAAAGTTTGATGTTTTCCTGAGTTTTTCCCGGCCCCCTTTAATCTTTAGACGCACCCATAAGGTCCGCGGACCACCATTTGAGAACCGTTGAACTAGAGTAATGGTCAGCGTAGAGAAAACATGGCATATGCAGTATGATAACATTAGTGTTGTTTACATATAAATATCCGATAATGTTTTTGGCTATGAGTGCCGACCACTGAGCTAGTTCGGCAAATAAGATGATTTAGGAATTTGCTTAAATATTTCACAAGTCTACTTGTTTAAACTACGTTCAAACTATTAAAAGTATAATTCTGTTCCATTATTCACTCGACCCTCGTCTTGTTAAACAACTTTATTCACACATGCCACATAAAAGCAAAAACAAAAAAATAAATAAAACCTTTCAATATTCATTTATATCTATGTATTTTTTGTACACAATTTTTTTTTTTTTTTATTGATGGTGTGAATTTTTTCTCTATTTTATTCACATCACTAGCATTTAATTTTTCCCAATTTTTTTTCCATAATAGTTATTAATTAATTTTTAATATATGGTTAATCTTTGTAGTTTATATAGTGTGCTAATAAATTGCTTTTGCATTGTTATAAATTTTATTTCATATTTTGCGAAATTTTTTGATTGGTAATTAATCAAAACTAAACACTTTTTTTGCGGATATATTTTTGATTTAATTATTGCCAATAATTAGAAAAAGTGTGTTTTTTTAGTTTTGGAACATTTAAAACATGTTTTATAAGCGAGAAATGATGAATTTATAATTTAAATATTTATGGATTTAAAAAAAAATAACTCAGAAATCTAGATTTTTTTATTCTTAATACGGAATTGTCTTAGACTGCTCTAAAAGAAAACAGCAGATTGTATTTGTTTAAAATTGTTATGTTGAAGTCATTAGAAATAAAGAGTTGCTATATTTTGTATAAAAACTTTTAGGTATTACTTGCTAGATTCAAGCATTTAAATATTATCGAGAATAAAAAATATGTAAAGTGTAAGTCCGAACAAAACATTACCGGTTCAACCAATTTTGTTCAATCAATTTGTTTTTTTTTTGGTTGGACTGATTTTGCCCATTTTCAACACCAAACATATGGGGAAATTTCATCTCTCTTGGTCCTTCCCTGTAGGACCTATAGTACTTCCAACAGACTGATAGAGGGAAATATGGACGGACATAGCTAGAATTGACTTTTAGTTCTAAAATTTATCTTTGGTTAATCGGTTTGCTTATTTTCCTAATCAAGAGAGATCATTGTCTCCTTATTTAGGCCCTATCGTGTTTTAATTATGTATTTTTAAACGTCGTGTTTTCTATAACAAACATGCATGATTAGCAGAGAATATTTGGGGGAAATTTTATTCTCTTATGTTCTTTCCTTTAGGACCTATCCTGCCAACAACAGAAAGACGGACGGACAAGGATGGACATTTAGTTCGAATTTGTATAAGTTTGTCATTCCGTTTATAATTTTTACATTTGCAAACCCATAAAGTACCCATAGCCTGTTGAAATCAAATTTCCGAAGCCCCTACATAACTTACAAACATGATGGATACATCAATATATCGGGAATATTGTTGGTGCGGATGCTATGTAAAATAGATTTGTTGTCTTATTTTTCACTACATAATTGGACAATTCACAAGGTGTCCTATCATGTCGTAATGTCCTAATATCTCACGACTCGGCGGTTCGGCTTAACTGACTCTTAGGCATTCGGCGCAGGTCTCCGCTGGTTGGTTACGATAACACAATAAAGATAGCATACAGAGTAGTATTATTTTAGGACATTTTTTGCTTGAAAAGCAATAAAAACCATTGTGAAATATTAGGACATTATGACATGATAAGAGACCTTGTGAATTGACCAATTGTTCTCAAAATTAATCTTCAATTATACTTTGGTGAAGAGTATGTAAGATGCGGCTCAGCTGATTTAAGCACTCTTACTGTTTTTTTTTGTAGTACCGATGACGAACGAAACGGTGCTATGGGGTTCTCACACCTTGGTAAATCCCGTTTTTTCAAAACTAATATTGTTAACAAATAAATCTTTTATTCAACATTCACAATTTTTGTCTAAATACAATGCAGTATGTATTTTTACTTAATTGTGTACTTAATTTTTGTACCAAAAAATTAAGTAATTTAAGTTATTTTATGAAATTATTTCTTATCATTACTAAAGTTTTCCACTATTTTTGTTTGTATATTCCTGAAATTACGTTACATTTCTGCTAAAAAATTCCTATCAAAATTTCTAAGAATGATTTCATCATACAGATTTAAGGCAACACATGTAAAATTTGAGAAAAATAAAACCTAAAAATATTGTTTTACTTCAACAAAAAACTTTATACATAATGTAGTATATAAAGGCGGAATGGATGGACTAATATAAACATATACAGACAGAAACAGACGGCGAAATAAAATATTTGCAACTACAAAAAAAAAAAAAAAAAACATAAAAAACTGAACTACAACAAACCAACAACAATTGAAAGAAAAGAAAAAAAAGATCATTTGGAGCTTGGCCTTGAAAATTTCAAAAGAAAGAAGATCATCAGCAGCAAAATAAAATACGAAATATAAAACAGCAGCAGCAGCATCAGCATCAACATCAAATCGCTAAGAAAAACTCAGAAGAAACGAAAAACAAAGTATAACGTGATAATGCAGCAGTCGCAAATCACCAAAAAAAATTAATAAAAACAACAACACCATACATTGAATGGTAGTTGTATGTACATCTGTATATGTATTACTTTCTGCATTAGTGTAAATTTAAGTTTGTATGGTTGAGTGTATGTCATCTATCTGATAATATTAGTTTTGGGGCTTGGTTTTTTTTTTCTTCTTCGACAACAATAAAAAGTAAAACGAAACAAAACATTTGATTAGAGAGCATCGTCATCATCAATACTCAGCCATCACAGTAGCAGCAGCAGCAATCATCTATCTATCTTTGGCAGAGCAGCAGCGTCAACCATAGTATTTTTATTTATGTGTTAGTGGCTGTAAGAGAGGGAGTTTTTGTTGTTGTGGTTTGCTTACTTCTAAGGGATCACATCATTTTATTGTTTGAATTTGCAAAAAAATATTTTTGTTCGCCTTTGTTTTCAAACGATTTTTGGCAAAGTTTTTGTTGCTGCTGTTTTCTTATTTAGGTACGTACACACTGTATAAATATCTGAAGAACACGCTTAAATAATATCTTAAATAAATAATTGTTTAATGTTACATGAGTTTTGTAAGGTCAAATAACAAAATAATGACTTTTGTGAGTTTTCCTTAGAAAACTCAGGAATTTTTTTTTATTTCCCCAAAAATTTTAACACATCTAAGTTAACGTTCTTAATCAATACTATAGAAATGTAATAAGGAGTGAGATCGTAAAATTCTTAACACACGTTTTTCATTAAAACTTTTAACCCAAGTATTATTTGATTTTTTTTTTATCAAGTTACCTTTGTAAAACATGTCAATTATTATGTTTAATGACAATTATGTTCATTTGTTGTTAATCTGATTAAAATTAAAGTGACCAGAAAAAAGTGCGTACTAAAATTATTAAATATTTTCAACAAAACCCAACTTGGTCCTACAAAAAGTTGACCAAGCATTCAAAGGTCTGCCGTCAAACTGTTTCCAATGTTATTAAACAGTACCGTGAGAACCTGTCCGTTGATAGAAAACCTGGTTCAGGAAGAATGAATGGTCCACATGATGTTTCTAAAGCCAAAAAAATAGAACACATTGTCAAAACAGCTCCCAACACATTCGGTAGGAAAGCAGCCCGGTTTGCTCAGTGCTCGGTCTATTTGGTAAGAAAAGTTAAAGCTAATGCAGGTTTAAAAACATACAAGGCTCAAAAAGTTCCTGACAGGAACACTGCTAAAAACAGAGCAAGTCAAGTTTTAAAAAAAAAATATTCTTGCTGCATAATCGATGACGAAACGTATGTTTTGGCAGATTTTTTGCAGCTTCCTGGTCAAAAATTTTCATGTTGCTGATGCTCGAGGAAATGCTGAAGAAAAGTTTAGGACCCAAAAGCAGACAAAATTTCCCAAAAAGTTCTTGGTATGGCAAGCAATATGCAGTTTCGGCAAAAGGAGCCAATCATTTGTTACAACGGGCTCTATAAATACCGAAATTTACATCAAGTAATTTTTACAAAAAAGGCTGCTTCCATTCATAAGACTTCATAATGTGTCCACTTATTTTTAGCCTGACTTGGCATCCTGTCACTATGGTAAACAAGCCCTTGAGTGGTGGTACAAGAACAATAATGTGGTATTTGTACCAAAAGAGGTAAATCCTCCAAACTGCCTGGAGCTAAGGCCAGAGCTAAGAGAATTGAAGAGCATAAAAAAGGTGGCCAAAAGTGTGGGAAATTTTAAACGGAGGTGGCTACCTGTTCGAGCATAGTGACATAAATCACTATAAAAATGTTAATGGAAGAGTTTCCGAAAAAGGTTCAAAATTTCATCATTAGTGATTAAAACTATAAAAACCTTTTTTTTTTCAATCAAGTAAAAAAAAATTTAAACTGTAAGTTTAGTGGTTTCGTTTTTATTAACATACAGTATGTATGTTAAGAATTTTTCGATCTCACTCCTTAACAACAATCACACATATGCTACCACTTTATTCGTCATCCCCAAACTAGAAAAAACAAATAATATATCGTCATTGTAATCATGTTTGATCATGATGATCATTTTAACTTTATTGTTTTGAGTATGTATTCAATATTTTGTAATTTTTTAAGGAATTTTTTCAAACTTTCTGATCAGTTACGGGAATGAAAGTGTAATCAAATTAGAAATATTTACTAATTTATATGAATGATGAATATCATATGCGCCATATAGCAGCTTTAAATTTCTAAAAAGCTTTCCAGCTACACGCTATGGTAGTATATACCAGGATATATTTTGAAAAATAACAAGTAAGAGAGCTTTAAAATACAAATAAAATTTAATTTTTTTTTTTCCAAAATAGTTTTTTAAGTTTTTTCCAATTTAAAAAAAAATTTTTTTAATTTATTAGTGAAAAAAATTTATGACAAACGAATGTTTTTTGTGAAAAAAAATTCGGTTTAAAAAATATTTTTCCCGATTTTGACCCATTGTAGGTTCAACTTTGTATAGCCTTATATACATCGTTGCAATGGACTTTGAAATATCTATCATTAGATATCCATATTGTCTATATTTAAGACTAAGTAATCGAGATATAGTTAAAAAAATATGCCAAAAATAGAGGTTGTCTCGGATTTTTGCTCAAAAGACAGACAGACATGGCTAAATCGACTCCGCTATCTATAAGGATTCAGAATATATACTTTACAGGGTCGGAAAATGATATTGTGGAAATTACAAACGGAATGACAAAATATACCCTTCTCACGAAGATGAAGGGTATAATAATAACAAATAAATTGTATTTTAAAATTCGCGCAAGATTAAATTTTCGGCTATTTGTGCAGTAACATCCCTGTTAAGTTTCGCTACGTCGAATTAGTTAGCCACTAGTGAATTTTCAAAGCTCAAGCAATGTTATTGACTGGTGAATTTAACATGTGGATGGCATAGAAGGTGGCCGATTGGCACACTCTGCATAACACTATACTCTAGCATTTGAGAAAAAAAAATACCAGAGAGGGGGCTTGAACTCATAACCTCTCGTTCTAAAGTCAAATGCAATAATTACTAAGCCACAGAGCTTCATATTTGTAAATAAGTGTTCCTTATTGGATAATAATAAGGTCCAACCAATAGCTGTTACCTATTACAAAATGACGAGTTTATCAACTCATTATTATTAGTGTAGGGTGCATTGTTAGTACTAATAATAGATTAATGATATAAGAATATTATTTGCTTGTTATTTGATTTCTTTATTATATATTTTGCGTTTTATTTTGTGATTTGAAATGTATTTATGTATGTATGTATGTGAGTCTTTTGTTTATTTTTTGTTAACACAAATTAAATGAACGTTTTTGCCAATTATTGATTGGTAACATAAAATGCATTCAATACAGGGCTGCTAAAATAGAAAAATTGAGAACTAAATAATTAGTTTTAATTTATTTCATTTAATTAAATTTAAAGCGATATATTCTGCTGTAGTAAATTTCTATAGATTACGAAATGATAAAAATAAGTATGTTTTCCAGAAACTCAAACCAGTCTAATTATAATAAAACTTGTTGGACCAAGATTCGAGAAAAAATTGTATATATTAAAAAACAAAAGCCAAACCGGTTAAGTATAATTAAATTATAAATCGAGGGACTCTAAACCAGTGTCATGGCCAGTAATTAGTTAATACTTCATTACTTAATTTTAGATATTATTTAAAAAAATAAAACATTAGAATCCAAAGAATTTCTGAATTCAAAATCGATATCGTTAGCTTAACATTATATACATATGTACTATATAAAAAACCATTCTACAGGAAACAATTTCAAATTCATATAAACGTGCAATTCAAAAACAAAAAAAACTAACCAACCAAATAAAAATAAATTCTTACATAGATTTACACACACACACACATATATGTATGTGTTCGTGTAAGAATGTATGATTCAAAATAAATTTTGTATCTATAGAAATAAAAACAAAAAACATAATCAAACTCCCTTTTAAAGAATCACAAGCGCATGCGTATAGAAAAAAACAAGCATTTCAAATTTTGTTTTTGTTGTTGCTGACGATTTTTTGCAAAAAACCTTTTTAAAAATGTGTATGTTAGAGCGCAGCTCTAATACGTGACTTACAAACTAAATTAAAAAATGTTCAAGGTTGCAAATGATGTTTTTTTTTTGTGTATAAATTTTAAATTTATAAACAAAAAGTTATTTTGCGGGCTTTCTAGACTTGGTGTTTTTATTTAACTTTTGCGAATTTATTTATTTTCTATATGTTTAATTTCGTTTGCTTCTTTGTTATTTTTTCTTTTCTGTAACATCAATAAATCAATTGGAATTCAAAAAAAAAAAAAAAAGTACAGTTTAAGGTCTTTTTGATATAAGTACTTTTTTTCACAAAATAAACTAAAAACGTTTTTGAAATAACAAAATTTAGTTCGAAAGTAGATTGTTTATTAATATGACTCCTGGGTGTATTTTATGTGCGAGTACTTAAAGTGAAATGCTTCAGTAGAACAAATGTTTAATCATAAAGAGAGAAACTTTGAAATAGCTACGTGAAATGTTCCTTTAATTCAGTTCTAGTTCAGTTCTAGTTCAGTTCTAGTTCAGTTCTAGTTCAGTTCTAGTTCAGTTCTAGTTCAGTTCTAGTTCAGTTCTAGTTCAGTTCTAGTTCAGTTCTAGTTCAGTTCTAGTTCAGTTCTAGTTCAGTTCTAGTTCAGTTCTAGTTCAGTTCTAGTTCAGTTCTAGTTCAGTTCTAGTTCAGTTCTAGTTCAGTTCTAGTTCAGTTCTAGTTCAGTTCTAGTTCAGTTCTAGTTCAGTTCTAGTTCAGTTCTAGTTCAGTTCTAGTTCAGTTCTAGTTCAGTTCTAGTTCAGTTCTAGTTCAGTTCTAGTTCAGTTCTAGTTCAGTTCTAGTTCAGTTCTAGTTCAGTTCTAGTTCAGTTCTAGTTCAGTTCTAGTTCAGTTCTAGTTCAGTTCTAGTTCAGTTCTAGTTCAGTTCTAGTTCAGTTCTAGTTCAGTTCTAGTTCAGTTCTAGTTCAGTTCTAGTTCAGTTCTAGTTCAGTTCTAGTTCAGTTCTAGTTCAGTTCTAGTTCAGTTCTAGTTCAGTTCTAGTTCAGTTCTAGTTCAGTTCTAGTTCAGTTCTAGTTCAGTTCTAGTTCAGTTCTAGTTCAGTTCTAGTTCAGTTCTAGTTCAGTTCTTGTTCAGTTTTAGTTCTAGCTCTACTTCATTAATAATTCTCCAATATTTACAAATATGTAGACTAACAAAGTCTCAATTCCATATCTATTTCTCAGTAGCTTTTGTGTGTCAATTTAATTTTTTATTAATTAAGTATAGATTTCATTAAGCAATTAAACGATAAAGTTGTATACTTTTTTTCAAATTCTATTTATACAGGTTTTGATAAGAAAACTTTAAAAACGTACACCCATAAACAAAACTTAGGGTGTAGTCCATACAACAGCAGCAGCTGGCTGGACCCTGATCCATGTAATAAATGATGTCCAATGTAACGAACTAAACTAATAAAAAAATCATGAAATTATCATAAAATTGTAGTTTTTATTAATGAACAAATGAAGGCATGAATGAATAAACTTCATTAATTTTCATATGACTTGAAGAGAAGTGTTAAAAACAAGTAGAAAATCTTAAAAAAAATAATAAAAAAATGTTTTAATAAAAACGTGTTTTAAAGATTATTTTAGTTACTATGTATGTATTTGTAATAGAATTACAAACAAAATTAAATTATTGTGTCATTTAAAATGTTGTAATGAAAAATTAAAAGAAAAACAAATGCTTCAACTTTAACCTAAATGACCCTGTAGATGCCTGTCACCAGTATTTCAATATCAATGCAAAATTTAAATAATAAAACATGATTATTGGAAAATTAGCAAACAAAAAAGTGGTGGAATTAAAATAAGCGAAATTTGTTTGAGTTTATGTATAAAACGAATTTTAATAGTACTACACTAATTTTAAGTATATTTTTATAGAACCTTAAGCCCCATTTACTCATTATTGTGACGATACACTGACAGTTCTCATACAAAAATTATATTAATTATACGAAAAGCTATTGATATATGTGGCTAAGTGTTTTGAAACGTTGCTTCTAAGTGTTTTTGGGTATTTTGAGAAATGTTGTAAATTTATTTGGAAAGATCATGCACATACATACGTACATACATATGTACTCCAGTTTAACATTGAAATTATGAAAATTTAAAAAATATTTATGGCAAGACTTTTCTAATTAATATACATACATAATATGTTTTTATCGGAATTTCATTATCTTGAGCTAAATTTTAACTCCATCATAAGATACTACTCCCCCATAGAGTAGCGTGCTAAATAGAACCAATATTATTTATAATCAATTATCTTATTTAATTTTCAAATGACATCATGCCATCAGAGTGGGGATGATGTACATTTTTGTTGCTGTATTTTGTATTCTTCTTAATACTCTCGTACAACTTTAAAATACGCCTTTGCATGAAATTAATACGGGTGCCATTAAATTGATATAAAACAAATAAAAACAATTTTATTACAAATACTCGTAAATACATTTTTTTCCAAATGCAAATTGTAAGTAAGTATGTAGTTTCCAGTTGAAGTTTTTATTTTTTCTTTATAGTAAATGTCTATCAATTAATTATTAATAAAATACAGATTTATTACTATTAAAACAAATAAAGCAACAAAATAAATCTATATATCATGATTCTCTACATATAGACAACAAAAAACAATAGAATAAACAGTGATTTAATATTTCAATTTCAATTTTT
This sequence comes from Calliphora vomitoria, assembly GCA_942486065.2. Classification (NCBI taxonomy): domain Eukaryota; kingdom Metazoa; phylum Arthropoda; class Insecta; order Diptera; family Calliphoridae; genus Calliphora; species Calliphora vomitoria. The sequence continues at coordinate 59,292,758 of OW818029.2, forward strand.
ATTTAAATTTTATATTTTTTTTGTTAAATGCAACACAATTTCTATAAAGAAAGGTCATGTGTAGTCGAGAATGAAAAAGTATTTAAGTAAACAAATGAATATGGGTGTTAATCATATCAAGAAAATATGCACCAATTATGCACAAGACCAGTTTAAATAAATAACTCAAGTAAGTAAATGAGTTACTTACTCATCAACATCATCATCATCATCATAACCAACATGGTCGTCGGTCGCCAGTATTTCTGATGATACATTTAAGCTTTAATTTAGTGTGCACTGCGTTTGGAGCAGCGTCAGCAGCAACAACATTTTGATATGATAATTGAAATGCGTAGAGTGTAATACACTTCATTACTGTATTCAAATTGGAATTAAAATTGGATGTATTACAACCGCCCACATCTAATTGCCTGCGAACAGAACACAATTTTTTTCGCTTTATTTCAATTTTAAATCTATTAGACACAATGATGAATGAGTGCCGAGTTGGCTTATCTAATGCACGTGGTTATTAAGATTAAGAAATGAGATAAACTACTTAAAATAATTAATTTTAAAGAATTATTTGGTTAGATTTTGTTGCACTTAAAGTAGGTGCAATGAGTACACAGAGAAAACAGATTCATTGTGTCAACCGAATTTGACGCCAATCGAATATCATCTGCTACAAGTACTTTAACAAAATTCGATTATAATTACTGAATGAATATGGTACTCGTAATTGCTTTCATAATCAATTCGTTGGCAAGTGCAGAAAATACTATTTATATAAAATTTTTTATTTTTATTTATAAATAAAATACAAAATTATAAGGAATATCTAGAAATATTATTAGAACATCGTCTGTAATTATGTAGAGATAGTTTAAAACTGACCATACGTTACCAGAACATGATCAACTGGGCAATAAATTACGGGAAATTCATAGAAGGTACGGAAATCTAAGACTTTGAACACAGTCGCGATACATTTGGTTGCCACAACGAATCTGTTTTCTCTGTGTGAACTAAAATGAGCGGCCATTGAATTGAACTCTTAAACACATGTCTAATGGCAGGTGTATTTCAGCAACTTTGAATTTTAATTTCCCGAGCTTTTCTGATTCCTAGGAATCGGGAAATTTTATACGAAATAATTAATCTAAATTATGAAAATTATAGACAAATTTCATATAAAAACTTAGTTATTTTACTTTATTTGACCCTTTTACAGTTTTATAAAAAATTTTTATATTTTTATACCCTTCACCTTCGTGAGAAGGGTATATATAAATTTGTCATTCAGTTTGTAATTTCCACAATATACTTTTCCGACCCTGTAAAGTATATATATTCTGGATCCATATTTTTCCAAATTTGTTTATTATGACACGAACGCCATTTTCGCTAATTGCGAGCAAAACTTATGTTGGTTTAAATTTTAAATTAAATATTAAAAATGAAGCTATGCTGATTCTCATAGACGCATGATTAATATTATTTATTACCTACATCACATTTATATTTATCATACGCTCTATAACTAAAATTTATACACAATACATACATCATGTAAAGTGCCAAATATGTTGGTTTCTTTTAAATGTTTGTATGAGAACCCCCAAACAGGTTCCAGGGGATATGCCACTAGCATGGGTGGGTCGACCCTCCAAAGTTAGTGGAGGTCGCTCATACATTTAGACTCGGTTGGGGCACTTTAAATGGGTCAAAGTGGGATTTTTCAAAATTTTAAATTTTAAAATTTTTTTTTTCAAAGTTGTTTTTAAAAGGTTTTTCCAATTTTAAAAAAAAAAAAAAATTTTAAATTTAAAAATTTTAAATTTAATTTTTTTTTTTTTTAAATTTATTAGTGAAACAAATTTATGACAAAAAAATGTTTTTTGTGAAAAAAAATTCGGGTTAAAAAATATTTTTCCCGATTTTGACCCATTGTAGGTCCAACTTACTATAGCCTTATACACATCGTTGCAATGTACTTTGAAATATCTATCATAAGATATCCATATTGTTTTTATTTATGACTTAGTAATCAAAAATAGGCCAAAAATAGAGGCTGTCTTGGATTTTTGCTCATATCTCCGTTATTTATGGACGGATTTTGCTGATTTTAAATAGGAAACTACTCGAAAGCATGTCTGACAGAATTATTAAAGATTTGGATCCCGAGGATATCAGGGGTCTTCAGAGAATTGATTTCAACAGACAGACGGACATGTTTTAATCGACTCCGCTATCTATAAGGATCCAGAATATATATACTTTATAGGGTCGGAAAATTATATTGTGGAAATTACAAACGGAATGACAAACTTATATGCATATATTCTCACGAAGGTGAAGGGTATAAAAATATAATTGTGAGCATACATAGGTGTGAGAAAAATAGCACAATTATTGCAAATGACAAAGAATTTCAATTTTGACATCAAAATGAGTATTAATTACAGAAAGCTCTTTAAAATGTTGTGGGAATAGGTCTATTAAATATAAATCTCTCTAAACAATTCTTAGTACAAATCGGTAAATAAGAAATTAATTGTTAAGTTTTACATTACAATATAACCGAAAAAATAAAGAACATAAAACAATTGTGAAAATAATTTGAAAGCTCATAAATCTATAACCCTATGTCTCCACGTTGCTGCAATTGTCAAATTTGATTGCGTCAATGATATTTGCGAGTGTAGACGGCAAATTGCCATATATAGCAATCCATTGCGCAATGATTGCTATACAGATTGCTTGAGCAATTATTGCTAAGCAATAAGCTGTCAGTTCAGTTGTCATTAATGTAAAATTTCTTCTTTCTATGATTCATTGTGTTTAATGCATACGCATTTAATTTATTTAAGTACCAAAAGTAAAAAAACAACACTATATTTAAGCAAAATACCCATTAGTTTTTCATACAACTTCTCGCATTGAAAATGTTGTATTTGTGACGAACATTTTCTCCACCTAAAGCAATCAGCAATCGTCTGCCGACGTTTTTGCTTATGCTTAGCAATAAAAATTGCTACGTGGAGACCTAGGGCATAGACAACAACTAGATAGGTAACTGAGAGCCAAAAACATAAGTCTGTTGTCAAAAACCTAATTCATGAGAATGTATTGCATGTATTTTGTTTTTGTATCGCCCGTATGTGTGAAAAGAAAGTAATTTTTTCCTCTCTCCTTCCGTTCTATGCGTTTATTCTATGACCTAGGGTTAGTAAAGCCTAAAAAAAAAAACTGTCAGGATCATCCTATATAAATTGGCCCCCTGTCTTTAAAAGTTTGGCCAGTTGTCATATCAAATTTCAGCTTTTGTTGTTGTATGTATAATGACACACCATAAACAAATAATACAACAATAACTAACATTTTTTTTTTTTTTTTGAAAAACTACTGCATTAATTGCAAAAACAATAGTAACACTAACACCACCTGCAATGATACAGTCAGTATTGCTGCTGCTGTTGTTGTAATTGTAGTTTTTTTGTTTTTGTTAATTAAATAAACTAAATGACAACTAAATTAGTCTTATTTGACATGTTAACTCTATGCATAAGTATGTTTGAGTGTAAAGCTAAATGTGAGCTTGTAATATTTTTATCATTTAAATTTTACAGTATTATTTTTACACATGAATACATGTCACAAACCAAAAAAAAAAGAAAACTATATAAATCTATGCATATTATCATTTTCATTTTTTTTTTTTTTTTCAGTTTTTTATGTGCTGCGGAATTTAGTAGGCGAATTTTACAAATTAGTAAACTGCATTGCGTGTTGTAGTTTATTTATAATTGATGACGATTTTCTTTAATTTTTTTTATGTAAAAAATTGCACAAAAATTTTATAGCAAAACTAATATAATTTCTAGCAGTGGTTTTGTTTGTTAGTTAAAGCTCGTTAAATATTAATTTTATTTTTTATTAAACCTTGATTTTTTATGTGTTTAAAAACCAAAAATCTTGTAATTTTTAAAGTTCTTTGAAACGCATTTGGAAATCATTAAAGCCAATTGTAATCATGTTGAGATAAAAACAAAACTGCGGGTTACTAACAATATTGTTTTGTTTTGTTTTTTTTGCATGTGATTTTAAACTTTTTTTTTATTTATTTATTTGTCTAAATAAAACATGGTTTAATTAAGATTTATAGGTCTATTTGTTTTTCTAGTCAATTGCACAAAACTGCAATACACTTTTTGAGTTTTTGTTTGTTTGAGTTTGTAAAAATTTTACAAACAATTGGGCAAATCTAAATAAACAACTAAATAATACAAATAAAAAATAAAATTATATAAGGACTGAGATCGAAAAATTCTTAACACAAATATTTTCAACAAAACCCAACTTGGTCCTACAAAAAGTTGGCCAAACAATCAAAGATCTGCCATCAAACTGTTTCCAATGTTATTCAACAGTACCGTTGACAGAAAACCTGGTTCAAGTAGAAGGAATGGTTCACATGATGTTTATTAAGCCAAAAAAATAGAAAGCATTTTCAAAAGAGCTCCCAAAACATCCGGTAGGAAAGCAGCCCGGTTAGCTCAGTTCTCGAACTATTTGGTACGAAAAGTTAAAGCCAATGCAGGTTCAATAACCTACAAGGCTCAAACATTTCCTGACAAAAACTCTGCTAAAAATTTAGAGTCCAAAAACAAAGCACGGAAATTGAAGTCAAATTTTATAAAAAAAATATTCCTGCTACATAATGGATGACGAAACGTATGTTCTGGCAGATTTTGCGCAGCTTTCGGGTCAAAATTTTGATGTTGCTGATGCTCGAGTGAATGTTGAAGAAAAGTTTAGGACCCAAAAGCACACAAAATGTACCTAGAAGTTCTTGGTATGGCAAGCAATATGCAGTTGCGGCAAAAAAGCCACCGAAATTTACATCAAGGAATGTTTACAAAAAAGCTGCTTCCAAGACTTCTTAGTGTGTCCACTTATTTTTGGACTGATTTGGCAACCTGTCACTATGGTAAGAAAGGTCTTGAGTGGTAAAAGAACAACAGTGTGGTATTTGTACCAAGAGAGTGAAATTCTCCAAACTGCCTGGAGCTAAAGCCAGTGGAGAGATATTGGGCTCTTGTTGAAAGAGAATTGAACAGCACAAAAAATGTGTCCAAAAGTGTGGTAGATTTTAAACGGAGATGGACAACGTGTTCGAACAAAGTGAAGAATTTTTCGATCTCAGTCCTTATATGTTTCACGTGTTTGGTTTGGAAACTGAAAATCAGCTTAAAACAATGGATAACGGAAATATGTAAAAACTATAAAACCAACACCTGACATTTTCTTAAAATATACAAGTACTAATTTTGCAGCATTTTTAACGATATGTATTCAGATCTAAATAATTTAAAACCATATTCTACACATTTTGTAATACTTATCTAAATAATGATATCATGATTTCATTACAAATCTTTTTATTGCCTACATCACCTTATTGGGGAAGGTATAATAGGTTTGTATTCAAAAAATATTAGTAGTAAAGTATAACGATAAACTCCGAATCACTTTCTGAGTCAATTAAATGATATTCGTCCGTCCGCCTGGCTGTCCATATAAACCTTATGCGCACAGTACAGGTGGAAACTTTGATGATAATTCGATAAAATTTGGCCCAAGGATGAATCTTATTGAATCCTTAGCCCCCATACAAATGTCCTCTTGAAGTAGATATTCGTTAATTTATACAGGTATCTACACAAATTTCGCTTCAATTAAGTTTTTTATGAACAACTAATTGTATTATGATTGGCCCATAATTAGTCATAGCTCCCATATAAGGCCCACTTCCGAAAATCACTCACGAAAATAAATTATTGAAATTTTAAAAGCTTTTGCTCATTTACTCAGTTTAGGGTATTATATGACCGTTCTTGAACTACCCTTAATAAATACTTTATTACTTGTTTTAGCACAAAATGATGGCAAACAACGTTAGTGTGATTAAGTAATCGTTTGGCATCAGTATTTCACATTGAAAAGTTGTCACTTAACAATGTGACCAGTTTTGAAAATAGTAATTTTTGTATTCCCCCTAATAAACCTTAATATCCAAGTAAAATTACAAATTATTAACAACATGAATAAACATACCTTGTCATCTTGAAATTTAGGCCGCTATCAACACATTTATGCACAAATTAGTTTTTTGAAATTCTCTCTAAATTTGCTTATTTTTGCACTTAAAAATTGTTATTTTATATTTATATTTTATTCAATATGTTTTTTTTTCTTGTAATTTTCAATGTAATGTTTTAAGTATTGTAACACAAAATTCAAATGTTTACTTTTTTGGGTTTTTTTTTTCTTTTCCAATTGTTGTAAAGTGTTTTAAATCAGGTGCTGAAATAATAAAAATAAATCAAATTAAATAAAATAAAGCAAAAAATTAAAAAAAAAAACTACATGTAATAAGAGTGTTATATTCGGCTATGCCGAATCTCACATACCCATCGTCAATATACATTAGGCTGGGTCGATTTGTATGAACGATCAAAAAGTAAAAAATCGTATAGCAGAAATGCAATCTACGAAAAATTCTAAGACAGTTTCCTCAAGAAACCATTGGTCTAAAATCAAATCCTATCTTTCGCATTTTGTATTTTATCCAATAAAAAAAACTATTAAAAAAATAATAATACTGAAATATCATTGAAAAAAATACGAAATGCGCAAGATAGGATTTGATTTTAGGCGTATGGTTTCTTGGGGAAAATTTCTTAGAATTTTCCGTAGAATGCGTTTCTGCTATATGATTTTTCGTGAAAAAAATTAACCCACCCTAATATACATACTTAATACTGACACCGATTTCTTTTTTACAGTTTCTATAAAAACATTTGTTTCTTTATCAGATTTCTCCTATTCTATAGATATTTATGTATCATAGAGCCATATTCCAGGAATATATTTCTATGGATCGATTTTTACCATTTTGAAAAATATCAACTTTTTGGTACTTAGTTTTGTCTATAACTCTTGTTCTACTTTTCAAAACCAAACATTTATAATCAACAAAGAATATTCAAAGAAAATTTCATCCGCTTAAGTCTGTAGGAACTATAGAGCCTTCAACAGACAGATGAACGGGAAAATATCATTACTGGGAAAGTATAAAAATTAAAATAAATGCAAAATTTTCATGTCAGGGTGCTGTGGCATGATATGGTATTTGCGACCTGGGTTCGATTCCCAGACGTTGCCAATCAACAACATCAGTTTATAATAATTATTAGTTTACTAATAACTAATATTTATCACAGCGCCCTCCTTCAGTGGTATAACATTAAAACGGCACCGAAGTAAAATAAATAATGGTTGTTGGCTTCAATAATGCGCCATCTCACCACCAGAGATGCTGCAACCTGCACTACTAACAAACATAACGAGCAATTGCAGAGTTGTCAATAAAAGCCTTTCTCCTCCTTTTACCACCTGTCCTTCTACAATCTGACCCCTTTCCAAAGAAAGTAACACAATTAATATATAGGCATATTAATTGCCTGAGTGTTACTTCTCTTTTAAAGAATAAAAAAAAATAAAAAAATTTTCATGCCATTGAAATTTTTCACTTGATTAGAAATTTTAAAAACAATTGAATTAGATGAAAATAATTTAGTAAAGCAAAAGTTTCCCAATGAATATTTTAATATTTTTATAAAAAACTTAAAATTATTTATTAAATAAAATTATAAAAATTGTACAATATACATACATAAATTCGAAATTTCCTTGTTAAGAAAAAAAAAATAATTCAATAATTAAAATGATTAATTTAATTTGAGGAAATTTTTTCAAAAGGTGAAATATTTTCCAAAAATGTATTGCTATTCTTTTATATATATTGCAGATAATATATATAAAATTTTGTATACATTGTTCATTTTATTCATATCTGACAATAGCCCCCACATATAGTCCACTTTGTAAAATAACTTATTGGGCGTATGACTTAAAATGCGGAATTTACAATAGATGGTTTGGACGCGGTTTTTGCTTTTAATAACTTATGTCATTTTCAAAGGTATATAAGGAGTGAGATCGTAAAATTCTTAATACACGTTTTTCATTAAAACTTTCAATCCAAGTATTATTTGATTTTTTTTTTTGATCAAGTTACCTTTGTAAAACATTTCAGTTATTATGTTTAATGTCAATTATATGCATTTGTTGTTAATCTGATTAAAATGAGTGACTAGAAAAAAGTGCGTACTAAAATGATTAAATATTTTCAACAAAACCCAACTTGGTCGTACAAAAAGTTGGCCAAACAGTCAAAGGTCTGCTGTCAAACTGATTCCAATGTTATTAAACAGTATCGGGAGAACTTGTCCGTTAATAGAAATCCTGATTCATGTAGAAGGAATGGTCCACATGATGTTTCTAAAGCCAATAAATAGAAAACATTTTCAAAAGAGATCCCAACACATCTGGTAAGAAAGCAGTTCGGTTAGCTCATGTTTAAAAACATATAAGGCTTATAAAGGTCTTGACAGGAACTCTGCCAAAAATTTAGAGGCCAAAGACAGAGCACGGAAACTGAAGTCAAATTTTATAAAAAAATATACCTGCTGCATAATGGATGACGAAAACTACGTATGGAAATATTTTCCCAGCTTCCGGGTCAATATTTTTAAGTTGCTGATGCTCGAGGGAATGTTTTAAAAAAGTTTAGGACCCAAAACCAGTAAATTTTACCAAAAAGTTATTGGCATTGTAGTTGCTGCAAAATAAGCCAAATATTTCTTACAAAGGGCTCTATAAATACCGAAATTTATATCAAGGAATGTTTACAAAAAAGGATGTTTTTGGCCTGATTTGGCACCCTGTCACTATGGTAAGCAAGATCTTGAGTGGTATAAGAACAATGTGGTATTTGTACCAAGAGAGGCAAATCCTCCAAACTGCCCGGAGCTAATACCAGTGGAGAGATATTGGGATCTTGTTAAAAGTGAATTGAAGAGTACAAAGAAGGTGTCCAAAGGTGTGATAGATTTTAAACGGAGATGGACAACCTGTACGAACAAAGTGACAGAAATCACTATAAAAACGTTAATGGAAGGGTTTCAGAAAAATGTTCAAAATTTCATCACTAGTGATTACAACTATAAAATTTTTTTTTCAATCAAAGAAAAAAAAAATCAAAACTGTAGTTTAGTGGTTTAATTTTTATTAACAAGAATTTTTCGATCTCAGTTCTTATATCGGTTTTATCGTGAGAGAGATAGTTTGTGCGTTTCAGAATTGATTATTTTAACACAGAAGACAACGAACGCCTATGCCAGCCAAAAAAGCTTTGAGGCATTACTCCATTAAGATTGTTGTAAAGCTCAATAAGAGTTTGCAAAATCATTTGGAGCTACACAAGCAGCAATTTTAAAACGTTTGCAAGCAGCAGGATTTATCCAAAAGCAGAAAAATTGGGTACTATACGAATTGAAGCCGAGATACCTTGAAAGACTATTTTGTTTTAACGCTATAAACAAAATAATTTTTGCACCGAAGCATTTCGTGCGATGAAAAATTAATCCATTAAGATAATCCGAAGTGTAAAAGATCGTGTGTGAAGCCCGACCAACCAGCTGAATCGACACCAAAGACAGATATCCATGGGGCTAAGGAAAAACGCCCAAAATATGCGGCCAGACATGAAACCGTAATATTCCATCATGACAATGCTCTGCCACATGTTGCAATACTTGTTAAAAAGTAATTAGATTGAAATGGTTAGGAAATTTTTGCCTCATCCGCTTTATAGTTCAGATCATGTCCCGTCCGACTACTATTTTTTTCGATAGATGCAGAACGCTCTCTCTGGGATACGCTTCACTTTGGAACATAGTTTCCGAAATTGGTTTGATTCGTTCTTGACCTTAAAAGATTAGCAGTTCTTTTGGCTTGAAATCCATATGTTGCCTGAAAGCTGGGAAAAGGCCATAGCTAGCTTGGACATTGCTAGCTATGGCCTTTTCCTTTGAATACATTTATTTTTCAAAATAAAAGCTACAAGTTTAAAAAAAATCCCTCATTTTTAAGTCATACACCCAATAAATATAAATGGTTGTCACAAACATATACAGTGGTGGCCATGAGGTTAGCACACTAGCTACTTGCTATTTTTAAACGCAAATATTTCCTATATTTCTTAATTTTTTTATGATATCTTTTGCATGTGTGTTACTTGTCCTTCTAAGATCACGTCCCATCATGTCCAGCATTATTCCTTTATATATATTTTGCGTTTTTCTATCCAGAATAGAATAACCTCAAAAAAACACTGGACAGTATTTTAGCACAAAATAAAAAAGTTTATTCATATTAAAAAAGTAACAAAACAAAAAAAACTTATTTCACTAAAAACTTAGTACTTAATTGGATACCCTTTATTTTTGATCACAGCTGCTAGTCTCCTTGGCATACTTTCTACAAGGGCCATACAACGATCCACTGAAATATCATTCCAAGCTTTTTCTACTTCTTTCCATAAATCGGCCAAATTTTTAGGCTTTTCTCTTATTACATGCTGCTCCACATCATTCCAAAGGTTCTCAATAGGATTGAGATCCGGAGATTGGGCTGGCCATTTTAACACGTCGATATTGTTCGATTCCAAGCAACACCTCACTAAGCGTGAGGTGTGTTTTGGATCATTATCTTGCATAAATCGCCACCTAAGTGGCATGTTGTCCTCTGCATAAGGTATCATTGTATTTAGAAGTATATTCTGGTATACATACTGGTCCATACGAGTATCAATCTTTTTTATAGGACCAACACCATACCCAGAAAATGCTGCCCACACCATCACATTACCCCCACCGTGTTTTATTGTTTTACTGGTGTACTTTGGATTATGTTGCATGTTCGGAGGACGCCATACATACCTCTTACCATCCGATCCGAATCTACAAAATTTAGATTCATCACTCCAAAGGACATTTTTCCAAAAAATTAACGGCTTTTCCAAATGCTCACGAGCAAAGGACAACCGAGCTTGTATGTTCTTTTTTGAAACATGTGGCTTATTATCGTTCTGCTGGACACGTTGATACCATATTTTCCTGAAATTTCTCTCTGGATTACGGTGGAGCTCTTAAAGGGATCTTCGACAGAGGCTATGTATATTAAAGAGTCCTCTTTACGTGAAGTTTTTCTGGGCCGAGGAGCCTGTGTAACATTTTTAGATGTTTTATATTTCTGAATATGTCTTAATGCATTATAAACCATCTTCCTGGAGCATTCCAAAGTATAAGCAATCTCACTTATACTTGTTCCTCTCGAGTTCATTTGTTGAATAATCTTTCGTTGTTCCTCTGTACACCATTTTTTTTAGCCATATCTAAATAATGTTTATTAAGTCAGTTTGTCTTCCTCATTGATTAAATAATACCTAAACTTACCAATTAATATTTATACCCTCAAAAAACTTTTAAAAAATTTAATTATACTTATATGTGCTAAAATTGTGTCCAGCTTATTTTACATATTACTGCACTAAAATGCAAATTTGAAAGAGAATAGCGATAGAATGCAAAAAAAAAGTAACGGGACTTATTGATCACACCATAAACAACACTAATTACCAAAAACTTTAGTTTATAATTGCAATGAAATTAAATAATTTGCTTTAGAAAACAGCAAGTATGAAGTGTGCTAACCTCATGGCCACCACTGTACATGTTTACTGTAACCATATATATGGTTGATACAATCATGTGAATCGTAAATTAACCATATTATTGTTACCACAATCATATATATAGTTACTGTGGCTATAATATTGTTAAAAATGTTGAAATGGTTACAGTAAACTTGCACAAATGTTGAAATGATTACAGTAACAATGTACAACTATATTTTGTTTCTGCGTGTTATAATTTTCATAATACGTTTTAAACAATAACATCAGTAATCCTCATGTACACAGAAATCGCCGCACCATATTTTATAAAGATTACCCCATAATTAGTCATATGTCCCATTAAAGGATCACTTTCGATTTCGAACCAAATTTTTTCACAAAATCAGTTTTATTGAAAAATCATAATATTGGTTTTTGTGACCATCAGTTCATAATTTTCAAATAGTTCCCATATAAAATACGTAGATATCAGCGCACATTTATACAAAACGCACAACAATCGGTGGCCGTATTAAGTATATATGATTCTACACAGCCGTATATAACACTCCTACATTTTCAGTTTATTTTTGCTTTAAGACATGTTTTTCAAAGCGCAGTGTTTAAAACCTAATTTTAAGATATAAATGAATGTATCTGAAATATTGTCATCCTTGTTATTGTATGATAAAAATAAGTCCCTTTAAAAAAAAATTCTCAATATTCCTGGAATTAAGTCTTGGCAATAAATAAATATCTGGATTTAAAAAAAAAAATAAATTTTTAGGTGCTTTTCATAATCAAATGATTCATTTTCGTTTTATGGCTGTAAGCAAATGAATCATTTAAAAAAATGGGAAGATTCAAATATTTTTTGCAATGTTTTTTCTATACAACTTTTACAAAATTTATTAATGACGGTAATCAAAATAAAATACAAACCTTAAACCAAAAAAAAAAAATCAAGATCAAAATTATTGGCTTTAAATGTCGGTAGAGAAGAAAACAAAACTTTTGCTAATAATAAATGTTACATTTCAAACGAGCAAGTTTGCTATACATATTTGGTATATTTGTGATTTCATGCTGGCTTTCAAATGGTTTAGTTTTAGTCGGAGCAACGTAAGAGAAAACAAAATAACACAAAAAAGCATTTGCAAAAAAAAAAAAAAAATATATCCAAACTCAAACAATAACAAACAGCAGAGGATGAAAAAAAAACCACTTGGTATATAAATGATCAAGGGCATTTTGGACACGTTGTTACTGTCTGGCTTTTTGCAGTCAACGACTACAACGATGGCACGACACGATGAAATAATGCCATAAAGTCATCATCCAAAGCAGCAGCGTCTGTCTGCACAGCAAAACGAATGAACAGCAGTAGCAGAACAGTAATAATGAAAAAAAAAACAAAGAACCACAAACATATTTTACCCAGCCATCCATAAGATACAGATACATAATACTTGTTTGCTAAACACCAACAACAAAAGCAACAACAACAATATTAATATTTTGTATTTTATATATGTACGCGAAATTTTTACAAAACCTAAAATGTAATTTTCAAATGATTTCACATGTGTATATATCTGTATACCGCCTAAATGAAATGCCCGAGTATTTGTATCCCTACATATCTTTTGTCTGCTTATTGTATCTGTGTGCGAGCGAGAATTTTTTGCTGTTTATAATATTCTCATTAAAATTGCCAAAAAAAAAAAAGTAGAATTTCTTAAAGAGGGTTTCGCTTTCAAATTTTATATTTCGTTAAAAATCCAAAGAATTGTAAGCAACAAGAAAAGAGCACATGGAGTTGTTTTTTTTGTTTTTGGGCTTCTAAGCTTTAGAACTCCTTTAAGATCACCATGTTTGTGGCGTGTGACACTAAGGTATATTTTAACGGCGATGTTAAGTAATAAGGAGAACCAATAATCTGAATTCTATGTAATACTGAATTATATTTCAAACAAGATGTAAGTAGGAAACACCATAATGTGTCACAGGACACATGCACGAGCAGTGGAACAGGAATGTTTTCATGTTTTGGGAAATTCTCTAAAATGCAATACCTGTGTTCCACGAAGGTTCAGCAGATGAATCTGGCTACCCGATTGCGATATTATAATTGAAGATATTTACTAAATTAATGTGGCCATTAGATCCCTATAGATTATGTAAAATGTCACATTGTCCAAGAATTCCGGATGTTTCTAGAGAAGATAGCGAGACTTTGAAAGGTTGCTCTTATAAATGTTCCTAATCTCGTGGACGTTAAAGGAAACATTCACACAAACTTTATGTGTGAAACTTCAAAGAAACTTCACTTCTAAGGATACCAGACAGCTCTGTGCCAATAAGGGCTACGATTACGAAGACACGATTTGCGATAAATACATCTAGATTTCATCTAAGAAATCTAGTAGTTATCATTACACTGTTTCCTAGATGCACACGCTCAAAGGTAACGAATTACTTACAACTACTTCTGTAGAAGTTGTAACGATGACGAAGAAGAGCACATAACTAAACATCTTCTCAGTTACTGCCAGATACTTATTGATGAACCTGTCTATCTAAGGGTGATTTGGGTAAGATTAGCATTAATAGGACGAATGATACAATAGTCACATGCATGTCACAAGGTATCACATGCTGAGAAAAATAAAACGTTGGAAATAAACGGAACACCAAATAAAAATAACGTTTATTTTCGCCGCAAATAATGAACATCCGAAGAAGAAAAATGAAGTGAAGTTTGAAATTTGGATAAAGGGAATGAATAATAATCTTCCTTTTTTATAAATTGATATTTTTATAACTGGTAGATCTTCATATTTTTGTTCCAATTTATTGAATCGAAAATTCATTGTTCCAACAGGTGTGTTTTATATCATTTAGTCAAGTATTCTGCTTTTAACATCTTCAACAAGATACAATAATGGTTCTGCCGACAATGATCACAACGTTATGTTGACTCAGAGCATGGAATGAAACAAGGGGAGTTATCCTTAGTTCGACATCTGGCTCCATCGTGACGCCAGACAGTACCTATAGGTGAATACGCAGGATCTATTCGTTCAATCGCTACTCGCGCTACTAATTCGTCGGTCGCGGTATAGTGTATGTGTATTGTGCTAGCAAAAATGAGGTGAGGATGGATTAACAGACTTAATGGTTTATGGTACCGCATACGCGTAACGACTCCAACTTACTTCATTATATTCCAACATGTATTGGGATATACGAGTAATTTGGCTAAACAAAAGTTTAATGTTAACAAAAACCAAACATAAATATCAGTTTGTAAGTGACTTTAGCCTATACATACCCTAAATGGAAGGGAACAGATACAAAACTGATTACGTGATTAGTTCTTTTGGGGTAGGGATCGGTTGTAGTTTTAACACTTTATATGAAAGTGGCCTTTTTTGTAACATGACATTGGCCTGATATCACGTAAATAATCAAAATATTGTTACGAATGTGCAATGACGATTTGAATTCAACGGTCTGTAACGACTGCCTGCAGCATTCATCATATTTGAAGGCACGTCCATCAGTAGCATGTGGTTATTGGCATTGTTTGTAAGTATGGCAACACTAAATGTTTGGGCTGCTGGCAATGACATCGAAAGCTCTAGAATTCGAATGTACTAGTATGTCCATTAAGAGCATTGTAGAAGATTCCCGATAGATGGCGTGTGTATAAATAGTGGCAGAGCTGGCAGTCGTGAGTTGAGTAGATCATTGGCGGTGTTAGAGTTAACACCAACTGTCTTGTACGTGTATACTTGTAAAGTGTGTGTGTGTATTTCTGCGAATTAATATACGTGTATAAAGACACTGAGTAACTATTTAATTCTGTTGTTGTTGTACATTCTAAATAAATAAAAAGTTGTTACAATTTTAAACTACTAAAACTGTTTTTATTTGCAATCAAAAGTATCCGGTTTATTTATAGGAAAAAAACCCACGTTTTTAAAAGGTAAAAACGTAACAATATGTTATGACTTTCTGGATATTATAATAATGGTCACAAAATTGGAAAAATTATAAAATTCACTGAAACTTTTAGTATACCGATCGACTCAGAATCACCTTCTGAGTCGAATAAACATTGTGCGCAAAGTATAGGTCGCAATTTTGAAGATATTTCGATAAAATTTGGTACATATAATTTGTTCGGCCCAAGGACTAAGCCATATTGAATTTGGCTGAAATCGGTCAATCCCCATACAAATGTCCTCCCGATATTGGAATTTATCTCTCATAAATATTTAATTTATATAGGTATCTACACAAGTTTTTCTCAAAATAAGTTTTTTATATACAGAATTCATGTCACCAAATGTTATTATGATCGCTCCATAATTAGTCATAGCTCTCATATAAGGCCTTCTTCCGATAATCACTTTATGGAGAATAAATCTCCTAAAAATGTTGGTATACACATAAAAGTCATCATAAATAACTTTCATATAGACATAAATCACACGACCTAATTTCATGGTGATCGGTCCATAATTTGTCGTAGCTCCCATATATAAGGCCCACTTCCGAAAATCGCTCACGAATATAAATTATTGTTTTTGCTCATTTACTTAGTGTAGGGTATTATATGGTCGGGCTTGACCAACCATACTTTCTTACTTGTTAGTTTTCTTTATTTATAATCAATATAACTAATGCATCGGAACAAACAAGTAAAAGTGTTATATACCCACCACCAATATTGTTCGGTAGTGTTCCTTATATGGGAGCTATGACCATTTTTTGGTCGACCTACATAACGGCTACTTTCATATATCATGGGATTATCTATGTCGAATTTTAAACCGATACCGATATTTAGAAGAAACTTAAGTGATTTTTGGCAGAGGACATAGC
Organism: Calliphora vomitoria; assembly: GCA_942486065.2. Lineage (NCBI taxonomy): Eukaryota > Metazoa > Arthropoda > Insecta > Diptera > Calliphoridae > Calliphora > Calliphora vomitoria. Next base: position 59,309,280 of record OW818029.2, read on the forward strand.
TATCTATAAGAAACCAGAATTTATTTACTTTTGGGTTCTACTTACAACGGAATGACAAACAAAAATATGCAACTGATTAAACTTTGCAGTGATGAAAATGTGCTTCTTGGTAAGTCTAAGTTATTCGATTGGCGATGAATCTGTTTTGCTTTCTTGAATATTGAATTGGTCATCCAATTTATATAGAATAGGTCATCTAATTAAGGATGTTATGTAAAGAGGATATTATTACTCCTCTTTACATTAAAAGAAAATAATTATTAAATTTAAGAACTTACATTGAAGACACATGAGTGTCATGTGTAATAAGGCATCAGTGTGAATCGATTATATTTAATCACATACATATAGATAAATGTCTCGTACAAATATGTATAAACCCTAATGTATACAAGCAGACATATAGGGTACGAATGTACTATTATATATGTATGTTGTTTTTTAAGTATATAAACGAACAAGAATTTTGCCTGCTAACCTACTATCTTTATTTCATTTCGATTTTGGGTCTCTGTATTTTATTTTCTTTTTATTCACATTTAATCGTCTTTATGACGCGCCTTTTTTATATTAATTCTTCTTTTTCATTTCACCAACATAAAAAAGAGACGATCATCATTCTGAATTTTTTTTTCCAAAATTTAGTTTTCAGTTTTGTTCCTTCATTTATTTGAGAGTGTGTGTAAAAACATATATTGTGTATGTGTGTGTAAGTATTTCTTTATACTCTTTTGTTTGGTCCCTTGTTGTAAATGCAAAATTTCGGTTATATTTCCTTGTTTTTTGAATTCTTTTTTTTTTTTTTTTTTGACAATTATTTATCTATTGTGCAAAAACTAAATGTCTGTCTTTGTGTCTATGTAAATATGTACACAAACATATCCACACATATATCTATGTGTTGTATGTTTGTTCTTTTATTTTTTTGGTTTTTATAGATAGATTTGTTCATGTGTGTTTGCATTTTATTGTAGTAATATTGTTTTCTTTTATTTATTTTTTTTTTTGCTATTCTTTAGAAATTATTGTAAATTAAGCTTTTTTTTAATATTTTTTTCTTTTACAAACATTTAGGTATTTTTTGTGTGTTTTGGTTGTTGTTATTTTGATTTGCTCAAAGAAGAAAGAAAAAAACAGTATGAGTGAAAAAAAATCCAGATGATTTGTATAATAAATAGTTTTTCATTTCTATATCATGTGTTCGGAATTTTGTTTTATACACACAGAAAGAAATCATTGTTGTGGTAAATATAATTTAAGAGTATTATGGTAAGATTTACGATTATAGATCAAACATATTTGGTCAATTCACAAGGTCTCCTATCATGTTAGCTTGTCATAATGTCCAAATATTTCTCAATGGTTTGAAAATCTTGTTATTGCCTTTCAAGCTAAATATGTCCTAAAATAATACTACTCTGTATGTAATGTTTATTGTATTATCATAACCAACCAAGTGGTCAGACATTAGTGACATTTACTATCTATCTGCTGGGATACTATGAGTACACATTTACAATCTTAACATTTAGTTGTTATTAGTATGTTCTGTATATCATTCTTTAGTTGTTTCAATAATAATAATGTTTCAGTAAACCATACTTAAATTTATAATTGCAATGAATATAAAAATGTTTGCAGTAACTAAAATATTGTTGAAATTACATTAAAATAACAATTATTTGTGTACGACAATAATATATTGTTACAAAGAACACTGTGTAGTTGTCGTAACCATGCCGGTTTTTTCTCTGCGTGTACATGCTTGTTTTTTGCGAAATTAATGCTTTAGAATTTGTAAAAAAGAGCAGCAGTCATAGTGTGTTGCTGGCTGTTGGTGTTTTCTAAATATTTTCAAATAAATATTTTTCGGTTATTTTTTGCAAAACAGGACATGGTCGTAGATTTGTTGTAAAATCAATTGAATTCATTTCTGGAAATTACTAATTGTGGTATGATTTCAATATACCGGTATTGTTAATCAATAATCAGATTTATGTAATATTTAATCAATTTAGGAAGGCTCTGTATTTTTCAGATAAATCCAAAGTTATATAATTTCCAAAATTTCTACAAATTTGACAAACCCCTACATCTGTTAAACATAGTCCTTATACAAATTTACACACACACCATTTTTTTTTTAGATTTACATTTACATTAATGTTTTTTTGTGTTTTCAGTTTGTTTTTCCTCATATTTTAATTTATTCTTTGTAATCTTTGTAATGTATACAATACGAGTGTATCGTCACATGAATACTCTATATTTATATAGAATTTTTCATCTAAAAAATTCACCAAAAATTATATTGTTGGCTGAAAATTAATTATAACATTTGGCGTTTGTTTGTGAATGTATACAGATTTTTTGTGTGTATGTTATTTTGGCAAAACTAAAAAAATAAAAGGGTGTAGTAGCCTAAAGGGGTTTTTCGTTTGTAAACCTTTGTAGTTTAACATAAAGAGATTTTTTTTTTTAGATTTTCGTTGCTTTTCCAATTGTCATGCTAAAATAACACGAATGAGTTTTAAAGTTAATTTTACTTTGTATACAAACATGTAAATATATGTTTACATACATATAACAATTGCTATTGGGTACTAAATAGGGAATTCAATTTGGTTACATACGTAAGGACTGAGATCGAAAAAATGTTAACATACTTATATTTTTTATAGTTTTGATGTCTTTTATTTGATTGAAACTATTATTAAAATTTACAAAAAATATTATTTTTATAGTTCTAATCAATATTGATGTATTTATGAACTTTTTCCGGAAATCCTTCTTTTAAAAGCTTCATAGAGCTTTCTTTCACTTTGTTAGAAAACGTATACATCTTCGTTTAAAATCTACCACACTTTTGGACACCTTTTTTGTGCTCTTCAATTCTCTTTTAACAAGATCCCTATATCTCTCCACTGGACTTAGCTCCACGCAGGTTGGAGGATTTGCCTCTCTTGGTATGAATACCACATTACTGTTCTTGTACCACTTAAGACCTTGCTTATCATAGTGACAGATGCCAAATCAGGCCAAAAATAAGTGGACACATTAAGAAGTCTTATGAATGGAAACATCCTCTTTTGTAACAAATGATTAGCTTCTTTTGCCGTATATTGCTTGCCATGCCAAAAACTTTTTGGGAAAATTTTCTGCTTTTGGGTTCTAAACTTTTCTACAACATTCACTCAAGCATCAGCAACATATTGACCAGGAAGCTGCGAAAAATTTTCCATACGTACGTTTCGTCATCCATTATGCAGCAGGTATAGTTTTTGTATAAAATTTGACTTCAATTTCCGTGATCTGTCTTTGGCCTCTAAATTTTTAGCAGAGTTCTTGTCAGGAACTTTTTGAGCCTTGTGGCTTTAACTTTTAGTACCAAATAGTCCGAGTACTGAGATAACCGGACTGCTTTTCTACCGGATGTGTTGGGAGCTCTTTTGAAAATGCTTTAAATTTTTTTGGCTTTAGAAACATGATGTGAACTATTCCTTTTACATGAACTAAGTTTCCTATCAACGAACAAGTTCTCCCAGTACTGTTTAATAACATTGGAATCAGTTTGACGGCAGTCCTTTGATTGTTTGGTTAACTTTTTGTAGGACCAAGTTGGGTTTTGTTGAAAATATTTAATAATTTTAGTACGCACTTTTTTCTGGTCACTCATTTTAATCAGATTAACAACAAATGAACATAGTTGACATTAAACATATAATAATTGACATGCTTTATTAAGGTAACTTGATCAAAAGAAAAGATCAAACAATACTTGGGTTTAAAGTTTTAATAAAAAACGTGTGTTAAGGTTTTTTCGATCTCAGTCCTTATGTCGTACTTGAATGGAGTCAGTTTGAAATGATGTTTGTTTTTTCCCAAAACTCTTTAATATACTTAGTTTATAAAGTGTATATTTATATGCATCTTTATGAGACCTCGATCTATTACTTATTTTAAAAATCAGTTGGCGCCAGTAACTTCATTGTCTTTTATTAGCTTTAAATTAGTGATGTCAGTCATTTATTAATACAAAAATGTGGTCACTTATGAATTTTGTAATAAAATCATTAAGATTTTATAGCAAAATGTCTACACATTTTAGCTAGTGTTAAAAATAAAAGTTATAACATGGCATGGCATTTACTACACCATTTCTAATTGTATTTCAGAAGTTTCTAATTATATTTACGAAATTTCTAATTCTATATAAGAAAATTCTGAATTACAATTACAAATTTCTGAAATATAATTAAAAAGTTTCAGAAACACAATTAGAAAATTCTTAAATACAATTGGAAATGGTGTAGAACATATCTCAGATTAAAACAAGCCAATTTTATATATATATAATAGTCAAGTTTATATTACAAATCATTAGATAAAAATTATTTGTTTTTAGGAGACATTTATTTTTTGACACTATCCTGCAGCTCTTGGAACCATTACATCATTGACGAATATGTTAGCTACACAAAACCCTCCAACTTATGTGATTCATTTCAATGCGTGTGTGTCAATTGACATCCAATGTGTAACCAATTATTTGCAAAATTGTTTGTATGTTGTTAATTTTTATACCCTTCACCTTCGTGAGAAGAATATATATAAATTTTGGCATTCCGTTTGTAATTTCCATAATATAATTTTCCGACCCTATAAATTATTAATATTCTGGATCCTTATAGATAGCGGAGTCGATTAAGCCATGTCCGTCTGTCTGTCTGTCCGTCTGTCTGTTAATCAATTTTCTGCAGACCCCAGATATCTTCGGGATCCAATTCTTCAATAATTCTGTCAGACATGCTTTCGAGAAGTTTGCTATTTAAAATCAGCAAAACCGGTCCACAAATGGCTGAGATATAAGGAAAAAACCAGGACAATCTCGATTTTTTACCTATTTTTTGACCTATATCTGGATTACTAAGTCATTCATATAGACAATATGGATATCTAATGATAGATATTTCAAAGACCTTTGCAACGACGTATATAAGACCATAGTAAGTTGGACCTACAATGGTCAAAATCGGGAAAAAATTTTAACCAGATTTTTTTTTCACCAAAAGTTTTTTTCGTTAAATATTAAAAAAAAAATTTTGAAACTTAAAAAAAAAATTTAAATTAAAAAAAATTTTACATAAAAAATTTAAAAAAAAAAAATTCGAAAAAAATGTTTTTCCAAAAAATGAAAAAAAAAAACAACTGGAAAACAAATAAATTTTGTTTACCTAAACATATTTAAAATTTTTATTTTGAAGTATTGTTTGGTGAAGGGTATATAAGATTCGGCCCAGCCGAATACATCTCTCTTACTTGTTTAATTTAGATGTGTTTGGTTTAGATGTGAAATCATAGACCGATATTGTCCATTTTCAATTCAGAATTAACTTTATCAACAGTGAGTATTTTTTCAAGAGTACGGACACAGCTAGATCTTCTTAGAATCTTTGGAGGATCTAAAATATATATACTTTTTTGATGGTGGGTATAATAAGTACTTGTTTGAGAAATTCAATTAAATACACGGTGCTACAGTGAAAAAAAAGCTTTGAAAACGACCTAGCGTGGGTTATAGGTCTTGCTGAGTACATTAGAAATAGTGTCAAAAAATGTCAGAAGATATTCTAAAAAAAACCATTTTCAGTGATGCTCGTCAACTTATCGTCTTAACTCAGTCAGTTTTTGCACGAACTTAAATTTTTTAACGGGTTTGGAAAGAAATCTTTAAACACTTTAAAACTAAGTGCATTTTTTGAAATATTTGTTAGTTATAAGTATTGTTTTTGTTAAGAAGATCTAAAAAAAAAATGTATGGACTTTTTTTGATTTTAGTAGCTTTTCATTGCTTATTTTGATATGAAAGCTTATACTGATTTATACCATTGTATAAAGAAAATTTAGTTCTTAACAAAACATGGTTTTAATTTTTCAAATTAGTTAAAAATTGTAAAAGTTATTCAACTTTCCATTAACACCTTTTTTATTTTCTCCCCCAGCTAATATGAATAAAAAAAATATTTGTTGAGTTTTTAATTTTTAAGATTTTGCAAGTATAAACCGATTTTAACAAATAATGTCTAGTATTTTCTATATCAAATTGTCTTTAAAACAATGTGTAAGATTAGGTTTTCATAGAAAATAATGAAATTTGAAAAATTTCGAAAAAAAATAAATTTTTTTATAAAAACTTACACAATTTCTTTGAATACTTATACATTTTATGAACGCTTAATTCTTTGCCTCTCCAGAGTTAGAGGTACTGAAGTACTATGACCTACCCTAAAACAAATTAAATTTTTTTCAAAATATCTAAAAATTTGAAGGGTGTTTCAACGATTTTAGCCGTTTTCAAAGATTAGGTCGCTTTTCAAGTTCTGACAAAAAAGTGTTATTTTGAATTATAAAATTCATCCAACTTAAATTGATTTAAAATATTTTTTCCTGAAGGATATAGAGACATTTTTAAATAAGTATGTATTGGAAATCTAGAGACTATACATTCTACATTCTTTATTTTAAGTAGTTTTCTCTACTATACTCTGCGCTTACCAAACTACATTTTATCAGAAAAGAACAATGCAGAATAAAGGCATCATTTATGCCAGAAAAGAAACCGTATTTGCTTTATTTTTGAATTGGACAGCGCACAGTGGGGGAAATTAAAAAAAGAGTGGAAATAAATCTGTAACTTCTAAACAATAAAATTTCCCATGGCTATAGAGGAGACTAGCGGAAAACAAAAGCTATACATATAATATATCAACGTAATAGGAAATTATGTGCTCTTTTCAAAAATCTACAAAATTTTTAAAAATTAAAAAAATTATAAAAGACTTTTTTCAAAAATATGGAAATAAAAAATGGTAGCTGATTTTTCTGGAAAATTTTAATTTTTAAAATGCAATAAAAGTTTAGTTTATGAATCGTTTTTAATGAAATTTTACACTTATATAGAAACTTTTGATGGAAATACAAAAGTGAAAAAGAAATTAGTGAACTGTTTTTGACAATCCCACAATTCCCAAAAAACTTTTAAAAAATCCAAAATTGTGATTTTTTTGATTTTTGGATCTATTGAAGGCACCCAGCTCGGAGCTATGAAATTCCTTTGCACTATAGTGAAGAGCATATTAGAAAATACAAAACAGGTCTTAATTTTTTGAAAGCGGCTATGCGTTTTGAGAAAATGTTGTCTAAATTTGAAATTTACATAAAAAATAGGTCTACTTTGGAAGGCTCTGGACCACGCAATAATATGAATTTTGATATTATTTTGCATTAATAATACTTCCCGTAATGTTATCTTTCAGAAAAATATAAATACATTTATTATCTTTATCTTATTTTCTGTATAATTTAAAATTAATGTAAGTACTTTTTTCGAAAAAGAAACAATTGCGAAAAAACGACTTTTTTATTTTTTTAAGTTTGAATGCACATTACTTTTGACTCAGTAATGGTTTTTAAACAATTTTTTCTCACTATTGTTAATAAATTTGTTGTTAACTCAAAAAAAGATATTTCAAGAAAATCGGGAAAGAAGTGAATCCGTTATTAGCAAAAAAGCAGACAAAGGTAGGTAAAAAATATAAAATTTTAATTTTCAAATGCGAATAACTCGTAAACTGTAAGAGATAATACATGGCTAAAGGAATGTCTTTTGAAGATTTCGTTGAGTAGATTCCATATATATAAAAATCTTTCAAATCGGATCTCAAACATCATTGATAATGTTTGATATACCCGAGGTGCCCCATTTTGGGGCTTGTGGCTCGGCCTCCCCTTGGTGTTATAAGCCCAATTTCAAAACTTAAATATATCAATACCTCCTCTATAGCCATGGGAAGTTTTATTAAAATCGAGCTATACGTTTAGAAGTTACAGATTTATTTCCACTTTTTTTTATTTCCCCCACTGTGCAGCGACGCACTATAAAAGAAATGTGTGAACTCGTCTTCAGTCTTCTTTAGTTGATCCAAAAAATGGTAATACTTCCACGATTGAACTTATGAAATATTTTTTAAAGCCAATGACCAACAAGTAAGAGTGTTATATTCGTCTGTGCCGAATCTTGTATACCCACCATCAATATGTGACAATCAAAAATTTTTCTGATATAGGTATTTTGGTCCTCACAAAAGTTGTTAGACAGATTTAGGTGCATATAAAAGTTGTTTATGTCCAATTTCATCAGGATATTAATTATTAAAAGACAATTATGAATGTTCAAGTCATTTTCTGCACAGAAAAAAGTAAAAATGAGTTTCAATTACGAAATTGATTATATTAATTAAAGAAATATTTGATTTTGCTCCAATCATCAAAATAATACTATTAATTAATTTGAAAATAAATATTTTAATTGAAAAAAAATCCAATTAAAATAGTATTAAATATAGTAATTGAATTCCTTTACAAGTTTCAATTAAATTTTCAATTGAATCAATTAAGTATGCAATTGAAATTTTGCACTAAATCCAATAAAATATTAATTAAAACAATTGTGCAATTAATTGGCAATTTTTAAATTTTATTTATTTTTTATTTGATTTATTTTACATACATATATATTCACATTTAAAAGATCAAAATTAATTTACGTGTAATGTATGTAATATATGTAATGTATGTAATGTATGTAATGTATGTAATGTATGTAATGTATGTAATGTATGTAATGTATGTAATGTATGTAATGTATGTAATGTATGTAATGTATGTAATGTATGTAATGTATGTAATGTATGTAATGTATGTAATGTATGTAATGTATGTAATGTATGTAATGTATGTAATGTATGTAATGTATGTAATGTATGTAATGTATGTAATGTATGTAATGTATGTAATGTATGTAATGTATGTAATGTATGTAATGTATGTAATGTATGTAATGTATGTAATGTATGTAATGTATGTAATGTATGTAATGTATGTAATGTATGTAATGTATGTAATGTATGTAATGTATGTAATGTATGTAATGTATGTAATGTAAATGAACGTTACATAAATTAAAAGCTATTTTGTTCTTATAATCTATATATGTACTATCCAAAAAATCGATCATCTCCCGGCAATATGCATGAACATCGATTTGACTAGAAAATGTGAAACAAAGATTAGAATTACATATTATACAAAATTAAAGAATATAACCATGATATTATGTACCCACCTCTAAAAATTATATCGGACCTTAATTGCTCCAAGTCCTTAAAAAACAAACGTATTCCAAGCAATAAACACTCGCATCGATTTGACTACAAAATGTGAAAACAATATTAGAATTGCATATTATACAACATTGAAGAATATAACTATGGTATTATATACTCACCTCTAAATATTATTCTGGACCGCAATTGGTAATCTAAATCCATCTTTATTTTATAGTTACTTCATCCCATAACCATACATTTTGTACATTTTTTCTTTTCCAAAAAATATTTGTTTGAAAATTTCAGCTTTTTTATTATTTAATATTTTTCAAAAACTGTCAACTTTATATTTTTTTCGTTTTGATTGTTTCTCCAACAAATATTTACATATTTAATTATAAAAAGTATTGAACCAATTAAAATTTTTATTCTATTATAATTTGAAATTAATAAAATGTATAATTAAATAAAAAGTATCAATAATTTTTTCTGTGTGAGGGGGACTTATTGTGGGGACTAGTAATAATTTGTGTAAAATTGTATCAGGATTGCCGCATAATCAACAAATTTATGACAAACAGTATTCCTGGGGAAAATTTGTATGGGGGCTAGGTGTAATCATAGACTGATATTGCCCAACTCCAACAAAACAAAACTGCTACCCTGCTTACTTTTTCATTCACTTTGGTATCACTGTGTAATTTAGCAGATTTGCTAAAGCACTCTGTATTAAACACTAATATTTTAAACGATTTTTCTTTAGCTAATCAACTTAAGACTTTCCAACTAAAATATAATAATAAAGTTCTTAATTTTCTTTAATTTTAATTCTAATTAATTGAGCTTGAGTTCAGATTTACAAAGTTTTTAATTTGTTAGTTATTTCGGATATTTCGCTACATTTTTCCAAATTTCATAACCTATTGTCTATTACTTGCAATAACGTCTTATTTAAGTTGTGCGTTGCCGTTTGTTATATTGCTTAAAAAATTAATAAAAATATGTATAAAATAAATTTTTGTATTCCCAAAAATAACTTTTTAATTATCAGTATTTCCTTTAATTTGTAAAATTTGTAACATATAATAATGTTATATTTATTTTCTGTATGTAAAACTAATATATTTTCAAAGTAGGGATTATGATTTAAATAAGCACAATGTGATGATGAGGCTGTTTTTTGTGAAGATATGTCTACCAAGTAATACTTTTACCTCCTTATTCATAATCAATTTCTAATTTTATAAAATGTTTATAAAAACAAAATTTTCATAAAAAATTTGTTTTATAAAACTAATAAATTTAAAAATTGATGCCTCAAATTCTCAAAATATTTAAGTTTTCGTAGATTTTCGAAAAACAAAGATTTATTTTTGGCTTTTTAAGTGATTATGATTACCTTTTTGTTGAAATTAATATCGCATGCAGGAGTAATAACAATGTTTTAAAAGTTATTCCTTTATTCAGTTTTTTAATCCTTAATTAAAGCAACGTTTTGCCAGTTTCAACACAGTTTAACACAATTTTTCTTTATCTATTTATTTTTTTTTCCTGGTTTTAAAGAATTGTATATTTATTTTGTTAACACTTCTTCTAGCAAAAGTTTGCACAAAATATTAAGATTATTTTTAAATATTGCACAAATTTTATTAAAATATTTTTAAAAACTGTTTTTATTAACAGCTTGTTTATATGTATATGTATATATTTTGTTGTTTTTTCTATAATTTTTGTATATATATTTTCTTGAACAGATCTATTAAATCATGTTGTTAGTTTGATTTTTGTTTATTTTCAAATCCAATTGGAATTGGTTTAGCTTGTTGTTATGGTTGGTTTTTATTTATTTTTGAAGTTAAGTTTTAAAGCGCCACTTGAAATGTATCTTAGAAATATTGAAAGTTGTCCGTATGATTCGCGTGCCACAACGTTGCGGATGCAGTTGTTTTAAGCGAGTGTTCGTTGCAAATATTGAAAATAACACTAAAAGTCTAAAAGGCATTAGAAATAAGTACTTGCAACAAACCTAAACATTATTAAGTTTTTGTTATCGTTGTCGTTGTTGTTGTTGTTGCTGTTGTCTTCCTATTCTTCAGGTTGTTGCTGTTGCAACAGAAGAAAGAAACAAACCAGACAAACGCAATGCAATGTTCTTCCAATTACACAAGATGCACTAAGCAGCAACAGCAGCAATAAAAACAAAAACAACAACAACACTAAAAAATCACAATTTTCATAGAAGAAGGAAGACGTAGCCAAGGAAAACATGCCGTTTTAAGATGCACAGTTTAAATGCAGCTGCAGCATGAACAAGAAAAAACGACTTACAGCAAACAAACAGTAGTGCATTAAACCGCTTTTTGCAGTTAGAAAAGATTGTTTTCTGGACTTTGTTGTTGCTGTGCTGTGCTGTGTGTATTTTTCAGTTTACCAATAATAGTGTATGTTTAAGTTTAATGAATCAGGTTCCTCTAAGTCATGATGTTCTTGATACAGGTTCCATGCATTTAGAAGGCAACAAAAAGCAGTTAGAAATGACCAGTATCAAACAGTTTTTTTTCTTCTTAGTATATTTTTTATTTTTTTGTTTTTGTTGTTCGTTGCTTTCAAAGCAAACATAGTGTTTATTGAAAAGAAGAAGTAAGCAAGAAAGAAAAAAAAAGATGCATGTGCCACATGTTGCATGTATAACGAATATCATGTTAATCTTTTAGATACACCAAAAAAGCACACTTCCATAGAGCAAACGAATATTTGTCATAAAACAAAAAACTCTGAGAGTGCTCAAGGGAGCACTGACTCTCCCAAAAGTATCTAAATCTAACGCATAATAAACATACACACATATAAGAATTTTGTATCTTCGAGAATATTTTTTGTTGATGACTGCGAGATATTTGTTGTTTGTAAAGTATCTGGAAGAAAAGAAACGAACGAACGAACAAACGAAAAAAGCAGTTGTTGGGCAATAAAACTAAAGGCGCGATCTGTTATAAAATAATGCGAATTTATAAAATTCGCAAAAAAGAAATACAAATACATACATTCTAACGACGCTCCACTAACAACAACCACCACCAAATGTGATCCTCATCATCATCATCATTTAGTATGTCTTCTTTCTCTCTATTCATTTGAATTTGTTTTTTCTACAATACCTACAAAAAAAAAATGCTGACAACAACCACATTTACATTTTTTTTTTGTAAAATAAACAAATCACCATCAAAAAATAAAAAAATAAACACACTCACTACTCGTATATAAACAATAACAGAAACAACAACAAAACGTGCAAAAAAAAAAAAAAATTAAATGCCTGTCTTGTCTTTTAAAGCTTTCAGATACTCGCTCAACTAGTAAATACGATGAGTGTATGAATGAGTTTCTGTCTGTTAGATCGTTCGTTTATTGTTTTGTTGAACGAAGCGCATGGCTCGTAAAATTTAGAAAAAGAGAGATACTTTTGGATTGTAATTTTAATTAATACCGTTGCTAGATTATGAGTAATAGATAGAAACCAGAGAGAGCAAAAAATACAATGTTTGAAAAATGTGCGAAATTATGTGTGTTTTTTTTTTTTTTTTTTGCAAAAATAATGAGCAAGAAACAAACAAAGTCAAACAGATACAAATACATGCAGTTCTGCCAACGTTTATGTGGCGTGTGACGCTGGCGTCTACATTAACTTCTTTACATAAGTTTCTCTAATTCATTATTTTTTCCTTTTTTTTTCTTTTTTTTTGGTTTTTTCTTTTTTTAGTAAATATTTATTTTGGAGATTTAGATGTGTGCAAATTTTTTTGATAGATAGAGAGAGAGGAGACACAGTGTAAAAAAAGAGTTTTTAAGAAAGAGTCTTTAAAACTTAGTTTGAAATATGCTGAGAAAGTGGGTACAAAAGTGTAAAATTTTATGTATTTCAAATTTGAATTTTAGCACCATTTGTTCGATTTTAAGATTGTAATATATAGAAAGGAATTATACATAAGTACCAGTGATGTGTGGCACAATTGTGACATTTTTGGCACAACATATTTAGTTTTTAATGCCATTAGGGAACGATCTATACTATTTTGGCATATTTAATGAGCATAAATGTTTCAACAATTAAAAATAAAATTCATCAGAAATAAGTTCCTAATTGCATCGGTCTATAATTAGTCATAGATCCCATATAACTGTTTAATTAGACGTGTCATAACCGTAACCATATAAAACAGCTGTTCGAACCAAGCTTATGGGCAACAATGTATTTGATTATTGGTGACATGCCATAACGCCATAGCCATAACAGTAATATGCTTATGATATGGCTATGGTTACGGCTATGGCAATATGGTACGGCCACGACTAATTGAAATTTTTTTTAAACATGTTGATATCTAAATAAAAATTTACAAAAATAAGTTCCATATATACACAATATATGTCACCAAATTTTATGAGGATCGATCCATAATTAGTCGTAGCTCCCATAGAAGGGCCAAATCAGTTTAACATGCACAAATATTTTACAAGTATTAATATCGATATAGAATTTAATTCAAATAAGTTTTATATGCACACACAGAGAAAACAGATTCGTGATAGCAACCAAATTTGTTGCCAATCGAATGATTCGGTTGCAGGCATAGAATTTTTCGGTTCTATGAACAGAAAGTCAGTTGATAAAGAAGAATTTCGGTTGAAGCAACCAACATTTTGTTATGCTTTCTAAAATTTTGTAGCCACAACTGTAAAATTCGGTCACTAAAGTATAATCATTCGATTGGCAACAAATTCGGTTGCTATCACGATTCTGTTTTCTCTGTGCAGAAATCATGCAGGAAGTTTGTTTGCGATCGATCGATAATTTGCTCATATACACGGTGTATTGTATTATTTGGTCGCGCTATACTTCTTACTTGGTTTATTTAATTTAGTACAATGTGGAAAATCGCATTTATCATCCAGGTACAATTCATGAATTAGCATCTTATGACTACGAAAATCTCATACAGTGCACTCGCGGTAACGTGAACACCGTCAAACGTGAACACCGCCTAACGTGAACAAGCTTTTGTTTACATTGACTACTCTGTAACGTGAACAAACTCAGAAAGCTCTATAACATGAACAATTTTTTTCACTGCATTTGTTTTCTAAGCATGTAGACAACACTGAAATACATGCACTAAATTCGATTTTTAAAGTTTATGGAATCCCCTTATATAAAAAATTTGTTTATATTCACTAAATTAATTTATTTTAATGGCAATGTATGAGTAATTTTATTTGCTATGTAATTTTATTTCAATGTATATTTTCTCGTGATCTCGTTCAGTTTTGTAATGCATTTTAATCAATAAGTTTTGTTTTATATTTTAATAATGAAAATAATAATAAAAGAATTTCACGTTCAAGCGTGTAAAACACAGGTTTATATTATAAAATTTTATATTTTTTCTATGAAATTCTATCGCTAACGTGAACAATTTCACGAACATAAACTCCCTTGGTTTTAATTAGTTCACGTTACCGCGAGTGCACTGTAATTGCCACATTTGGAATTAAATTTTTGTTTAAAGAATAGCAAGACACAGCCTGAAAACATCATCATCCTGAAGGCAAAATCTACGAGATAGTTTTGCAAAAGAAATTGGAATGGAACCTTCAGCAATAAGCAATCGGCATAAACCATTTGTATTCTAGTTTGATGTGAGATGAAGCAGTGAATTTAAATTAAATTCCCAACGCTTTTTGCCAAATAATATAAAAAAACAGATCCAAATCCTGTTTATTTCCTGGAACGCAATTTCAGAATTTTAGTTGAAATTTAAATAACATCATTAAATATTTTGTCAATTTCGAGTATTATTGTGATCGAAAAAAAGTTTAGTATTTTTCTTCTTATTCATGTGATCAATTCATTTTTATTCGAACGTCTAGCGAGTAATAAATATTATTTGAATAAACTAATAAAATATATTTACAACAATTTATTTTTATATACATAGATGTAAAAAATTACAAGTTTTAATCAATATATTACTTTTTGTTGAATTTTTTATAAATATAATGCTGATTGAAAGACTAATTAATTTAATGTTTAAACCTGTATAAGTCACTCAGTTAAAGCTTTTTTTTATTTTGAATTAACAATTTGGCTTCTTTTAGATTTTATCTTTAATATTGTTATTTTAATTATTTTTAAATGGTTTACGTGGTATTTATCTGCGCGCGATCAGTCAAGTAGAGCCGAAAGGATCCCGTTTTGACACTTCGAAATATTTTAATTTAAAAATAAATTTATTTGAGTATTCTATTATTATTGATCGAATATTTTCTTTATTCTATATTGAAAAATGTTATTCATTAGAATAAAAATAATTTTTTTTCTTTATTATTCAATTAATATTTTTTCCTCGATTACACTACAGCCAAAAATGGCTCCTCGGAAATACATTTTTTTTGTATAATTTTGGGATGCCAATCACAAATTTTTCTAAAATTTTTAAATCGTTCGACCAGTCTTCGAGATATTTTAAGTTATAAGTTTTATCTCAAGAACCTGGAATTTAACTGATAGTTTTAAAAACTAATTATGGATTTAAAATCTACGGAAGTTAAGCTCTTAATTGAGCACAATTTGTTATTTGAATATTTAAGGATGGTTTGCAAGATTGCAAGTAAAATTAATTAAAAATTAGAGACAATATTTCAAAGACAGAACAATAACACGTGATGTAAGTAATTTAAGTGGCAGCCCTTTACTCCAATTAAATTCTATTATAAATAATTAAATAATTTATCGCACTTTATTTAAATTGTATCATGGTGGTGAGTGAGATATTCATTGTAATCGATATACATAATAATACAATACGGTGAGATACATAGTACATTCCATAGATACAATTGTATAAACAAATAAACACAATAAGCAAAGAATTGTGCGAGAACGTAACTACAGCAACACAAACCGCAAGGTCGTTTGCCGTAATGGAGAAACAATTTTGTGGGCAAAGCTTTTTGTTTAAAAAAAAAATTGGAATAAAGAGTAAACGAATTTAAGGGAGATATAACACAAACGTAAGAGAATATAATAAGAGAAATTGTTTTTGCTATTAAATTTAAGAGTAAAATCGTGATTATTTAAGAGTTAGAAATATGTTTAAAAAAAAATAAAAAAACGTTATTATTTGAAATTTGAAAAAAAAAAAAAAATTATTAAATTAGTATTTTAAGAGTTTTTCTGTAAAAAAGTAATGATTTCTTTGAAAATGTAGTTATAAAATCATTTTATTTTAAGTTCACTGTGTTTTTTTTTAGCAATACAGTGCACTCGCGGTAACGTGAACTAATTAAAACCAAGGGAGTTCATGTTAGTGAAATTGTTCACGTTAGCGATTGTCGAATTTCATGGAAAAAATATAAAATTTTATAATATAAACCTGTGTTTTACAAGCTTGAATGTGAAATTCTTTTATTATTTATTATTTTCATTATTAAAATATAAAACAAAAATTATTGATAAAAATGCATTACAAAACGAGATCACGAGAAAATATACATTGAAATAAAATTACTCATACGTTGCCATTAAAATAAATTAATTTAACACATTTTTTATATAAGGGGATTCTCTAAACTTTAAAAATCGAATTTAATGTATGTATTTCAGTGTTGTCACATGCTTAGAAAACAAATGCAGTGAAACAAAACAAGAAAGAGCGACACTGTCGTTCATCTTGGCGACAATGTGGTAAATATTATCGTGAACCATTATTTGGTCGACAGCGGCACTATCTCATCTTGTCGTTGACACTGTATCAAGGACAAGTTCCTTTATACCTCCGTCGCAGATATTATGGGAAATTAGTTCCCATATATTGTAGTTAACAATAACATGTAGTACATTTTATTGTCACTGATTATTTGGCCAACTTTTTTTTCCTTTTCCACATCATAGATTACACCCTGCAACAAATATACAAGGTGGCGCAAAAGTAAACTTCCGATGTTTTTTGGCTGTAATTAAAAAAAAAAAAATGAAAAACTTTGATTCTTTTTGTGGATTATTTTTATTTGGTCTTTTAGTTTTTTTTTACATCAAGTCGAGAATATGATGTCATGTAAATGGCCGCCGCCACAGTTGATTGTCATTTGAGCCCTTTTTATGGCATTTTCCATCACTTTGGCCAAAACTTCCGGCGATAGGTCCTCACATTCTTGACGGGTATTGTTTTTAAGAGCTGCAAGAGTCTGAGGCTTGTTGACATAAACCCGCAACTTCAAAAAGCCCCACAAAAAGAAGTCTGGAGCGGTCAAATCAGGCGATCTTGCTGGCCAGTGCAAATCGTCAAAACGGGAGATTAGGCGCTCGGGAAATGCATCCTTCAGCATATCGGTTGTGGCACGTGCAGTGTGTGCCGTTGCACCGTCCTGTTGGAACCACATGTTTTCCAATCCCAATGCATCAAGTTGCGGCAAAAAGAACTCGTTGATCATTGCTCTGTAGCGCTCACCATTCACAGTAACCATTTGGGCCGCGACGTCTTCGAAGAAAAAAGGTCCGATGACTCCTCCAGCGAAAACAGCACACCATACAGTGACTTTGAGCGGGTGTAATGGCTCTTCGTGGGTTACACGCGGATTTTCAGTGTCCCAGAAGCGTAAATTTAGCTTATTTACGTACCCGCTAAGATGGAAATGGGCCTCATCACTCATGATTATTTTTGATGAAAAATCATCTTCCTCTTGGTGGTGATTAAGGATGGCTTGAGCGTATGTTAGACACGATTGGCGGTCAGCAGCTAACAGCTGATGCACCGTCTGGACTTTGTACGGAAACATCTTCAAATCTTGTACCAAAATTCGTTGTAAAGACCGTCGACTGATACCCATTTGCGTGGCACGTCGCCTGGTCGATGTCGACGGCGCTTCTCGGCTACAGCAGCAATATTCTCTGCTGAACGGCTACACCGGGGTCTGCCACGTCTGGCAGCATCTCGTGTTGTGCCAGTCTCTTCGAGGCGAGCGGCTAAACGTCGCAGTGTTTCACCAGTAGGCGTTGGACGGTCAGGAAATCAGCGACGAAATTCACGTTGTGCCAAAGTCACCGACCGATTATTGGTCAAATAAATAGTCAGCAATATTCAGCGTTCTGGAGCAGTGTAGCATAACATTGCTTATTAACGTGTATTTCGCATGTGTTTACTACACAAATGTCAAAACAGAACTGACATTAGGGGCCAATCGCAAAATTTATAGCATTTTCTGATAGGAGGATTACTTTTGCGCCACCTTGTATTAGTTTTTGCCAACCCAATATATACGTGAAAATATAGAAAGAAAGATCATATATGGTAACAGTGCGTACTCAGTCCTTTTAAAATTTAAAAGGACTGAGCGAAAGGCAAACTCACACCACTACAGTTTTTAAATATTGTAGTTGTATGAGTTGAGTAAAAATTTGAGAAAAAAACAAAAACAATAACTGAAATAAACAAGCATAAAAACGAAAAGCGTAAAACAACCTGCTTCCATCAATGCTCATGCGAGACTAACTGGTTTTGATTGTTTTTATACAATGTGTGTGCTTGCGTACATGTGAAAACAAAACCAAGAGAGCTCATTTGTTTTAAATGGAAAAATTATATTGAAAATATATTTGATCTCAAAGTCCGTATCAAATAAAAGCTAAAAAGTTCCGTAGTTTAATCAAGACACTCTGACTCAAAAATTGGCCAAACATTTTAAACCCACCATCAAAAAGGACAGGGTTATATTGATTTTGTCATTCCGCACACATCGAAATGTTCATCGACTTACAAAATTCTAAGATGATTTAGCTAGGTTCGTCCGTATGTCTATCCCTAGTCCCTATACAAGGCCCCCCTCAGAAAATGACTTCAACATTTATAATTGTCTTATAACATTAATATCATGATGAAATTGGTCATACATTTTCTACTTTCACGAATATATGAATTTCCATGCGTACACAGACAAAACAGAATCGTGATAGCAACCGAATTTGTTACCAATCGAATGATTCTACCTTAGTAACCGAATTTTACAGTTGCGGCTACAAAATTTTAGAAGGGGTAACAAAAGTTTGGTTGCTTCAACCGAAATTCTTCTTTAGCAACCGACTTTCTGTTGATAGAACCGAAAAATTGTATGTGTGCAACCGAATCATTCGATTGGCAACAAATTCAGTTGTTATCACGAATCTGTTTTATCTGTGTATGGAAAAGTCACTTAGTTTCTTAGTTTTTATTTGATACCCATATTGAGATCAAATATTCTATATATATTATTTTTATATACTTTTTTGTAAATTGTTTCTCCTTTAAAAATTGAATGACCATTTAAAGAAATATCTGACTCTGCCAAGAAGATAACTTTTTAGACTTTTCATCACCAGAATTGATAAAAAACAACATTCAATAATATGTTGCTCATCTTATCGCTATCAGGATGTAATAGATAATAACTTTGTCGCTGATATTGTAGCTTAGGCAAAAAGGCAAATTGCAAAACCTCTTACAGAAGTCGCCTGGATACGGTCACCCTAATAAACAATCAAGACCCTAAAAGAAGTGTTAAACATTTTCTTAAACTCTTTAAGAATAAGTATACAACCCAAAATGTATTTAAGTAATACAAATAACACTCTAAATTGCTGTTGTAGTTAGAATTTTTTTCTTGCAAAAAAATAAGAAAAAAAAAAACATTTTATTATTTCTACTTTTTTCTTGTAAATAAAGTTTATGTATCTTTTTTTTTGCAAAATGTAGGCAAGCGTTAAAATTAATGTTTGTTTATTTATGTGTTAAAACGAAGAATTAAAAACATCTGTGTTGTATTTAGGAAATTTAAGATATTTGGTATTCAGTTGAATTAAATAAATATTGAAACTTTTGTTTTCTCTTAAACTAAATATTAAAAACATTGTATCATTGTTTAAAAAAGAAAGATGAATTAGCTATTCTGCTAATACTTTAAATGATACGTTTGTTTTTATATTTAGAAATTTTTAAATATTTAATTTATTACGAGTATTAGACTTTAAGACAATATGCCACAATTTAATGAAATGTTTACTGGAACAAAATGTATTTAAATTAGTTTTTGAAATGTATGTCAAATTTCTGACAGCAATGGTAAAGAAATATTTTGAAAGCTTAGTGAAAACTTAGTGTCATATGTCTGACATTATGAGTTATCAAGAGAGTAAATATGGAAAATTAAAGGTTGTGTTAGTCATGGTAGAAAATTAAAAAAAAAAAAAAAAAAAACTGAAGTAGAATTTGCTATTTGGCAAGAGTGAAAAATAACCTTTATTATGAGTAATGTGATCGATTGGCCATTCCATAAGAGAAGTAGCATAATTTCATGTGAATATATTTCCTATATATAGCTTCAAAATTAACAATTAAGCACCAATAACATGGTTGTGTTGACCATAATGGCCCATAACATGGTTGTGTTGACCATAATCGAAGAGCGTCATATTTAATTTATGTGTTCGTAAATTAGCAACCCGAAGAAATACTCTAAAGTTAAATCTTAGAAAATAGACTACGAAATGTATTTTTATGAAATAAATTAAAAAAATTTGTGACATAAAATTACATTTTTTCGAAATCCGTCTTTTTCAAATCGGTTTTCACAAACATGACAACTGTTAAAATACGGATTTTCATTTCTCATTTAGCATTTATTAGAATCGAAAACAATTTTTTTAAAGTTTGAACAAAAATTGGGATTTCAGAATCTATGAAATTTTATGATCTTTTTGGTATCAAGCTATTTATACCCTACACCATAGTGGGTGGGATATATTGGATTTGTGCAGATGTTTGTAACGCCCAAAAATACCCACCTTAAGGTATACCGATCGACTCAGAATCACATTCTGAGTCAATTCAACGATGTCCGTCCGTCTGTCTGGCTGGCTGGTTGTCCATGTAAAACTTGTGCGCAGAGTACAGGTCGCAATCTTGCAAATATTTCGATAAAATTTGGTACATATCATTTTTTCTACCCAACAACCAAGTCTTTTGAAACTGGCTGAAATCGGTCCATTATTTCACCTAGCCCCCATACAAATGTTCTCCCGAAATTGAACTTTATCGGTCATAAATATTTAATTTATATAGGTATCTACACAAGTTTTTCTCCACATAAGTTTTATACATACAGAGTTCATGTCACCAAATTTTTGTTATGATCGGTCCATAATTAGTCATAGCTCCCATATAAGGCCTGCTTCCGATAATCACTTTAGCGAGCATAAATCTCCTAAAAATGTTGGTATACACATAAAATGCAACATAAATAACTTCCATATATACATTAATCACATCACCTAATTTCATGGTGATCGGTCCATAATTGGTCATAGCTCCCATATAAGGCCCACTTCCGAAAATCGCTCACGAATATAAATTATTGAAATTTTATATGATATGATATATGATTAAGCCTATCCACATTATGATTCCTGCTCAATCATGTTTAAAATTAGTCTTTTCTGCGGAGCTTTTTTGTGAGATTGTAGATCCGTACTTGTACGGATGTACTTGTACAAAGACTTCAACTCCGCAGAAAAGACTTCAACTTTAACCATGATTGAGCAGGAATCATAATGTGGTTAGGATTAATCATATAATGATTGTAATGCAACCTTAATATGATATCACCTATCATGATTTTACATAACCATATTATGATTGAGTATAATAATATATAATATATAAATATATAACTCCGCAGAAAAGTCTTCAACTTTAACCATGATTGAGCAGGAATCATAATGTGGTTAGTCATATAATGATTGTAATGCAACTTGTTCTTATTATAAAAAGGACACTTGTGCAATGATCAACTTCGTTTTATAGAAACTATTACAAAACTTGGCGTTAAATAAAATCACAATCGAGATAGAGTATTTTACATCGATCAAAACAAATAGTATTCGGGCGGGGCAAGGTCTAGACTGTAAGGCGGGTGAGGCAAAACTTTCCAACTACTTCATTCTAAATAGTTTTTAACAGGTATAACATAATGTGGCCGAGCGTTGTCACAGTTCATAACTGGCCGTATATTCTGGGCGTTTTTCGGCATATGCTCGCTACAAACGAGTCAGTAAAGGTTCCATGTGATGGTCTGGCCAGATTTCAGCAGCTCCACCGAATACAGAGCATTACCTTAGTGCCATGGCTTTAGTGTCGATTCGGCTGGTTGGTCGGACTTCACCTACGATCTCTTACGCTGGATATATTTTTCATCGCATTCATTCGGTGCAAAAACTATTTTCCTTTATAGTGTTCGGACAGGCAACATAGTCTTTCAAGGTCTCTCGGCTACATATGGTACCCAATTTCCCTGCTTTTGGATGAATTCTGCTGCTCCCAAACTTTTTGAAATTGCTGCTTGAGTAGCTTCCAATGATTTTTCAACCTCTCAAGCTTCAGTAATGCCTCCAATTCTTGGACCTCAAACTTTTTTGGCAGGCCTGGGCTATTTTTGTTTTCCGTGTCAAAATACCCAATTCTGAACCCAACAAACCATCTCTCGTACATTGAAACTGATGCAACACATTCACCATAAGCTTTAGTGAGCAATCGATGTGCTGCAGCGGAACTTTTTTCAAATTAAATAATTAAAGCAAAACTTCCCGCATATGACGCTTTGTTGGCACAAAATTCGACAATTTCGAAGGAAAAAAACAGTGTTGTTTACACTATAATATTCAATAATTAAGTGAAAATAAATGATATTATTCAATATAATCAAAATGAAATGTAAAAAATACTAAAGTTAAACTATTTTGTTGTCGACTCATCGCCTAACGCCTGCACTGTAATCTGCTTAAATACTCACTTAATTTTCAAATGAAGTATATATTTGAAAGAGTAGAGTAGAACAGCATATTAAACCAGATGAATACACCCGAAAATTTGCACAACCACTAAAATAAAATAATAATAAAAAAACAGAGAAACTAGTGTAGCTAGTATGTATTTTTCTGCATGCCTGCTTTTTATTTTATTGTCTAAAAATTTCTGTCTGTATTCTCTACCAAAATTTACGTCATTTACCCTTGAAAATTTGCAAAAAAAAAAAAATTTGCGATTTTTTTATACATATTTTGCGCTAAACAACAGAATTAATTCGCCATTTGTTTTTATTTTAGTTTTTTTTATTGTTATTATTTTATTTATTTCTTTGGTGTGTGTTTTTTCTATGCATGTAATTTAAAATAGAAAATAAAAATTAATAAAAATAGCAACGAAAAACTAGTTTTAAACCTTCAAATAATATTGCAAAAATTATGCACGTCTCTAAAAAGTATTTTGTTGTTTTTGTTAAATTTGGGGTTCTTGTTTTTTTGTTCGGTTTCTGGTTGGAACTCGCCAACATTTCATTGTATGTGTTAAATTTATTTATTTTGCTGGGGTTTTTGTTAAATATTTTTTTTGGTGGTTCATCGTAATAAATTATTTTTGCCCAAAGTCCAATAGAATGCCGGAAGTACATCGTTTATGCGTTTGGTTTGCATTCATTTTCATTTACACATTTATTGTTTTTGTGTGTATTGGCAACAGTGTGTGTGAGAATGAATGTGTGTGCAAATGTGTATGTGACAGAGAGTTCACTCGCTTTTATGGTAATACGTTTGTAGCATTTATTAAAAGGCCCTTTATTTATTCAAATTTAACAAGGTATTTTCATTATTCCTTTAAAGCATTTGCAACAATGTTTATAGGAAGCCAACATGTATTGAAAAGTCGCTGGTCTAACAGTGAAAAACAAGTTTCTGGAAATTAAAATCGATTATATTTAACAAAATATAGTTTTCAATCATCAAATACAGATTTGACGTTAACTTATTTTCAAATCAATTAAGTAAATGTCTAGAAGTATTAACGAAATAGTTGTAACTATATGGTAAAGTGCTTTATAAGTAGCTTAATAAACTGTTCCATACTTGTTGGTACACTACAATATTTTGCAAGCTCCGTAGGGCATTTCCTAGTCGTTAAAATCTTTTAATTATCCAACTTATTTTTACAAATACGTATCATTTTCTATTCAAAATTCGCATGGTTTTTTGGTCATTGCACATTATTATTAGTATTTTTATAGCTGTTTTTATATTTATTTTAGCTATGATTGTACGTGTATACAAGTACTTTACTACTAAACCAATCTACACCAATGAATTCGTGTACAAAAATGTTTGGATACACATTTTAAACAGAATTTTTTTTTATTTTTTTGTTTGAAATTTTATTGCTTTTTTAGGTGGTTGTAGGTTTTTTAATTTGTTTGTTTGTTTTTTTTTTTTTGTACATAGTTCCTATTGTTTTTTCCCTAAAATTCACGAAATGTTGATATTACTATTGTTTATCGAATTTGATTGTTTTATTTTATTATTATATATGTATGTATGTACTATGTATGTTTTTTATATTCAGTTAATTTAAGTTCAAAAACTGTATTTATTTAGTGCATGTTTTGTATATAATTTTCATCGTTATTTCTGTTTGTTGGGTGTATTTCTATTTAACCTTGCCCATATAAATTTATTGCAAATTTACAATTTTAAAGTTCACGTTTGTTTGCTGTTGTGTGGTGTGGTGGCTGGCATTAATAAATAGTCTTAAATTTAAGTAAAACATGCAATCTGTCCAAAGATAATTATAATAATTAAGATTATGGCACTTTAACAAAATTTTATTGCTTTTTAGTGGTTCAACGGAAATGTCATTTGAATTATGACATACTTAAGGTGAATTGATTACATTATTGAATAACGTTTTATGCTAGAGGTGTGAATATAAGACAAAGACAGTGTCTTGTAGTAAGACTACTTATACTCAGACTGTGTCTTGTAGTAAGACTACTTACTCTCAGACTGTGTCTTGTAGTAAGACTACTTATACTCAGACTACCGTCTTATACTCATACTACCGTCTTATACTCAGACTACCGTCTTATACTCAGACTACCGTCTTATACTCAGACTACCGTCTTATACTCAGACTACCGTCTTATACTCAGACTACCGTCTTATACTCAGACTACCGTCTTGTACTCAGACTACCGTCTTATACTCAGACTACTGTCTTATATTCAGACTATCGTCTTATACTCAGACTACCGTCTTATACTCAGACTACCGTCTTATACTCAGACTAACGTCTTATACTCAGACTACCGTCTTATACTCAGACTACCGTCTTATACTCAGACTACCGTCTTATACTCAGACTACCGTCTTATACTCAGACTACCGTCTTATACTCAGACTACCGTCCTATACTCAGAATACAGTCTTATACTCAGACTACCGTCTTATACTCAGACTACCGTTTTATACTCAGACTACTCTCTTATAGTCAGACTACCGTCTTATACTCAGACTACCGTCTTATACTTAGACTACCATCTTAAACTCAGACTACCGTCTTATACTCAGACTACCGTCTTATACTCAGACTACCGTCTTACACTCAGACTACCGTCTTGTACTCAGACTACCGTCTTATACTCAGACTACCGTCTTGTACTCAGACTACCGTCTTATACTCAGACTATCGTTTTATACTCAGACTACTGTCTTATACTCAGACTACCGTCTTATACTCAGACTACCGTCTTATACTCAGACTACCGTCTTACACTCAGACTACCGTCTTGTACTCAGACTACCGTCTTACACTCAGACTACCGTCTTGTACTCAGACTACCGTCTTATACTCAGACTATCGTTTTATACTCAGACTACTGTCTTATACTCAGACTACCGTCTTATACTCAGACTACCGTCTTATACTCAGACTACCGTCTTACACTCAGACTACCGTCTTGTACTCAGACTACCGTCTTATACTCAGACTATCGTTTTATACTCAGACTACTGTCTTATACTCAGACTACCGTCTTATACTCAGACTACCGTCTTATACTCAGACTACCGTCTTATACTTAGACTACCGTCTTAAACTCAGATTACCGTCTTATACTCAGACTACCGTCTTATACTCAGACTACCGTCTTACACTCAGACTACCGTCTTGTACTCAGACTACCGTCTTATACTCAGACTATCGTTTTATACTCAGACTACTGTCTTATACTCAGACTACCGTCTTATACTCAGACTACCGTCTTATACTCAGACTACTGTCTTATACTCAGACTACCGTCTTATACTCAGACTACTGTCTTATACTCAGACTACTGTCTTATACTCAGACTACCGTCTTATACTCAGACTACCGTCTTATACTCAGACTACCGTCTTATACTCAGAATACCGTCTTATACTCAGACTACTGTCTTATACTCAGACTACCGTCTTATACTCAGACTACCGTCTTATACTCAGACTACCGTCTTATACTCAGACTACCGTCTTATACTCAGACTACCGTCTTATACTCAGACTACTGTCTTATACTCAGACTACCGTCTTATACTCAGACTACTGTCTTATACTCAGACTACCGTATTATACTCAGACTACCGTCCTATACTCAGAATACTGTCTTATACTCAGACTACCGTCTTATACTCAGACTACCGTTTTATACTCAGACTACTGTCTTATAGTCAGACTACCGTCTTATACTCAGACTACCGTCTTATACTCAGACTACCGTCTTATACTCAGACTACCGTCTTATACTCAGACTACCGTCTTCTACTCAGACTACCGTCTTATACTTAGACTACCGTCTTAAACTCAGACTACCGTCTTATACTCAGACTACCGTCTTATACTCAGACTACCGTCTTATATTCAGATTACCGTCTTGTACTCAGACTACCGTCTTATACTCAGACTATCGTTTTATACTCAGACTACTGTCTTATACTCAGACTACCGTCTTATACTCAGACTACTGTCTTATACTCAGAATACCGTCTTATACTCAGACTACCGTCTTATACTCAGACTACCGTCTTATACTCAGACTACCGTCTTATACTCAGAATACCGTCTTATACTCAGACTACCGTCTTATACTCAGACTACTGTCTTATACTCAGACTACCGTCTTATACTCAGACTACCGTCTTATACTCAGAATACCGTCTTATACTCAGACTACCGGCTTATACTCAGACTACCGTCTTATACTCAGACTACAGAAACAGTCGACAGCAATCGTCGTCCTGTAGTCAGTTACTTAATTATAATGAAATCGACATCAACATCGCAAACAGCTGACATTGAAGTTTGACGTTTCGATTTAGACTAACGTGTTATGCTCAGAAATTCAAATTATACTCATACTGCTTATACTAGGATTTATTAACATATTAATTACTTAATAATGTAACTGGACTTTTCTGATGCAACTGCACTTCTCTTACTTTTTTTTAAATTTTTGTTTCGACTTTTCTGTCATAGATGACATCTAGATGGGTAACTGAGAGCCAAAAACCTAAGTCTGTTGTCAAAAACCATGTCATGAGAATGTATTGCCATGTATTTTGTTATTGTATCACACATATGTGTGAAAAGTGAGCAATTTCTTTCAATG
This sequence comes from Calliphora vomitoria, assembly GCA_942486065.2. Classification (NCBI taxonomy): domain Eukaryota; kingdom Metazoa; phylum Arthropoda; class Insecta; order Diptera; family Calliphoridae; genus Calliphora; species Calliphora vomitoria. The sequence continues at coordinate 59,337,001 of OW818029.2, forward strand.
ACATTTCTCTCTCCATCCATTCTATGTATTTATTGTATGGTTTCTATGTTCCCTTATAATTAAATGTTACTGTTATTACTAAATTAACATAAATACTCTGTTAATTAGAAATGTTAATTCCCAGCTAATGAAATTAATCAGGAGAATTTCATGGAAATGACATTAAACCTACAACGAAAATACACACACATACATATACAAACATTAACACATAAACAATATACATATATTTACTTGTAATTGCTATGTGGATAAAAATGTACAATTAATTGAAATTAAATTGATTTCATGAAAGTAATACGAAAAACAATAACAGCTATAGAAACCAGTAATTACAATTAAAAGTACAAACACAAATACACTAACGCATATCCATTTCTGAGGTGGTGAGGTGTAAAGTATTGTAAGTTGAGCTTGTTTGTGTTGTAGGTTTTATTAGGTTTTCATATCAATGGTCATTTTAAAAACAGCAAGTTAAAAAAAACTAATGTTTTTAACCAAAATTATAATTTTCTCTGGGTTTAAATGTTGTATGTTTTTCTCTTCTTTGTGCACTATGGAAAATGATGTTGATACAGATGGCGGTGATTATACTATTCGTGAATATGGCAATTAAGCTTTTAACTAATTTAATACAAAATACAGCAATGCTCCATGTTACTGTTGTTGATGTTATTTAATGTGGCAAAAATATGCAATAGATGGACATTAACCTTCTTCTTTATGTAATGAATAAAAAAGGTGAGATCCCATATAAATTATACACACAGACACATACCAATAAACACTCCCATTCTAACACATGCATATCTGAGAACACACACATAAAATTGCGAATACTTTTCCATATTTTATTATATGTAAAAAAAAAAGGTTGTTATCCAGTTTGATTACACAGGGAAACAGAGTAAAGTTTACACTCGAAACATAATCAGAATAGGAACACTAGCTTAAGCCAAGATTACGGACCCTTACCTTATCTGATATTTTTAAATAAATATCTAGAATATAATTTTACTCAGACTGCTTTCATATACTCACAATATTATAGTATAGGAGCTGCATTGAGAAAAACGGAAAGAAAATCGTATAATTAGGTTAGTGTTGCAAGTTCCCAAACACTATTGCCTCATTCCTCCTACATTCCTGAGCCAAAATCCAAATGTTCTATCTTCTATGACTGCTGCAACTTATGCATCAACATATGATTAAAGTGATGATCCCCCATATAATCCCGAATCATCTGCATAAAATCTGTCTATTTTAATAAAATAAAATCGAATTGATTCATTTGTTTCCAAATTGGAATTGACAGAGTTTCGTTTTGAAATCAAACTATCTTATGACATCCGGTATGAAAGTCACAGTCGTCAAGCAGCACTCCAAAGTTTATTGGTTATGAATGATGAAAAAACTTCTGAAAATTTATCGACGCAATGGAAATAAAATATGAAGCAAATAACTGGATGACCAAGGAAAAACTTTCGGTTGCAATGGCGTTTAGTCCAGATACGAAATAAACATATGATGTACTAGAAAATATTTTAAGGCAATCAAAGATTCATCGTATTTGCTAGAAAAGCATTGTTCTAGCAAATACGATGTTTTTGTTGTTATCGAAAACTGGCGTCCACATGTCCTTAAAAAATTAAGTCGCAACCGAATCTGATGAAAACACAACGCTATCAAAAAGTTGCTATGAGTTAGTTTTGGTCAAACTATGAATTAGTTTTGGTCAAACTCATTTTAATAAACCATAAAATGACACATATGTATACGAGGGAGAAGGTATGTGTTCGAAAACAAGTTGGAATTATGTGTGGTTCAGAAACTGTTGACAGCGAAGTTCGCAATAGAGATAGTTTGGCATGAGAACTCCAAATCTTTTGGAAGTTTTACTATACTGGCCTAGTGCTTTCACCTTGACTTGGAATTGTTTACCCCCCATAATAGCTGTTGCGTTGTGTTATTAGATTATTGAAACTTAATAAACCTAATCAGATATCCTCTTATAATTAGGCTTACGCCTCATCTTAATGTCTGTGTTCTACTCCGACGACCCTATTTCATATTCTTAAACTGTTGGGCCTTTTCGGAAATGCATCACTGCGGTGCATTTAATGCGCATCTGTGATTAGTTTGCGATGCTTGTGCAAAACCGTATCTGCTGATGTGCAGATGGTGCATCAGCCATTTTTGTGATGATTGTTTAATGGTTTTCTGCGCATCATATGTTTCAGTGTTGTTTCTTAGAACTCGAGACATTTGCAGTGTTGCAGCGCAGTGATGCATTGTCTTCCTTTCACTCCGAACTTCTAGAAATACCTAGAATACTAAGATTACTTTTCTAACTTTCAACTTCTAACTCTCATAAACTTTCAGATCGCGGTCATATTACTTCATACAAAACATTTTTTCAAATATCAAATCATTTGTTACTCCGTTGTCCTGTGTAACGATTTGAATTATATTAGAGTTTTGATTCAGGTTTCAAGTACTTGACTGCAAGTGCTATCTTAAGTACTGTATATTTATTTTTTTTTATTTTTTATATATTTAAGTTTTTTTTATATCTGTTGTTGTTGTAGTTACACCTTTTTGATGAGGAGGAAGAGAAATAATTGCCACATACTCGAACATACTCCAACATTCATATAAAATACTATAAATGCGAACGGAAAAACTGGATTTAAACCAAACCAAATACCAATTTGGTTACAGAAAAAGGTATGGTATGGTATGTTATGTTAGTTACTGCAGATACATACATAGATACCTAGATGCATAGATTGTTTGTTGTGTTCGTTAGTTAGCTAGCTAAAGTTAAAGCTAGAGCTAGAGCTGAAAGCTTAAGTTAAGTTGGTTGCTTGCAGTTTAGATGTATGGTTGACTATAATGCGAGTACACCTGAATCTAACACCACCTGTGCGCTCTACCACATTAAAAAAAAAATATACCTACGATTTACAACGCAGATATTTTGAAAGACAACAGCAATTGCAGCATCAACAATAACAACAGCAGCAACTACAGTAAGAACATTAAAAAATTGGCAAGGAAAACTGAAGTTAAGAAAAAACTACAACAACAATAACAATAACAAAAACATCGAAACAGGAATATTTAAACATACAATAAAAAGAACTGCATCTTAAAATTACTGCACTTTTAGTAGCTTCATATAAAAGTTCGAGAAAGCGTTGTTGTCCCTCCACATGATCATGAGGCGACCACGATGTTTATGTTGCAATTGCTGGTGCTGGGGCTGTTGCTGCTGATGATGATGACGATGATCAGTTCATTAGAATCAGGAACCTAACTGAACTAAACATGAAATAAAAAATATGTGTGTTTTTTATGTTGATACTGCGTTAAGAAAAAAAAAACGAAATAAATAAAAGACACATGCACCGGCGAAGGCGGCCAGATGGGTGGAGCAAGGATCAGCTGAATAAAAATACTGCTTTATAAATACTATAATGCCGAGGTATATTTTGAGTAAGGTGTTGAATCTACTCACACCACGATTTAATAATCAATATACCGTTTAGTTTAACCGTTTCCTAATTAGAAAATTATCTTATACTCAGGTCTTTTATACTACCGACTTACACATATCGCATTATGCGAACCTTTTTATACTCAGATTACATTCATATTATGTCATGTAATCAGATTGAGAACTTAATTCATAGGCCTCAAAATCAATTTCAATTGAGCCAAAAATTCTGCTCCAATTGAAGTTTTTAGTGTTGCCTAACCGAAACCGAAAAAGATAACAATTTGTATATTTAGAATTACGTAAAAGAATATTCAATGTCGAAGACTTATGACGGGACATGTAAATGCCATCATAGACGTGCAGCTTTTTGCTAGATAATTTGACATCTAATTTTTCTAGAGGTGTTCTCAATTAAAGTCCAAAAAACCAAAATGGGTTCTCCTTTGTGGCACAATTGACATGCAAAACGTAGAACAGAGGCAATAGGATCATAGCAACAGGTGACTGAGCTAGCTATAAAACTGTTCTCACTGAGTACAATATGCAAATTAGGATATCACAACTATCAACGTGTCAAAGCAAATATCAAATATCTCTGATGCAATTCTGCTTCAGAAGACCATATCTCAGGATCACACCAATGGTATTTGTATGCTATAACGTTCGAATGTAACGTACACAGAATCACTTTTTAAATTTCTTTTGAATACTTACTTTCCGGGTTCTCTAAGTTTTAATTCAACAACCAAAAGTATTGTAGGCTGAATCTTCGGGATACAGCGGATAAAGTGGGCCATATTAAAATTTAACCAATTTAAACGCCTGGAACATATTTAATTTATCCATGCTTGCTGCCACAAGAGGTCTGTAATGAACCACAGTTTTTGCTTAAGGTTAAAGTAGTCTTTATACCAAAGGCTGGTGGGAAGTCTAAGCTACTGCCAAAGTTTCTACAGACCAAACAGTATCAGCTTGTTTTTTCAGAGGACGATGCAGTGTAGTTACATATGAGAAATCTACTTTTCAATGAATCCATACACTTTTTCTAGTTGGCTTATTAACATGGAAAAACAAAGGCGCTATGTGCTAATTATATAGCCCTATTGTCGTTCATCGATATTCTGAAGGCCTTTGGCAATACAACTTTGGGTTCCATACATATGATAATGATATCGGAAAGGATGAAGTGCGCTCTTGATATATTCACATAAATAGTTATATCAAGTGGTGTAAGGAAATGGAGTTGACTATCATCCAGCTTATAATATTCTTGTGCGATCAAAGGTGTATTTTAATTTGTAGATACCAAAGAAATATTTCTGGTCGAAATAAATGCCATGCTGATATGCTCCGCTGAAGGAGATTAGGAGGCGTTATGATGTTTGTTATATCAAATATTCAGGCACTTAGAGCATTGGAACGAAGGGGTCGATTACTTGGCTAATAGAGGTGCCTGAAATCATGAACTGTTTTAGTTAGTGTCTCATACTCAGGCTACCGTCTCAGCCTGCTCCTAATTTATTCAATCTCATACTCCTAAGTACTACCAGCCTTTATATATTTCGTGCTGTGAGTTAAAAAATCTACTTAATTTAAACTGGTCACTCTTAAATAGCAATAGGTAAAACTAATACTAGAATATTGCTTAAGCTGTTTGCAAAAGATGATAATAATGCAACAACGATGCTGCACAAGAAGACACTTGCATCATACCAAGCCAAACGAAGAAACAAAAAAAAAAAAAAAAAAAATGGGAGAAATAATAGCAACTACAACAAAAAATCGCCTCGGCATGATGATAACTATAGATGAATGTGACTCTCTCAGTGTTTATGTGGCTGTGTGTATGTGTGTGTGTGCCTGTGTCTGTTTATATGTTCTGATGCACAGCCTTCTTCCTTTTTGCTATTTAATTTCAAAGTAACAGAACTTTTGTTAAAACGTTGTTACCAACAATAAGCCGTTATCAATATCTGGTTTGTCCACTTAGTCATTTTATGCATAAAAGCTTGTGAGTATATATCTGAGTTTGTTAGTGTGTATGAGTGTGTGCATTCATACGTAAGTACGAATATTTTACGTATGTTGCAACATGGTAAGGTTGACTATATTTTTGTTGTTGTTGTTGTTTTTTTTTTTTGTTGATGATATTTTGTTGCTTCTTTAACGTAGCGGGTTGCTGATGCTTCTACTGTTTTTTTTTTTTTCATTGAATGAGAATGAACCTACTGATGAGCAGACAGACAGACGGACTTACAGCTAGGTAGAGGATGTGTGCAATAAATGGACATTATATTACATAGTTGGGTAACAAATGCATACGAGGATGGTTTGGTGAGTGTTATTGCGAGACTTCTGAATTTAATTAAATGTTATAAAATACAATCAATCTATATACATATGTATATATTTATATCTATATATGTTTATATATTTATATATATGAAAGAGTAATGTTACTGAGTTACTAATACAGACACTAAAATCATTTAAAATGCATGTTTATAAATAAATAGTGCACAAAGTGTTTTGATACTTTTTAGGCACCTTATGTAACTTTTAAACCAATAATAATATAAGTTTTATATCGTATTACACATTTACTTATCAAAAAATACCAAATATAAATTTGGTACTTTTTGGAAATTTTAAACCTTATGGGATAAAAAACTTGGTAACTTGGATTTATTTGAAACTCGAGTGCGAAAGTGTAGATTGAGCCAAATCCGGTTATACAGTTTGATACTTTTTATACCCTACACCACCATAGTGGGGTGGGTATATTGGATTTGTGCAGATGTTTGTAACATCCAAAAATATTAGTCTATACCGATCGACTCAGAATCACTTTCTGAATTTTGAAGATATTTCGATAAAATTTGGCGCATATAATAGACTTGGCCCAAGGACCAAGCCTATTGGTCTGGCTGAAATCGGTCCATTATTTCACGTAGCCCCCATACAAATGTTCTCCCGAAATTGGACTTTATCGGTCATAAATGTTTAATTTATATAGGTATCTACACAAGTTTTTCTCCAAATATGTTTTATATGTCACCAAATTTGATTATGATCGGTCTATAATTAGTCATAGCTCCCATATAAGGTCTACTTCCGATAATCAGTTTAACGAGCTCCTAAAAATGTTGGTATACACATAAAATTCAACAAAAATAACTTTTATATAAGCATTAATCACATGACCAAATTTCATTGTGATCGGTCCATAATTTGTCATAGTTCCCATATAAGGCCCACTTCAGAAAACCACTCACGAATATAAATTATTGAAATTTTGAAAGAAAAAAGTTTTGCTCTTTTACTTAGTGTAGGGTATTATTAGGTCGGGCTTGACCGATCATATTTTGTTACTTGTTTAAACATATCATTGTTACAATTTCGACAAAATGAAGTAGTGCAAAATTTCAAACTTGACGGGTATTTAAGAGGGTATTTTTGGTATTGCTGTTATTTTAATGGTACTTTTTTAATATATTAAATTATTTAACTTATATCCATAATAGTTGGCTGATATGCTTTTAAGCAAAGAAATAATCAAGGGTAGGGGGCTTAGTGGTATTAATGTATCAAAAAGGAGAACTAATGATACATTTTATATCTTCAAATGGTACTTTTTGAATATTCTATAATATTAAATCTAGATTCAGGAAATTAAACATACATGATCCTGACTGACTTATAATCTACAACAAAGGTTCTTACAGGTAGTTTTTTTCTACTAATTGTATTTTTTGAATATTTCATAATACTTAAAAGTAATCATTTACGGTTCTGAGTGAAAGAGAAGAAATTTAGAACCATGAAATTGGGCGCATGTGGTCCTGACATGCAATTGAATTGAAATCGTAGTAAAATTAATAAAAAAAAAATTAAAGTTAAAATCACACAAAAATTGTTTTAACCCAAATATGCCCAATAATCTATATATAGTACATATAGTTATTGTTTACATAACACGTCACGTTTTTCAAATTACGGTGTTTTTTTGTTCACATACTAAGTACTCTTCAATACCTCATAGGAGATTGTGTGATCACATTATTTTTAGCTTTATGAAGAGTAGCTTGATTGTTATATACGTGAACGTTACAATATTGTGTTTTAGTTTTGTTGTTGTAACACCAATGTCCTATATAAAGGACGGCTTCAAAAACCACTTTTTTCAATAAACTTTTAAAAACCTATAATTCCACTTTTATTATTTCAAATTTCCATCCGAAATAGTATAAAAGTAAGTACTTTTAAAATGATCAAACTCAAGCAATGGGCATATCTGGGTTAATAGAATTACTCAAGGAGAGCCAAAAGTACGTTTACCTTATTATAAAGATACCTTTTTTAATTTCTATGTTCATGAACCTAGACATGTGCTAGTAACTTTGTTACCTGTATTCTTTATTAGGTTTAAAACTGGAGTTCCCGTCTTTTTTATATTACAACATAACAGTTTATAGCATGGTTTTCTACCGATTCGGAACGGTTAAAAGAAAACGGTATCGGTATTGGTATTTTAGAGGTAACGGTAATTGCAGTTATTTTGGTAACGATAACTTAGTGGTAACGGTAGTTAAGCTGAAAGGGTATTTTAGGGCTAAGCGGTAGCCAACCTTGGTTTTTAGTTAAGTTGGTTGGATTCACACAATACCAAATTGCTTTGTGGTGATTTAATAAATATTTATATTTATAGTATCAACTGCAAATATAAGTGACTTCACAATTAATTTATATAAATATATAAATGTCTTTGTAAGTTTGTTTGTTTATTTATTTGTTTGTTTGTTTGAGCATCACGCCTAAACGGCTGAACAGATTTTATTGAAATTTGGAACGTAGATAGATCCTTACTTGAAAGTGTCAACAGGCTTTTTTTCAATACTTGTACCAGAAAGGGATAATAGGGGGAAAACCGATTTTTTTAAATAAAATCCTTACATATTTTTCTTACTACGACAGGGGTAGCGAAGCGCACCGGGTCAAGCTAGTAATATATAATTTATACCCTTATCGTACTCACTGGCATATCTCAAGGTTCGTAGTGGTAGAAAACATACGGAATTATAGCGTACAGAACTAAAATACTTAAAAAACTACATCTAATGTCTGTTACTAAACAATTTTGAATTACGATTGGGGTGGCGAAGCGAACCGGGTAAGCTTGTTATACATAAAATATTAAATAGTCTTTTTAATTAATTTAATCCTTCTAAATCATGAAAATTGGTTACTATTGAACTTAAAGAGACCTGCTGAACTTTCAACCTTTACTGCATTTAAAATATTTGAACTATTCCTAAATAAAACTATGATATTTCCCAACTAATTATTATATTAGGGAACCAAGTGAATTTGCAAGACTAAAGCTGTGAACTAGTTCCCATCATCCACCTGAACCAAATACAGATGTGGTTTTAAAACAATCAAACCTTAGCACTCAATTCATAGTTTGTGCAAATAAAATGTCCTCTTATTTTCATAATTCCCTTAACGATCCTCTTATTTAAAGAGTTAAAGTCAATGGGCAAGATGACTCTGATGTAGATGATGATGATGATGAAGAAGGTACCTTGTTAAAGGATTACATCGTTCAATGTACCTTAAAGTATAGACACACACTCACGCATACACACACATAGACAGATACTCCTAAACTCGTTGTTACATAACAAATGATCAGGAACTTGCAACAAACTACTATGTACTACCACTTCTACTTACTAGCATAAGAATTTTATAAACTTTTTTTCATGCATCTTTAGATTGTTTTGCGTAAAAAGTTTTGCTGGTTGGTTGACTAGTTGGTCGGCTGTTTGGCTGATTGGTTGACTGGCTGGCTGTTTTGGGGTTATTTGACTGAAATAGGCTTGAATTATTCCTTATTTTTTTTTGGTGCTGTAAGTTGCTAGTAGACTTTTGTAACATGCGTTACTTCACAGGGAGCTAACTAACTGGCTCCAGTGCCAATGTTGTACTTTAACATTAACTACCCATGCTTCATTTTATATGTATGCGAACGTACATACGTATTTAATATTTAGTTTACTATTCGCAGTATTTTTGTCGTCTCTTATACCTTTTGGACGGACTCAGTATGTAGATGTTTTAGGTTTGATACTTAACCATACATTCATACTCCTATTCGTATTCATGTTGCTTTTTTTTTGTGTACAAACTGTCTTCTTGCATTTTGCTGCTGATGTTGCAAGTAGATGCTGTGTTAGAGGAATCGTTAACTTAAAAATGCAAAAATTTGAGTAGTTTTTTTATGTTGCCAGTTGTTGTTGTTGCTGTTATTTCTCCTGTAAGTTTATAGTTTAGTTAAAGGTTTGAAACGATTTTTTTTTGGCTTTCCTTTAGTTTAAATAAACCGGCTAAACAACGGTTTTCTATTAAGATTAAAATCAAGATATTTTTATGTTGTTTGTTGCAAGCAACAACAGTATTCTGTTGTTTTTTTTTTTTTTGTTTTTATTTTGGTTTTTATGATTGCACTTGCGTTAGTAGGCACTTTATTTTAGTACCATTACTATGAGTATCTTTTACTGGTGTCCAGTGGTTGATTTCTGTTTGTGTGTATGTTTTTTTTTTTTCCTTATTTTTCTTTTAAAAACAGTAACAGCAGGAGCTCCATATATGAAATTATTTAATTCTTAGTCAAGTGGAAAATTGTTGTTGGTCAGCAGAATATACACACAAAAAAGAAATTACATGAACAGTTTCAAAAAGACAAAATTAAGTTTGTAATAAAATTCTGGTCATGATTTTTGGGAAATTTGTTTTCATCGGTGAGAGTTTTATTTTAAATGCATTGGTACCTACATACATATAATGTTGCTTCTTAAAAATTTGTCAGCTGTAAACTTTTGAAATTACTTATTTAACAGGTAGAATAATTTGTACTGTTAAGTCTCATAGCAAACTGTGTAATTTTCGAAATAGCAAAATTTATCAAGTTGCTAAGGTTCAATTTTTAGTGTGGAGTTAGTTTTGAATACTTTTTTTACAATTTTTTTTTATTATTATAATGTAGGATTAAAAATTGAATAGTTGTTGATATTAGTATTAATAATATAATTAATGGTTCAAATGTAATAATTCTATTAAAATCCTCACCTTTCTTCGCATCTGTAATCGTGATTTCGATTTTTGTAAAAGGACTGTTGTATAATTATACAAGCAGACCTTGACATTGTTAAAATAGGTCATTACAGAAGAAATATTAGAGCTATTCTCTGAAATTCAAAGTGATAGAAAGGCTTTTGTACTACTTTAGGGCAAGTTGAAATTGAAATAAATGAAACATATTCAACGGTAAAATTGCTAACATGTTCTTCGTAGCGTCTATCGCCCAGCAAGTCTCTCGCCCAGCTTATACTGTGTTTCAAATAAGGCTTAAGAATCTTAAGTAGATTTGCCAAACACATTAAAAGTCCACTCCAATTGGTCAGCATTGTGGATATTCAGCAAACACATTAATCTATCCAGGACTCGTTGGAAATAGGGATAAAAACCTTCTCGAAAATCTCTAGCCAACACATAAATTAGTTTCAGCAAAGACTGCAGTGACAAGTTTGTAGCACAGGCTAGTTTTATAAAAGTAAGTCGATCACAAAATCCATTTGATGTAACAATTGGGTCAACAGTATTCCTCGGATATATCTAAAACCGTTAATTTTGATGGAAAACGATGTTAATTTTGATGGAAAACGATGTCCAATATATTGGACATTCATTAAAAATGAATTTATTAAAATTTCAATTTATGAATCGCAGTATACATATATTTTCTAATGTTACGGTGTAAGTTTTACATTGTAATAAATGAGTCATTGGTACCATTGTACTATTCCGAATCGAATTAGATTCGGCTGTGCCGAATTTTATATACCCTTCACCAAATTATACTTTAAAATAAAAATTTTAAATATTTTTAGGTAAACAAAATTAATTTTTTTTTTTTCAAAATTTAAAAAAAAATTTTTTAAATTTTTAAAATTTCTTTTTTTTAAAATTTATTAGTGAAAAAAAAATTATAAAAAAAATTTTTTGTGGTAAAAAAAATATTAGGGTTAACAAAATAATTTTCCCGATTTTGACCCATTGTAGGTCCAAATTACTATGGCCTTATATACATCGTTGCAATGGACTTTGAAATATCTATCATTAGATATCCATATTGTCTATATTAACGACTTAGTAATCAAGATATAGATCAATAATAAATAAGCCAAAAATCGAGCCATTTGTGGGCCGATTTAATCGATTTTAAATAGCGACCGAGCCGGAAGAATTCTCGATATACTAATGTATCAATTATGTTTGTAAGTTATTTGGGGGCTACGGAAAGTTGATTTCAACATACAGGCGGACAGACGGACATGGCTATATCGACTTCGCTATATATACCGATCCAGAATATATATACTTTGTGGGGTCGAAAATGAAAAATGTAGAAATTACAAACGGAATGACAAACTTATATATATCCTTGCCACTCATGGTGGAGCGTATAAAAAAGTACAATTTTACCAACTTTGCCATCCCTAGTAGCATTAAGTCAAACACGAATCCAGGTTTATCATTTGGGGTGAGGGCTGTGTTAATAATGCACTTATTGCGCCTGCATTAAGAGTATAGAAATAATCTGAAAGGAAGCATTACCTTTATATAAAAAGATAATACATTAATGTAATTCCTACTGAATAGTAACTGCATTACTTGAAAATTGTGTAGAACTGAATCCGTAATTTATTTATACTATAATGTTAACCTATTACTAATACAAGTTTATGCAGAGAATTTGTCAATTTTCTAGCAGAGGTCGGCATAATGAAAATTCCTGTTCAGAAAATTATCTAACACATCCAGAGCTCTAACGATTTAGTCATTTTAATCGTCATTAAAGGACCCTATAATAAGATTCTAATTCATCTACACTTACTACTTTTACAAACACTCAATTCAATTTATTACCAACTCCCTCACACCGTCTATTAGCCACTTAAACATCACAAATCTTTTCAGAACTTTCTAATTCCTTTTTAGTTTAAAGTATTTTCTTTTATTTTCCCCCAAAATATTTCTCCATGCAAAGTGCTCAGGTAAAAGTGTACAATGTAATGATAGACACCATGAAATAATACGAGTTAAACAAAAAAGAAAAAAAGAACAGTTAAAAATTGCTAATTGTATATTATCTGGTTGAATTTAAAAATCATTAATATCGCATGCAACATTAATAATGTGGCATAAGACAAAGAATGGGGAACTTGATTGTAAAACAAAAAAAAAATAAAATGAATAGAGAGAAATAATGAAAAAAAAAAAAAAATAAAAAATAAAAAACTGCACAAATAAACAATTTAAATATCAAGGCCCAATGTTGTTGTAATAGATTAGCTGGAAGGGAACAAGTTTATGTTGTTGCTCGAGAGGAGTTGTTCTTGTTCTTGTTGTTGTTGTATATAAGTACTGTTTTGGAATAAACAATTTCCTTAAAGATGCCACAGAATAAAATGTTGAAAACGCAAACCTACGAAAGATGCAGTAGAAGAAGAAAAAAAAAACAAGTAATTGAGCTATATTCGGCTGTGCCGTATCTTATATACCCTTCACAAAATTATACTTTAAAATAAAAATTTTAAATATTTTTAGACAAGCTACATTTTTTTTAAATTTTTTTTCAAAATAATTTTTTTTTTTTTTAAATTTTTAAAAACATTTTTTTTTAAATTTATTAGTGAACAAAAAAATTTGAGTTTAAAAAAAGTTTTCCCGATTTTGACCCATTGTAGGTCCAAATTACTATAGCCTTATAAACATCGTTTATGCAAAAAATCTAGTTTGTCCCGGTTTTTTCCTTATATCTCAGACATTTGTGGGCCGATTTTCTCGATTTCAAATAGAAGAATTCCCGATATAGTGATATATCAATCATGTTTGTTGATTTCAACCCACAGACGGACAGACGGATGCGGCTATATCGACTCCGCTATCTATAACATTCCAGAATATATACACTTTATGGGGTCGCTAATGAAAAATGTAGAAATTACAAACTGAATGACAAATTCATATATACCCTTGCCAGTAATGGTGAAGGGTATAATAAGCGGTGTAAAATATTCCTTAAGAGTCAAACGTATTAGTTAGGTCTTGTTTCTGTTAGTGTTGGTTTTGGAATTACACCATTTCCTTGACTGTATTCAAGTGTCTATTATCGATTTCAGGGAGAAATATTTGATTGTGTAACATATCGTCATTTAAATATTCTCAGTTTTTAACTGGATTGAACTAGTGTCAAACATTATCAATAAGTTAATAATTTTAATTTGACAAACTAATGTTATTTTGTTTAACTAATTTCTTCATTAGAAGTATCAGATTATGATATCCATAAGCCGAGAGCAACATAATATGGTAAGTCCTTCATCATATAAATGGTTGTCACAAATATATACTTGTTTACTGTAACGATATATATGGTTGATACAATCATGTGAATCGTAATTTAACCAATAGTTACTATGACTATAATATTGTTGAAAATGTGGAAATGGTTACAGTAAACATGCTCAAATGTTGAAATTGTTACAGTAACAATGCACAACTATATTTTTTTTCTGCGTGTAGGTAACTTTGGAGAGGTAAATCCATGTATAACGAATGATATGTGGTCAGCACAATTTGTTAAGTCGAAAAACTTATTATAGCGATATTTATTTTGTAATAAAAAACATTTTTTCTTCGGAAGGTGACTTGGAGCATTATCAAGAATAATAATGAAGCCTTCATTAGGAGAGATTTCAGATTCTACAATTAAAATATATCCACTCTTTATTTGGATGAAGATAATTTACAGGTAACACTATTTTACGAAACGAGTGGGATTTCTTTGTCTTTCCAAGGAAGAAGGTTAATTTTATCTGTTTCGATTGCATTAAAGTAAAATTGTTACTCTATTCTTCGATACCTTTCTTACTGTAGAACTACTCTCTCTCTGTACCAGTTTCTTCTGCAATGAGAATAACAACAGGAGTTAGATTGAGCTCAACTATATTTTATTTAATTTTTTAAGTGCTCCACTAAATCAGTTCGGTACACAGAGAAAACAGATTCGTACTAGCAACCGAATTTGTTGCCAATCGAATGATTCGGTTACACACATGGAATTTGTCGGTTCTATCAAAAGAAAGTCAGTCAATAAAGAAGAATTTTGGTTGCGACAATTATACTTTTGTTACCCCTTCTAATATATTGTAGCCACAATTGAAAAATTCAGTCACTATGGTAGAATCATTCGATTGGCAACAAATTCGGTTGCTATCACGAATCTGTTTTCTCTGTGTATGATAACTTATATTCTGATTTTCTGAGCAGTCTTCCGCCATATCTTTTTGGATATAAATAGCCAACCATCACTTGCATGGAATCCACTATTATAAAGGTTTTTTTGTATTTCTTTGGCTTTGGTTTTTAAAGCAATTCCATTACTGGAATGAGTATATGAACAATAATGCTCATTTGCCATTACCTTCCATACTCATTATACTTATTTGGTTGTTCATATTATTTCGTTTTATTATACCCTTCACCTTCGTGAGAGGGGTATATATAAATTTGTCATTCTGTTTGTAATTTCCACAATATAATTTTCCGACCCTATAAAGTATATATATTCTGGATCCTTATAGATAGCGGAGTCGATTTAGCCATGTCCATCTGTCTGTCTGTTGAAATCAATTTTCTGAAGACCCCAGATATCTTCGGGATCGAAATCCTCAATAATTCTGTCAGACATGCTTTCGAGAAGTTTCCTATTTAAAATCAGCAAAATCCGTCCATAAGTAACGGAGATATGAGCAAAAATCTGAGACAACCTCTATTTTTGGCCTATTTTAAATTAAAAATTTTTTTTTTTTAAAATTGGAAAAAACTTTTAAAAAACAATTTTGAAAAAAAAAAAATAAGAAAAAAATATTTAAATTTTATTTTAAAGAATAATTTGGTGGAGGGTTTTTAAGATTCGGCGCAGCCGAATTTAGTTCGAGCATAGAATTGTTTAAACGTGAGATTCATTATATCGGACTTTAACTGTTTACTTTGTCGATGTTTTCTAATTGCCAAAGTCTACTAAAAGGAATTTGGGTAGTATTTGTGTGGAGCATTTCATAAAAATCGGAGATAATACACATATTCGAACACTAGGTTTTCTTATTTAAAAAAATAATTAAACTTTTGATGATTCTAATCTGTTTCTCTTCGAGTTATTGTTTATTATTCAATTAAAAAAAACGTTGAATTTTTACCCATGTTTATAGTTTCAAGCTCTTCTAAAAGGATCTCGAATTTCGATAATTTTTGCGTGGATAATTTCATAAAAAAAGGTTAGGATTATCATAAGTATTTGAGTTTTAGTTTGTTATTTTCAAAAACCTAAAACTGTGGTTGATTCTTATCTGTTTCTCTTAAAGGTTTTGTTTTTCATTCATTCATGAATGTATACTCCCTAAACTTTAGAGAGTAAACATTCATGTACTTTATATCGGACTTTCGCTAGAGTGAGATTCGTTATATCAAACTTTTACTGACTACTTTGTCGATGTTTTCTAAAAGGAATTTGGGTGGTATTTGTGTGAGTGTTTCTTATTTATAACAAATTAAGCTGTTTCTCTGCGAGTTAAATTTCAAGCTCTACTAAAAGGATCTCGAATTTGGATCAGTTTTGTGTGGATAATTTCATAAAAACGGTTATTAATAACATAAATATTTGAGTTCTGTTTAGTTTATGTTATTGTTACGAATTTGCAAAAACGATTTGAATTTAACGGTCTGTAACTACTGCCTGCAAACATTCATCATGTTTATAAACACGTCCATCAGTAGAAGCTTCTACTTATCAACAATGTTGATAGCATGCGGTTGATTAGCATTGTTTTTTAAGTATGGCAATAGTTAATGTGTAAGCTGAATACATTAACATAGAAAGCTCTAGAATTCGAATGTACGAGTCTTGACCATTAAGAACAATCTAGGCTACTCATATGAAGATGGCAGTGTGTATAAATTGTGACTGCGGTTACTGTAGTCAGTGAGTTTATGATTAGCGCTGTTAGAGTTAACATCAACTGTCGTGTCCATTTGAACTTCTACGTTGTAAAGTGTGTGTGTGCATTTCTGCAAATTGATAGACGTGTATAATGACACTGAGTGAATATTTGAACTATTGTTGGTGTACATTTAAATAAATAAAGAGTTGTTACAAATGTTAAACTACTAAAACTGCTTTTTATTTGCAATCAAAAGTATCCGGTTTATTTAAAGGAAATAAACCCCGTTTTTAAAAGGTAAAAACGTAACATTATTTTCAAAAAACTAAAACTGTGGTTGATTCTTATCTGTTTCTCTTAAATGTTTGGTTTTTCATTCATTCATGGATGTTTACTCTCTAAAGTCATGTAAAGACAAGATAATGATTTTCATTTTGAGCTTTTTTTTTATACAAACTTGAGAAATGGTGCATATGATATTCACTCGACTTGGTACCAATAGAACTAGTTTTAAATTGTTCTACAACAACAATAGCAGTAAACAGATTTCATATTTCAGCAAACGTCCACATACAGGGAAGGTTCTACTATTGGTTTTTCTGTGTTTTTGTTTAGAACTTCTTTCGGAATAGTCAATGTTGCAACGCAACACAACACAAAACAACACAACAGAAACAACAGCCAGATGGTTAAGCTGATATTGATGTTGATCCTCATCAGCGTCAGTTGCATTTTGACAATGATCTGTTGTAGTGTGTTATTGGCTGTTGCTGTTTGTTGCACAACAAGTTGATATCAACTGGACAAGCTAATACCGTATGTCCATTACAAAAAAGAAAACTGAATAAAAAAATAAAAAAATAAAAAAATAACAGAACAAAATAAAACAGCAAAGCACAGCGGAGCATACAATCAAATAGAATCGCATCATATATGTATCTGGAGAATCATTATATATTCGCATGAACATATGTATGCCTCAATGCATTTATACATTTATGTATGCGGCCAATAAAAAAGTACTTGTGGTTGTGGCAAGTACTTATAGAGGGACAACTTGACTTTAATTTCATCATGCAGCATCAATGCACTTTGCTTGGCATCGACTTTAAATTGATGCGATCCCAAATGTTTGTGTATGTGTGTGTTGTATGACTGCAACATCATCAAGCAAATGCATGAGTGTTGAAAATAAAAAGAAACCTAAATGCATCGGGTATGATTGCATTTCTTATACTACTCGTATCATGGGCCTACTTGTGAGCACTTTAACATGTATCTACACTTGCACAAAAATAGTTTTCTTGTTGTTGTTTTTATAGCTAGAACCTTGAGGCATTAATAGATACGAACGAAATTCCTAACTGCAAATACTACGTAGTCGTAGTTGTTTATAAAAACAAAAACTCATACACACACGTACACGTACACGCGCTTACTACTAACTACCTATTATACATTCAGTTACATATACTGCATGGACATTGTGGTACAGAGGAACGTTTATGTAGCAATGTTGTTTAATACCTGTTGGAGTTTTATCTTGAATTCATTATTATTTCTGTTGCTGCTATTGAGGCTTTTTATTTGTTTCGTAATGTATTTAGATTCAAACACACATTTTCTATTTTATGGCCCTAAAAGTGTGGAGCGTATGTTCTTTTGTGATCTAGTGTCTATTCAATTCTGAGTTTGCTGAATTGAGATTCTTAATTCGTATTTAATCGGATATTGTAGGTTAAATAACAAAATTATTTTTTACTGAAACTTCCAGTTGTTGCTGTGCAGGAGGATAAGAGTTATTAGGTAGGATTTAAAGGATATTTTTAGATTCATCAGCATATGTCTTATAGCACAAGTGGTCAAATATAAGTATGGAACTAAGTTTCTTGCACCAGTTAAAATACAACACACTAGAAGTCTTTTTTGATATAAATACAGTGGGACCTCGATTAGTGGAACTAGCAAAACCGGTGGTAGTTGCAAAACCGCGAGTTGTTCCAAAAAAGAGAAATCATTTTCCTTGAAGTTAAATATTGAATTATGCAGACGTGAAATATATCAAATGGGTGAAATAATCAGCTATTATTTTTTCAATTGCTTTTACAAAGTTATAAATTAAAAATTTCGATTTTAAAATAATCGAGGAATTGCATTGAGGTCTCATTATTAATGTATTTGAGCACAATATATATTTTTGATGAGGTCATCTTTAAGATCAATTTATAATTGTTTTACCATATTTCGCGCTGGAGGAAAAACACAAAAAGTCAACATCTATATAATGCTTTAACAGGCTATACAATAGTGTATAGCCTGTTTGTGCCATTGAGAAACTTTGTTTCTTGATCGAAAATAAATATCTGTCTTCGTTATGATAAATTCCTAGCCCCACGAGAGCTGGGAAATTATTGTAGAGACGGAGAACTTTAAATTGGCAGCATTGTTTTCGATGGCAGCTGATGTGAGAATACTCGGTTGTTTTTAGGTTAGTATAGATTGGCAATTTACCACGGATAGACTCATACCAGAGCAACGTTTGTAAATTATTCAAATTAGTTTTTCAAACCATGGTTTAATTCAACAAACTCATCGGGAATTACGTGCATTTGATACTGCTCATAATCGTCCATTAGAGCGATTGATGCGAGATACTACGGATCGTTTGTCCAATACGTTTACTTTTAACGATAATACGCATCCCGAGAGGGGTCGTGCAGTGCGCACAGCACAAGCGATTGATGGCGTGCAGCGTTCATGTTGATTAGGATCGAAATGTGTAAATTTGTTATCACGATCAACAATTAGTTTTTTGTTCATCCACTTTATAGAAAAGCGGATCATCGTTAGCGCCATAAATTTGGTGAATGGACCGAAGGAAACATTACAATTCATCCACAATTTTATTTGAAAATTTTCTTCAGTAATGAACCAAACTTTTGCTTAAATAGCTATTTCAGTAAACAGAATTGCGATGATTATCTTCAAGCCATTGTTGAAATACCATTACATCCAGAAAAACTGACTGTTTGGTGAGCTTTATGGGCCGGTGAAATCATTGGTCCATATGTAATCACAAATAACGTTGGTCAGAACGTTACAGTCAACGGTGAGCATTATAGAGACATACCTACTAACTTGATCGTGCCTTAATTGGAAGGCATTAGTATTACAGATATGTGGTTTCAGCAGGATGCTGTAACATTTGACATGGCGTGCGATACAATCAATTTACTGAGAGAAACATTTGGCGAACGAATAATTTCAAGAAATGAACCTGATAACTGGCCACCTCGTTCATGTGATTTAACGCCATTAGATTATTTTCTCTGGGGATATATAAAGTCCCAGGTATAGGCAGATAAACCAGAAACTATTGAGCATTTGGAAGCGAATATTCGACGCGTTATTGCCGAAGTACAGTCTAATTTAATGCGAAGGGTATGCGAAAATTGGACCTCTAGGTTACACCAAATGCTATTTATATTTTCATTTAATTAAAAATAGAAATGTTTTAGTTACGAAGATTACAAATCGTTTATCTTATCGAGGATTGAAAGCTGCATATTTTATATTATGAGAATTATACAAAATAGGTAAAATTTTTTGAAAGTTTTTTTAGTGTATGAAATACACTAAAATCGGAGAGTTATTATAAAAAAGTGGAGACATTTTATTTAAAATGTGTTTTTTTAAATATATTTTCTGGATTATTACATCTATGTTTCTCAAAAAATCTTCCTAGGTAAGCATACGTATAATAGATTATTATGTAAATTTCGAGATCTGACATTCTATAAAAGTCTATTCAAGAATTTTCGCTGTAAGCTAAATTTACATGCGCACTATACTGTTTTCTGATACTTCATCATCTTCATCTTTAAGATCTCGAAACTAATCAAGTTCTTTTTCAGAGAGACATATAAGACAGAAATTATCTTACTAATGACTAATGAGTTTTTATTTCAACAAGGTTAAATGTATATTTGAGACCTAATTGATAATAAACATATTATTATGATATTATATCATATTATGATCAAGAGCTATCAATGAAAACATATTATGATCCAACGTAATAATACTTATGAGTCAATTACATCTTAAAGGAATTATTAGGATGCCTTACATTACAGCTTTTAAGGATATTCATATTTAGAGAAAATACTTAATATCAATAATAGTGTTTAAAATGTATTTAAGGACTGAGATCGAAAAATTCTTAACAAACGTTTTTCATTAAAACTTTTAACCCAAGTATTATTTGATTTTTTTTATCAAGTTACCTTTGTAAAGCATGTCAGTTATTATGTTTAATGTCAATTATGTTCATTTGCTGTTAATCTGATTAAAATGAGTGACCAGAAAAAAGTGCGTACTAAAATTATTAAATATTTTCAATAAAATCCAACTTGGTCCTACAAAAAGTTGGCCAAACAATCCAAGGTCTACTATAAAACTATTTCCAATGCTATTAAACAGTACCTGGAAAACTTGTCCTTTGATAGAAAACCTGATTCAGGTAGAAGGAATGGTTCACAAGATGTTTCTTAACACAAAAAAATAGAAAGCATTTTGAAAAAAACTCTTAACACATCCGGTATGAAAGCAGCCCGGTTAGCTCAGTGCACGGACTATTGGTGCGAAAAGTTAGAGCCAATGCAGGTTCAAAAACATACAAGGCTCAAAAAGTTCCTGACAGCAACGCTGCTAAAAATTTAGGGGCCAAAAGTAGAGCACGGAAATTGAAGTCAAATTTTATAAAAAAATATTCCTGCTGCATAATGGTTGACGAAACGTATGTGCTGGCAGATTTTTCGCACCTTTCGGGTCAAAATTTTGATGTTGCTGATGCTCGAGGGAATGTTGAAGAAAAGTCTAGGACGGAAAAGCAGACACAATTTCCCAAAAAGTTCTTAGTATGGCAAGCAATATGGCAAAATAGAAAAAAATTTGTTACAAAGGGCTCTATATATACCGAAATATACATCAAGGAATATTTACAAAAAGGATGTTTCGATTCATAAGACTTCTTAGTGTGTCCACTTATTTTTGGCCTGATTTCGCACTCTGTCACTATGATAAGAAAGGTTTTTAGTGGCAAAAGTACAATAATGTGGTATTTGTACCAAGAGAGACAAATTCTCCAAACTGCCTGGAGCTAAGGCCAGTGGAGAGATATTGGGCTCTTGTTAAAAGAGAATTGGAGAGCACAAAAAAGGTATCCAAAAGAGTGGTAGATTTTAAACGGAGATGGACAACCTGTTCGAACAAAGTAA
Organism: Calliphora vomitoria; assembly: GCA_942486065.2. Taxonomy (NCBI): domain Eukaryota; kingdom Metazoa; phylum Arthropoda; class Insecta; order Diptera; family Calliphoridae; genus Calliphora; species Calliphora vomitoria. The sequence continues at coordinate 59,358,849 of OW818029.2, forward strand.
TAAAGCACTATAAAAACCATAATGGAAGGGTTTTCTATACTATATAACTATATTTTTTTTTGTAAATTGTAATAATAATATCAATCAAATAAAAAAAAATCAAAACTGTAAGTTTAGTGGTTTAATTTTTATTAACATATATGTATGTTAAGAATTTTTTCGATTTCAGTCCTTATATACCAGGAATTCCCGAGAATGAAACCATTTTTTAATTTCCTCCTGGAAAAGAAAAAATTCCGGGCAGTTAGAAACGCTAGTACAACATCTTCTATGCGAACGCCTGGCTAGTCATACATATTTGTTAACAGTGTGTCGGAATCTATTTAATGAGTTTCACTAGATAGTTCCACATCCTCTTTTAAAATTTAACAGAAAGGTATTTCTATTGTAGGCAGCTGAGGTTAAAGTGATCGAAATATCTAGACATGACATTTTCTCTGATTGTACCGATTTAATGCTATCTATATAATAACTGGTACTAATCGAAACATGGAGTGTTGGCAAATTGTACACGTTAGAATGAAGAAAGATAGTTTAGTAGCTTTAGAAGGCGTTTTGCTAAAAAAAATACTTAATAAAAAGCGTTCTCCAGAAAACCATTTGTTTTTTGTAATGCTTATGTCTCAGCCGCTTTTGGACTAATATAGCTGAACAATAACCTAGGGCGTATATTTGTTGGATGTGTCTCATTTAAATTTCTTTGCAAAGCTATATTATTATAATTTGTGCAGAATTTATGCACTTCCTCTTAAAAATAAGAAAGGTATTTTTTCCACAAACTCTGCGTATGCGTAATATTAATTTAGAGCAATTCAAATTTCATATTAATTATACGCCGTGATAAAAAAATATAAAAAATACTCTGTTTTATTATATTTGGTTAAATAATATTGATGACAAAATACTGATTCTTGAGGAAATCTAGAATTAAAATTAAGAATAGAAATATAAAAAAAAATAGAATATTGATTGATGAGTGAATGGTTACAAATGCAGAATTTTATTACTTTCTGCCGCTATTAATTGTTTGTTTTTATTCGATTCAATTCAAATTGATTATTTTACTCCACACTATATTCTACCAACATCCAATGAAAGAATGTATAAAAATAATTCAAACCCTACACAGCATAAAGATAGCGGTACTGAGAGGAATATATGGTGTGCTTTCCAACATACTGGTTGTAGTCTTCGTTGGTTTTTCTTGTTTTCTTTATATTCCTGTTATGGCCAGTTGTTATCATAAATATGGCATCGGGAATGAAAGGGATAAACAGCTAGACAACAAACGGCGGTCAAACCAAACGAAGAAAAAATAAAAATAAAAACAAAACAAAAAGTAGCTAAAATTAAAACAAACAATCATTGCAAGATAAAAATCATTCAAAAACAGAATTATAAATAAAAATATGGTTGTTGTAGGGGGCACAGTATACAACATAAAAAGGAAAATGCTATAAACTTTCTAAAATAAATAAAACAAAATATAATAAATAAATCTATCATACTGTTTTATACTACGAAAATAATAAATATTTTCTGTGAATGTTTGAGTCTAAAGTATATAATAATTTTAAAAGCCTTGCAACTCGTATTCAGTCATCTCTGTACGTGCTTATAGTTTGTCTTAATATTTGCATAGATAAAATAACAGAGAGAGAGATATAAAAAAAAAATAAAAAAAATACTAAAGTGTTTTTGTCTATTTAATCCCTAAAGGTTTCAAAAATACAACAACAGCAAAAAACACAGACACACATTCATGCGAATATAGAAATCTAAACGTTTATCGATCTTAACTGGAGGCCAACAAGTAAAAAAGTTTATTTAACTTTAAAAAAAAAAAACTCTGTCTGAATGCTACAATAGTCACATAAAGAGAAAGACACAAAAGACGAAGTGTAATAAGTTCAAATCTTTTGACTTTTTAACATTATTCTCTTTATTTCGTTTAGTAAAAGCTTCCTTTTAGCCGATATATTCATGAGTATGTGTGTATAATAAACGCATTTATGGTGCTAGTCTTGTGCTTTTCTCGCAACTTGAAAACATTTATTTATTAAAGGTGGTATGCAGTACGTGCACTTTTTTAATTCTCCATTTCTTTACATATGATCATACAAAGACAAGAGGCCTTTGGCGGGGAAGGTATTCCAAGAAGCAGATGAAGGAATAAATATGAAATTAAATGAGAACTACCGCAAAAAATTGATTAAAATCTTTGAATATCAGTTCTATAAGATGAAGGAGAAGTATGTCTGTTCAACAGGTGGCGTCATTGTTAACGATTTTAGTTAATTTAGCATAAAGTACTGAATCTAGGCTTTCGTAATTTTAAATCGGACAAGTCTAACCTTTTAATCTACTGAGTAAAAGTATTTGAGAAGTATTTGTTATGTATTATAATGTATTTATTAGTAGATTTTGATGAATCTGCAGAAAAATATTCATTGAAGTTTTAAAGTTAAATTCTAGTCATAATCAAACCTTTAGGGTCAAAATAAACCAAATATGTAAAATGCTTGCAAAATGATGTTCAGATGAATTTTTAAAAATTAACAAACAAATTTCCTTTAATAAATGCTAAATTATCTTCTTTGCAAACCTTCCCCTTTTGACTTGGTATGTCGCTGTTGATTGTGTGTGTCGTTTCTGTATTTTTTCTCTGTTTGTCTTTACAACAATTTGCTCTAGGAAGTAAAGTGATCTTGTGCAGTAAGAATGAAAATAACAGCAACAGCAATAAAAACATTCTACGAAATATAGTAAATAGTAGGAGATCTCTGAGAGGACTACTCAAATTAATTTCGATTTCTCAATTTTAATTGGGTTTTTCTCAACATTAATTTACTACTCTGAATTAAAAATTTGTATTTGCTGAATACTAATTTGGATTTCTTAATTTTAATTTACATTCCTCAATATTAACTTACTTTCCTGAATTACAATTTCTATTTTCTCAAAACTAAATTGAATTCCTCATCTATCATTTGTATTTTTCCATTATTATACGCAACCTCCCAAGATAGTGATATAAGCTTGTACCTTGTAATCTTCAATCGTAGTTTCCTTCATGAAAGGTATTTTTTTATATCTCATCTGCACTGTCCTGACACGCCTCTCTACTTGTGTTTCATAGACTTTGAGAAATCCGCCGACACCATATTTCATAGCGAAATATTCAAAATCTTCGAATGCAACGTACATACTGGCACTGCACATACTGGTACAGAAATATGTACACCAGGGATACATCCTATCGCCGCTACTCCTCAAGATTGTTCTCGACGCTATTATGTCACGAGTATCGCAAACTACATATCTCGATTACGCAGACTACATAAGCCTCCTCGCCCTCAGACACTCCCACTTATCTGGAATGGTGGATGACGTGATGATGTTATTGGTATATCTACATACATGTATGTTCACTGCATTCACAACTGCTGTTACTTCCCCTTGTGTGATACCAAAGATGAAAGTCATGTGGATAAACACCGCGTCTTTTTACCAAATCTGATCTCCAACGGAACTCTTTGGGCAGTTACAAAACAAATTTTTTAGAAACAAAAAAATTAGAAAAAAAACATAATGAAATCAAAAGACGACGACCATTAAATAGTTTCTGATCATCTCGTATGCGGACGACTGTAGCATTATCAAGTAAATAATTATCTCCGAAAATACACAATGTCTTCACTGAACGTAACCTGTAGCTATCACCAGAGAAGTCTTCAGCAACACCATCTGGATGAAGGAGGTAAATTTCAACATAGGCGTAGTAGTCGATGTTTTGCCAATTCAGACTTTTTGAGGGTCACATTTTATAGCCTAATTATCTCCTCAGCTTATGTCACTGTAATCACACACAAGCTGGCAGCTCATTGGGAATGGATGAAGAACCCTTGTTAGCTATCTACAAGACGTTTGTTCGGTCAGTGGTCAGTTATGTTGCTCTAGTGTGGTCACTTTCGTTGAGTGGTAGCCAAGAGAAAAATATTCAAAGATGACAAAATGCTGCCTTAATGTATACAAGGAACTGAAGGTTCTTCCAGTAAACACAACGAATAGAATACCCAAAGGTATGTACAATGGATCGCAATTCGTAAATGATGCAGAACCCCCAGAGGGGATGAGATCATGGCAGAACTGAGGTCAACTACATTTTGTATAAATCTAAACGAGAATATATTAAAATCTTTGATTTTAAACAAACTAAACAAATTAGCAAGTGTTTAAAAATGTTGCATGTCTGAGGTGCCCTATTCTGAGAACACACAACACCTGTCCATCGTCAAAAAATAAGCTTGAATACTCTTCTATTACGCCTATGTGTACAAATGACAGTTTTCTTTCCAAAATATTAGTATGTAAGTTAATGTTTCTAACCTTACAATAAACTTAGAATATCACAAAGAAATACGTAATACCAAAAAGGTCTTTATATTTAAAAAAAAAATTAAGACCTTGGCAAGGAGAGTCAAAGATACACAAGGGGAAGTAACAACAGTTGTGAATGCAGTGAACATACATGTATTTTATAAGAACACAATATATATTAAAATAGTAAAAAGAACCTGCCACGCAACCTTAATAAAGGCCATGCAACAAACACAAGAACACACACACATACAAATATACGTATGTACATAGTTAGAAAATAATATTATTAACAGGATTCTTTACCACTAACTAATGTCTGATAGCGCAGGGGACTAAGAAAAGGTTGTTTTGTTATTGTTGCAAGATTCTTAAGGCCACTACTAGCGGGTACTAGATATAATTTGACTCGATACTCTGTAGCTTTAACATGTCTAAGGCTGGTGTTGGAGTTGTTTTTATTATTGTTGTTGTGGCATCAAGTGATTGTAGTAGGTAAAAGAAATAAATTTAATGTAGATACAGCAGTGGCATTGATCGCTTTTAGTTTGGGTGCAGCCCACATAGTGGTAGAGTGTAAAAAGATTATTTTTTTTATTTTGCTATACAAAAACCTCATACATGCACTCACTTAAAAATAAGGCTAGTTGTTGTTGTTATTGTTCTTATTCTTTAAAAATCAGCCTTTGGGTATTTGTTACTGTTGTTGCATTAATTTAGCAAACATGCAGCTTTTATATACATATGTATTGTTGTTTGTTTGTTGTTTCTTCAGAATGTTGTTGCTGTGGTTGTTTTTGCTGTTTGGTAGGCCGTTGTTATTGCTGTAAGACCAAATATTCAATAGTTATGAACTTAAAGGTATTGAGAGCAGGTTTTTTAGTTCTTTATAGATTTTTTCATTCAATTCTTTGGTTTTTTTCACATTTAAGGCTGGTTTGTTTTTTGTCAGAGGTTTAAAGGTTTTGTTTTTTAAAACTTTTATTTAAACTTGGATTGTGGGTCACAGAAAAGTTGTTGGATATTATAATAAATATCCAACTTCCTAGCATAAAAACCGATTTAGGTTAAGATTGGAATATTAATGGAAGCGCAGGTAAGCTTTCTAAACATATACTAAATATATATCTAGGAATGGCTATAGCGTAGCTAGTTTTACTACATCAGGTTTAAATTACTTTTAATCATTTCCCTCCTTTAAAACTCTCCGTTATTTGCTGCCTGTTTGGGCTTCATTGCCTCGTTGCTAGTTTTAATATTCTTAAGTATTTTTTGTTGTTGCTGTTGCACTGTTGATTATTTGGATAGCTGTTTCTGCTGTTTATATTCTTATTGTTGTTGCAGGTATATTTTTAGTTGCTTTGATTTAATATAAAGTGGAATTTATAGTTGTTTTTTTCTGATTTTTCTCTTTTTTTTTTTTGCTAAACCTCTAAAGTAGTGTATTATTAGTGTTTATTACGCTTCAATGAGTTTTAATGTTTTCACAAACTAATCATTAAATTGTTGGTTAAATATTTGTATATAATGATAAAGAAATAACAGCAGCAAAATGAACAACCACTACAGTGGAAAAAGAAAGAAGAGCAATAAGGATAACTAATTTATTACAGTTTAAATGCAAGCATCTTAGAAAAGATATTCAAAAAGATTTTATTTAAATTCAAGAATGGAAAGTAATACAAAGAAAGATTTTCTGCCTTTAACTGTTGTAATTGAAATTTTAGATTTAACTTTTTTTTTTAGTTAATTTTGAATCAAATTCTCTATACAGTCAAATGATACCTATGTATAAAGAGTTTTGTTTTACAAAACATTTGTTTAAACTCAATTGTTCATATAACTGTTGCCATCAATTACCATAATTTCAGAAAACAAAAACGGTTATATTTTTCCAACCCAGAAATTCCCATACTCGTAATAAAATTAAGGCAAATCAATTATTTTGTTGAAAGACAAAAAGAGACACTTGGGAATATATGCATGTAGTTTGTAGCCACTAATGAAGATATAAAATCAACAATTACATAACGACAACAACATTTAATGAAGAGAAAAATATTTAAATGCAACAGACATTTTGCTTAATTTGCCACCCAAAGTCAATGTTGCAAGCAACATTATTATGGTACAGCTAACATTATTTTATACAAAAATAAAGTACAACCAAGAGACATAAACCTGGTTTAGTAGACTCAGCAAAAAAATTAATAAAAACTCATAGAAAATGGCTATGAGAAGAAAAGCTTGTGAAATTCAGCTACTTACATTCCCGTTCAAAATATATTGGACAAAAATTCACGATATAACCTTCTTTTCCCATACCAAAGAAAGTAAATATTTATGAAACAACAAATGCATTCTAAAAAGTGACACCAATTATGTTAAGTAAGGACTGAGATCGAAAAATTAAAACTTTTAACCCAAGTATTATTTGATATTTTCTTTGATCAAATTACCTTTGTAAATTATGTCAGTTTATATGTTTAAAGTCAATTATGTTCATTTGTTGTTAATATGATTAAAATGAGTTACGAGAAAAAAGTGCTGACTAAAATTATTAAACATTTTCAAAAAAACCCAACATGGTCCTACAAAAAGTTGGCAAAACAATCAAAGGTCTGCCGTCAAACTGATTCCGATATTATTAAACAGTATCGGGAGAACTTGTCCGTTGACAGAAAACCTGGTTTCTGTAGAAGGAATGGTCCACATGATGTTTCTATAGCCAAAAAAATTTAAAGCATTTTCAAAAGAGCTCCCAACACATCCGGTAGTAAAGCAGTCCGGTTAGCTCAGTACTCGGACTATTTGGTACGAAAAGTTAAAGCCAATGCTGGCTTAAAAACATACAATGCTCAAAAAGTTCCTGACAAGAACTCTGCTAAAAAATTAGAGGCCAAATACAGAGCACGAAAATTTAAGACAAATTTCATACAAAAAATATACCTGCTGCATAATGGGTGACGCAACGTACGTATGAACATTTTTCACAGCTTCTGGGTAAATTTTTTTATATTTCAGATGCTTGAGGGTATGTAGAAGAAAAGTTTAGGACCCAAAACAAGACAAAATTTTCTCAAAAGTTTCTTGGCATGGCAAGCAATATGCAATTGCAGCAAAAGAAGCCAAACATTTGTTACAAAGGGCTCTATAAATACCGAAATTAACATCAAAGAATGTTTACAAAAAAGGATGCTTCCATTCATAAGACTTCTTCTTTATGTGTCCACTTATTTTGGGCCTGATTTGGCATCTGTCACTATGGTAAGAAAGGTCTTGAGTGGTACAAGAACAATAATGTGTTATTTGTACCAAAAGGGGCAAAGTGGAGAGATATTGAGCTCTTGTTAAAAGAGAATTGGAGAGCACAAAAAAGGTGTCCAAAAGTGTGGTAGATTTTAAATGGAGATGCATTACCTGTTCGAACAAAGTGATAGAAAGCATTGTAAAAACCTTATCTAAAAACCTTAATGGTAACTATAAAAACATTTTTTTTTTTTGTTAATTGTATTAATAATTCCAATCAAATAAAAAAAATCAAAACTGTGAATTTAGTGGTTTCATTTTTATTAACATATATGTATGTTAAGAATTTTTCGATCTCAGTCCTTAGTTGTGAAGAAGATAAATACAGAATACTTATCAACATGTCATGGAGCTGTAATCCTTAAAAATGCTGAATAATCGTGGTCTACCGAATAAATCGTGAGTGATTTTGGCGAGTTTACTCGAAATTGATCATGCCCATTTTTAATTCATAGCTGACTTCATCGTCACAAAGTCACGAAATGTGAAGGATTTTTTTTTTTTTTTTTTGTGAATTTAGTGAAACAAATTTCGGAAAAAAAATGTTGTTTAAAAAAACGTTACCTTAAAGGTCCTTGAAATAGCGATTACTTCATATCCACTCTATATTCGAGACAAATTCAAAATATATAGAAAAAATCGTGATAGTCGTAGTTATTTGTTTATGTTTCAGTTATTTGTGGACATATTTCCCTGATTATAAATAACAATCGAACCATGACCATAACTGATATGTATATTGATATACCAATCATGTTTTTATGTTATTTGGGGGCTTCGGAATGTTGATTTCAACAGACAGACGGACAAAGCTATATCGAATTTGCTGTCTATATGGATGCAAAATATATATGTTGTTTTCATTACACCTCTTAGATTTTAAAGATATTAACTGAAATATTTTTATTTTTTTAACACATGCCAAACTACTATTTTTTCTCGAGTGCAATTTTACAGGTTAATACTAATTTAAAATACTAACAACTACAAAACCTTTAAGATTACAGTTTGCTATTCATTTCATTTCACTTTATTCTTTCTCTGTTTATTATCGTTTATATAGTTTTTTTTATTATTCAATCATTTCAAACTTTGTATTGGTTTCAGAATTAAGACGAAGACTATTTCAATGCAATTAAAAACAATATTAGAAGTACAAGGAAAAACAGAATAACATGGCTTATTAACTAACTGGTTAGGACGACTTTGTGAGACCTTATAGCAAGAAATATTGTTTGTAGAATTCTTGTGTTAGTAGAATTGTCAGACGTATAATTTCAGTTTGATGTAGAGAATAAAGAGAACATGGAATATTTATATAAGTAACACATAATAAATATGAGAGATATAACAAATATGAGTGAAAAAATATAGTTGTACATGTTTACCATAACCATTTCTACATTATTACAAGTTTTTTTTAACAATATTATGGTCACTGTATTTATGTATATTTGCGAAAACCATAATTTATTTAAGTTACCATTAACATGATTGTAGCAATCATATATATATGATTGTAGTAATTATTTATATATTTATGGCAACCATTATTATGATGTAATACTTCACCATATTGTGTTGTTCTCGGATTATGGTTATCATACTCTGAGAACATCATATTATGATATAATGATTCATCATTATTTACTACAATCATATAAATGATTTTCACAATCATGTGAAAGGTAACTTTAAAATATTATGGTTACAGCATTCATAGACATAATGATATATACATATACATTTTGAAATGGTTATGGTAAATAAATATTCCATGTTTTCTTTATGCCGATCACTGATCAAGATCACATTGCAATTATACGTCTGACAATTCTACTAAAATTGTTTTCCACTAGCAATGGATATTGGATAATGAAATTGTATCAAACATGACTTCAATGAAAAGAATCGAGTAAAATATTTCAAAATATCACCCTGTGATTAAATTAAAAAAAAAAATTAACATCTGTTGTAGCAATAAAATGGCATTTTAAGAAACTTTATATTTATAATACAACAAACTATACCTACAATAGCGCACACTTAATACAAAACCTGATCTTCATATGATCCGATACACTTTTGATCGCATCTCTATTCGTATGTTAAAGCTTGAGCTGGTTACAAACATTTTCTGTAGCAGCTAAAGTCTAAAATAAAAGAAAAAACCGTTAAAAACACTGACCGCTTTGGTGTGGAAATAGTTGGTTCAATGTTGCAGTTGTATGTTTGCCAGCTAATTCAGCGCAAAGAATTCTTAGTTGGCCTGACAGGTTAAACATTCTTTGTAGTTGAGTTGAGTTGAGTTTTATTTTATTTTTATTGAAGCAGATTTTCTTTCATTATTGTCGACATGTTGTCATTTTCTTTTCGAAAGTTGAATTAAATATTTTAATACTGAAGAAAAAAAATTAAAAAAAAAAAATGAAAAATAAACACACACATAATTTCAGTTAGAAAAACTGTAGTTAAATCTGAATATGTTTGTGTGTGCATATGTATATTAATTTAGAGCTACAGAGAGATTGTCGATACTAATTAATTTAAGTGCTTGATTGTTAGTCTTGACTGTCTGTCGCTCAGTATATACTTGAGCGTTTAAGTAGGTTTGCATGTTTTGTATGCAATTATTATATAAATAGAGTAGTTTTTGGTTCATCAACCGAAAATTATATACACGAAAAGAAATTATTACTGGTTTTAACAAATTTTTCCTTTTAAGTTTGGCTAGAAAATGGATTTTCAGTGCGAAGGTTTCAGATATAGCTTTCAAGACACCCATTACTTATAATGGTCCGAATCTTAAAAACAAATTTCAGCAAATATTTTAAAAAATGTATCCCATTTTAAGTGACTGGCTAATTTTATCTCTCACTGTATAAAAGTAAATTGTTTTAAAAAACATCTTCTTTGCATCATGACATTAAAAACTAAATCCATTGAAATTTCTTCAACTACCGCTAAATAAGTGAATGCAGACATTTTTTCTTAGAAAATTAAAGCAAACGTTTTAGTAAAAAGAAAACCATTTTCAAAATTGTTCTTTTAATTGTCGCTCAACTCTTATCTTTAGCATCTTATAAAATGTTTTTTCGCACTTTTGGTTACCCAGCAATAAATAATAAATGCCTACCTGAACAAATTGGACAAATGTCATGCCTTATAAGAGCGCAAAATTATGATGCAAATCACAAAAAATCAGCATTACCGCGCTGCTTCTTTACTGGACTTATATAACCCGAGTTAAATCTCCCAGAAGTTATTAGAATCAGTAGTAGTACTTATTGCTATATTGTTTTTAAATCAGTAACATTTTTTGCTGGGTACTGGCTTTTAGTCTAGGTTCTATTTCGATTGCTGCAGCGATATTTTCTTTGACATTTGTTTGGTTTGTTCTGTTCGATTCGTATTAATTGGTCAGAGATGTAAATTATATGAATTATTTTAAAAGAGCATTTCACACTATGAAAGGTGTGAACTTAACTTCACTTAAAATTTGTTTATGTACTAATACATATTATTAGGGTGGGTCGGAATTAAGAATATGTTGTAAGTAGTGCTTAAATGCAGTGTTAGTTTAAAATTTGCGTTAACAGGTAAGTATTGTGAACAAGGATAATAATTCAGTAATCTCTTATTTCATTTATCAATTCAACGTTTAATCGGCTGTTTTATTGGAAAACATTTTATTTATTTAGTTATTGTTTGTACTATATTTTTATTTTTTACTGAATGCAGCAATCAGTTTACATATGTTATGTTCAATATATAATAATTTTTAATTGAAAACTTTATGTAACTTAAAATAAAACTTAATAAAACTCTTATTCAAACTTTTGAAGCACCTAAGGACTGAGATTGTAAAATTCATAACACACGTTTTTCATTAAAACTTTTAACCCAAGTATTATTTAATTTTTTTTTTTTTATCAAGTTACCTTTGTAAAGCATGTCAGTTATTATGTTTAATGTCAATTATGTTCATTTGTTGTTAATCTGATTAAAATGAGTGGCCAGAAAAAAGTGCATACTAAAATTATTAAATATTTTCAACAAAACCCAACTTGGTCCTACAAAAAGTTGGGCAAGCATTCAAAGGTACCGGGAGAACTTTTCCGTTGATAGAAAGCCTGGTTAAGGTAGAAGGAATGGTTTACATGATGTTTATTAAGCCAAAAAAAAAAAAAAATAGAAAGCATTTTCAAAAGAGCTCCCAACACCTCCGGAAGGAAAGCTGCCCGTTTAGGTCAGTACTCGGACTATTTGGTACGAAAAGTTAAAGCCAATGCAGGTTTAAAAGCCTAAAAGTCTAAAAATGTTTCTGACAGGAACGCTGCTAAAGATTTAGAGGCAAAAAACAGAGCACGGAAATTGAAGTCAAGTTTTATAAAAAAATTTTCTTGCTGCATAATGGATGACGAAACGTATGTTCTGGCAGATTTTTCGCAACTTCCTGGTCAAAAATTTTATGTTGCAGATGCTCGATGGAATGTTGAAGAAAAGCTTAGGACCCAATAGCAGAGAAAGTTTCCAAAAAGTTCTTGGTATGGCAAGCAATATGCAGTTGCGCCAAAAAAGCCAAACATTTGTTACAAAGGACTCTATAAATTCCGAAATTTACATCAAGGAATGTTTACAAAAAAGAATGCTTCCATTCATAAGACTTCTTAATGTGTCCACTTGGTTTTGGCCTGATTTGGCATCTGTCACTATGGTAAGAAAGAAATACGAAATGCGCAAGATAGGGTTTGATTATAGACCTATTGTTTCTTGAGGAAACTTTCATAGAATTTTCTGTAGATTGCGTTTCTGCTGTACGATTTTTTACTTTTTGATCGTCCATACAAATCGACCCAGCCTAGTAAACATGTATATGTTTGTGACAACCATTTATATGATGAAGGACTTACCATATTATGTTGCTCTCGGCTTATGGATATCATAATCTGAGAACAACATATTATGATAAAATTATTCATCATATAAATGGTTGTCACAAACATATACATGTTTACTGTAACCATATATATGGTTGATACAATCATGTGAATCGTAAATTAACCATGTTATTGTTACCACATATATAGTTAATATATAGTTAATGTGACTATAATATTGTTAAACATTTTTAAATGGTTACAGTAAACATGCACAAATGTTGAATATTCCTGTTTTTCTAGAAGTTTTCATAACGATTTTTTAACATATTAAGACGGTTTAAAAACTGTGCTTAGAGGCATATTCACAAAAAAGTAAACAAAAATCGATATTTTGCTGTACCGATTATCTACGTATATTTTTAGATAAAGATTAAAAGCGAAGCCAAGAAAAAAAATAATAAAAGCAAAAATATGCTCTTAAGAGCAAAATATGCACTAACAAATTCCTTAAATGGACGTACAGGATAAAATGCATTTGCATGATTCCGATTTCCCTGTTCAACATATTGTATTTACTCTCATTATCAACTATGCTTTCTACCAAACTGTTAAACGTTTGCAAAGTAATATCAAATATTTAGTGAAAGAGCACACACACTCTTTACATTTACATATTTATTGCATATGATAGTGTGCGATAATGCATATGTATGTGTTTGATGCAATTATTACTAGCAATTGCTGCAGGATATATTATAAGTGATTTTCCAAATAAATGGAAAATGTAACAACTTGTATTGGCAGCAATTCGATTTATTATTGTCTATAATATTTTAATGATTTTACACGACAAAAAACAAAAGCACGTATAAACACATACACACAGATATACAATAAGTACACTTATCCCAGCAGTTCTTGAATGATTTTACTTATTATTTAGGCTGACAACTAGTTACATAACTAGCTACGTGACAAGTTATTTTAACATGTGTATATTCTAAGCAGGGGGTTAAAGTAGTCAACGAGCTGGCTACACATATTGGTAACATAGAGTTAGTTACTTTACTAGCTACCTGAATGGTTACTTGAGCAGCTACATTTCTAGTTATTTTAATATGCACGAGTGTTAATTGACCTCAAATAGTAATTCGAAAAGGCATCTCATAGACAGTCGAATAACCGATTAATTGTAGACAAATCTCTGACAACTCCCCAATAGATTACTACTTTTTAAAGTACAGTACAAAATAAACGTTAAAAGTAACTACACTCTAGTTACTTAGAGACACTTAAATGATAATTGACTTTACGGGATGTCAGTATACTCAAGCAAAAATAAAATAAACTGTATGAGAATTATATTAACACAATTTATATATAACCAGTTCGTATGAATTATTCACAAAAAAGTGCAGTACAAAATAAACCTTTAAAATGACTATACTCTAGATTACTTAGATTACCTGGGATGTATAGAGTAACTAATTGACTTCTCTCTGCACTACAAAGAGCGCATACATGTCAAATTACCCAAAATGTATCAATTGGATTTAGCCAAGTGATCAGTGACAATCACTGTCGATAAGGGATACATTGACTGCTGGGATACTTAACTAGATACATATATGTATTTATGTATCTATGTAAAGGCAACATTTATGAAAATAGTTTGCAACATTCTGTGGATATGTGTTACTATATGTAGATTGTTTCTCTTGTAAAATCCATTAAGTACAAATATTGAACTAAAAACTGTTTGCGTATTATAATATTGTTGTGAAATTATAGCAAATATTATATTTTGTTGCTGCAAACAGATACTAGCGACACAAATCTCCAAATGTAAATGATGTGAGATGTGTCACATTGAGTGTTTGTGTCTGTTGGAAAGTGTATGAATGCATATTTGCATTGGAATTTGGGATTGTGCCTTGAAATGTCTAAAGTAGAAGAAGAAATTGTAAGCACAGTAAGTTTATCTTTTATTACTACTGCATAATGATGATACGAATAGATACTGGGTAAATACTGCATTAACATTGCACCATTTACCATTTTATAAAAATAACATATTGAAAATAAATATGTTAGATGTTAAATACTTACTTACTACCATGATGATAAGTTTTTATTATGATTGTGAAAGTCAGGACATGTCAGACAGTTTGGTTATAAATATGTAAAAAATATAATTTTAATTTAAATGTTCCAAATATTCGGAAATAGTTCTCGTTTAAAATTTTATCAAATTCCTGACTTTAGATTTTTTGGGAGAGATCTCTTCGGAAATAAGTTTGAAATATGAGAACTACAGAAGTCAAGGGAATTGTAAGGACTGAGATCGAAAAATTTTTAACAGACATATATGTTAATAAAAATGAAACCACTAAAATTACAGTTTTGAATCTTTTTTTATTTGATTGAAATTGTTGTTACAATTTACAAAAAAAAAAAAATTTTTTTTAATAGTTCTAATCACTAATGATGAAATTTTGAACCTTTTTCAAAAACCCTTCCATTATTGTTTTTATAGTGCTTTATGTCACTTTGTTCGAACAGGTTGTCCATCTCCGTTTAAAATATACCACACTTTTGGACACATATTTTGTGCTCTTCAATTCTCTATTAACAAGGAAAATTTTGTCTGCTTTTGGGTCCTAAACATTCCTTCGAGCATCTGCAACTTAAAAAAATTTACCCAGAAGCTGCGAAAAATTTTCCATACGTACATTTCGTCATCCATTATGCAGCAGGTATATTTTTTGTATACAATTTGTTAGGAACTTTTTGTGCCTTGTATGCTTTTAAACCTGCATTTTCTTCGTACCAATAGTCCGAGCTAACCGGGCTGCTTTCCTACCGGATGTGTTGGGAACTCTTTTGAAAATGCGTTCTATTTTTTTTTGCTTAATAAACATCATGTGAACCATTTCTTATACCTGAACCAGGTTTTCTATCAACGGACAAGTTCTCCCGGTACTGTTGAATAAGATTGGAAACAGTTTGACGGCAGACCTTTGATTGTTTGACCAACTTTTTGTAGGACCAACTTGGGTTTTGTTGAAAATATTTAATAATTTTAGTACCCACTTTTTTCTGGTCACTCATTTTAATCAGATTAACAACAAATGAACATAATTAACATTAAACATAATAACTGACATGCTCTACAAAGGTAACTTCATCAAAAAAAAAAAAAAAAATCTAATCATACTTGGGTTAAAACTTTTAATGAAAAACGTGTGTTACGAATTTTACGATCTCAGTCCTTAATACTTAGAGTTCTTTTCCCAACATATATTGTCCAAAATCTGAGCAATGACGATTTGAATTTAACAGTCTGTAACGACTGCCTTCAGCATTCATCATATTTGAAGGCACGTCCATCATTGACATTGTTCGTAAGTATGGCAACACTAAATGTTTGGGCTGCTGGCAATGACATCGAAGGCTCTGGAATTCGAATGTACTAGTATGTCCGTTAAGAGCATTGTAGAAGATTCCCGATAGATGGCACGTGTATAAATAGTGGCAGAGACTGCAGTCGTGAGTTGAGTTTATCATTGGCGCTGTTAGATTTAACATCAATTGTCGTGTACATGTGTGTTTGTACATTATAAAGTTTGTGTGCATTTCTGCGAATTGATAGACGTGTATTAAGACACTGAGTGACTATTTAATTCTGTTGTTGTTGTACATTCTAAATAAATAAAGAGTTGTTACAATTTTAAACTACTAAAACTGCTTTTATTTGCAATCAAAAGTATCCGGTTTATTTAAAGGAAATAAACCACGTTTCTGAAAGGTAAAAACGTAACAATATATTTAACGGCCGAAATACTTGAAAATTAAGTACGCAATTGCAAGACTGATTAACTGAATAGTAAGAAATACTATTTGAGCAGTCATAAATATGTAAGTTATCTGTTAATGTCCCTAACCCTATATCATAAAAATATTTCGTTGTCAATAAATACAAAATAATACCCACATATTGATGATGGGCACACAAGATTCGGCACAGCCGAATACAACACTCTTATTTATTAAATCTGCTTTACTTTTATTCTTATTCGGATTTATTAGCTTTAAGTGCAACAAATTTAAGCTTTTGAATATCCCGTAAATCATCTTCAATTTTATACAACTTGTTTTTTGAAATATGTATTTAAATCTTAAACAGTTTTGACATTTAGCATTAAAGAAAATGGAAAATCAACTCAAATGACAAACCATGTCACTTAATAGAGAGAAAAATAAAAAAAAGACATTGTATGAAAATGATTTGCCTTTCAAGTCAGTTATATCCTGCAGAATGCACAAGCAGTTAAGAATCCTGTACATTTTTCATTTTGTTAGTTGTTGCTGTGCACAATTTTTATATTAAGTTTGCAACAAATTGCAGACAGAGACGGCCAAGCAGACTTCTTTCTTTACACCCTCCACGCATCAAATACACTTGCACTTTTATACTGCAACAACAACAACAATACGCAGACTTAAACACTTACAGACATAACAATAACAAAACTAAGATGAAGGTTAAATCTACCATCAGACACACAGATACGCACAGACAAACTGATACAAATACACTTACAAACTACACACATACTCAAATATAAATTGCAACATGCGGCAATAAGTAGTAGTGGTGGTGGTGTTGCACTTTGGTGGGGGTGGCGTTTGGTGGGGTGGGGGTGGCGTTGCTGTTGATGATAATGGTGGTGGTGGTTGTAATGTTGTTGGAAGTGTATGCAGCCATTTTATAAACTTCCTTGTTGATTTCTTGGTCAAGGTCAAATAGAAATTATGGCAATAAAATGGAAAAAGTAGTAGCTGTAGTGACTACAGTTTTAGCAACAGCAAATGCATGATGTGGAAATTGTGGCAAAATGAAAAGAGTGAAAAGAAATTTCTAAAATTTTTATTTTTTGTTGCTTGTTAAGGTCGGTACTTGAGCACTGGCAAACACAAACAAAAACAGCTCTAAGTTTTTAGAAAAATGAGGAAATATTTAAATTTGTTTGCAGATCGATCATACAAGGCCCAAATACAGCGATCGCTAATGTATAATTGCTACGAAAATCTACTGAGATCATTCCACACTGATATGTGTACAGCTTATTAACTGAATTGGCGAGCCTAAACACAAGTTTTAAGACTGAAAATTACACTAAATACAAGATTGATGCACAATTGTTTAGCATTGCCGAAATAAGTCGTTTTTATTAACTTTATTTTTATTTACCATAGTTCTATGTTCTTAAATCTTTATAGCCTAACATTAAGATTAGTATGCAAAATCACAAATACTATTTCTTCCTCAGACCTATTGGATTTAGGGGTATTTAAAATTCGCTACAACCAATTGTAAGTTTTTATTAAAGTATATTTTTTTTTGTTTCTTTTTTAGTTTCCAATTACATTTCGGATAGGGAAATGGCACGTGTTGGAAATCTAGTATTTTTTTGTGTGTTGCATTTTTCCTTTAGTTGCCTTATAGACAGGAAGAAGAGGTGGAGCCGTATAGTAACAATAATAATTTATATTTCTTTCCTTCTTCATTGTGTATTTTTTTCTATATAGGAATAAGTTTAAATAAATTGTTATTCTTTATTGCCGGCTTTAATGAAAGGTTGTGAGGGTGCTGACAAATGTGTAATAAATTTGTAAGACAATTTAAACTTTTGTCGACAACAATAACTAATTTTCATATTTAAGTCAATTTCAGATGTTAAGGTCTGTGGTGAATTGAAATAGTAGTATAGAAGTAGTTTTAAATAAGTAGATGAATATTTTTATGTTAGTTTACTAATGTTTTAACGCTTGATGTTTTAATTGCAATAATGATTAACTGAATTAAGTATTAATAAATAAACTTGTAACTTATAGAAAAAAAATTAAAAAGATGGCGGTATCAATTTGGAAAGAGATTCTGAGTTGATACTTTAAGGTGGGTATTGGATATTATATTTTTGGTAGTTATAAATACAGGAAAAACGCGTAATATCCTCCGCACCATGTTTACTGTAACCATATATATGGTTGATACAATCATGTGAATCGTAAATTAATCATATTATTGTTACCACAATCATATAAATAGTTACTATGACTATAATATTGTCAAAAATGTTGAAATGGTTATAGTAAATATGCACAACTATATTTTTTTCTGCGTGTGTGGAAGTCATTACCTGAAATATTTAGCATTGTACAGTGGGGCAGAATCACAATTTTTTGGAAATAAATCTGGCATTTCTAAACGGATGGCGCGATCGGGAGAAAATTTGACGTGGGGGTAGCCATGTGTTCATTCGTGTTCATGTTATTAAAATGGATCCTACAAATGCTCTAGGCGCGGCGCCTAGGGTACCTTCGACATGTAAAATTTTTAAACACGTGCCATTTTGTTTTTCCCCATCCGATTTCAAAGCCTTTTAAATTTTTGGGAAGCGCTCGGCTAGGTCTTGAAAAAACAAGCATTTCAAAATTTACATTTTCAAATTTTGCCATACCTTGGTCCGCTTTTTTAAAAATATAGTGCGTACTTTTGAACCGAATGGACTCGAATTTTTTCAATAGTTAGATAACTAAATTACCAATAATATGCATGAAATTTCAGAGCAATATCGAAAATAAATGATATTCAATTCAAAATTCAAAAATTTTTAGATTTTTGCTGTTTTTTGGGCGAAAAGGTGACTTAACTCTTTTTTTTATTAAAATAAAACTTTCTTTAAGACCATACAACAGTTTTATATTTTTTTGTAAGATATCTTTACGAAGAATATTTTGGTATAAAAAACATGTCATATTTTTCGAATATGTCGCCTCTACGCCCTTCGGAATTTGACCTATTTTTTATCAAAATTTTAACTTTGGACCACATGTTCTAAAATCCCATAGCTGGGATCAGAAAACGGATAGCAGATTTGGAAACCTTGATGTAATTTCTATTTATTTTTAAAGCATTTTCCCAGCCCCGAAGGAAATGTAGAACCTGTGGGCAAAATTTTAAAAAATACCATTTTTGGGATTTTCACTCCAAGTTTTAGGAATTGCGGGATTCCCTTTGACGTTTTGACAACTTTTTTTACACTTTGTTTTTTATAATGAGAAATTTAAAAAACCCTGCAAATTTAGTTTAGTTTTATTAATAAATAAAGATTTTATAACATATTACATATTTATTGAGCTCTAAAACTAAAATTTTTATCAACATTTTGATAGGATTGCAAATATTAGGAAAAATTTGGGCCACATTTTTTCCGGACTAATTTTTTTTGTTTAGATAAGTTAATTTCTGATATTAAAAAAAAATTTCGAGTCAATATCTCAATTATATTCAAAAATATGCCACTTTAAAACTCCGTCCTTCAAAAATATTGCACTTTTTCAAACTAAAAAATTTGTTAAATTTTCTTAATATTTTATTCAACAACAAGTCAATGGTTTTGACTTAGTCACATTAAAATATGAAAAGTGCAATATTTTTGAAGGACGGAGTTTTAAAGTGGCATATTTTTGAATATAGCGCCGCGCCTGGAGCATTTGTAGGGTCCATTTTAATAACTTGAACTCAAATACTCCTTGGCTACCCCCACGTCATTTATTCCGATCGGGCCATCCGTTTAGAAATGCCAGATTTATTTCCAAAAATTTGTGATTCTGCACCACTGTGCATTGTTGTAAGTTACTTGGAATCAATTGATCAGTACAATCAATTTATTTATGAATGAAAATCTCAGACAACCCGAAAAAACTTGATACCTATAATAAAAAGTAGCATTGATATTGCTGCATAGTTAGATGTAGTAGATGTATGAGTATATTGTATGAATGAAAGCATAACTTGGTTGTTGGTTTGATTGCTGATGCAGTTTTAAACTTTATTCCATCAATTCTGGTTTCGAAATTAGTCATTTAGGCTTACTTTTGCATACCGAATTTGTTATGTAACTACGGTAGAGAGAACAGGGCATACTGGAGGTCTCTATAATAATTTTGATTTCATATAATGCCATTTATTGAATTTTCTATAACAATGTGCCTAAAAACATGAAATTAACCATATATAGTGAAGTGATTGAATATTTACAAGGGGAATTTAAATTTTATAGCCTAAATGTTTGTAGGTAACAGTTTTTTGAAGTTTAGAAATATAGAATTAAGCTTATATGATCCTAAATGAAGTGAGAATACACATGGTGAATCAATGGTACTTTGTCTAAAAGTACTTTTAGATTTTTCTATTAAAATGAACTTGGAAACATGAAATTAAATACGTGTGATCATGAGAAGATTTGACGGTCTATTCCTTGTTTAATATAATAAACATATGCTCCTGAATAACTGAGAATCCAAAAAGTAGAACTAAGTTTAACTTTTTATTTATAAAATAAACATTGAATTGTAACTGAAATATAAACTCATAAATAGAGATACTAAGTGAGGACTCTACAATATATTAATGCTGGTTTTTCAAATAACTATATTCTAAAATAAAAACTATAAAAAAGCTATGATATATAAAGTATCTAATTGAATTTAAGCCACCACCCTATGTAATTTTGTCTATTATTTTCTATAACTTTATTTAATGCCAGGATTTAAAAAAGTTACTACTCATTTCTCTACTCTAACACGCATACCTAAATTGGAGCGGAAGGCATTTTTTACTTGTCAAAAATTCTCATGCTCATACAATTTGTATGCAGCATACCGAAATAACGAGGCGGCAACGCTTTGCAATTGGAAAATCCGATTTTGACAGCGCTTTTAATAGTGAAGTTAGTTGCAAAACACAATAAATGTAAACACCTACATACAAAATAATATTAATATTTAATATTTGTTTTTTTTTTTTTAAATTTTAGTTTACAAATCATAAAACAAAAATCATAAACACCAATACTGCAATGTACTTTATTGTTTAAATAATCCAGGTTGTTATATTTATTTGTTTGATAAGCTTGTTTTTATTGTTCGACGTAGCGTTGCCGCTCTTATTTAGGTATGACATTTCAGCGTTAAAGCTAAGCGGAAAAAAACGTTCCGCCTTACGCTTTTATTTAGGTAGGCCTGTAAAGGTATCAAGCACAAAGTTTCTAAAATATTCTCAACCAGGAAATATTAGTTCAGTGCACACATATGTTTACTCTTTCTTCTCCCCACAGTCGGTACAAATTCTTTAATATTAAGTATGTTTAAATTAATACTTTTTTCACTTTACTACAAAACAGAAATAAAAAAAAAAACCTTCCCATCGATCATTTCTCTACTTAGTCAAGTAGAAGGAAAGAAAGAAAAAATATACATGTATAAAGAGTATAAATGTATGTGTTTTTAAAATTTCCTGCCAATGATTAATGACAACATTTTCCCATGAAATTATTACTGTGCACTGAGATACCTTTAGGTATTAATTCATAGTCAAAAAGATTGGCTGGCAAACTAAAATAACTATCGATAAAGTTAATTTTAATTTACATGTATTGATGGCTAAAATGCAGCAGCAGCAGCAGTAACAACAACAAACAGCATGTACGTAGGAAAAAGCACGCAAATTAAAGATGATCACGATGAGAATAGAATGTAATGATGATAAAACACATGCAACATGCTGTGGCTGGAATCAGTCAGTTACTTCGTTATAACGTTTAAATGCTGTAAACACACACATTCATACATACACTTAGGCACATTCAACCAAACACTTACTTACACATCATGACATTAAACAGCCAATAATCCTGGTGTTAGCAGCAGATAGAGTGAAAGAGACAAACAGACCGGTTGTTAGTTAGTTGTTGGAATTGTAGCTGTTGTTGCAGTTGTAGTTGTAGTTGTTGTGTTGTTTAGTTGTGTTAAGTACAAATTTGTAAAAGTAATTGTTTACGACAACTAAACACAGCAATGAATAAATCTAATTTTCTCATCAATCTCTTGGACAAACATGGAAATGCACTTTCAAAACGCATTTAATAAACCATAACGGCACGCATTTGTAATGCAGTGTCTCTCTAATGCCTTAAAATGCCATACAGTGGTTTAAGTGGGGCGAAAAAGGTTTTAATGCCAGATTAGTTGTTTGAGAGATGTTGCGGCGCTCTACCAGCTTACTGGTGGTGTTACAAAGTGGAATATGTTGCTTTAAATGGCTGTAAAATAATGCTGTTGTGATAATGTTTACCGTGATTCAGATATCTCAATAACGGTAGTGGGATGAAGTGGTTTTTATCGAAACGAGTGGAATGATTACAAAATAGGTACCTACATACATTAGGGTATATCGAAACATATAACGTGGCGAAATCGCGAGCATGGGAAATATACATTGTCGCTTTCAATGGTGCTATGGTTGGATTATCTGAAATAATTAAGAGTCTTTTTATAGCTTAGTGACAAATTTAGGAGATTTGAGGATGTCTTTATTTATTTGGTTTATCACTATTTGCGGGGGCTTTTCCAAAGTGATGTTAATCGAACTCCTATACTAGCCCAGTCATCTAGTTCAGGGCCGATCGTTGGACCGACAGATTTACCGATAGTTTCTGTTACGGGAGCTGAGGACGGAATAAGGTAATTAATGATCTTACCCACTTTGTGAGAACAATATGGCTGCACCGTCATTACTATCAATTTGTATGGGATCCTTTGTTAATGTTGACAATGTTAAAACCTCATCACCTCGAAGGACAATTTTCCTGTCTAGATTTGCTCCAGATACATCCATTGCATTGATGCTTTGGTAAAGTTTATGGTTCATACCAGATGCACACACCCCAAAGCCTTTGAAAGGATCCTATGTACCACGGCACTGCTGATTACAGGTACTATTCAATCCATACAATTTAAAGCCCTGTTTACAATGCTGATCTTATAGTCAGGAGCGTTGTTACTCTCAACTCTCCTGACTATAAGATCAGACTTGATACAACTGCTGTTTGAAACCGGAGGAACTTCAGCCGTGCTACCATATTCTGTTTGGGTTGTCTAAAATAATTCACAGACAACATTAAGTAATGTATTTTAGACTACCGGTCCAATGTTGTGTCCTTAAGGCTGAGATATTAGCCGAGGATAGGGCTGCGAACTGTTAGTATTCTGTTTGCATTGATAGTCAGACCGTCCTAAAATATCATATGGATTTCTACACGACATCCAATCTAGTCATGAAATGTTGGATGTCTGAGAACGATATTGTGCTGAATTCTTTAATTGAATTCTTTTTGATGCCAATACATCAAAATGATTCTGGAAATTTCATAGCGTATTCATTGCACAAATGAGATGCCTAGCTCTTGGATGATTGGTTGGAGTACCACTCTCATCACTCATCAACAATTTCGAACAAACAGCTGGTCGCTTTAGAACACCATTGCGATGCGTAATCAATTGCGGGATATAATGGTAGTGAACACAGATCACTTCTTGCACGCTAGGAGATTGAATCTTCCATATAAAAACGTCTGTAGAATCTGAAGCACCTTTTCTGCACTGCCCTGCTCTGGGTGACTAGATATTGGAGATTAAGGGTGAATTCTTCTTGGACATCTTCAGTCGTGCAAAGTATCCTTTCTAGCCAGAAAGTGCAATGCGACCCATGAAAGACCCACGTGTGTCTCTCTTTAAATATGACTGTCTGTTTAACCTAACCAGAGATCATGCCAGAACATAGATAAAAACAAGTAAGAAAGTATGGTCGGTCAACCTTATAATACCCTACACTAAATAAATGAGCAAAATCATTATTCTTTCAAAATTTCAATAATTTATATTCGTGAGTGATTTTCGGAAGTGGGCCTTATATGGGAGCTATGAAAAATTATGGACCGATCACCATGAAATTTGGTCATGTGATTAATGTCTATATGAAAGTTATTTATGTTGAATTTTATGTGTATGCCAACATTTTAAGGAGATTTATGCTCGTTAAAGTGATTATCAGAAGCAGGTCTTATATGGGAGCTATGACTAATTATGGACCGATCATAACAAAATTTGGTGACATAAATTCGGTATATATAAAATTTATTTTGACAAAAACTTGTGTAGATACTTATATAAATTAAACATTTATGACCGATAAAGTCCAATTTCGGGAGGACATTTGTATGGGGGCTAGGTGAAATAATACACCGATTTCAGCCAATTTCTATAAGCTTGGTCCTTGGGCAGGAAAAATGTTATGTACTGAATTTTATCGAAATATCTTCAAAATTGCGACCTGTACTCTGCGCACAAGGTTTACATGGACAACCAGCCAGCCAGCCAGACGGACGGACGGACGGACGGACATCGTTTAATCGACTCAAAAAGTGATTCTGAGTCGATCGGTATACTTTAAGGTATGCTTTAAGGGTGTTAGACTAATATTTTTGGGCGTTACAAACATCTGCACACTATGGTGGTGTAGGGTATAAAAACTATTCTTTAGTAATTTTTTTGCTGCATCTCTAATTCAAGTAGTAGTCCTTTCTATTTGTAATAATGTGAATATTTTGTTTATATATAAATTCACCTTGAAACTACTGTCCCCAATTGTAATGTAATAATTTTTGCTCATATAAAATAAAACACTGGCTTAACAATCGATTATACGAGTGCTGTACTGTACTGTATTGTATTATTTCACTTGTGCCACAAAGTACTTAAACATGTGTGTTGCACACATATACAACTGAGTGTAATTGTGTGTCACATTAAGATAAACCCAAACATTGGGTAAACTCACGTACTATAGACAATACGAATGTGCGTGTAATGATTGTATGTGGCAAAAGGTAATAAAATAAATTAAACAAAAATTATTCGCTAGAAATACAAAAAAAAAAAAAACACACACACACAACAACTGAAGAAGCTGATTCCTATGTAGATATTTTTTTTATATATGTATATATATTTGCGACATTAGATCGATGATGCTTTTAGCCTACAAATAAGTTTTAAGCTTTACAGAAGTTGATATAGACAAAAAGCATCATCAGACACACACACATGTAATTCATATGAAAATCTTTAGCTTCTTCCTTAATTCAAGCGCCATATATGGTTTCAGCAATTGAATATTGTTTTTGTTTCTGTTACTGTTTGTCTAAGGCCATATTCGTTGCAGCCAGCCTACTCCTAGCTAAACTAAATTGAATAAAAATAGCAAAAACAAAAAGTAAAAATGTCGTGTACTCACTGACCAACTGACAAATTGCACTTAACTGCAATTGCCGATAATGCCGCTCGCTCGCTTACTTATACTATTTACGTTTATAAATATTTCTGTTTGTGTGTTGTGTTGTGCTTGTCTGTCTGTCTGTCTGTCTCTGGGTCGGTTGTTTTTGTGTGTCCACCTTAAAGGCATCATGTTAACAAATTCTCTCTATATAACTAAACCATAAAACACAGCCATGCTTGGGCTCTAAGTTTTAGCCATGGTAGAGTAACAGCAGCAGCTAAAAAAAAAAAATTAAACAGTTAAGCCACATTATTGTGTTTTTTTTTTTTTTTTTTTTTGGGGAAGCTCTTTTTGGATTGTACTATGGAGTATGTATTTGTGGCAGCAACACTAGAGTAGTTGGCATCAAACTTAAAATTTCTGTAAATGTGAATAAACGAGGGATGTTGGGTTAAAGGTTTTGCCTGGTACTTAAAAAAGGATGTAAAAATTACCATTTTGCCCGTATAAGGTGAAGTACTTAGTTCAATTATTTTAAAAAAGTGTTTGGAATTTGGATTTTCCTACATAAACAACATAAAAAATTATCCCTTGATTAATACTTCCGCTACAATCCTCGCGTACATAAACTACAGGGTGGCTGATGAACGCCGCTACCAAAAATCAATCGGTTTTTTATTTTTTTATTTTAAAGGGTGGTCTTTCAATTTAAAGAAAATGTGTGATTATGATCATGAAACAATAATGCGGATGGTGTGTCGCTATCACGCATTGGAGTCGTAATTTCCGTTCAAAGAGAGTTTAGAGTTTTTTATAAAATTATGTATATGTATCACCGAGCGTGGAGGTCATTTAAATTCAATAATTTTTAAAAACCATTAAAATACGATAAAATAATTTATATGAATTTTAAGAAAGTTATTTGAGTTTCTTAATGTAACAACATTCATCAGCCACCCTGTAGATATCATGCTAGTAATGCTGGGGATACCATCACCAATGATGATGACGGCGACGATGATGATGTATATATAATTTTATACTATAATTCATGGCACACGAAAGAAACAAAAACTGTTTATTGGCAGCACTTGCCGAAATTGGTCATACAATACCAGCATACTTGATAAGCAGCAGTAAGAGCACAGCAACAGCAGCAATAACAACTACTACACGAATTAACAACAACACAAATAATAATCATATAAAATCGTTGATGTTGGCAACATCAAATGTAATTTTCACAGCAGCAACAACAACAACGGGCACCAATAGAAAAAACCGAAAAATTTTTAAAGAATAATAATTCAAAATTTCAAACAAAAACTCGCAAAAAAAAATAAGAAAAATTGTAATTTGTTATGCGTCCGTTAAAGTATAAATTATTTCATGAATAATTATTGAGCTGCAGGTGCAGTAAAACGGTTTTTCATTGTACACACACACACACTCTTACAAATTCACAAGCATATTAACACAAAATTACACATGTCCCAGTAGTTCTGGGTGACTGTCCCGAACTAGTGATTTTTCGTATCGTTTAGCGTGTCCACTGGCTAGAGTATAAGCTATTTGTCTAGTTATTTTAATATGTGGGAGCGCTTGGCCGAAGTCAATTCAATACATAGATTACAAAGAGACTATATGATAGTCTATATCACTATCGGATAATCCAAAGTAGTCAATGCGTGGGAATTCAAATACCGGTTATTTTACTAGTTACGAGTACCTAACTGGTAACTTGACTAGCATGTACGTGTTGTTCTAGGCTTAAGCATATACGAGCTCCAGAGATACTGTCTATTAGTCTGTTTTTTGTAGCTGACTCATTCTTAGGAAATTCACGAATTAGCATACCCAGTTTGTTGCAAACAACACATCCACCGACTACTATAAAATATCACCAATATTCCATATACCAGCTTTAATAGTATATTTAAATAACCGGTGCCACATAGTCTACCAGCTCACTTTCATTGGTGTAAACAGTTCTGATTAAATTATTTAGCTTAAAACTGATTAACCTTTGAATCAAAGATTGTCACAAGCTTTTTTTTCACGGCCCCCTGACTTAAGTATATCATTGAAAGCACGGCCCACTTTTTTGTCATATTCTTATATAAGAAACCCAGAAAAAACCAAGATGCCAAAATTGCTTTTTGCCTACACCATTTCAAGCTGAAATTGAGAAAATACAAATTGAAATCAAGAAATTCAAATTAATGTTGATAAAAAACAAATTAGAATTCAGAAAAGCGACCTAATATTAAGATAAATAAAATTGAAAAAGAGAATATTGAGAAAATGCAAATTGAAGGTTAATATTACAATTTAATATTGGAAAAAAAGATATTTTCAATACAGCACACCAAGTTAATTTTGAGAAAAAACAAACTAAAACCCAGAATAGCAAATTAATAAAAAAAAAAAATAATTGAAATTGAGAAATGGGAATTAATATTAAGAAAACACAAATTAAAATTGGAAAAATATACATACTTAAATTGATGTCGAGAAATCAAAAATTTCTTTGTTATTTTTTAACTAATTTATTTTATAAAATACATGGTACTTGTATGAAATTAATTGCACTATTAATTTAAATTTAACAGTCTGTAATAGCTGCTTGCAACATTCTTCATGTTTATAAACATTTCCAGTGCTCGAAACTTCTACCTATCAACAACATTAACTATTAACACTGCTAACATTTACATTACAGCTGCTAAAAACTCAATACATAGAACATTATACTTTTGTCCATTAGACAATTCATAAAACTACTAGAAGATGACACTGTGTATATAAATAGTAACAGCGAGCTGCAGAGTCCTTCAGTTTATCATAGGCGTTTACCAGTATATTCTTGTACATTATAAAGTGTGTTCTTAAAGTTTACGTATTAAAAGAAAAAGAGTTGTTACAATTTTTATACTAAGTACAGATCGCTTTAATTTGCAATTAAAAGAATACGGTTTATAAACGTAACAATATTAATTTGGACTTTCTCAACATGAAGTTGTATTTTCTCAATTTTTATTTTTTGAAAATTTATTTCGATTTCTCAATTTCAATGGAGGTTTATTAAATACTAATTTAGTATTCTGAATTTAAATTTGTATTTTCTCAATATTAATTTGTATTTTCTTATTTCAATTAGCTTTTTCTCAATATTAACTTCCTTTTCTTCATTACAGTTTCCATTTTTTATACCCTACACCACCATAGTGGGGAGATGTTTGTAACGCCCAAAAATATTAGTCTAACACCCACCTTAAAGTATACCGATCGACTCAGAATCACTTTTTGAGTCGATAAAATTTGGTACATATCATTTCTTCTGCCCAAGGACCAAGCCTATTGAAATTGGTTGAAATCGGTCCATTATTTCACCTAGCCCCCATACAAATATCCTCCCGAAATTGGACTTTATCGGTCATAAATGTTTAATTTATGTAGTTATCTACACAAGTTTTTCTCCAAATAAATTTTACATATACCGAATTTATATCACCAAATTTTGTTATGATCGGTCCATAATTAGTCATAGCTCCCATATAAGACCTGCTTCCGATAATCACTTTAACGAGCATAAATCTCCTTAAAATGTTGGTATACACATAAAATGCAACATAAATAACTTTCATATATACATTAATCACATGACCAAATTTCATGGTCATCGGTCCATAATTTTTCATAGCTCCAATATAAGGCCCACTTCCGAAAATCACTCACGAATATAAATTATTGAAATTTTGAAAGAAAAATGTTTTTGCTCATTTACTTAGTGTAGGGTATTATAAGGTCGGGCTTGACCGACCATACTTTCTTACTTGTTTAATATTAGACAGGAGTTTTCATCATCAATTTGTATTTTCTTTTATAAATTTGGATTTTCTCAATTGCGTTTGGTTTTTTCGCCAAATAGATTTGGATTTTCTCGATTTCATCATGAAATAGTTCAGTTTGTTTTTATTTTATATGCTCTTTAATGTTAGGAGAAGTTTCAGATTATGCACATTTAATATCATTCTTAGCATTCTCTCTTTTTATTGAATACTTTTGAAAGAAAACTTTATAACAATCAAACTCGATTACGATTTCAACTAAAATTAAATTTATCGCACGAGTTACATACATGTCATATAAATTTTTTCTTGGAATATACATATCAGGTATTTATCTTCAACAGCTTAATGTTTTTCGCGGTCCCCTTGGAATAATTATACGGACCCCTAGAGGGTCGCGGATCCTCATTAGGGAATCGTTGCTTTAGATATTTAAAATACAATAAATGCTAGGAACATAGTTGTGTGGGTAGCCGTTAGAGTCAATTTAATAATAGTAGTTAAAATCGATTAAAAATTCTAAGGACTAATCAAATATGAATTAACTAACCTCTAAGGCAATATGGAAAATGACCAGATTGTACTAATATTGAGTAGCTTATCTTCAGATTACAAAGTTCTTGTTGAAAATTGAATATCCAATAGATTACTTGATAGGTATAAAAATAGCATTCTAAAGAACAATAAAAAAATATTAAATGCACTAAAGATATAGACTTAGAGGTAGTAAAGTCTATATCTATGACTTTAGCCTTCACAGAATACCTGAAATGTCTAAAGTAACCACTTGACTTTTCATTGCATTACAAAGATCACATTCGTTTTAAATGACACAAAAATATAAAAAATTAAGTCGGCGTATTAATTAGACATTTTGGGAAAATTAATGTCAAAAAGGGATACATTGACTACTTCGAAAACTGCTGGGGCAAGCTCATTTTCAAAAACACACACTTAAATTTAATAGTGTGAATCAGTGTGAACGATTTAGTGCGATTTTGTGCAATCGTCAATTACAACTATTTTATCAATTCAATATGAACAATTTTTAGAAAGAAAGATGATATTGAAGGTTGTGTTAAAAGAAATATACAAATTTGTATTGTTGTTAATATGTGAGATGAAGTAAGCGTTTTGAACTTGATCTGCAATAAGGACTTAGAACAAATATTTTTTTTTTTGGCTGAGACATGACTCGAAATGCTGTCGAATTTTTTTGTAGCTACATTTAAAATTGAAAGTGAAGCTTTTGCTGGGTATATTGTGCATATTTTTAGAATGAATCATGCAGGCGCGAAAAAGAAACCACGAAAACTTGCATTCATTTACACTCTTAGTAATGGTTACTACTACTTACCGCCTGCATTACTAAGAAGTTGTTTATTGAGAAATGGCTTTCAATCTGAGTGCGAATATTTGATTCTCAATTCACAGTAAATGGACAATCCATTACAATTCATTAATATTAATTTATTTAAGAATATTTGACGCATACATCACAAACATATACTTGTTTACTGTAACCATATATATGAATGATACAATCGTGTGAATCGTAAATTAACCATATTATAGTTACCACAATCATATAAATATTTACTGTGACTATAATATTGTTAAAAATGTTGAAATGATTACAGTAACAATGCACAACTATATTTTTTTCTGCGTGTGGAACAGGTTTGTGTTCTTTATCAAGTTTAGTCTAGGATTATCAAACATAGGAAGGATGAACATTCCACAAGGATACATTACAAGCAATTGTATTGGAAATGAGCTGAGCTACTTTTCGTTGTCGATAAGATCCCTGACAGATGACTATTTTACACCAAATATAGTGCAGGATTTTCCCAACTCCCAACAACATTCGTCATTCGTGGATAAATGGGTATATTTCAGGTACTTATATTGCGAATAAACTGTTAATGATATTGACAAATTATATGATATTGATTAATTATCTGCCTCCAAGCCGTCAATTAGTGATGATTTTTATTAAATCGCTCAAATTAGGTAATCAAACGAGTCCATTTACACTATCATTTAGATAATATGTCCTCGGTTGGATTTAAAAGTTAGGACCTATCTCCTGAGTTAAAAATAATTTGGTGGCAGATATCACTGAGCTTTGCAAATTTAAAATTCATACTAGCAAACCTGGGATATTACTCAATGTCATTGATGGTGAGACTATTAATTTAACATCTCCTCTTTGTCTCGTTTATTATATACACCATTCATTCATCTTAACTGAACAATACCCCTAAAAGCACACAAATATTTTAATATCCCTTTCAACACATTATTAAATGACAATATAAAGATTCATAACTAACCTGCTTAACTCAAACATTTCAAACTTAAATTTGTTACTCCAACTTCCACACTTTCCATTGTTATAGTGTTGAAAAGTAATAATTTATTAAACAAAGAATCTGAATCTAAACACATAAAAAAGTGAAAAAAAAAACTGTAACAAAATAAATATAACAATCACTTTTTTAAATTCGTCCTGCTCCTACCTACTCCCTGGAAAATAATAAAATTTTTTTTGTATGTATATTTAAAGAATGTGTATGGTATTTAAACATACGTTTTCTTTAACACATTTTTTGCTGGCTTGGTTTTGTAGAACGTAAATCTGACAAAAATACAAATAGTTTTTCACAAATACGTTTTTATTGAAGACTATAGTCGTACATAATAGAATAAAAATGTTTTCGAAAAAAAAAGAAATAAAAAAAAGGAATAGTCAGAAAACAGTTTGTTTGCAACACGCCACCATCACATCACATGTAAAATGCAACAGAAAAAATACAAATGTTTGTACATACGTTCAGTTTTTTTCAGAAATTATAAGGGAGCAGCTATTTTTTAACTATGACAATACAGTGTTACAGAATTGAAAATTTCTTTTTAGTACCCACATTTTATTATAATTTTGATATCCAAATTATTTTTCGATACGATAGCTCATTTGATCACGAATGCGATAATTCGGTCCCTGATGATAATAATTTGTACGAAGTTCGTTGACACTCGTATTCTTTATATACATACAGTGGCTCAAAGACAAACTCGTACACTCGGAAATTTTTTATATATCTCTTAATTTCGGCTTACCTGTTAGAGTTATATAAAAAGTGTGTTTGGGAGGCTTGTAGCTTATGTAATTCTTTATTCAGTTTATATGTAAAATAAAAGTAAAATCATTTAAATAACACTGTAAATAAGAATTAACAAAAAAATCCTTTGAAAGCCAAACTCGTACATTTAACATGGATGCTAAAAAAGTAACAATACCATAAAATGAATACTTTGTATGGAATCCTTTTTCTTGAATAAGCATTTATGATATCTTAGGCATACTTTCCTCTAATTTGCGAAAAACGGTGGGATCAATATTTTCTCATTCATCAGTAAGAACTCTTTTCAATTCCTATTTAGAGGAAATATGGTGTTGTCTTTCTTTATTATCGAGGTAGCTCCAAAGATTCCCCATGGGGTAGATGTCAGAGCTCTGGGCAGGTTTCTCCATTACATGAGAACAATTGTACAACAACCACGACCTGACATTGTAAGCTTTATGCATATGGTCGTTATCCTGGTAGAAGTAGTAATTGTTTGAAAGACTCCGTTTTGCATTGATAATGGCCATTCCAGTTTTAAAATTTCTAAATACATTTTTTGGTCCAATATGCCGTCGATTAAATGAAGAGAACCTGAACCAGCTGCCAAGAAAAACCCTTAAGCCACCACCATGCTTTACAGTAGATTTAACATGTTGTGGTAAGAGCTCCTCATTAGCCTTTCGCCATAAATATGGTTTTCCATTAGAGCCAAATATGTTAAATTTTCTCTAGTCTATGAACAACACATCTTTCCAAAAAGAAAAATCCTTTAATTTGTGTAGTTTGGCGAAGTTTAAGCAGTCCTTTTTATTTCTCTTGTTAAGCAATTATGCCATTATACCATTCAAATTCGCTCTATGGAGTATATTCCGGATGGTTTGGGCGCAAGCTTTCTTTCCCGTATGGACGTTAGTTTGGAAGAGCATGCAAAGAGATCCTTTTTACACGCTGTGACAAAATTTCGCTCTTCAGCTTCACAGAATATTTTACTGTGTGCTTTTTTGGTATTATTTTTTATTTGTTTTGAAGTTCTGTATCGTTTTAAAATGTATTGGATAGTAGAATGACTCCTTCCCAGAATTTTGGGAATTTCACGAAAGCTTTACAGCAAGCTTTCGGGTTTCTTCGGTTGCTTGTCCGTTTTGTCTTCCAATTTGATATTTTTTAGATAAAACTTTATAATTTAATGAAAATATTTGATGGTTTTTAATTTTGGATCACTTTACATCCAAAGACACAAAGCTAAGATATTGTTTTCTTAAATAAGGTTCGCTGTACGAGTTTGGCTTTTACGTTTTTTAATAAGATATTTAATTAAACTCACCATAATATCTTAGCTTCTAACATACTTCCTTTGTTTAAATTCCCATCCGATAGAGGATAATTTACCCAATAAACCCTCCATACATTGTTTTCGTGTATCATTTTAACATCAGCTGCGTTTTAATATTGAAAAATAAAAAGTTAGGTGTACGAGTTTGGCTTTGAACCACTGTATGTAAATATATAGACATTTATGTAACACAATTTATAATTATTCCTTTGAGTTCCTTTAAATCTTCTCTTCTCTGTCTTCTCTTTAATGATGAGACATGATAACCGACATTGTCGTGAATGTTGTCTTTTATTAAAATTTTTTGAATGAAAAGGGATAACGTCTGGATCGTTGATGAAGTCTGGATCGGTGACTTCTATCAACACTTTTGATGTATATGAATTTAAACGACTGAAAACCGAATCTTTTCTTCTGTAAAGATATTGTTACGTTTCTACCTTTTAAAAACGTGGTTTATTTCCTTTAAATAAGCCGGATACTTTTGATTGCAAATAAAAGCAGTTTAAAATTGTAACAACTCTTTATTTACTTAGAATGTACAACAACAACAGAATCAAATAGTCACTCACTGTCTTTATACACGTTTATCAATTCGCAGAAATGCACACAAACTTTATAATTTACAAACACACATGTACATGACAATTGATGTTAACTCTAACAGCGACAATCATCAACTCAACTCACTACTGCAGCCTCTGCCACTATTTATACATGCACTGCCATCTCTCGGGAATCTTCTACAATGCTCTTAACGGACATACTAGTACATTCGAATTCCAGAGCCTTCGAATCTTTGGGCTGCTGGCATGTCATTTAGTGTTGCCATACTTACAAACAATGCCAATAAACGCATGCTACTGATGGACATGCCTTCAAACATGATGAATGCTGCAGGCAGTCATTACAGACCGTTGAATTCAAATCGTCATTGCACATTCGTAACAATATTTTAAAAGGTAACGATCGACAAAGCCCAGAATGTTGTCGCTCAATATTTTGAATGTTGTCATATGTAAAACTATGTCAACCACATGATGTTATTCTTTCAAAATCGTGGAAGTTGTCGTTCAAATGAAGAAATAAAATAGAGTACATTATCGCCCATCCTTAAAGTCTACGCTAAAGATTTGAACGTACTGAGCTGCAGTTGATTTAAAAGTTTGCAACATATTTTCTTTAACTTTAAGAAAAAATTTCTTTCAATACATAAAAACATATACCTCCCTAATAAAAATGCAGAAATCTACAAAACAAACCTACACGCAAGTAAACACAAACTTACA
Organism: Calliphora vomitoria; assembly: GCA_942486065.2. Lineage (NCBI taxonomy): Eukaryota > Metazoa > Arthropoda > Insecta > Diptera > Calliphoridae > Calliphora > Calliphora vomitoria. The sequence goes on from OW818029.2 coordinate 59,394,208, forward strand.
TACATTCATAGAAAACTAAGCGTTACAAATCGAATTGACTTTGATAAATTTCTAGTGTGAAATTAGTTTTTTGAATTTTATTTTTTCTCCAAAAAAAAAAAGAAAAATAAGAACAGAAATAGGAAATACACCAACATTTCTGTAATCCAAGTAAGTTTTTTTTTTATACAATTCGTGCGACATTTGTATAAATGTAACAACAATGTATCAACAATGATGGCAGCCACAGTATCAGCAAGTGTTTGGGTATGAATGTTGCATGTTGCAAGCAAGCATTTAGTAAAAACTAACTACCGCATAATGTGTTGATATTAAAGCTGATGTTTCATGTCGCACTGCATATCCCTCAAAGTCATGTAATAACAATGAAAGAAAGAAAAAAAAAAAATCAAACAAACAAACTGAAATTGAAATGGATAAAAAATAAAAAATAGGTGCACATTTCTGTAATGACATTTGATGTAAAATCAGCAGCAACATTAACCAAAGAAGAAAAAATAATGCTTCAGTGCAATTTTTAAAGTGCATATCAAAATATTTTCATTTATTTTGATTTTTTTTTTTTTGTTCTGTTAGCATTTTCATTTGAATAGTGTGTTGATTTGTTGAATATTGTTAGTTTTTCTGTGATTTCCTCTATTATTATTATTTTGTTGTTGCTTTGTTGCCAGGATAACATCAGGATCATGTAAATAGTATAATACAACAAAGCTTAAAACAACAATCAACCGAAAAAACAAACAATAGTAGCAAAAAAATCACATCACAATCACAAAAGAGACGTAATTTTTTACGATTAATCAAACAGTTTTATTGCCTCTCTACTGTTCCACATACATACGTATATCTACCATACATATGAACGTTTGAAAACGTTAAACGCAATGTGTTCAAACAAATATTTAAATTTATTTCTGTAATTTTTTTTCTTTATTGATGTAACAAACTGTGAACAAAACCAAAAAATGTTTATGGTATTTGAAAAAAAAAACTGCATGTTTTTTTTTTTAATTTTTAGTTTGGTGTCTTTAAATAAAAAAGTCAAATTTAAGCCATTTGTTGAGTTTTTTTGGTTTGACTTAGTTTACATCAAAAAGAGTTATTTATTTGTACTTAAAGAAATTCACATAGAGCGGAAACTATAAAATAAATTAAACTAAAATATCACACGTCAGTTTCTTCGAGATTTTTGGTAATAAAAAATAAAATGGTGATTAACGTATTAATTTGTACGTCTCCTTTAAAGCTTCAACGACACTCACACATATGCACTGATTGAGGGGTTTATTTTATCGTCTCCAGGGCACTTTAAACACATTCCACTAAATCAAAAATTTTAACACTATTGTTCTTAGCGGTTTAAAGTTTACTTTTTTTTTTTCTGCGAAAAAGTGAATTTTTTCAATCGTAGTTTCATTGTGTCCTTTATAAGGGAGCCCAAACGCCAGGAAAAATTTTCTTTTGAAAATGGGAGGAGATAAAAAGGATCTCCAATATTCTTGCTTGTTCCCTTACCAGTTTATAAGGTAGCCCAAACGCCAGGAAAAATTTTCTTTTGAAAATGGGAGGAGATAAAAAGGATCTCCAATATTCTTGCATGTCCCCTTACCAGTTGATTAGTACTGAGTGTAAGCACAGTGAAAGCGTTATCCTCATAGTACCCGTTATGAGAAGTACGGTTGACCTCAGTGCCCTTTTGGAGGGAAAATAACCCCGTACATACCAACTCAAATAGCCAATTGTTGATTCAATTCTCTGATACCTGATCTCTAGATGCATGCAGACATTTTGAACAGGAACAATGAGGACGTTTTAATTAGCAGATCATTTCCATTTGAAGATTGAAATAGATCTTATGACCCTATTCGATAGCTAACTCTTTCGTACTCGATCGGTACGTAACGAGTTCCACAATATCTTGTATTCTCTGAATTCAAGATAAGACATTTCTTGGTTGAGTACTCTCTCGTTTTGGTGATCAGAATTGGTTTCCTAGATAGGGATTATTTGAAATCAAAGGTATATACCAACAAACCCGCAACTACCCGTGCACTGAATGATGAAATTCAACACTGCATCAACAAAGTGCAGCCATATTTATGCAAAATGGTCACGGAAAATGTAGAAATAGAAAAGCAAACTGGAAAATAATCATCAGCCAGCTGACATGTTAAGTGAAGCTGAAACAATGTATTGTAAATAAATTTTATAAATGATTATATATGATGTATGTTTTAAAAAATATTTAAAAATTTTACTAAACAACTACCATCCAAATCAAATACAAAAATTAAATACTTTTACATACATACAGAGACAATTCAATATTGTTAAACGAAACAGGAATGACACATGAATTAAACTATTGTTAATATTGACATCTAATGGGTCCATTAGTCATTTTACTTAGATGTATGAACATCTAACTATGTGTATGTAGAGATAACAAGCTAGATATGGTTGATTGTGCCAATGAATATAAATGCATTTTTATAAGCCTTCTATTTATATTTTATTTATTTTTTTTCTTCTTCTGTAGGATAACAAAAAATACATGAGTGTTTCTTTACTTAAAACACCATTCAATTTACAAAAATCATTGTGTGAACGTAGAGGAAAATGTTTATTTATCGTTAGTGCAAGTTTATGACTGGCTTATATGACTTGGCTGAAAACCCCATAAAAAAAACAACAGCCAAATCACAAAGGCAAACATATAGATTTAGTGTTGAGGAATTAAGGAGTGTTGATTTTTTGTTGCTGGTATTTTTATTTTTTATTTGGTATACAAAATGAAACTAAATGTTGACTTTACAGAAAATTTAGTTTTCAAGTTCAAACACTATTTTTTGGTTTTTTTTTTTTGGCTTTTGTCAAAATCTTTTTGTTTATCTTTTAAAGTTTGCCTAATAAAACCCATTCGTTGGTACAATATTTTTACATAGAGTGTTACATAGGCGAAAGTATAATAATAGGGAGGCATTTAAATGTGAGAAAACCAGCACGTTTAGGATTTATACTAGATAAAGAGATATTTTTTAATTAATTTATTTTACATAACTTCTATAGTTCACAGTGGTATTTAGGACCTCTAAAAATATATTTTGGATTCCATTCGATATTTAAAGGCATTTAAATGTGACAAAACTTACATGTTTAGGATTTTTTTCTAGATAAAAAATATATTTGTTAATTAATTTATTTTACATAACTTTTAAAATTCCCACTGCACGCAGAAAAAAAATATAGTTGTGCATTGTTACTGTAACCATTTCAACATTTGTGCAAGTTTACTGTAACCATTTCAACAGTTTTAACAATATTATAGTCACAGTAACTATTTATATGATTATGGTAACAATAATATGGTTAATCTACGATTCACATGATTGTATCAACCATATATATATATGGATACAGTAAACAAGTATATGTTTGTGACAACCATTTATATGATGAATAATTTTATCATAATATGTTGTTCTGAGATTATGATATCCATAAGCCGAGAGCAACATAATATAGTAAGTCCTTCATCATATAAATGGTTGTCACAAACATATACATGTTTACTGTAACCATATATATGGTTGATACAATCATGTGAATCGTAAATTAACCATATTATTGTTACCACAATCATATATATAGTTACTGTGACTATAATAATGTTAAACATTTTGAAATGGTTACAGTAAACATACACAAATGTTGAAATGGTTACAGTAACAATGCACAACTATATTTTTTTATGAAATATTATAAACCTCTGCTAATATGTTTCCCCTTAATAACAGCTCAATATGCCACATATAACGATAATTTAAAAAGGTGCCAAGGTGCCAAAAATGTATGTCTAAAACAAATTAATTTCAAAGTATTTAATCAAGTATTCAATAACTATAAAGATACCTATAGAGAAGGAAACTGACACATGACTGGTTACGTGATTGGTTCCACATACTAACTGTTTATATGAAAGGACCTTTCAAGTTAACATGACAATCCGTTAGGTGGGGCAATTGACATTTTTAGTTACTCTGTTATATGTTACTAAACTAGTATAAGCAAATTGATGCCGTTTAAGTTAATAGTGAGCACAAAATTATATTAATGTTTATTGATATTCAAAGAAATACATACTACTACTACTTTCAAAATGGTCAATATTTGAACATATTTATACCTCTTTTCACAAGGTACTACTGCATTTAAACAATTGACACATTTTGTCTTCAATAATCTGTAAACAACAAATAAATAAAATCGAGTGATATCTTGAAATGTCTTTTAGTTTTTCGACAAATTCTTAACATGTAAAAATTCTGTTTTGTCGAAATTGTTAGTTAGGTCCTTTTAACATTAAGTCAATAGTTGATGTTGTTTAGATTAATTGTGCTTTAACTTGGTGGCTGGCGGTGTTGACAAATGTGATTTTTATTGTTCTTCCAAATAATAAATGGCAATTAGACAATTTGTTGTATTTTTATCAAACCCCAGTGTTTAAAGTTAAAAGCTAAATTTATTTTATTTTGTAATAAACATACCCACTCTTGGGATTGTTTTATTTGCTTTGTGAAGCACTAAATTAAATATAAATGTTCACGTACATTAAAGGTTTTTGGTATATCAGAATAACAACGGATACCTTGGTAGAAAGTAATACTACCGGAGTTGACAGATCGGAAAGATTTCTAACTATACAGCACTGCGTTGAACCGGAGTATGGCATAGGCATTAAGGGGTAACTTTTTAATGAGACCAATGAGAAGGGCCTGCTCAAGTAAGTCGCTAATCCTGAGAAACTCGAACACAATCTGAAGGCCCACGATTCTTCCAAGGGAGTCCTATGACAAATGGGTACAATAGCTCTCACTGGTATGTTGAATGTTGCACTCTCGAAATCCAACATTTTAATTGACTGTCAGCGAAAAACGTTGGAGAAGCAATCTTACTTATCTCATCTAGTACGAACCTCAATACTACTGTTGTAGAGGTCAGGCTAGCCAAGACAGACTAAACAGGTGCCCCATGTGCCAATCACAGTCACCAACTCGGAGGACCACCAACTCTAAGACGACCACATCGGATATAATACACATCAATTTGAGGATCTGCAACTAAAGGTCCTGCATACCATCATAATATAAAGCAGCAAAAATGTGAAACGCAGATTTGCGAAGCAACTAAGATACAAGTGATTATTATAGATCTTGGTCATTCTTAGGGTGATTATTGTAGGAAGAGAAAATCTTGCAAGAGCTTATTGACAAACTCGATAGCACTGAGTATGATTTAATAGAGTCAACATCAACGAATATGATAACGATAAGGTCATAGGTTTTTGTAAAGCAGAATCCGGGAATCTAGTAAATTCGGTAGGTGTGTTAGTTCCTCCTCTCGACTAGAAAATTTTAAATTTCTAAGTCAGTAAATTCTGCTATTAAATCTCCCTCTGATGTCTAACGAGATGACGAGTCTTTTCAAGTTGCTGATATACTGGGTGCCATTGCGAAGAAGAGGAAATAGACAGTTTGGTTGGTGTTCCGCTGATGTAAGCCGCCTTTACAGCGACTGCCATAAATCGATGGCTTTTATCAAGATTGTCTACGGGTCTGGTTGAAGTGTTCACTGTGTAATTTTGAATAGTTTCGCATGCGATAAAATTTAATTATCTTTCTAATAACTTCTGCAGAAGTTGCCATGATGAGCAGATGGTGGAAGACTTCCTCTGACTTTTTCCTGCTGTATCGACATTCGCAATCAAATTCTGCACGAGTTCAATGATATATCGTCACCATATTAGGAATGTCGAAGAGTGCAAAGGTACTGATTGGGGGACTGGAATATTATTATTTTAGGGTATCACGAATATACCAGCTTATGTACCGAGATGAGCACTAGCTTTATTACCTAATAAAATCTAACTACTTTGTACATTTTTGTTTTGTGCACCTGGACATCATACTTGCCCGGGGGTGTCAAAAGGTTAAAATTTTATATTGAAAATGCCAGTAAATGACTTATTTTCCATTGATACAGTTTCGTAGCACATAGGTGCTTAATTTAGCAACGAGAAACTTGTTTACCACTTAAGTACTTGCAACAGATCATACTACGTCAACAAAAACAAACACAAATCATTTCAATTAACCATAATTACAAGATTTCTTTAATAAATCATACACAAATGTCTGAACCATTAAATAAGCTGTCACAATTAATGTCAGCTACTCAATAAAACTCTAAGAAATGTTTTCAAACTAAACGTAATCTTAGAAAAACATGCCGTAAAATTAATGTGCTACTAACATTTAAAATATGTTAATAAAATAATTAAATAGCTCTTTTTCCACTCTTTTACATACATACTTCCAATAGTTTTAATATAAATAACGATCATTTATAAATAATAAATTGTAACAAACAGCAAAAGCGTGGACAAGACAATCATCGACTACGACGATTAAAAATTGGAAAAGAGTTTTCTTTAATGTGCCATAAAAAAAGATGAAAGAAAGAAAGAAAGAAATAAAATAAAATAAACCAGTAAACAAGTATTTTTAACTGTTTAATGCTAAATGTTGCAGCAGTGGCAAGTTGTTGCAACAAGTGTTCGATGTTTGTTAAATGGCTTTAAGTTGTAGCGATTAATGTTAGAGAGTAGAGTGTGCTTTTTTTGTTTGTTTGGTGTGTGCTTCTTTAAATTTCTATTAAACTGAGATCCTCCTGATTGCAGTGAAAGAAAAAGAGTAACAAAATGAAAACAAAAAAACGGTTTCCACATAGCACTGGATATCTGCACACACATACATTTATTCGAGTGAACTTGCAACATGGGCGTTTGTTTTGAGATGATTATGTTTAAGCTTAGAGCAGCTTAGCTGTACTTTGTAACACATACTAATACCTCAAATTTCTACAGTCATACCCTCTAACTCTCATACAACTCGTACTTCTTAATACTCCAAGTTTGTTTTATTGTCTTGGCATGATGAATGCAACAGGGAAAGCTAGTTTACTGTTTGGGCAGTCATGTAAGTATTTATTTGTATGTTGGTTGCATGTAGTAAGTCTCCCTGCATGTGTGTGCATTTGGGTTCGATTTCTCAAAAGCACAAAAGAGATTATAAAGTGATATAGTAAAATTCTAAAGTCTAACACAATTGTTCACACACACACCCATTGATTTTACACAATTCACCTACATGGAAACCCATAAAGTCGCCGAGAAATACTACATCATTCAATTGTAGGTTTAGTTCAATTTCTAAGGAGAGTAAGGTCAAGGAGGGTTGTTTTGTAATTTATTCAATAGCTAATCAAGGAAGCTTTGCTGAGATTTACAATTTCGGTGCATGGTCTTATGATGTACAATGTTGTCCATACTTCACGCTGTAGATTGCTGCCAAACAAGTAGAATCGATATGATTCCGTTTTCACAAATGTTTTCCATAGACCGAAACTAACGGGTTTACTATAATTCAATGTGAGAGTGATTTATAAGATAATATTTGAGGGTAATTGTTGAGAGAAACAGAAAGGAAAGAAATTCCCGCCTCTACCTAAAACCAAAAAGTTTTAATATAAAAAAGGAAAAAAGAAAAATGTAAAATAAATTTTACTTTATTTCCCCCTCCCCCAAATGGTTGACCTGAATTCGTGCCTGTAACACGGAAGACAATGGTCGCCCAGGCCACCCAAAAAATGTTTGGAGGCCAAGAATTGGAGGCAATACTCTATTAAGATTGTTGTCAAACTGAATAAGAGCTTGCTAAGTTATTCAAAGCGTTTGCGAACAGCGGAATTCATTCAATAACAGGAAAATTGGGTACCATACGAATTGAAGACCTTAAGAGATGATTTTGTACGTACGAAATGATGCTTGAACGCTATAAAAGAAAATAATTTTTGCTCAGAATCATTACATGTGAAGAAAATAGGATTCATTGCGATAACATAAAGCGTAAGAGATCGTTTGTGAAGCCCAACCAACCAGCCGAATCTACACTAAAACCAAATATCCATGGTTCAAAGGTAGAAAGAGCTCTATCTGTTATGAGCTGCTGAAATCTGACAAGACCATCACAGGAAATATCACAAGGCATTCGTTTGAAGCGAGCATTGGACGAAAAACACCCCGAGTATGTGCCCAGACATGAAACCGTAATATTCCATCATGACAACGCTTGGCCACATGTTGCAATAACTGTTAAAAAGTATTTAGAATGAAGTGGTTAGGAAGTTTTGCCTCACCCGCTGACCCACTACTATTTGTTTCGATCGATGCAGAACGCTCTCTCTGGAATACGCTTCACTTAGGAACACAGTATCTGATATTGGTTTGATTTGTTCTTGGCCTCAAAAGATGAGCAGTTCTTTTCGCTCGGAATTCAAATGATGCCAGAAAGATGACCAATAGATTGAATAGACTTATATTGTACAAATGTTTCAAAATAAAAGCTAAAATATGAAAAAAATCCCGCATTTTTAAGTCATACACCCAATAGATTAATAAATCCTTGAATGTATAATTATCAAAAAATCAAAAATTTTACAAAAATTCATCAATTTAAACAAAAAATAAACAATTCTCGAATAATAAAAAAATGAGTTAAAAATAAAATCAATTAAAAAAAATCATAATTTTTTTAAATATCTTAAAGTTTTCAAAAAATCAAAAATTTTTAAAAATTCACAAATTTTCGAAAACATTACAAATTATTAATTCCACAAATTTTGCACTTGAGCTACTTTTTTAAACCGTCATATTAGGACATTACGACAATATGAAATGATAGGAGACCTTGTGAATTGACTAATTGTACAAGGTGGTGCAAAAGTAATCCTCCTATCAGAAAATGCTATAAATTTTGCGATTGGCCCCTAATGTCATTTCTGTTTTGACATTTGTGTAGTAAACACATGCGAAATACACGTTAATAAACAATGTTACGCTACACTGCTCCAGAACGCGGAATATTAAAGAAGAATCAAAGTTTTTAATTTTTTTTTTTTTAATTACAGCCAAAAAACATCGGAAGTTTACTTTTGCGCCACCTTGTATATACAATAATTTGTTAAAAATTAATAAAAAAAAACATGTTAGTATGTAAATGGAAACAGTTATTAAGACCAACAACTGAAATTGTTTGTCTCTCACTAATGTATGAAAAACCACAAAAACGTATAAAGTTCATACCAAACCGTGTAAACAAAGATCCTTTCATAACTGTTATTATGAGGGATTTTCCTTGTGTAACAAAATATAAAACACATTTTTAGGTATTATGATTTTGTGAACGAGTTATTTTTCGCCTCTGTTCATAACTTATCTCACATACCACCTACTGCATTTTGTTTTTTGCACTACTTGCGAGAGTTGTTTTTACATCACTTTTAGTATTTTTTCTTTCCCCTGACTTTATCAAATCGCTTTTGTTTTTGCTTTATGTTTGCTACAGCAATCTCATGTTAACTGCCACTGTTACCAACACTCATAATCACACTGTGCTGCAGCACTGCTGTACATAGTTTACTGTTTAAGCCGGCTGTTGAGCTAAAATAATGCCAACAACCAACAATCGTAATAAGACTGAGCAGTGGCTTTCTACTTATTGCTTTTTTTTTTGCGTTTGGTGGAAAATATGATTTACATTGGTTGTTGTGATGACACAGAGGATAATGTGGATGACAATGATAAATCTTGCGGTTTTTTGTATGTCAAATGATGGAGTTTGGAAAATTTACAAATTGTATTAAATGTAACATGATTGATTTGTATATTGTGAAGTTGAGCATTTGGGAAACTTACTTTAAAAATGCATAAAATTAAAAATCAATTGATATTTTACATTTAAATAGATGTACTTAGATTTTACTAAACTCAATAAAGGTAACGTTATTTTACATTATTACACAAGGGTTTTTTTGCGGCTACGGTAGTTATTTCGGTAAAGTTATTTGATTGGTAACAGTAGTAGAAATGGAACTTAGAAGTAATGTCAGCCAACCTAGGCCTTTTTAAATTGTTTAGAGTCCGTCGAAACGGGGTTTTTTCAGACCGAAACAGATCCGAACCTAATACTCGGACAAAAAATCATTATTCGGCCTAATCGGAAACATACTTTAACTTTCAAAACGTTTTTGTTTTAATTTTAGAGAACACACTTTACGTTATGGACTCCTTTAATCGGAATTTTTATCTTGATTATTTTTTCACTTTTTTCATATATTTATTACATTCAAATTTTGTTTCTACTTAAAAACTCCATAATCTATGTTTTATACCCTACACCACCATAGTGGGGAGGGTATTATGCGTTTGTGCTGATGTTTGCAGTGTCCATACCTAATAGTATACCGAACAACTCAGAATAACTTTCTGCGTCCATTAAACGATGTCCGTCCGTATGTCTGCTCGGTCAAGCCCGGCCACACTTTCTTACTTGTTTTTCTTTATAAAAGTTTCAGTATTCGAGAAAAAACATAGATTAAATAATTTTTAAGCAGAAACAAGAAATACAGAACATTGGTATTAGGCCAATTTTTCATCTAATACGAAACCGTATATTCAGTAGGACTCTACCATTTTTGGTTAATTGATTATAATATGTATAGGGCATAAATGTTAGTGAAAATGTTATGCAATTCAACAAATTGCATTTTCCTTTTTTAGAAAATACACTGAAAATACCTGTTCCTTTTGTTACTGATGTTTTTGTTGTTGCTCTATTATAGTAAACTTTTTAGTTTTTCTCCTTCTGTTTCAATTGAATAAGCAGTTAATTTTATTGTCTTTCCAAGTCAGCACTTACAAACATTAAGATGGCCAATTAAAAAAAATTACTTCCATTGTCGTTGTTCTTGGTAAATCCGTTTTTCGGATAATTTCATTAAGAATCAAACGCATTTTTGAAATTATGTGCAATGTCATTGAAGGTACATACTTATCGCTGGCTTAAGATGCAAAGGCTCTAAGTCCACTTTTTTTAGAAATTGAGATTTTAAGGCAGTAATGTGTAATAAGTAAAAATACATTGATTACAAAGAACAAAATTACAGTTATCTCGTTTTTTGCTGTTGGCAAAAGCGCTTAGTCCAATTTATCACAAGAAAAAGCTCTAAGTCCCTATAAAAAGTACAGTTTAACCATTTCTGTCAAATACACACCTTAATTTTAAACTTAGATCTCCTGATCAATGGAAAAATCACCCCCAAAAATAAATAGAAATGTAGTAGCACTGGAGTGGTCGGATTTACAGCAACTTTGTCAAGAAAAAAGAAAAATAACGACCAGAACGTACGAAGACTTACAATTTGCTAATTAAGCGTAAATAGCTTTATTTACAACTTTGGTGTCTTTAGTGACTCCCACTAAAATTGCCAGGCAACAATTTTCGTACAAAATTTTAATCCTTGAATGTCCTTTTTGAAAGGACTTTTTTTATTTTCTCGACAAAAATATCAAATTGGCCCCTAAAGAAAAATAAAATTCCACAATGTAACTCTGACATTAAGAAATCTCTCACATTTCAGTTAGCATAATGATCGCATCGACCAAAAAATTTAAACTTTGACCCAGTGTAAAAAAAAAAAAAACTAAGACCAGCTGGACTATAAGTTTATTCTACAAAAATGATCTGCTCAACATGCCCTTTTAGAATTATAGGGTTGCTATTCTGTTCCAATCATAAAGTCTTAATATGTTGTACAATGTGTTGTTATTCATATTTCTGAATAAATTATGTTTCTTTTTTTACAATAATCAAAACAATCTTTTTTACATATTTTTGAAAACAATAAAAAAGCAAAAAAGTACAATACTTTCATTGTAGTAAATAAGAAATATAATGAAAGACAAGTTCTAAGAAAAAGACCTAAGTCCATCAAAAAATACAAACTAAGCAATATAAAAAACTCCAAGTTCAAAAAAGCTTTTATCTCGGCAAATACATACTTTTTCATTATGCTTTTATACACATGGAAAACAAAGAAAAATACAAACAAAATTTCGTTTACAGAATTCAAAAATGTTTTCGCTAAAAAAAGCATGTTAAGCCAGCGATATATCGAATGACTTGATAGAAAATGTTACTATTGTATTCGAATTTATTTGGGACCATCCTAATACGCATATGGCAGTTATATTTTTATTACTATTGTTTTATTTATTTTTCTTACAAAAGCTAAAAGTTCATAATAAATACGTGTAATAAAAAGACAGGCCTGAGATTATAATAAACAGTAAAATTTTGCACTTTTATTAAATTTGTTTTTCTTATGAGTTAAACGATTTGGTTTTTTTCAACCTAGAGTTTTTAGAACATATATATATATATATATATAAATATTCTTTCAAAGGTTCTTTGGTTCTTGTACCTTTTCAAAATAGATTTCTTAAGGTTTAATCCACAGTGACCAATTTACTACAGTTTAAAGCTTTGTTTAACTATTTCATGTTCAAAATTACTTAGTTTTTAAACAATAAAATAAAAAAATTTATGATTTTTGCTTTAGAATATTTCCAAATTTATTTAAAAATAAATCTGGTCTACACTTAATCCCCTTTTGACAGACGCAAGTAACCCTTCGATAAACTCAATAATATTCACACTTTTTCAGTCATACAATATGCGCACTGTTCAGTGAATTTAGCTGGTCAGTAATGTCCCAGCAGTTAAGCAAGTAGTCAATCCCTTATATAGATACAGTAATTGACACTAATGTCTGATCAGTTGGCTGACTCCAATTTATATAATTGGTTATTTAATACACCCCAGGTAATATAGCGTGAAATAAATTGTCATTTAAGTATCTCTAAGTAATCTAGAGTGTAGTCAAATTAAACATTTATTTCGGATCCCTAAACTACTAAACGTTTTCCATTGATCCTTTTGCGGTTATTACACAGAGAATACTGATTCGTAATAGCAACCGAATTTTTTGCCAATCGAATGATTCTACCTTAATGACCGAATTTTACAGTTATGGCTGTTAAATTTTAGAAGGGATAACAAAAGTTTGGTTGCTATCAACTGACTTTTTGTTGGTAGAACCACAAAATTCTATGTGTGCAACCGAATCAATCGATTGACAACAAATTCGGTTGCTATTACGAATCAGTTTTCTCTGTGTACTCTTTAGCATAAGTAAAGCATTATACACATTTATTAATTTATCATGTAAATAATAAATTACTAAAGAAATATAAAAAACTCATACATAAATTGAAAATATAAATTTATTATTTTTATTATATATAAGTTCGTGTAAATATTTCTTAAGACTGGAAGTCTTCCAAAAATAAATAGTCTGACATATTTTTGTTGACTGTTTTTTTTTTAAGAAACTAAAAAAGCTGATGTTGTAAAATTACTTGTTATAATAACAGCACAGTATAACAAGCTTATATTAAAACCAAACTAATAAAACATATTTAAAAAAAATTAAACAAACTTAGTATATTTTTAAGACTATAAAAAAGTTTAAGATCTACTACCATTATTACTGTAAATGATTTATGTATAAAAGGCAATTTAAAGATGCAAGAAAAATTCAAAAATTGTTGTGAATTCAATTTTGAGAAAATAAAATGTTTAAACTATATTGAATATAATGTAGAGATATACTTATCTATTTCTTAAATTTAACATATTTATTTATTCTTAAATGAAATTGTAACATTTTTTGATAAAGAACATTATTATCCCTTTACTTATTTGTATCTCCTTTTCTATTATCAATATTACAATTTTTTAACCTTATATTTAGATTTTTTATACATACAAACAAATTTATAAAATTGCTATTATAAATTGATACTACAAAATATAAATTTTTTATAGTTCCTTTTTTGTTAATAGAAGCCAAGTTATATGGCAGTATCAATTGACTTTTTTGCTGCTGTTGCTACTTTGGTGTTGTTATTGTTGTTTGTGTTAGCAATAACCATATTTTATGTTTTCATATTTATGCTATAGTATATTGTCCATAAATATATAGTCGTCGACTGGAAATAGGCCTGGTGAAAGACTAAATTACTTGCTATTAGTATGTGCTTTAAATTGTATGTATTTGTTGTAATTTTAAATAGTCTTAAACTCAGACTACCGTCTTATACTCAGACTATCGTCTTATACTCAGACTACCGTCTTATACTCAGACTACCGTCTTATAGAAAAACTACCGTCTTATACTCAGACTACCGTCTTATACTCAGACTACCGTCTTATACTCAGACTACCGTCTTATACTCAGACTACCGTCTTATACTCAGACTACCGTCTTTTACTTAGACTACCGTCTCATACTTAGATTGCCGTGTTATACTCAGACTACCGTCTTATACTCAGACTACCGTCTTATACTCAGGCTACCGTCTTATACTCAGGCTACCGTCTTATACTCAGACTACCGTCTTATACTTAGACTACCGTCTTATACTCAGACTACAGTCTTATACTCAGACTACCGTCTTATAGTAAAACTACCGTCTTATACTCAGACTACCGTCTTTTACTGAGACTACCGTCTTATACTCAGACTACAGTCTTATACTCAGACTACCGTCTTATAGTAAAACTACCGTCTTATACTCAGACTACCGTCTTTTACTGAGACTACCGTCTTATACTCCGTCTATCGTCTTATACTCAGAATACCCTCTTATAGTAAGACTACTGTATTAAAGTAAGACTACCGTTTTATACTCAGACTACCGTCTTATACTCAGACTACCGTCTTATACTCAGACAACCGTCTTCTACTCAGACTACCGTGTTATACTCAGACTACCGTCTTATACTCAGACTACCGTCTTATACTCAGACTACCGTCTTATACTCAGACCACCGTCTTACACTCAGACTACCGTCTTATACTCAGACTACCGTCTTATACTCAGACTACCGTCTTATACTCAGACTACCGTCTTATACTCAGATTACCGTCTTATACTCAGACTACCGTCTTATACTCAGACTAACGTCTTATACTCAGACTACCGTCTTATACTCAGACTACCGTCTTATACTCAGACTACCGTCTTATACTCAGACTACCGTCTTATACTCAGACTATCATCTTATACTCAGAATAGAGTCTTATACTCAGACTACCGTCTTATACTCAGACTACCGTCTTATACTCAGACTACCGTCTTATACTCAGACTACCGTCTTATACTCAGACTACCGTCTTATACTCAGACTATCATCTTATACTCAGAATAGCGTCTTATACTCAGACTACCGTCTTATACTCAGACTACCGTCTTATACTCAGACTACCGTCTTATACTCAGACTACCGTCTTATACTCAGACTACCGTCTTATACTCAGACTACCGTTTTATACTCAGACTATCATCTTATACTCAGAATAGCGTCTTATACTCAGACTACCGTCTTATACTCAGACTACCGTCTTATACCGTCTTATACTCAAACTACCGTCTTATACTCAGACTACCGTCTTATACTCAGACTATCATCTTATACTCAGAATAGCGTCTTATACTCAGACTACCGTCTTATACTCAGACTACCGTCTTATACTCAGACAACCGTCTTCTACTCAGACTACCGTGTTATACTCAGACTACCGTCTTATACTCAGACTACCGTCTTATACTCAGACTACCGTCTTATACTCAGACTACCGTCTTATACTCAGACCACCGTCTTACACTCAGACTACCGTCTTATACTCAGACTACCGTCTTATACTCAGACTACCGTCTTATACTTAGACTACCGTCTTATACTCAGATTACCGTCTTATACTCAGACTACCGTCTTATACTCAGACTAACGTCTTATACTCAGACTACCGTCTTATACTCAGACTACCGTCTTATACTCAGACTACCGTCTTATACTCAGACTACCGTCTTATACTCAGACTATCATCTTATACTCAGAATAGCGTCTTATACTCAGACTACCGTCTTATACTCAGACTACCGTCTTATACTCAGACTACCGTCTTATACTCAGACTACCGTCTTATACTCAGACTACCGTTTTATACTCAGACTATCATCTTATACTCAGAATAGCGTCTTATACTCAGACTACCGTCTTATACTCAGACTACCGTCTTATACTCAGACTACCGTCTTATACTCAGACTACCGTCTTATACTCAGACTACCGTCTTATACTCAGACTACCGTTTTATACTCAGACTATCATCTTATACTCAGAATAGCGTCTTATACTCAGACTACCGTCTTACACTCAGACTACCGTCTTATACCGTCTTATACTCAAACTACCGTCTTATACTCAGACTACCGTCTTATACTCAGACTACTGTCTAATACTCAGAATACCGTCTTATACTCAGACTACCGTCTTATACTCAGACTACCGTCTTATATTCAGACTACCGTCTTATACTCAGACTACCGTCTTATACTCAGACTACCGTCTTATACTCAAACTACCGTCTTATACTCAGACTACCGTTTTATACTCAGACTACCGTCTTGTACTCAGAATAGCGTCTTATACTCAGACTACCGTCTTATACTCAGACTACCGTCTTATACTCAGACTACCGTCTTATACTCAGACTACCGTCTTATACTCAAACTACCGTCTTATACTCAGACTACCGTCTTATACTCAGACTACTGTCTAATACTCAGAATACCGTCTTATACTCAGACTACCGTCTTATACTCAGACTACCGTTTTATACTCAGACTACCGTCTTATACTCAGACTACCGTCTTATACTCAGACTATCGTCTTATACTCAAACTACCGTCTTATACTCAGACTACCGTCTTATACTCAGACTACTGTCTAATACTCAGAATACCGTCTTATACTCAGACTACCGTCTTATACTCAGACTACCGTTTTATACTCAGACTACCGTCTTATACTCAGACTACCGTCTTATACTCAGACTATCGTCTTATACTCAAACTACCGTCTTATACTCAGACTACCGTCTTATACTCAGACTACTGTCTAATACTCAGAATACCGTCTTATACTCAGACTACCGTCATATACTCAGACTACCGTCTTATACTCAGACTACCGTCTTATACTCAGACTACCGTCTTATACTCAGACTACCGTCTTATACTCAGACTACCGTCTTATACTCAGACTACCGTCTTATACTCAGAATAGCGTCTTATACTCAGACTATCGTCTTATACTCAAACTACCGTCTTATACTCAGACTACCGTTTTATACTCAGACTACCGTCTTATACTCAGACTACCGTCTTATACTCAGACTATCGTCTTATACTCAGACTATCGTCTTATACTCAAACTACCGTCTTATACTCAGACTACCGTCTTATACTCAGACTACTGTCTTATACTCAGACTACCGTCTTATACTCAGACTACCGTTTTATACTCAGAATACCGTCTTATACTCAGACTACCGTCATATACTCAGACTACCGTCTTATACTCAAACTACCGTCTTATACTCAGACTACCGTCTTATACTCAGACTACTGTCTAATACTCAGAATACCGTCTTATACTCAGACTACCGTCTTATACTCAGACTACCGTTTTATACTCAGACTACCGTCTTATACTCAGACTACCGTCTTATACTCAGACTATCGTCTTATACTCAAACTACCGTCTTATACTCAGACTACCGTCTTATACTCAGACTACTGTCTAATACTCAGAATACCGTCTTATACTCAGACTACCGTCTTATACTCAGACTACCGTTTTATACTCAGACTACCGTCTTATACTCAGACTACCGTCTTATACTCAGACTATCGTCTTATACTCAAACTACCGTCTTATACTCAGACTACCGTCTTATACTCAGACTACTGTCTAATACTCAGAATACCGTCTTATACTCAGACTACCGTCATATACTCAGACTACCGTCTTATACTCAGACTACCGTCTTATACGCAGACTACCGTCTTATACTCAGACTACCGTCTTATACTCAGACTACCGTCTTATACTCAGACTACCGTCTTATACTCAGAATAGCGTCTTATACTCAGACTACCGTCTTATACTCAGACTACCGTTTTATACTCAGACTACCGTCTTATACTCAGACTACCGTCTTATACTCAGACTACCGTCTTATATTCGGACTACCGTATTATACTCAGACTACCGTATTATACTCAGACTACCGTCTTATACTCAGACTACCGTTTTATACTCAGACTACCGTATTATAGTCAGACTAAGCCTGTCTGATTTGTTTTATTTCCACGCTTATGAGTTGAAATATAAATTGTAATACGTACTTCATTCCGTCGCTAACTGTCTACAAATTATTTGTGTGGTCGATTTTATATGAATAAAGGAAACCTCTATTGTTATCCAATTTGTTTTAAAGTAAATTCTGTTTAGTTTTATAAATTTAATTTACTGGGTCAAATGGCAACAACAATCCAATAAAAGTATTATCTTAAAATGCAGTAAAAACTATTTTGTTTGTATCGTATTAGGGAATTCTACACAATAACAGTAGATTTGAAAAAGAAATTTAATACATCAAGTGAAATGTTACTATTTGTTAACTAAGAAATCTCAGAGGTAAATTATTTTTTATCGCACAAATGTCGGTATACTATATATAACTACTGAAACGTAATAAATGAGATATATTATCATTTATGGCACAGATGGGTCATTGAACGCTAAATAAATTAAAAAGAGCTTCAACAGATCCTCCGATAATAATGTTTTATGTGGATCTTACGAACGTTCACACCTGTTCATGGTGTTTTTCTAACGCTTTTAGATTTCTACATGTTGGAGTTTGTGTATTTTATATAAAAAATTAACAAAGTATAGTCGGTCACGCCCGATCATATAATGCCCTACATCGCTCGAATACGTGGTAGAAGTATTTTCACTTTCGCTCTTTTCACTTATAGGGTATTAAAAATTTGTTATTAACTCATCCATAAATTATGTACTAGATTTAATGAAATCTCTGACATACGTACAATTTATATATTTTAATATGTATGAGAGCACATGTATATAAAATAGTTAAATTGTAATAACTATTTTAAAATTCTAATTAAAATTGTGTGGTATTAGTGTGACATTTACTAAAATGTGTAAAAAAAAACTAAAAAAAAAAACATAACATTGTTATTATTTGACATTATTTAAATACGAATTAGATTTCAAAAAATTTAAATCATTTTTGTAAATGTGCAAAAAATTAGTCTAGTCAAAATAATTAGTTGTCAAAAATGTATACATGTATATATGTAAATACAATACATTGGAGAATTTTAGTAATTGTAAAAATATTTAAAAATATCTGAGAAATATGAAGTACGAAATGATTTATCTTGTTGTTAGTCAATAGGATTTCCTTAAAATTTTATTCGACAATATAATTTTCCGACCCTATTCTGTATCCTTATAGATATCGGGGTCAATTAAGCCATGTCCGTCTGTCTGTTGAAATCAATTTTCTGAAGACCCCAGATATCTTGGGGATCCAAATCTCCAAAGTTTCGATGTCTTCCGATCAGGATGAAATTTGCACCAATTTTTCAATAAGATTGGTCAAGAACTCCCTGAGTTATATTATTCATTGTATAACAATGTCACTTAAGGTGAAGAGTAGAACAACTTATAAATTTGGTTGTTTGTATATAAAATACCCCTTTCGCAGTGTTGACAGAGAAAGAAAGGACAAAATTTGTTCAGGAAAACAAAATGTTATCTGGGCATATGTTTGTGGTTAATGTGTGTATGAGTGTGCGCATCATAACTGACTTTGCTGTCTTTTCTAATTTAACAAAAAAAAAAAACAAACTACAATACAGTTAGACTTTCCGCTAAAAGCACACCTTCAACTCATTTTAAGCGTAAAATTGCAGTTGAATTTGACGGCTGTATTACAAATTAGTTACGCTTTGGTGGTGCAGCAACATGCAGAACATGCAGTAATTGTTAAATACCGACCAAATCATACTTGTCTTTCAACTCATATTGATTTTGAAGACTATAATTTAGAGGGCTTAATGTAAAACTGATACATCTCAAATATTTTGTCTCAAAATTTAGACATAATTTTAATTCATTATATTGTTATTTTTTATTAAATCATAAAGTATACGGGATAAGTTTTTTGTATGGAATAACACATTGGGTAAACGGCTTCTTCCCATCACGCACGCTATTGTCGAAATTTTCCCTGACTGTGATCAAAAGTATAGTCAAATGATGTATGCTTTGTACAGTGAAACGTTGTAGATGTATGTTCTCTGTTCTCTCACATGTGGGTTCTGTGCAATGTGACAAAGCGATGTCATTATTATTTTTGAAATACTGTTAAACTATGAAAACGCACTGTTCTCTCGGGAAGTTCTCCATTTTTACTAATCTTAAACTGTCAGCTGTGAAACAGAAGAAGAACAAGTAATAGTGTTATATTCGGTTTTGCCGAATCTTGTAATAATAATACAACACAAATATTTAAATTTTCAATGTGATTTATTTGAAAACAAATAACGAAGACGGTTTCCCAACACGCGAACATGCAACGTACAGCTGACCGTGCGAAAAACAGTGAAATTCCAGATTCATCCCACAGACTTCTAGTGATTGGCCTTGCGATTTATTGATTGTCATCGCAAATTCCAATCGAATGGGGAACTGAAGCCGCTTGAATTGGAATGGAAGGTCAGTTGGAATAATGGGAATTCTTGGGATAAGGACTTCCTCTCCTTTGAATTGCCCTTGATGATTGTCGCCTGAATCACATTGTTCATTAGCTTTTTGAAGGACAACCGCGTACCGTGGGATAAGGACTTCCTCTCCTTTGAATTTTCCCTTGATAATTGTCGCCTGAATCACATTGTTCATTAGCTTTTTGAAGAACAACCGTGTACCGTAGCATGACAACTGTCAGATTGCGCAAAATTTAAGTCAACGTATAACGCCATCTATCGGATTTTGGCTGAGAACTTTCTATTTTTTCATTTGGAAAGCCATTAAGGAATAATTTCACACAAAATTTCATACAAAAACTAGATTTTCCGACTTTTTCGGAGGGATTTTCCAAAATTTTCTTCCGTAAAAACCTTCTCCTCGAAAATACAAACAACTAACAAATAATTTTACAGAAATCGGCCCAGATGTACTCATTTTATGAATTACTATACATTTTTACACCATTTTTATATAAATATAGATTATGAATGTTAAAGATATTTTCTGAGGGGACCTTGTAGGAGGACAAGGGACAACAGTTGCCCGATTTTTGTCATACTTTACAGTATAATTTCAGATTTTTATCAGGATTGTTGCTTATTCAACATATTTATGGCTGCTCAAACAGTATTCCGGGGGACATTTGTATGGGGGCTATGTGCAATCATGAACCAATATTGCCCAGTTTCAATATCAAACAAACCTTATCAACAGTGGGTATTTGTGCTTGGTCCTTTCGTTTGGGCTTATCGTGTATAGACGGATGGACATAGCTAGATCGTATAAGAATCCTATGAGCACCCAGTTGCAACGACCAACATTTCGATATGGTATAAACGGAATGATGAAATCAATATACCCCCCATATTTTTTTTATGGTGGATGTATTAAATTACTTACGTATTTAAAGAATAATAATTTGGCATTAAAAACATTTTTCTCGAAACATTATTTTTGAGTTGTGACTATCTTACATTGAATGTACAATAAGTATTTGAAGGAACTGAAATACACATGAATTTTGTTAAAGTGTGAATAAAGTTTTGTTAAATCAAGATTTGTATCTAAATTATTGTGTTGATATACTACATTGAATACGTACAACATAGGGTTAAAACGGCTGCATTTGCTTACTACAGCTATGTCAACATGTTAAGTGTTATTTTTAATGATAGAAAATGGTGATAAAATAAGTAAATCGAAATCATTATACCGAATATTATATAAAGTATTATCATTTTAAATCTAAACTTCCGTAATTTATTTTCGTATTAAAAGAGATCAATTGGCAAATGCTGTTTGAATCAGTTGGAAATTTAAAAGAATTATATTATCGCAAAGCTAAAAATGTTCTCGATATAACCCCATTACCAGTTTTATCTTCACCAGTTTCTTGTCTACGCTAATGTCAAATAAATGCGTGGGAAATAAACTAAAAAATAATAGATTGAATTTAGTTCATTATGCATATAAATTATGTTTATTGCGAAAAAAAAAGATACAAAAACAAAATGTTTACGTATTATTTTAAAATAAACTGCCATAAATAGTTATATGTATCAAAATTTTCAAATACTTTGTCAAATTTATAATTTTTTTTTTTCAAAATCGGGTTTTTCACATATTCTGGTAGACAAAACTCAAATAAACCTCTCCTAAAAAATTCAGTTACCTATGTTGACGAATAACAGATTTACAGTAATTAAAAAAAAACCCTAACTCATTTCAATAATAGTTTGAAAGAAAAAATGCTAACTCATTTAATGTTGAATGCATATTTTTTGGTTTATATTAAAACAAACAACTTTTCTAAAAGTATATTTTGATATATTACAAATTTTTAGTTGTTTATTTTTCACTTTCGCTTTTAGATTTTATTCAGTTTTTTCCTTCTTCTGTAAAGTAACTAAAAGTCGAGATACGACATTTCTATATTAAGCCATCAATATAGGAAAAGCAATGCAAATTAAAAATTTGCAAAACATTTTAAGACAACCTTTTGTTTGTTATAGAGTTTAATTACCAAATTGTATAGAATTACATTCTGGTTTAAATGGTTGCCAAATTTTTCCAATTAAGGTTAGTTCTAACTGATAAGTTAGAACTAGCTCACTTAAACACATTACGGTCACTGTTTGAATTCTGCAATTATAAGGTTTAAAAACTTATAGCTAGGTATCGGTATCAGTTGCTGCTAAAAATAGCAATGTACTAAAATCAATAAAAGGCACTTGTAATCATTATAAAAAAAAGAGCCAGGACTTAAACAATAAATCATTAGAATAAAATAAGACTGATTCATGTAGAAGCCATTTCCTTTTAAATTAAAATCGAAGTAAATTGAAATCTACAAATTATTTATGGAAAAATATCCTGATATAAGAAAGAAATATTTATAAATAAAGTTTTGCTTCGCTCCGGGGCTTTGGATTTAGCTTTTACAATTCACTGCTTCCTTAATGTACAGAATTTAAGTTGCAATATAAAAAGGGGATTAGGTCATATTAGATTTATTTTAAAATGAATTTACAAACAAATTTTAAATTTTGCGGACGGCGTTCTAATAACATAATCAGGGCTATTCCTGTTCTCAGTTTCACTATTCAATACAACAATATTATGTAATTTCCTCAGCATTTCTAATTATAAATATTTACTAATTATATAATTTTATAAACTTTATTTAATATAAATATTGTTGTAATTCTGATTCCATTTTAACTTCGGCTAGTTTTATATTTACAGTCGACTTTAACGTCAGAAGTATACTTTAACTTGTCTATGGTAGACCTAAAGTCCATTCTTAAGTAAAGACGACTTTATTTCTCTTAAAATATACTTTAGTTTTGACGATGACTACGGACATATAATTTTATAAAATTTCCAAAAAAAAAAAAAAAAATATCTACAATTTTAAAAAAATTTAAATTTATATTTTTCAAAAAATGGGAATTAATCATGCGACTCATAAATAAAAATAAAATTAAAAAAAAAAATGCTTGGAACTCCAGATATTGATTTTTAATGTTTAGGAAAACAAAACTGGCGGAGAAGTTGTATGTTGCTCTCAAAAACACCCTAGACATAAAATGCTGAAAGTGTAAATATTCACACAATAAATTAAAAATTTTGCTCTATTATAGAAAGGATACTTTAAGTCGTTTTGTTAATGTTGTGTTTTATTGAATGAAGATTGTAAAACTGGAAAAATACTTATGCTGTGTAGCATGTTCAAATTGATAGAATACGAAGTATATAGGTCATTTCATGATTAATTAATTTTAAGTAGTAATAAAAATATTTTTTGTATTTGTATACAATTCACATTATAATATTATTACTCCTTTTTTATTCCATCAAAGCAGGGACCATAAATAACGGTTAACCAGAAAACTTTGACTCTAAAACTCTTCATGTTAGAGTCAATAGTGACCTATACTGTCAAATACCAATAGATTCGTATTGAATTTATCTTTCAGAATCAATGGTGATATTAAAAAAATTATCTCAACTTCATACTTAACAGATATTTTTCAACGAAAAAATAAAAGTTCGGTTGAAACTCTCAAAAAGAGTGTTTTAATTAGCCGTCATAAAATAAATCTCATTTGAGGAGTTTTATTTTTCCCATCATAAAATAAAACTCATATCGTTTATTTTCTTCTATGGTGTCAATTAGAGTTTCCAGATCGGTTTTAACCGAAACCGCGGTTTTCAAGGCCTAAAACCGAAACCGACAGTAATTCTTCGGTTTTCACTTCTAAACTATTTTCAGTTGAAAAATTCAAAATTTAGAAATGAGAAAAAAATTTGTTCATCCAATATCTCTAAAAACAGATCGGTAAAAATATCTTAAGATTTCTTTAGTTTTTTTTTAATTGCATTGCAATAATTGGTAGCGCCTACCTTTCGCAGACATAAACTCATTTAAAAGTATAGATCATACGAGTGTTTCCTGACAATTAAACGTCAAATGACTGTTTATTTATTTAATTTAAAAAAAAATAATGCAAAATTTTTGTAACAAACACTTAGTTATTTTCAAAAATCCGACAAAAGTATGGCTGACCCGGTGGTAAAAGTGAGGACAGGAATAACCCTGAGTATATATTTAAAAATATACTGATGTATTTAAAACCAGGTTTTAAGTAGTTTCGCTGCTAGTTTGAAAATGAAATTCATTTCTATAACTGCTTAAATAATTGCCATATCCTCATGGCTGGTGTAGGGTATAATATGGTCGAATACAGTGCACTCGCGGTAACGAGAACTAATTAAAACCAAGGGAGTTAGTGAAATTGTTCACGTTAGCGATTGTCGAATTTCATGGAAAAAATATAAAATTTTATAATATAAACCTGTGTTTTACACTTGAACATGAAATTAATTTTCATTATTAAAATATAAAACAAAAATTATTGATTCAAATGCATTACAAAACAAAACGAAATCACGAGAAAATGTACATTGAAATAAAATTACATAGCTAATAAAATTACTCATTCGTTGCCATACAAAAAATATTAATTTAGAGGATACAAACACATTTTTATTATAAGGGAATTCCCTAAACTTTAAAAATCGAATTTAATGTATGTATTTATTGTTGTCCACATGCTTAGAAAACAAATTGTTCACGTTATAGAGCTTTCTGAGTTTGTTCACGTTACAGAGTAGTCAATGTAAACAAAAGCTTGTTCACGTTAGGCGGTGTTCACGTTAGACGGTGTTCACGTTACCGCGAGTGCACTGTATGTCCTAATATACGTTCTTACTTGTTTTTATTGCTATATTTGCCAACTGGCAGGCCGATTTTTCTTACCCTTGCCTTCACCATAGTTAAATACACATAGAACGGAAACTCTCCTGTCAAAGAAGAGTTTCCACCAAAATATTTTTTTACCAACATTTTTTTTCACCATAATTTTTTTTCATCAAAATTTCTTGACAAAATTTTTTTTTTACATAAATTGTTTATCACTCATTCCATGATAGATTTATAAAAAATATCATTTTCTAACCGTGGGTCTTTATTCAAATTTGTCTCACATTTTCAAATTTCCATTTTTAGTTTTTTTAATGTTGAAAAACTTGCGATTTAATTCACTATATTCGATTTTTTAAAAGTGAAAAAATTGGACAAAGTATGTAATACTAATTTATGTTTATGTATTCATATCTCGTAAAGCTTTTGTCTGATTCGGCTGATTGTGCAACCGTCTGAAAGTTTAATATGTTCTCTTTAAATTATATAAATAAATAGGAATGTATTAATATAAAATGCAATTTTATAATGCAGTTTTGATAAAATTCTACACTATGATTTTTATTATTTTTCAAAATATAAAACGGGTGATATACGGTGGAATGAATAACAGCTTAAATAGTAATCTATGAGAATTCATCTACATATGTACAATCATATCATTTCACCTTCCACCCATAGTAGCGTACACTTTCAAACACATCAACCACTGTAACTTCGATGACGATCATGTCAACATAAATGCTGACAATAATTTGATGTTGCTGATTAGTTAAGAATTTGAAATATCAAAGAAGTTACTGCCAGATGAAAACAGCAGCAACATCCACAAAAAAAAGAAGAAAAAAAAAACATTTGTTATTCAATGATGCCAGCCAGTTGAGCAGTGAAGAGGAGCGTGTGCCAAGTGTTCAACTGGTTTCAAGTTGCTAAAGACAACAAAAGTGAGCGTGTGTGCTCATATTCATACAATCTGATATATGTAGATTATATTGATTGTTTATTATTTGCACTGCCGGTATTGACAGTTGTTGCCGTTTTTGTTGCTGGCAAAACAAAAAAAAAATGATAAGTGTTCAAAATATCGGTATCTTAAGTATTTCTCTACTCTGCCTTCAAACAATTTAACAAGCCTGATTACAGTAAAACAATTTTAATAGTTTCTTAAGTTTGTTGGCAGTTCATAAAAACAGAAAACAACAAACGAACAACGCATCAAAATAACCTCTAGTTGTTATGTTACGTTTTGTTGTTTCCTTAACAAACGATAATCATCTAATAGATACTCTGCTACATAGTTGTATATGAACAACAAAAAGAAACTGTAACTACATGTTGTAAATGCAATTGAAATTGTTGCTGATGTTGCTGCCGTTTTGCTATTGTTTTGATTTGAGAAAATTGATCAAATCAAACGGAACAATAATAAAACAATAACAACAGCAACAAAAACGAAAACCAAAGAAAGCATACGATAAAGAACGGTTATTTTTTATTTTTATTTTTTTGAATTCAAACGGAATATAATAACTTACGAATAAATAAATAAATACATACTTACTTACACTTAACGCACACACACACTCTCTTTTACTTGGAAACGTTAACAATTTCCAGAGGTTCCCAGTGGAAAGCTTTCTTATATTAAGCACATTCCACATCCAATAATGTAAAATCTTTTAAATCAGTTCATATTTGTTAACCCTCTAAAGCTTAATCATGTCCAATAAATGCAAAAATTTATGATTTTTCATTTCAAAAACTCTTGTTACAGTTGCTAAAAAACGAACTTAAATATTTTAAAAAGCTTGCAAAGTCATTGAAATGAAAAATCAGTTATATTTGCATTTATTATTTATTTATTTAATTTATTTTAGATTGTAAGTCCTTAGGGCATTATTATTAGCATTTTTGCAATGAGTTCCTTGAGGATGGCTTAAGCATTAGAGGGTTAATGTTACAAGCTATGAAATATTGTTTGAGCCAAACTACTAAAACTACACTTACAGGAAAATGAAAAAATCATTTTTTCTTTAGAATATTCCTAAATTCATCTAAAAGTACATCTGATATGTAACTATCCCATATTAAACTTAAGTTGTGTAAAAAGAGGATGAGGTGTACTTCAAACACTTCTCGGAGACTGTTCCGACTAGTGATTTTCCCTATCATTTAGGGTGAAAACTTTATACATAAGTTATTTTAACACGTGCATGTCCTAAGCAGGAGGTCAGCCTTTTGGATTACAATGAGACTGTCACATACTGGTTACTGGCTACCTAACTGGTTACTTGATCAGCTACATGATTAGTTATTTCATCATATATGGGTGTTAATTGACCAAAAATTGTCTGTTAAATAGACATTCCAATAACCGATTGCTTGTAAATAAACGTTTCCAATAGATTACTTATGGTGGGTAAAATTACTTTGAGACACTAAAGATAAACTTGACTGCACGCTAGGTACCATGGGATGTCAGTATACTTAAGCAAAAACGATATAAACTGTATGAGAATTATATCAATTCAATATGTATAAAACCAGTTTGTACGAATTACTCAGAAAAAAGTGCAGTACTACACTCTAGATTACTTAGAGACACTTAAGCGACAATTGACTTCACGCTAGATTACCAGGAATATATAAAGTAATCAATTGACTTCTATCTGCCCTACAAATAGCACATACATGTCAAATGACCGAAAATATATCAATTAGAGTTAGCCAAACTGTCAGATATTAGTGAGAATTACTGACTACTTACTTAACTGCGCGGAACTATGCTATGTTCTACGCAGTCATAAATGTTATATATTTATACATTAACCTCATAAACTATTTTTAAATAGTAAAATTTCGATACTCATCTGAATTCGATAATATTCGGTATACTCGTTTTCCATGGCCATATAATTTCATTTAAGGTTCTCCAAAATTTCGAAATTCGCTTTAGTTGGGTTTTTGTTCATATTTATACCCTATGCCACCATAGTGGGCAGGGTATAATGGATTTGTGCAGATATTTGTAACGCCTAAAAATATTAGTCTAACATCGACCTTAAAGTATATCGATCGACTCAGAATCACTCTTAAACGATGTCCGTCCGTCCGTCCGTCTGGCTGGCTGGTTGTCTGGTTGTCCATGTAAACCTTGTGCGCAGAGTACAGGTCGCAATTTTGAAGATATTTCGATAAAATTTAGTACATATCATTTTTTCTGTCCAAGGACGAAGCCTATTGAAACTGGCTGAAATCGGTTCATTATTTCATCTAGCCTCCATATAAATGTCCTCCCGAAATTGAACTGTATCGGTCATAAATGTTTAATTTATATATGTATCTACAGAAGTTTTTCTCCAAATAAATGTTATATATACCGAATTTATGTCACCAAATTTTGTTATCATCGGTCCATAATTAGTCATAGCTCCCATATAAGACCTGCTTCCGATAATCACTTTAACGAGCATAAATCTCCTTAAAATGTTGTTATACACATAAAATACAACATAAATAACTTTCATATAGACATTAATCACATGACCAAATTTCATGGTCATCGGTCCATAATTTTTCATAGCTCCCATATACGGCCCACTTCCGAAAATCACGAATATAAATTATTGAAATTTTGAAAGAAAAATGTTTTTGCTCATTCACTTAGTGTAGGGTATTATAAGGTCGGGCTTGACCGACCATACTTTCTTACTTATTTTATAATAGAAGATTGAAAAATAAATAAAGTAAAACTGTAAATATCTTTAGAACTGCTAGTCGGATTTTATAGTTTTTGATCTCATATTAAAGCAGGCGCGGATCCAGAAAAGTTTTAATGTAAAAAGAAGAAAAAAAGATAAACGTAGAACAAATTTTGATTTTTCCCCCAAAATGGATGACCTGGATCCGCGCCTGTATTAAAGCTAATGAATCATAGATTTTAAAGTTTTTATCTGGAAATTCGTTTCACACCAATAGAAGATATAATATAAAAAATCATCCTTGAACAAAGGATATCTCAAAAACATTATCTTCCATTTTCGATAGTGTATTATTAAATAATAGCCCTTGCACGATTAACACCATATATTCAATTTAGCGTGGGAACATGTGGGCTTCTCGAGAAGATTTAAATTATATTAATCCTTAAAAGTTTTTTGTTCTAATGTTTTATTTAAAATTTTTGACACAAATGTCAAACCAGAACTGACATTGGGGGCCAATCGCAAAATTTATAGCATTTTCTGATAGGAGGATTACTTTTGCGCCACTTTGTACAAGTTTTCGCATGAAAAAACCATAATTTTTCGCAAATATGAACAGAGTACTTGGCTCTACACTGAGTAAATGAGCAAAAACATGTTTCTTTTAAAATTTCAATAATTTACTTTCATGAGCTACGACTAAATATGGACCGATCATCATAAAATACAAGACTTCCGTATATATAAAACTTATTTGGAGCGAAATTTGTGTAGATACCTATATAAATTAAACATTTATGACCACTAAAGTCCTATATAGGAAGGAGGATAGGTGAAATAATCCTTGGGCCGAAATAATTTATTGAAATATCCTTAAATTACGACCTGTACATTGCGCACAAAGTTTACATGGCCAGCCAGCTCGACGGACGGACTCAGAAATTGCTTTGGAGTCGATCGGTATACTTTAGACTAATATTTTTGGACGTTACAAACATTAGCACAAACGCATAATACCCTCCCCACAAAGCTAAAAAACCTAAACAATTATCTTTAAGAAACTCTGAGATTGGACAAAAAACGCAAATGGTGTAAAACTTCCGATAACTGGTTAAAGATATTTACAAATTTGACGTTTACCACTGCGTACAACAGTGCAAAAAAGCTCTAAAACTTGCGCCAACTTAAGCTTAAAAAGCAATCAAGTGCAAATAGTGTATGAATGTCTGTTTGTATGAACATCTCTGTCTGCACTAAAGACCGTCTGTCCGTCCGTCCGTCTGTCTGTCTAAATGCCCCCTATATGTAAGAGTTTATTAGTGTGGCTTGATATGTGTGTGTGCAGCACAACAAAACAATACAAAATGAAAACATGTTTATAGGAAAATTGTTCATTGTACTGCACTTTTATCGGCAATGGAATCCATAGGAATATTAAAGCAATAATAACCACTAGCAACAACTAAGGAGTACAAGAAGTTACAGCTCACAAAAATAGAAGATGCTGTGGCAGCAGCAACTATCTATAGAAGAAAACAATGAAAAACATGTTGCAAGGAAGCAGAAGCAGAAGCATAGAAATGAAAGAATACAAAACAAAAAAATCATAGTAAAATGTTTTTCAAATGAACAGCAAAACTAAAAACTAAAACCCGTTGAGTGGCAGGCTGGGCGCCAGTTAAATTGAGATTTATTGCGAAAAACAATTGTGGCAGCAACTGCAGGTGCATCTTTTTTTTTTATTTTTTTTGTTTTCTTGCAGTTTTCCTCTATATTTGTGCAGTTGTTTTTGGAATTTTAAATGTGCCGCACGGTACAATAAAGCAACAGCAACAACAACAGCTATTGCTGGCAAAAAAAAATAAGAAAAATCTCTATAATACTCGTATCATAAACAACTGTAAACACACACTAAAGTGATAAGACCGCAAGAAAAGCAGATAAAAATGATGATGCGAAAAGACAATTGTAAAACAAATGTTAAAGTGTAAAAAATGTAACATTCACCACTAAATAGCCGGCCGACTTAAGCAAATGCTGGTCTGGTCATGTGCGTTACTCAGCACTGGAGTATTTTGGTTTGTAATCATTGCAAATACATGTGAAAAGTAAAGATTTTTTGTATGTAGTAGTTTTCTGCATAAATGTGGTTGTATTTACTCTATGTAAATTATTTTTATTTATTTCTAACTACACGCTCTAATCCAGATTTCTGATAATGAGTTTAACATCTGCATTAAAAATCAGGTGATTTTTATGGCAGATTATTAAGAATGTTTCTTTTCATTTTATTATTTTCCAAGTTGTATGTATGATTTTAAGCCGCAGTGATAAGAATTGAAATTTGAACGGTTTCTTTATTTTTTTTTAAATTTTGAACAAAAATGTCTTTTTTGTGTAAATAAATAAGAGGAGTTGGTGACAATATGTTTATCATTCAATAAAATAATAAAAATCTAAAGGAAAAAAATGTGTTTTTGACTTATTTCCTTGATTTAAATCTTGCGTCAAATTTTGGACAATCCTTGGTTTAATGTGCTCATTATTATTTCTCGAGCTAATTTCAGCCATAGTGAATCCATTTTGAATGAGAAATATATGGACATGAGATGTTTGAGAAAATGCAACCAATAATATACAATATCATATATTTTGCTGTGCGTCATCTATATAAATATATAAATGTCTTTGTAAGTTTGTTTGTTTATTTGTTTGTTTGTTTGTTTGAGCATCACGCCTAAACGGCTGAACCGATTTTATTGAAATTTGGAACGTAGATAGATCCTTACTTGGAAGCGTCAATATCTATATAAATATATAAATGTCTTTGTAAGTTTGTTTGTTTATTTGTTTGTTTATTTGTTTGTTTGTTTGTTTGTTTGAGCATCACGCCTAAACGGCTGAACCGATTTTATTGAAATTTGGAACGTAGATAGATCCTTACTTGGAAGCGTCAATAGGCTATAAATTTGTTCAATACATGGACCAGAAAGGGATAAAAAGGGGGAAAACGGGTAAAATTGGTACCTTTAGTTTTTAAACAATAATTACTAAACGGCTGAAGCGATTTTTACATCGACAGGGGTAGCGAAGCGCACCGGGTCAAGCTAGTATAAACATATATGTTAGTTATTTATCTGTTTCAGACAAATTTAATATTATTATATTTTTGCATATTTTGAACTTTACAGCATATGTTTGCATATTTTGCTTATTATAGCATATTTTTGCCTATTTTAATCATAACTACATATTTTTTTTTGCATTTTTTTATATTTATTTTTCTTAATATAATTTTGTTTAATCTATCTATATATATATAAATGGATGTTTGTATGTATGTATGTTCCGAGCGAACTCAAAAACGGTTAGACCGATTTTGATGAAATTTTCAGGGAATCTTTAGGAAAGCCTAGCGAGTAACACCGTGAAGTCAGATTTTTGATTTTCGGTCTATGGACGGAATGGCGT
Organism: Calliphora vomitoria; assembly: GCA_942486065.2. Classification (NCBI taxonomy): domain Eukaryota; kingdom Metazoa; phylum Arthropoda; class Insecta; order Diptera; family Calliphoridae; genus Calliphora; species Calliphora vomitoria. The sequence continues at coordinate 59,426,862 of OW818029.2, forward strand.
GGCAAAATCAAATTTTTAAAATTCAAGGCCAAATGTACCACAGAATTGGATCATTGCTCCCGCTTTCCAATGAAATTTATTTCACTGGAAATTAAGCTACAGAAGCCGAACGCTATGAACGAACATGTGTCTGCATTAGCTGCAATACCCTTCTGCCAAAACATTCTCAAAACAATTGTTGAACAACGGAAATGGAAAAATACCAATTGATCCCGCCACAAATTAGATTTCGTTCCCGAACATCTGCCAAATGCAAATAAATATTCAAGCCGTTGTCGAAAAGGCATTCCCAAATCTTACAACCAACCACAAAAATTCGGATTTAACCGAAGTATTATTTGATTATTTTTTTTTTTGATCAACTTACTTTTGTAAAGCATGTCAGTTATTTTGTTTAATGTCAATTATGTTCATTTGTTGTTAATCTGATTAAAATGTGTGCCCAGAAAATAGTGCGTACTAAAATTATTAAATATTTTCAACTAAACCCAACTTGGTCCTACAAAAAGTTGGCCAAACAATCAAAGGTCAGCTATCAAACTTTTTCCAATGTTATTAAACAGTACCGGGAGAACTTGTCCGTTGATATAAAACCTGGTTCAGGTAGAAGGAATGGTCCACATGATGTTTCTAACGCCAAAAACATAGAAAGCATTTTCAAAAGAGCTCCCAACACCTCCGGTTGGAAAGCAGCCCGTTTAGGTCAGTACTCGGATTCTTTGGTACGAAAAGTTAATGCCAATGAAGGTTTAAAAACATACACGGCTCAAAAAGTTTCTGACATGAACTTTGTTAAAAATTTAGAGACCAAAGACAGAGCACGGAAATTGAAGTCAAAAAATATACCTGCTGCATAATGGATGACGAAATGTACGTATGGAAAATTTTTCGCAGCTTCTGGGTCAATTTTTCATGTTGCAGATGCTCGAGGGAATGTTGAAGAAAAGTTTAGCACCCAAAAGCAGACAAAATTTCCCAAAAACTTCTTGGTATGGCAAGAAATATGCAGTTGCGGCAAAAAAGTCAAACATTTGTTATAAAGGGCTCTATAAATACCGAAATTTACATCAAGGAATGTTTACAAAAAAGGATGTTTCCATTCATAAGACTTCTTAATGTGTCCACTTATTTTTGGCCTGATTTGGCGTCTGTCACTATGGTAAGAAAGGTCTTGAGTGGTACAAGAACAATAATGTGGTATTTGTACCAAGAGAGGCAATTCCTCCAAACTGCCTGGAGCTGAGTCCAGTTGATAGATATTGGGTTCTTGTTAAAAGAGAATTAAAGAGTACAAAAAAGGTGTCCAAAAGTGTGGTAGATTTTAAACAGTGATGAACAACCTGTTCGAACAAAGTGTCATAAATCACCATAAAAACCATAATGGAAGGGTTTTCGAAAAAGGTTCAAAATTTCATCATTAGTGATTAGAACTATAAAATTTGTTTTTTTGGAAATTGTAAAAATAATTTAAATTAAATTAAAAAAGATTCAAAACTGTAAGTTTAGTAGTTTCATTTTTATTAACATTAAAAATTTTTCGATCTCAGTCCTTATAAACATGTGTCATTTCCCAAATACTATTTGGGAAATAGTAAAATTTGACAACTTATTGAAAAAACAATGTCATGAGAACATTACAAAAAATATTTATTGTTAGTTGAATGGTTTAAAGTTAATTAAACTTTAGTTTGTTAAAATGCACCTCTAAATTCGACTGATGTAGAGAGAGGTTTTGTTTATTTTGAAAAGTTGTAAATAGAGTTTATTATTTGAAAATTTAAGTAAACACATTGTAAGCCATTTTAAAGTAGTTTCAAGGTCATTTAAATCGAAATTTAGTACCACATTAGTCAACTTTAATATATAAGTTCTTAAGGAATTTTGTTCTTTTTTTTTGCCCAACATTGGTGAACATTACGCTGAGCGTCAGTATTTTTACTATATACCATTAGAATGTTATAATAATTTGGACAATTGTTTCCGAATGCAGAAATTAGTAATGTAAATGGTTGAATATAATACTGTTGTCTAGCCAATTGCGTCGCAGATCTAGAAGGGGATAGTCACTTAGACTATCGTAGAAAACTGCATCTAATAAAAAAACTGTAGGCTCTTCCACTTCCACTTGCACTAAAATAATAAAAATCTGGCTTTGGTTAGGCAAAAAACGCACACTATAATACATCTTCTCAACAAAATTGGTCGTAACGTAAAGACATCTGCATAAATTGCAATAATAATATAGGGTTAGGGACTTAACATCTCCGCTGTTTGGGTTTAAACTTCATAGAGTCTTCGGTCAAATTATACCCATTTTGAATTTAAAATTGAAATTTTTCTAAAAGTAAGTGGTTGATATTCTTGATATTTTATGACTTTTATTTCATTTCAAATGTCATCAACTACGTCAGGTTAAAAAAAAAATTGGTAAAAAATATATATACAGTGGTTCAAAGTCAAACTCGTACACCTAACATTTTATTTTTTAATATTTAAACGCAGCTTATTTAAAAATAATACATCAAAACATATTGGGTAAATTGTCCTCTATCGGATGGGTATTTAAACACACGAATTATGTTAGAAGGTAAGAAGTTATGGGCGGTTTAATTAAATATCTTATTAAAAAACATAAAAGGCAAACTCGTACAGCGCATCTTAGTTAAGAAAGCAATATCTTTTCTTTGTGCCTTTGGATGTAAAGTGATCCAAAATTAAAAACCATCTAATATTTTCATCTATATATATAAAAGAGTAACGTTACTGACTGACTGACTGACTGACTGACTGACTGACTGACTGACTGATTCATCATCGCACAGCCCAAACGACTGAAGCTAGAATCACGAAATTTTAACTGTGGGTTCCTCCCTCCCCAAAACGATCCGATAAGAAGGGATTTTTGGAAACTCGAACGTTTAGGGGGTAAAAAAGGGTAAAAACGGGTAAATTCGGTAACCTTATATCTTCAAAACTAATAAAGATACAAAAAAACTTACAATATCATGTTACTCCATTTATAAAATAAGCTGACAGGTGTCCGGTACTTTTTTAAAATTCGGACTTTTTAGGGGAGAAAACGGGTAAAAACTGTATTTTGGTACTTTTTTGGCACCATATGTATCTTTTAAACCAATAAACATACAAACAAATTTAAAATCATATTCTTTACTTATAAAAAAATAACTAATATAAGTTTGGTACTTTTTGGAAATTCGAACCCTTAAGGGATAAAAATTGTGTTTATTTTTGGTACTTTTTTCAAAAACTATACTTTTCTACAAATTGATAAAGACATATAAATATTTTATTTTAAGCTCCCACCATGATACAGAAATTTATTTGGATACAATTTTAACACCACAATGGGGATAAAAAAGGTACCAAAAAGGGGGTAAAAACGAAAAAATACATTTTATTTAACATTTTTAGCCAATTTTGATAAATTTCTAACATTGGTTCCTGGATTCATTCAAAAATTAACTAACAGAGTGCTATTTGGAACTCGACTGCCAAACTGTATATTGGGCCAAATCCGTGAAAACAGTTTGGTACTTTTTTTAAAACTTATTTTTCTTGAGCACATTAACAGAGATTTTAATCGTTTGAGGCATGTCTTTAAGCAGAAACAATTTTGGGAAAATGGAATATTTTTAAATCTCAAACTTGAGGGGTGTTCAAGGAGGAAAAGGGGATTTGGTACTTTTTGTCCTCATGGTACTTTTTTTAATATTTTAAATTATTTCACTTATCGACATTAAAGTTAGCTGATATGTATCTGAGTGAAGTTAGAGTTACGAGTAGGGGATAATATTTAGGTACCAAAATGTGAGAACTGAACTATAGGTACTTTTTTTGTTCTTCTAATGGTACTTTTTGAATTTTCTTTAATAATGGGCCTAGAAACATGAAATTAAGCATGTATGGTAATAAGTGAGTGGGAATTTTAGGGGGAGACTTTATCGCAGTTTTTCTTTATTAGAGTGGTACTCATGGTACTTTTTCTTTATTCTAATGGTACTTTTTGAATTTTCTATAATAATGGACCTAGAAACATGAAATTAAGCATATATGACAATAAGTGAGTTAGGGTAGACTTTTTGGTACTTTTTCTTTATTCGAATGGTCCTTTTTGTAATTTCTTCACCAATGAACCTATAAACATGAAATAAAGGTTATATGGACCCGAATAAGTGGGAAACCACAAGTAGGGGCTTTTCGGTACTTTTTCTATATTATAATGGTACTTTTTGATTTTTTTGTAATAATGGACATAGAAATACAAAATTAGGCGTATATGGTCCTAAGTGAGCAAAAATTCAATTGGATACTTCATGGTACTTTTTCTTTATTCTAATGGTACTTTTTTGAATTTTCTGTAGCAATGGACTTAGAAACATGAAATTAAGCATATATGGTCCTAACTGAGTGAGAATTCTAGGGGGAGACTTTTTGGTACTTTTTCTTTATTCGAATGGTCCTTTTTGTAATTTCTTCACCAATGAACCTATAAACATGAAATAAAGCTTATATGGACCCGAGTGAGTGGGAATCCACAAGTGGCTGCCTTTTGGTACTTTTTCTTTATTCTATTAGTACTTTTTTGAATTTTCTATAACAATGGACTTAGAAACATGAAACTAAGCATATATGGTCCTAAGTGAGTGAGAATTCTAGGGGAAGACTTTGTGGTACTTTCTCTTTAATCGAATGGTACTTTTTGGAATTTCTTCAACAATGAACCTAGAAACATGAAATAAAGCCTATATAGACCCGAGTGAATGGTAATCCACAAGTGGCTGCCTTTTTGGTACTTTTTCTATATTCTAATGGTACTTTTTGATTTTTTTTTGAATAATGGACATAGAAGTACGAAATTATGCGTATATGGTAATAAGTGAGTGAAAATTCAAGCGGACACTTCATGGTACTTTTTCTTTATTCTAATGGTACTTTTTTGACTTTTCTATAGCAATGGACTTAGAAACATGGAATTAAGCATATATGGTCCTAGGTGAGTGAGAATTCTAGGGAGAGACTTTTTTGTACTTTTTCTTTATTCGAATGGTACTTTTTGTAATTTCTTCACCAACGAACCTAGAAACATGAAATAAAGCTTATATGGACCCGAGTGAGTGGGAATCCAAAAGTGGCTGCCTTTTGGTACTTTTTCTGTTTTCTAATGGTACTTTTTGAATTTTCTGTAATAATGGACATATAAATATGAAATTAAGCGTATATAGTACTAAGTAAGTGAAAAATCAAGGGGATACTTCGTTATACCTTTCCTTTATTATAATGGTACTTTTTTAAATTTCCTAAGTGAATGATAATTCTAGGGGGAGACTTTTTGGTACTTTTTCGTACTTTATTCGAATGGTACTTTTTGTATTTTCTTCACCAATGAACATGATATAACGCTTATATAGACCTAAGCGAAAGAAAATCTACAAGTGGGGACTTAATGGAACTTTTGAAATTTTCTATAATAATGGACCTAGAAACATAAAATTAAACATATATGGTCATAAGGGAGTGAAAATTTAAGGCGGAGTCTTTATGGTACTTTTTCTATATTCGAATAGTACTTTTTGTATCTTCTTCACCAATGAACTTAGAATTGTGAAATAAAGCTTATATGATCCCGACCGATTGGGAATCCACAAGTGGGGTATTTATGCTACTTTTTCTATATTATAAAGGTACTTTTTGAATACTAAGTGACTGAAAATTCAAAGAGAATACTTAATACTTTTTCTTAATACTTTTCTATAATAAATCTAGAAACATATATTATATGGACTCGAGCGAGTAGGATTCTATAACTGGGAACATTATGGCGCTTTTTCATTATTCTAATGGTATATTTTTAATTTTTTTATAGTAATGGACCTAGAAATATAAAATATATGCTCCTCAGTGAGTAAAAATTAGATTGGAGACATTATGGTACATTTTCTTTCAATTGTATTATGATACCAAAAATTGTGAGCTAAACTAAACTAAGAAGTATTTTTTCGTTCTCCAAATAGTACTTTTTGAATTTTCTAATATATTGAACTTAGAATAAGGATTTAAAACTTTACGGTGATTCAAGTGTGGAAAATTGGTACTTTTTCCTCTAATGATACATTTTATTATATTAAATTATTTTACTGATATGCTTCTGAGTAAAGAAAGAAAGTCACTAAGCCATCTATATGTCATTGAGGATACAAAAATAATTTGTATTTTTTCGTTCTTCGAATGGTATATGTTCCTGACCGAATAAGAATCTAAAAAAGGGACTCACAGGTACTTTTTTCCAACTAACAATATTTTTTGACTATTTTATAAAATTAAACCTAAAAATTCAAAATTAGGCACACATTATTCGGAATGAGTTAGAATTCATAAAAGGTGAATTCATAAAAGGTGATGTGTGGGCATATAAAATGTGGGTCTAAATGGTACTTTTTAATTATAATAATACGTTTCGAACGTGCTAGAAGCCTCAATACAATGATTCAATAAACATGAATCTAGAGGCATGTTATCCTGAATTAGCTTTAATTCACAAAGGGAGACTTAGTAGTACTACTTCTTTCATCCAATTGGGGTGGCGAAGCGCACCGGGTTTAGTGCTAGTTAAATTATAAAGTTTTATCTAAAAAATATCAAATTGGAAGATAAAACGGACAAACAACCGAAGAAACCCGAAAGCTTGCTGTAAAGCTTTCAGGGGATGGAAATTCTCTTCGTGAAATTCCCAAAATTCTGGGAAGGAGTCATTCTACTATCCAATACATACTAAAACGATACAGGACTTTAAAACAAATAAAAAATAAAATCAAAAAAAGCGCTCAATAAAATATTCAGTGAAGCTGAATAGCGAAATATTGTCAGAGCGTGTAAAAAAGATCTCTTTGCATGCTCTTCCAAACTTACGTCCATTGCGGAAGCCACTACAGGAAATAAAGCTTACGCCCAAACCATCCGGAATATACGCCTAGAGCGAATTTGAATGGTAGAATGGCTAGAAAAATGGCATTGCTTAGCAAGAGAAATAAAAAGGACCGCTTAAACTTCGCCAAACTATAAGAAAGATGTGTTGTTCACAGACGAGAGAAAATTTAACATATATGGCTCTAATGGAAATCCATATCTATGAGGAGCTCTTACCACAACATGTTAAATCTACTGTAAAGCATGGTGGTGGATCGGTGATGGTTTAAGGGTCTTTTTTGGCAGCTGGTTCAGGTTCTCTTCATTTCATCGAAAGCATAATGGACCAAAAAATGTATTTAGAAATTTTTAAACTGGAATTGCCATTATCAAAGCCAAAACGGAGTCTTTCAAACAATTACTACATCAATCAGGATAACGACCATGAGCATAAAACTTACAATGTCAGGTCGTGGTTGTTGTACAATTGTCCTCATGTAATGGAGAAACCTGCCCAGAGCTCTGACATCAACCCCATCGAGAATCCTTTGAGCTACCTCGATAATAAAGTGAGACAACACCACATTTCCTCTAAATAGGAATTGAAAAATGTTCTTACCGAGGAATAGGAAAATATTGATCCCACCGTTTGCCGCAAACTAGTAAAAAGTACACCTAAGAGACCATAAATGTTTATTCAAGCAAAAGAATTCCGTACAAAGTATTGATTTTAATGGTATTCTTACTTTTTCAGCATACCATGTTTAATGTACGAGTTTGGCTTTTAAAGGAGTTTTTTGTTAATTCTTATTTACAGTGTTATTTAAATGGTTTTTCGTTTATTTTACATATAAATTGAATAAAGAATTATATAAGCTACAAGCCTTCCAAACACACTTTTTATATAACTCTAACATGTAAGCCGAAATTAAGAGATATATAAAAAACTTCCTAGTGTACGAGTTTGGCTTTGAAGCACTGTATATTCTATAAGATCGTTAACTTCAGTAAATTTGAAGACCTTATGAAGGTTAATTAAGACTCTTCGGGCTCGCTTAAGTAACAAAATTATCTTAGTAGTAGTTGTATGAGAGTAACAAAAACCTTTATTAACTCAAAATGTTGGTTTCGAAATGTGGATGGCGACAACTGAATCTGAATGTATGATACGAATGAAGCATTTATTTTCCAATGGGTGCAATTTATACACTTCTTTCCCGGAAGGAAGTGTACTTGTTTTAACTAATACAATATTTAAACAAACTCAGTATATATAAATGCTACCAATTCGTTCTTCTAACGGTACATTCTGATTCATGTTTACTGTCACATTAAGACTGTTTTAAAATTGGTGCTTTATGTTAACGTATGTTTATTGTTTAATACTCAGAATATTTCAGTTTACATTTATATGTCAGACTAGCTTGACCCGGTGCGCTTCGCTACCCCTGTCGTAGTCTATGTTGGAAATTTCAATAAAATCGTTTCGGCCGTTTAGTATTTATTGTTTAAGAACTAAAGGTACCAATTTCACTGTACTTATAATTATTTGAAATTAAAGTATATTGAACCTTCTAATTTTCCAAACATTTTCCTATTTAAAACTCACACAAACCTAGGCAAATATGCAAATGTAAATATTGTAATTTGTCGCACACATGAAAACAACCCAGCAGTTCTGTGTGACTGTCCCGATCTAGTGATTTTACCATAGATAGCAGCGTAATAAACTTATAGCTGGTCCAAAGTAGACATCTCACATACTTGATATAAGAAGGGTAAAGTAAACTGATAAAACACCCAGCATTGAACACTATGTAGTGATTAAAATAGAGGAATTAACATAAACAAATTTAAACATACTACATTTCAGATTACAAAAGCACTCTAAGTGATAAACATTTAATGCGCCTACACTCTAGATTACTGAGAGACACTAAAGTTACAATTGACTTTACGCTAGATTGTCGGGGATATACAAAGCAACGTGTCAAATGACCCAAAAATATATAAATTGGAGTCAGTCAACTGTTCACAAATTAGTGGAAATTACTGTACAACACACTCACAAACATTTACATCATGTTATTTTTTTTCTTTCTTAACATTAACTAAGTATATGTATAGCATTCTATTTTTATCGATAACTTGTCACTAAATATAAATTCAAATTAAAACATTATTCAAGCATAACATGATGTCTATCTTAATACGAGCAGAGAGTCTGACGTCCGAGTATAATAATAGAGACATAGAGACTGCATCCAAACATGATGCTACACTTATTTTCACATCACAGCCAGCCATCTAACTAATATTCATCTAAACCCATACTGGTTACAAATACTATTCATCTATGCATGCGATTATAGATACATTGAATACAACATTCAACAATTCGCATAAGCGTAATAGAAAAACGACCGAAAAAGGCGTATTTGTTTGAGTAACAAACATTTTTATTTAATATTCGTTTCCAAATACATACATGCGTCTATATGAAACTTGTTGCAAAATCAAAAATCATTGTCAATGTTAAACTGTTACTGCCACAGTATTGCTAATTACAACTGACATTGATTAGCATTTCTACACCAAATAATACATGAGTCTTAACAACACAACACAACGAGTATAATGAGTTTTCGACTGTGCCTCCTTGTTTTTTTCTCTTTCGACTTGTTTATAATCCAATCATTTACTTCAAACTGCTGGAGAACATATAGTTAGTAAGATGGATTTATTGGTAAGCATTTATTGTAGTAAAGGGTACTCTACGTTATGTAAAGGATAATATAAAATCGGCAGCATCTTATTCCACCGCTATGAAATATGTGAAGAAAGCAGTTCTCAATAGTTTGGAGGAGATCTGAAATCCGAATTATACACCGCGTTGATCGTCTCTTCCTCTTCTTTATGTTCATAGCACCTACAGAAATCATTCAAGAGCAGTCCTAGTCAATTTGCATGAATCTAAAATTTGCAATGTCAAGTGATCGATGCTGTTACATAATTGTGATCGCTGATGTCGTGGCAATGTCATTCTGATTATTATTTTAATTAGCATACTTAATCATCTTGTTTGCTCACAGTAAGTGGGGGATTAAAGGACCTATATTTGTCTAGTTCCATATACTTTTTTTTCTTGGACCAGCACTCAGGCGATAACCCCTACTCATGCAAAGCATTGTGTTAGAAGTAGGAAAATAAGTTATGGAAGGGAAATTGACAGGAAAGACTTCAGGAGAAAGCTTATTCCACGTCTAAAGAACGAATTTGAATCTGAAGAAGTGATCGTTGCTGTCACGTAAGTGTGATAGCTGAAATCGTAATAAGGACTGAGATCGAAGAATTTTTAAAATACATATATGTTAATAAAAATGAAACCACTAAACTTCAACATTCCCTCGAGCATCTGCTACATAAAAAAATTTATCCAGAAGCTGCGAAAAATTTTCCATACGTTCATTTCGTCATCCATTATGCATCAGGTATATTTTTTTTATAAAATTTGACTTCAATTTCCGAGCTCTGTCTTTGGCTTCTAAATTTTTAGCAGAGTTCCTGTTAGGAACTTTTTGAGCCTTGTATGCTTTTAAAGCTGCATTGGCAGGTTTGATACCAAATAGTCCGAGTACTGACCTAACCGGGCTGCTTTCCTACCGGATGTGTTGGGAACTCTTTTGAAAATGCTTTCTATTTGTTTGGCTTTAGAAACATCATGTGGACCATTCCTTCTACCTGCACCCGGTTTTATATCAACGGACAAGTTCTCCCGGTACTGTTTAATAACATTGGAAACAGTTTGATAGCAGACCTTTGATTGTTTGGCCAACTTTTTGTAGGGTTTTGTTGAAAATATTTAATAATTTTAGTACGCACTTTTTTCTGGTCACTGATTTTAATCAGATTAACAACAAATGAACATAATTGACATTAAACATAATAACTGACATGCTTTACAAAGGTAACATGATAAAAAAAAAAAAAAATCAAATAATACTTGGGTTAAAAGTTTTAATGAAAAACGTGTGTTAAGAATTTTACGATCTCAGTCCTTAGATAGTAGTTGTGAGTACGTTTGAATCATGAGTACATCATTCTCGCAGTTATTCAAATGTCCTCATCCGTATTCAATATGATTGGCATTGGTCCATGTTTTGCCACTCACGCCACCATTATGACCTCGAATAATTATGGAATACATATGCCCAACATCTCTATACAATATGATGTACTTCTATCCTGTCCGTCACAAAACTCTATTGTGACTGGATTTCAGACTGAACAGATGCTATTAAAGGCTTTAATCTGTGTGGCAGGTACAATAGGTTTAGTGATCTCTTCACCTTGATGTGGTTGAGAAAATTACTATTATGACTAGATTTTAGACTGAACTGTTGCGGGGGTTTGAAGACTTTAATCTCTGTAGTCCTAACTCAAAGAAAAATACCTTTACACTCTGGCCAGGGTCTTAACACATCACGGTATCATGTAGATCATGAGCCAGTGGTTTTTGAAAGGAATCTTCTGGTAGAAATATGAGCTGTGCTTTTGACGAGTAAAATTGATCCAAGAGAGTACTTACTTAAAATTCTACTTGCTTAAAATTCCACTACGGTAGAAGTTTGTTAAGTGGTCGACAGTTCTCTGCCAAAAAGTAAAATAAAAGCTTGAATTATAACCTGTGGGTAAACTTGAAGAATTAATATATATATTGCATTCACTCTATCTGAAGAATCACAATAACATTTATATATCATGTAGTACCTTAACTAGTTTGCTGCTACTACAATATATTCTTCGATGTAGATGCCACCGCCAACTTAATATACCCTTTTCGAACTAACTAAACTCAGAGTTTCATCATTCTCCATATTTTCCGTATTATCGAAAAGTGAAAAGTGGAAGAAGAGTTTAAGATTGAAATAATCCATTATAGTCGAATACATAGTCTCTACTTTCTGGTTACGTCCCACATTAGTTGAAGAGTGGCCGAAATTAATCTTTTTCATGTTCACCGATTTGGATAATTTTTTGATATTTTGTTGTCAGATAACTGAATATTATGATTCCGTAATATTACGCTGATATATATATTATTTGTTTGGACAGACACGCTCGAAGTTCATATATGTTCGCTTGTTTAAAATGGCATGCAAATTTATTGTATATTCAATCTTTTGGTACAATCAGAGTAAACTTATCATTTGACTTTGTTGTATATTTTCGTAAATGACAATTGTCATAGATGAGATTTGCATTAAAAAGTTGGAAAAAGTGTCATATAAAAAATTTCGTAGAACAAAATTAAGCAACATCAAAATTTCAATGTTCATCAACTTCAGTGGACTGCATCTTTTTAGCGCTGTAGAGCGCTGTTTAACGAAAGATGTCAAATTACAGCTTGAAGTCTCAGCTAAAAGTTAAAAAAAATCAGCTGCTCCTACCTGCTCCTTTCCAAAAAAAAAAAAAAACAGTAAAAACTATCTATATAAATATATAAACGTTTGTTTGTTTGTTTGTTTGTTTGTTTGTTTGTTTGTTTGTTTGTTTGTTTGTTTGTTTGTTTGTTTGTTTGTTTGTTTGTTTGTTTGTTTGTTTGTTTGTTTGTTTGTTTGTTTGTTTGTTTGTTTGTTTGTTTGTTTGTTTGTTTGTTTGTTTGTTTGTTTGTTTGTTTGTTTGTTTGTTTGTTTGTTTGTTTGTTTGTTTGTTTGTTTGTTTGTTTGTTTGTTTGTTTGTTTGTTTGTTTGTTTGTTTGTTTGTTTGTTTGTTTGTTTGTTTGTTTGTTTGTTTGTTTGTTTGTTTGTTTGTTTGTTTGTTTGTTTGTTTGTTTGTTTGTTTGTTTGTTTGTTTGTTTGTTTGTTTGTTTGTTTGTTTGTTTGTTTGTTTGTTTGTTTGAGCATCACGCCTAAACGGCTGAACCGATTTTATTGAAATTTGGAACGTAGATAGATCCTTGGAAGCGTCAATAGGCTATAAATTTTTTCAATACTTGGACCAGAAAGGAATAAAAAGGGGGGAAAACGGGTAAAATTGGTACCTTTAGTTTTTAAACAATAATTACTAAACGGCTGAACCGATTTTTACATCGACAGGGGTAGCGAAGCGCACCGGGTCAAGCTAGTAAAGTGATAAAGTAACAAAACATGAATTTTCGATCATGCATGGTGTTGATGCCATCTTTACTGTTTAAAATTATTACATAAAGTAATATACATACTAGTCAAGAAGCTATTTTGCTAATAGTATGTCTCTATCTAAAGGCCCTTATTCAATGATTTCATTTTTATTTTTTACATTTTAATGGATTATTTGTAGCAGGTGCTGTCCAAGGAAGCTCAGGAAGCGAGGAATAAATACTATAGATCCTATAGATTACATCAATCGCGAAGAATTGGACGTGTAGCCACTAATGAAGATGTAATGTATAATATTTTATTGTCTTCAAATCCATTTATAAATAGATTTCGCTCAAAGCTGCAAATCAAACAAATTGGACTAAAAAATTATTAAAAGACTATGCTTAAATTATTTATTCATGTTTTTTCTATGGGAGATGGGCGTAAAAGTGGGCGTATCAGGTATATATTTTCAGCAGCCCATTTCACAATTATAATATTTATTTTTTGTGAAAATTGAGTTGATGCATTAAAAATCAAGGGAGTTATGTCACTTTTTCAATACAAGTTGTATGGGAAGTGGTCGTAAAAGTGGGCGGATATTTTTCAAATTTCACACAAATGATTCTGAGTGTTTAAAAGTGCTATGTACCAAAAAACAATGCCATAGGTTAAAAATTAATTTTCACTTTGTATGGGAGATGGGCGTAAAAGTGGGCTGATCATTTTGATTTTTCCATTTTTTTCTGAATTAAAATAAAAAATGGCTATGTGCCAAGTTTCATTGTCGTTCCACAACTTCTTCTATTTTTAGCCGTTCGTTTTATGAACCTCAACCAATGTGCGTCCTTTTGTAGCGATCAGTCAACTCATATAAGTAGTTATTGTATTTTTCAATGGGTGTTGATTTTACTTACATTTCATATTGAAATAATACAAAAAAGTATTCATGAGCTTCTATATTTAAAAGATAAGCTCATTTTCTATAAATAAGTTTATGAAATTTATCATCAAATTAGCACTACTCCACCAAATGATGTCTGTCTCTTCTACCTAAAATAAGATATTTATGCCAATCTTGCAGTACTGCGAGTATTGCTTACAACATCAGTTCAGCCCCTTTGTCATTATTTTCCTTGTCTTAATCCCATCCATCTATTTTTTAATTTTCTTGTATTAAGCATTTTACATTTTTCTATTCTTAATTTAGTCTTTGGAAATGTTTAAATAATTTTTCTTAAAACTGGTTTTATTTTCTATTTTTTACTGGCCATTTATTAAAGAATTTAAAATAATTCTATTTTCTTCCGCAAATCTTTATAATGTCGATGGAAAGAAGCAAAAGAAAACTGCATAATAAATGATGCACCTTCCTTCGTTTGCTTGTTGTTCTTGTTGTTGTTGCTGATGCATGCATTATGCCACCTGCTGTTGATTTTTATCCTGATTCTTTTGTACGTAGTTGTTACTTGTAGTTGAATGATTTTTACATGAAAGCGATGGCGTTGATATGATTTGAAATGATTTGGTGGATGTTGAAATACATAGATGTTGCAAGTAGTAACATGTTAGTCAGATTGTTAAATGAAGTATGAAATTATAAGAAATATTGTAAACATTTTTGTAGATCTTTAAGTTGGTATTCTAAAGTTAATGTCAAATTCAACAGCATTAAAATATCGTGCAAATTTTCTAGTTTTAAATTTTAACTCTTTTTAAAAGACAATTCAAATTCTGTTATTCTTAATTACAATTGAACAAAAAATGTGAGTTGATTTTTAAGCCAATAAACACAATAATATGTGATACTAATGAAATCTACTTTCTCTGCGTTTAAAACAACAGTTGACCCATTGCTAAAAATTATAATTTTTTTTTGAAAATAAAATAAACATTTTTGCTTATAACCGCCTAAGTATGTTGGCAACAATTACAGTTCTTATTTAATTTTCGTTGCTGTTGCTTTTTATTGTTCTGTATTTAGTTTTTTACAAGCCCCATTTCCTAAATTGTTAATCTATTTGATTACAGCTAGAAATTCATTTTGTTGATATAATGATTACTATAATTTAAACATTTCCGCAAGTGCAACTGTAACTGCCACCGTACTCCTTTATACAACCAAACATTCATACAAATAAAACATTTAAAAGAAATCATACATCTTTAACTGCTTCATTATTAACATTTGCCACATATTTTGTGTAGCATCAAGCAAACAATACAACCAGTCAGTCAGTTAGGCAGCTATACTGATTCTCTGCTCCTGGTGCAACTAGACAATCAACCAACCATCCAACAGCCTACCGAATGAACAACGAACGAACAAACAAACAATGAAGTCAATTGACAGCATCATGTTAACTGTCAGAGATGTTGTTACAGTAAAAGAAAGAAGTGAAATAAAACAATAAAAAAAAAGAATCCAACTAAACAACAGGAATTGAGTATTAGGGGTATTCACTTGATGTGTATTACCAGCCAATGTGGAGAAACGTCATTCTAGCATAACTGCTCTTTCAATCGGCATTTGAACGATCAGTGGATATGATCAAAGTCAACTGCATAATTTTAATGTATTTCGGATAATTTGAATGCACAATTTACTTAAACATCCCAGCAAAAACTTCGCTTACAAAGCTACAAGTAATGTATTTTTTAATAACTAACTTTCCAAGTAGTAATGCTAAAAACACAAAATAAACAAACAAAACAAAAAAACTGTTACTGTTACCTTCGTGAGAAGGGTATATATAAGTTTGTCATTCCGTTTGTAATTTCCACAACATAATTTTCCGATCCTATAGTATATATATTCTGGATCCTTATAGATAGCGGAGTCGATTTAGCCATGTCCGTCTGTCTGTCTGTCTGTTGAAATCAATTTTCTGAAGACCCCAGATATTTTCGGGATCCAAATCTTCAATAATTCTGTTAGACATGCTTTCGAGAAGTTTCCTATTTAAAATCAGCAAAATCCATCCATAAATAACGGGATATGAGCAAAAATCCGAGACAACCTCTATTTTTCCCCTATTTTTGATCTATATCTCGATTACTAAGTCATAAATATAGACAATATGGATATCTAATGATAGATATTTCAAAGCCCATTGCAACGATGTATATAAGGTTATAGTAAGTTGGACATACAATGGGTCAAAATAAGGAAAAATATATTTTAACCCGAATTTTTTTTCACTAAAAAAATTTTTTGTTTACAATTTTTTTCCCTAGTAAATTAAAAAAAAAATTTTAAATTAAAAAATTTTTTTTTAAAAAAAATTAGAAAAAACTTTTAAAAAACAAATTTCGAAAAAAAAAATATTTAAAATAAAAAAAAATTTTTTAATTTTATTTTAAAGTATAATTTGGTGAAGGGTATATAAGATACGGCACAGCCGAATATAGCTCTCTTACTTGTTTTTTATCGCATTTTTATTTTTAGAAAAACAGAAACGACTATTTTATTACTGTGTGAAAACCATTATTTGACGCACAATAAAATAACTAAGCAGTGGTGCAGTGAGTACAACAATAGACTAGGAATCGGATAGTTGTTGGTTCGACTCGTGGCTGCGACTTTTTTTTTTGTTTGTAAATACAAAATTCTATAAATAACTCTACTAACAAAACAACTTATTTACGGCCAAAATATAAAGGATTACTTTTGGTACATCACGAGCGAAAATAGGTACTTATTCCAGTAGAGAAATATTGTTCAGCTTATTTGTAAGTAAAGTTTTTGCTGGGATATTGACCACACATGAAAAATGCTGCAGTCGGTAGGAATGCGAGTTATTATGAGAAAAGAAGAGATAAGGATGCACTGGTGTCGAAATGTAGCCCGATCATATAAACAATGATTGATATATCTCGTTAAAGGTCGAGCAATGAATTCTAATGATAAATAGATACAGTGAGTGTACTCTGAAAATGGAAATAATACTAATTCGGTGATAAAAATTAACACTGATCCTGCCAAAGTGTACCCGAAATAAAACTGCGGCTATCGATGATTTTTTGCTAGAGAAAACAAACCAAATCGAACGCATCGATCACAGAGATGCTAGTCTTCATCCCATCTCATTCAAAGTTAAAGCGTTATGTATGGAAGATTAAAAATTTAAGTGCTGGACATTTTACTACCAATCAGATATTTACGCTATCGGAAATTCTGGAGAAGGCCCAAACAAATTGACACGTATCACCTGTTTGTCGATTAAGTACAATGCCATTTTTGATAGGCCGATAAGTTTGAAGGTTTTTAAAATCATATCATATTTAAAATCATATCACATGCTAAGTATTCGCATATGTCGATGATATTGATACTATAGGGAGAACTTTGCGATATCGATATCAACGACCAAAGGCTCAACCAGATTGGGGAAGTGTGTATTATAACTACGAAGTATATATAGAAGTACTTCGCTTTGGAGATAGAACGACTATATTTTGTAGATGACTGCAACATTCATTCAATTAATTGTCAAGTTTTCTTCACTCCATCTGATCTACTTACCAACAAGTATTCGATTCACTACCTCATTGTTGTGTAATTTCTAAATCAATTGAAAATGTTGTCGGTAAACGAAGGAAGCTGGACGTCTAATGCTGAGAAAATGGAATACAAGACTCATGTTTGGGACGGATGAAGGTACCGGTGAACAGCGGTAAGGTATTCAAGTATACAGATGTGGGTTTCGCTGTCGGTATCGATACTACAATGGAATATGTTCTGAGGAAACTAGAAGACTTCTAACCAGAGTACCGTTACCATGATACCCAGACTAATACTCAGTACTTTACTACAATAGATCACAATATATTCACAACATTGTTAAATATTTTTTTTAATTTTATTAACAATCTAGGTCAGACCCAAATTACCGTTATCAAAATCAGCCAAAATACCGGAACCGTTAAATCATCGTTATCGAAAATATCCAAATTACCGTTGCCGTTACCTGTTTATCGTTTTATGGGCGGAAGGGTTATTACCACCGGGTATGAGCAAAAGTGGCCTTGTGTAATTATTGTCCTCCTAATAGACGGCTTTTGGCCAGACGGAGGCGACCATTATATCCAAAACCAACTTTTATAACTGAAAAAATTCTAAACCAGGAATAATTTTGCACCATTAGTCTTTGAATCTAGGGTTGTAAATTTAAGCCGAAACTTGTGATTAGGTGTAAATTATTCCGATGTTACAAAGCTCTTCCTTATAGATTATATGAAAGAGATAAGGATGTATTTGAAATAAGGGTTCTTGCCTAGTATTTGGTGGGTTTTTCTGATTTAAGCAATCGAATAGCGTTCACACCTGAACGATTGAAGATTATAAGTCATATTATCGCCAAAGTTACAAGTTCTAATTAACGCAATGAAGCATTATTAATTCCACTAAAGAAACAACTCCAAGACAAATGACAAAAGTTTTCTATACACAGAGAAAACAGATTCGTAGAAGCAACCGAATTTGTTGCCAATCGAATGATTCTGCCTTGGTAACATTTTGATGCCACTGTTAGAAGGGGTAACTAAAGTTTGGTTGCTTCAATCGAAGTTCTTCCATATTAATTGATTTTCTATTGCTAGAACTGAAAAATTCTATGTGTGCAAACGAATCATTCGATTGGCAACTAATTCGGTTCCCACTACAATTCTGTTTTTTCTGTTGTGTTTTTGAAAAATATTGAAGTACTCTAATTAGTACATGCATACCCCTGCTATTTAACTTTAAGCGTAATTTTGTTTGGTTTGAATATTTCGTTTAGGATAAATAATATCATTGTTGTTACTCTTGATGTGCCCATTGTAAATGATTGTTGTTCTTATTGCTGTTCATCTTATTGTTGTCATTATTGTAGTAGTTGTTGTTGCCATTGATACGGCTGCTGTTGTTGTAAGCTCACAACAACTACTGATAGTTCTAGTTTAAAATATTAACAACAACCAAGTAAAAAAAAATATACAAAATATACACACAACGCTGTTACAATAAATATGTTTGTAGGTTGTGATTTGCTTATTGTTGTAGAAGTTGTTACCAGTGAATTTCTACAATTCTAACTACAAGTTGCCGTAGAACTGTGGCATGCAACAATTGCCCACACGGGCAAACGAACAACGGATAATTTTGTAACATTAATTGAGCAAAGTGCTGCTGTGTAGAAGAAAACAAAACTCAAGCTGATTTTTGATGTAAATGTTAATGCGGCTGTTCTTGTCGATGTTGTTGCTGGTGCTGTTGCTGTGGCATTAGCTGCTGCCGTTGCAGCTTGAACTGTCTTGGTGTTTAGAAGACCCAAAAGTAGCAGCTAATCTATCAAACTGAAATGAATCGTGTATGTGTGTGTTTAGAAATGCTGTTATTTAAATTGTGTACCTAGAGGGAAGCCAGAGTAGGAGAGTGGAGAGATCGTAGTTTGAGAGCTGCATGTCAGCAATGTATCAACTGAAAACCAGAGTGGCAGATGGACAATTGTATAAATGACACCTCCTAAGGAAGTTATTTGGGCATATGAGTCAGGTTGAGTGCATGTGAGAGTGTGTAAAAGTATGTATGCACGTATGTATTTGGAATTTAAACCAATGCAACTCAAACAGCAATAACAATAAATGGAGCTACTACAACAATGGCTGCAACAGAAATAAAGAATAATTTGGTGCTTGCAGCTAAACGTTAACGTCCTCTTTGGTTAATTTTGTTTCATTTTTGTTTATCTGAGGAATTTTTAACTAATCTAGAACAAACAACTGCTTTTAAAGAGGTTTTCATTGAGCGATTCACTTTTTACCATCAATGGAGAGCTTTAGTTTGATTTTGTGGCAAATGGTCATGAATTAATATTTTCGTAAAAAAATTAAACTCCCAAGAGTTTGACACAACCGATCTATAAAGTCAGGATCTTATTGGCATCCTATTATAACCCCTCATTTGACTACACCCTATGGAACGTGCTGCTGGTTCCACACAGTTTCGTATTCAAATTGTAATTGTACTTAAAGCTGCTCGACTTTACTGATTTTCTTTTTTTCCCTAACTTTGTGAATTGCTATTGTTTTTCCAACTTATCCCCCTTCTCTCTTCAACAGATTTTCCATTTTTTTTGTTTTTTTTTATTTTCTCTGCTGTGTTTTGTAAATAATCGTTTTATCCACCAGGGACCATGTTTATCAAGAAGTTGAGTAACAAAAAAACCAAAAGTAGCAGCATCAAACTCCAATTTTTTTTGTTTCATTCATTGTATTTTTTTTAAGTTGGCAGCCAATTTTCTCCAAATTGTTGCCAATGTTTACAATGATCAAGCAACAACAATAACAACAACTGCAACATGTTACACAAATAAATGCAAGAAGTTAAAGTGTAGCAAGTAAGTGACTAATTTATTCATATGCCACAATAACCACGAATGAGCGGAGCTACACAACAATAAAAATTCTATTGTGTTTTTCCAAAAATAAAATAAAAATCTTTTTTCTTTTTTTTTAAACAATTTCATTGTTATCTTTTTAACCTTTAAGTTCTGCGGTTTTTTTCTAACAATAACCATATCGCTGTAAAAATGTCTTTATTATAATTATAATTTTTAACGATATCTTCAGTATTTTTCTTCGTTTTTCGAAAAGTATTCATTGATTGCATTTGTGTTGAAAAGAAAGACATAAGTTTTTATTATATTGTTGATAGATATAATGAGAGGTAATGATGGTGTTAACAATTTAATATTGTAGTTATATTTGTAAAGGTAAGAATTGTTTTTGTTAAGAGTTAAAAGGATTAAGATTATAAATGTTATAGCTGTGAATGCAAAGATCTAAAGAAGAAATTTAATTGTATTAAAACTTGTTAAAGTGACGGTGGTGATAATAAAAGCTGCTAATAGATGTTGTAAGTTCAACTTCACTGACGACTTTGTTGCGTACTTGCTGGAAAATTTATTTTAAGGACAAATTTAGTTTTTGCATTAACAATGGTTTTATAATATCGAGAGAGTATATTTACAACATTTTTGTGTGGGAGCTGCTGAAATCTGGTTAGACCATCACATGGAACCTATACCGAGCGCAACTGATTCGTTTGAAGCGAAAATTTGCCGTAAACCGCACAAAATATCAGACATGAAATCTTAATATTCCATCATGACTACGCTCAGCCACATGTTGCAATATCTGTTTAAAAGTATTTAGAATGTTGTGGTTGGAGAGTTTTACCTCACCCTCTTTATCGTCCAGACCTTGCTCAGTCCGAATACTATTTGTTCGACCGAAGCAGAACACTCTCTCTGGGAACAGAGTATCCGTATTGGCTTGATTCGTTCTTGGCCTCAAAAGATGAGCAATTCTTTAGGCTCGGAATCTATATATTACCAGAAAGATCATAGCTAACAATGGCCAATACTTTGAATAACTTTATAATGTACAAGTGTTTAAAATTAAAAGCTATAAATTTGAAAAAAAATTTACTTTAAATTCGGATATTACTAAAATATTGAATTTGATAAATTTTTAGTCAGAAACCTACAAAAAAATCTTACCTTCTTGAAAAAATGTTTACAAATATAATCTTACAGAGATTATTCCAACATAAGCAAGCATAAAATTTTTAATAGCGGTCCTTTACAGGTCCTTCCAAAGTTAACACATTTTATATCGAAAATTCAGTTTTTCCTATTTGTTCTAAAAGCAGGGATCTCCAACGGAATACAGTTTTATATACCTAGTATGTTTTGTTATATGATGTAAGCCTTTTATCAGCTTTGGACCAAATATGATCTCAATGAGTAAATATCTTGAAATTTCCATTTTTGTAATTTTTCATTATTTTTTGGGAATTATAAAATTTTATGTTTTATGTTTAATTTAATTATTGTACAATAATAAATTTCGAATTAAGGAGTGAGATCGTAAAATTCTTAACACACGTTTTTCATTAAAACTTTTAACCCAAGTATTATTTGATTTTTTTTTTTTTTTATCAAGTTTAATGTCAATTATGTTCATTTGTTGTTAATCTGATTAAAATGAGTGACCAGAAAAAAGTGCGTACTAAAATTATTAAATATTTCCAACAAAACCCAACTTGGTCACATAAAAAGTTGGCAAAACAGTCAAATGTCTGCTATCAAACTGTTTCCAATAGTATTCAACAGTACCGGGAGAACTTTTCCGTTGATATAAAACCTGGTTCAGGTAGAAAGAATGGTCCACATCATGTTTCTAAAGCCAAACAAATAGAAAGCATTTTCAAAAGAGCTCCCAACACCTCCGGTAGGAAAGCAGCCCAGTTAGGACAGTACTCGGACTATTTGTTACGAAAAGTTAAAGTCAATGAAAGTTTAAAAGCGTACAAGGCTCAAAAAGTTCCTGACAGAACTCTGTTAAAAATTTAGAGGCCAAAGACAGAGCACGAAAATTGAAGTCAAATTTTATACAAAAAATATACCTGCTGCATAATGAATGACGAAATGTACGTATGGAAAACTTTTCGCAGCTTCTGGGTCAATTTTTTTTATGTTGCGGATGCTCGAGGGAATGTTGAAAAAGAGTTTAGGAGCCAAAAGCAGACAAAATTTCTCAAAAAGTTCTTTGTATGCCAAGCAATATGCAGTTGCGGCAAAAAAGCCAAACATTTGTTACAAAGGGCTCTATAAATACCGAAATTTACATCAAGGAATGTTTACAAAAAAGGATGTTTCCATTCATAAGACTTCTCAATGAGTCTACTTATTTTTGGCCTGATTTGGCATCTGTCACTATGGTAAGAAAGGTCTTGAGTGGTACAAGAACAATAATGTGGTATTTGTACCAAGAGAGGCAATTCCTCCAAACTGCCTGTAGCTGAGTCCAGTGGAGAGATATTGGGCTCTTGTTAAAAGAGAATTGAAGAGCGCAAACAAGTTGTCCTGTTCGAACAAAGTGACATAAAGCACTATAGGGTTTTCGAAAAAGGTTCAAAATTTCATCACTAGTGATTAAAACTATAAAAATATTTTTTTTTGTAAATTGTAACAATAACATCAATCAAATAAAAAAAAAAACCGTAAGTTTAGTGGTTTCGTTTTTATTACCATATATGTATGTTAAAAAATTTTCGATCTCAGTCCTTATGTGAACGTAGATAATATATATGCGATATGTTAAATAACAAACATCCTATTTATATAATAAATATAAAAGTATCTCTAAAAGAACCATGCTAAGCCAACTTTTCTGAGTAACCAAATTACACCCACAGGTCTCTCCGACAATAACTAACAGGCTTTAACGCTGAAATGTCATACCTAAATAAGAGAAGCAATGCTACGTCATACAATAAAAACAAGGTTATCAATAATATAAATATAACAACCCGGATTATTTAAACAATAAGTGATTTTTGTTTTGTGATTTGTAAATTAAAATTTTATAAATAAAACTAAGTATTAAAGTTTAAAAAATAAGTTTCTTGTATATTTTTTTTCTCCTCTTGTATATATGTGTTTACATTTATTGTGTTTTGCAACTAACTTCACTAATAAACGCGCTGTCAAAATCGGATTTTCCAATTGTAAAGCGTTGCCGCCGCGTTATTTCGGTATGCTGCATACAAAGAATGCTGCATGAGAATTTTTGACAACTAAAAAATGCTTTCCGCTCTAATTTAGGTATGCTTGTAACACAAGTATTACTTGGCAATAACTTAAAAACAGGCCAACCGAACTCAATATATTTGTTTATTTAGGCTACCTTCACCAATAGTCATTAATTTTTAATATTTATAAATGTTGTGGATGTTCCCAACTAAAATAAAAGTTTAATTCATTCTTAGATACCATTTTTTAAATGTTTGTCCAGCTGTATCAAAACGGCAATTCTTTGTTAAAGATTTTTATGATTCTTTCATATTTCTCTCAATGTAAACATGTGAAATATTGATATCACGTAAAACGCCGTATCTAATATCGTATAAGTCCAAATGTATTCGAACTCTTTTATTTTTTTGAACAAATTTTAAAATTTATATATAAGCCCAGGGAAAATATACATAGAGCGCAAACTAAAAAAAAACTCAAACAAAAAAATTACTCAAAAAAGTCACGTACATGTTTTTGTCTTCACATAATATTTTTACTAATACATTCTCACCACTTAGGTTTTTGACAACTGAGTTAGGTCTTTGACAGGAGAGTTTCCGATCTATGTCTATTTATCTTTGCATATAAGTATTTAAAATAATTACACAAGTTTACAAGGTTTTTGTTCATGATGTGAAACATATATGGGTTTGTTACTTTAGTCCATTTAACTTCGGGAAAAGTATTGATAAAATGCGGGTTGTCAAACTTTTGACATATTTACAAAATTAAAAAAGAAAATAAAAATAATATTACAACAAAAATTAAAAGTGTTATTTCTGTTTTTGAAATGACAAATTTCATACGACAATCCAACTGTAGTCTGCTCGCTTTTGCTGGTCCCTAAAACCCCGATAATTCCGTTCAAATCCTCCACAGTTGGGTAGATCGGAAGAAAAGTGGTAATAAATCCGTATCTTCTAAACTACTCGTCCAATTGAAAAATTATATACAAACAAATAGTACCATGTGAGATAAAGGGTATCAAATTTGACCACCTTGAGTCTGCTTAGCTTTGTACAGCTCGTAACTTGTGAACTTGCTTTGTAAAACAAATAGGATAATGAAAAAATTGTGTTTATGGCACTAAGATATTTTTTTACTTCAAAAGATATTTATGCTTAAATTTTAAAACTCATGATTTTTCTTTGACTTGATTTGAAAATGTTTACTATACACATTATTTTATATCTAATAAACTCCAAACTAAGACGAAAAAACTTTTGAAAATTAGAAACACGTTTTCTTTTTTTTAATTTTCTAAAAGATTTTTTACAAATATTACTAATTATAACTTTTTAAATATATATAAACATGCCCCCTGCTTCAGGTAATAGTCAAAAATAGTGATTTTTATCATTAAACATAAAAATGTTACCCGTCCGCTCAAAAACGTGGATGGACCATATTTTGTAGAAATAGTAAAATTTTCGATTCAATCGCATACAAATTATACCAACATTTATTTTTTTTAAATTAATTTGTTTACTGTTTATTAAAAACATAACAAATCTTATTAAATTTCTAAAATTATTACGATACCTTAAGCGGACATATTCATAAGTATGTGCTTTCAAATCCAGAAAAGAAATAAGAAAAAATTTTTCTTAAAAGTTTGACGTACAGGCACATAGTGCGGCCAAAAGTCGAAAAATGTAGAAAATTATCCACAAATTGTTATATGGGGTGTTTTGGTGTCGCTGATTACGAATCCGTTATCAGAATTAGCAAATTCAAAATGGCCGACCTTATATGGCTTCCTGTCATATGAAAAAACTTATAAATGGCTAATTGATTAAAAGTTTTTGTTTTGATATCATTAGGGTATTTAATTGATTTTATTAAAAAAAAACAAATTTTAAATATTGGAATGCACTATGGAGATTTTACATACTAAAAAAATCAAAAAATTATTATTATTGTATATTTTTATTGAAATTGAATATGATGCAAAATTAATGTATGTCTGTCTCTTTATTTATTTGCTTGTTCACTATCCTCTTGAAATGTTTACTGTGTATTCCTTTATATCTAGAAGGAACAATAAGATTTTGAAATTTCAAGTGGGCGTGGCACTTCCCATAAAAGTAAGTAGTTATTATGGAATATCTGTTAAACTATAATTTTGAAAGCCGCAAAACTTCGTGGAATTTACTTCGGTACCACGGGCGTAATTGGAAAAATGGGCTTGGCACCACCTATACCAAGTAAATTTTTATTGTCGAATATCTGCAGACCTATTATGACAGTGTTCAAACTTTATACGAACAAATTTCGTATCACTGCTTGAAGTTAAAACAAAAAATGGGACGGATCGGAAAAGGGGTCACCTCCCATACCAAGTAAACATTTATTTCTAAATACCTCGAAAACTATACTTTTCATTTCATTACGATACGGTAATAAAATAAAATATCTTCGTCAATTCCTATTATTTTTGCAGCTACTTGCAGCTAAATTTTATTTTATTTGTTACATAATACTTTTACTTACTACCTCCAATAGCATAGAGCACAGGATCTAGCAAGATAAAACAGATTTCTCTCAATCATATCCATTTTGTTTGAAAAAAATAAACAAAATAATAGTTCTTTCATATCTTTTTCTGGCAATTTACTGTTTAGAAATTTCCATTCAGATTTAAATTTTTTTTGGACTTACATTCAGCTGTAGAATACATTTTGTTTCGTTTGATTTGCTTGATTACAAAAACTTTGACATGTGTTTAACGGAAACTCCTACTAGTTGATGTTTTCCAGGGTAGTGTGCCATTCGTGTGAAGGCCTCATTCAAGCTGTAATTATGAAGGGTATTTGAGGCAAGGGACCTTACAATTGACATTTTTAAACTCCTAGGGAATTCTTTTAACCAACACAATGACATAAAACCTTCAACTAAAAACTTCTTTTTTCGACTTTTGGCCGCACAAAGAGGCATTTGGCCGCATTGTGAGGGAGGCAGAGAAAAAATATAGTTGTATATGTTTGCTGTAATTTAAACATTTTTACAGGTTCTTTAACAATATTATGAGCGCTGTACTTATTTTTATGATTGCGTTAACCATAATATGTTAAAGTTACGATTGACATGATTGTAGAAATCATATATATGATTGAAGTAAATAGGTATATGTTTGTAACAACCATTCTTATGATGAAGGATATACCACATTATGTTGTTCTCGGCTTGTGATTATAATAATCTGACACCAACATATTGTAATATAATGATTCATCATGAACATGATTGCCATAAACGTATATTTTTTTGTGAATAGTAATTTTCATATTTTGCGAAAAATATGATAAATGCTGATGCAACACAATAATTTTGCGAATTGGTCTTCTCAAACAAACCAAACTTACGAAGTACTTATATATTTACAGAGAATCTGTTGTCAAGTTGTTGACCGGGAATACTTGTGTTTGGCATTGTCGGCAGTATTGGGTTAGAAGGTCTACGAGATGTGTTACACACGAAATGGCAAAATCACAAATACCCTCGTATTTTTGCTGGTGGGTTTACTATCTAAACATACAATAAAATTGCATTGCAAGTAATTTTAATGTATAGACGATCTGGAACTTAATGAGCGATATGCACTTTAATCCATTATTAACACTAGGCCATTTAAAATGTACTTTATTTTATACTTTACTAGAAAAAAACTTACCAATATAAGTAATAATTAATTTGAAACTTTTATTAAAAATTCGAATACGAGAAAAGAATCTTAATTTTTGATATAAATTTTTAGATGTTATGAATATTTTTAAATTTTTTTAGATTATATCACTTAATGTAACATATTTTTATTTGAAACTTAAGACTAAATAAGAACTGTATTATTTAACTTTCTTCAATATTATTATTATTTAAATGGCACATTTTCTTTTAATATTTAAATTTTTATCCAAAACTTTAAACTTCAACACACGTCTTTAATGCCGTTTAAATGCATGAAATTCTAACAAAAATGCACTTGTCTTTAAACAAATTTATGTGTTCAACAAAAGAACTACAAACACGAAACTGGAAGAATTTCGAAAATGCAAAAAAATAACTGCTCAAATAGAAACAAATTAAAAAAAAAAAATAATAAAAAAAAAAACGTAGAGAAAAAGTGCATAGAAAATACTGAAAAAGGGTGCAAATATGATGGGGGAATAAAAACTACAAGAATCATGAAAAATTGTATATGCAAATATTTATGGTCATTTACATATTTACAAACATTATGTACGAATTCTCAAACTGCCAACAAAAAAAAAAAAAAAAAAAATAAAAAAAATTGAAATAGACCAAAACATAAATGGCTAAAAAAAAGAAAACAAAAATCACAGACAAACATGAACAATGCTTTTTACTTGCAACACTTTTTTTGTGTATTGTTTTTTCGTCTTGAACGTAACAGGTTGTCAAAACTAAAATAGAAAACTAACATAGAAACAAAACAAGGAGGCAAAAGTCTATGGTGTTAGGAGCTATGTGGAAAAATGTAATGGTAAGAAAATTCTTGATTGAAGGGATTTAAATAATTGATTTGAAAATAAAAGCTCAAATGATAAATCATCTGATTAGTTTGAGCATTTAACTTTTTATTTATGCTCTATATAAATACAAATCTATGATTTAAATTATAACACCTACTATTTAAATAGTAGAGTACTTAACACTGTCTAACAAGTACCAGTGCCTTTCACAGGTATTGGTGCAAATATTATTTAAAAGACAATCGCATAAAAACACAATAGAAGAATATGAAAATAAACCTTTAGAGAATTTAAAATCAAAAATTATACAATATTTACCAGATTTATTCAATAACTCAAAGAAAAAAAAAAAGAGAAAAATGTAAATCAAAAACTATTGTATCCTACTACTTGTTCGCTCACCCTGCCAGCCAGCCAGTCACTCATAAAGTGGGTCAATTTAAAGTCTATTTTTTTTTTATTTTATTTTATCTATATAAATATTTATACATTCATACATAATATATGTTTTTTTGTTTTAAGGTATAGGTTCCTACTTTGATAACAAAGAATAAATACATTTTTTTTAAACATATTTTTCAATGAATGAAATTAACATGACACATATGTAACACAGACAATGAATAGAAAAAGTTCTATGAAATTTGCTACATTTGTAGTGTCTTTAGGAGAACTATAATATATAAAATCAAAAAAAGCTAAGTACGTATATACTTATGTACATTTCTTCATCACTCTATCAGACCAATTTACATATTGCACTGCACTATTAGTTATTAGACAGCTTCATAAAATTGGAATTTTTATAGTGAAAGTTACAATGTCAGAAATGATCCACTTAAGAAATCAAGTAGGTTATTTAATACCTTTTGCCAATATTTAGATATAAGTCGATCTAATACTATTTTTAAATCCCAATTAAATAATTTATTATAAATGTTAAATGTAGTTTTAAGTTTCTAGTCTGTAAGGTTTTGTTTTGTATCCATAAGCTAAATAAATTAATAAATAAATATCATTAATCCGAGTCACTCACATGAGTCCAAATTTTTATAATATTATAAATTTACCTTTTACAGACCTGGGCGTATTTACATTACAAATAAATTAAAAACAAATATTTTACTTCAAATATATTGATATAACAACTTTAGTACTTTAGGATTACTCTTCTTATACCCACCATCAAAAAAGATGGGGAGTATACTGATTTTGTCATTCCGTTTGTAACATCAAAAAGTATATATATTCTGGGTCCTTATAAGATTCTAAGACGATCTAGCTTTGTCAGTACGTTCTATTGAAAACACGATAGGCCATAAAGGAAGGAGAAATTTTCCACAAATACACTTTGTTGATAAGGTTTGGTATTGACAAGGGGCAATATCGGTCCATGATTTCACCTATCCCCATAGAAAAGTCCCCCGGAATACCATTTGAGCACAAATCAGGGTACTTACTAGGGTATTCAATCGATTAACCGTTAATCGGTTAACCGATTAATTTTGGTCGGTTAACTGTTCGAATAATTAAAAATTTCCGATTTTCAAATAACAAATAAACCGATTAATTTGTGTCGATTAACCGATTAACCGAAATTTCAAAAATTTGTTTTCTTTACTCATGAACATTCCCTTCCAGCAATAGTTTATTGTACAAAAACTGAAACTAAATAATTTGGAAATTAACTTTTTTCTAGAATGTTCTATGATAAAATTTGTCCTAACGAGAGGGAGG
Organism: Calliphora vomitoria; assembly: GCA_942486065.2. Lineage (NCBI taxonomy): Eukaryota > Metazoa > Arthropoda > Insecta > Diptera > Calliphoridae > Calliphora > Calliphora vomitoria. The sequence goes on from OW818029.2 coordinate 59,456,760, forward strand.
GCGATAATAGACGAAACTAAAGACATCACTGAAACGAGTCTTTTATCAGAACTTAACAAAACTATTAAAAGTATTCAAAATCTAAGAAAATCCAAAAAGGATACTATTGGTATAATGGAGGATTTTATATGCTTAGAAAAAAACTAAAAAAAGAACTGAGACATTTTATATTCTTTACCATGTCTAAGCTTCGATTTCTCCAACATTTTTCAAATCAAGTTTTCTTAAAACTAAAGAAAAGAATCGTTAAAAAAGAAACCATTTAAATTATATTCGTTTTATAAAAGATTATTTCACTAAAATCCTAAAAAAACTCTCATGTGTTTAAAAGAAGGATCTCAAATACCATATTTCTTTTGTTATTATTTATTTTTTTGACGAATTAATATGTTTTGTTTATTTTTTATGTTTTTGTCCTTTTTATTAATAAAATGCTTAAATAAGTACACACAATTTGTGGTTTTGTTTCCGATTTAAAATTAAAATAGAAATTATTCGGTTAACCGAGTAATTTAAAATTAACCGATTATTAACCGATTAAATCTAAACCCCGATTAATTATTTGCTCGATTAACCGATTAAACCAGAAACCCGATAAATTGAATACCCTAGTACTTAAAATCATGATGAAATTGGACATCAGGAAGTTTTTTATACCAGCTTTTGTGAGAATCGGTCTATTATTGACCTTAGCCTCCCTATAACTGCAATATCAAAAAAAATTTTATTGTTACATATTGATGGTGCGTATACAAGATTCAGTACAGCCGTATATATCACTCTTACTTAGTTGCACTGCACTATTACAAAGTAAGGCATTCATATTTGCATTATCAGTGTTTGGACCGAGTGTTTGGACCGAATCAAAATTTCATGGAAATAGGAGTAACTGGTAAAAATCGGTCCATTATTTCAGATATCCTTACAAAATTTTTCCACAAATAAGTTTTATAAACAAATAAAGCGGATATTGAGCGGATCGATTCATAGTTGAACATTGCTCCTATGAAAGGCCCTCTTCTGAAAATTACTTTTAGAAGTATAAAACTCAACACAAATAAGTCTAATATAGAAAGAAATCACGGGACAAAATTAATTTTGTAAATTATTTAAATGATGCATATTGTAACAGCATTTAACTTCTGAATATTCCAGGAATAGATTAAGTTATCAAAATGAAATGAGCATAGAGCATAGTTTCATTTTTTTAAAGAAGAAAATGGAGAAAATAAATGAAACTGAATCATAAGCCGTACAGGGCCTTAATGGACGGTGGTTCTTAAAACCTAACCTAATAGTCTATCTTTAACGTTATATGTAATTTTGCATCAGTCTACTGCACTATAATTTTCAATGTAACTACAATGAATATGGTTATAAAGTGCTGAAATATTCATAACAGTTTCAAATATAAATAAATCATAATAAATACTATTAAAACAATCAATAAATGTTATAAATATTTAAGTACACTGAACAGAAATATGTAAAATATGGAATTCTGGGTAACCACAGATAATACTTCAATAGGATAATAATATTTTAATATATTTAATACAAAACTAGGACTTAAATATATCATTAGTATGTGAGACACCAAAATAACATTCAAATAGTACTTTTTCTACCTCAGAGTGCTTAAATTGAAAATTTTACTTATTTTCCTAAGTATTAGTGTCGTAGACTTGAAATATTTAGCAAATAGTGTTATACTGAAGACTTTCTATAGAAAACTAGCTGAACCCGGTCCGCGTTGCTGGCCCTTAGAAAACATCTGTTTTATATTGGACAAAGTCGGTGATCCAACCGGTGGCAGACCGGCTGGTTCCAATGAATTCAAAAAATTCACGGCTTGTTCTTCGTTCATTACTGTGTCAATCGATTTGCATTTTATTGTTTCGCCAGGCAGTTTCAATTGTATTTGCTTATTGTGTTTGTTAACATCATAATTTGTTGATGCCAAAATTGCATGTTCCCACAGCCAATCCGAATTTTTATAGTTGGTTGTAAGACTTGGGAATACCTTGTCAACAACGAAATCTCATTTGTGGCGAGATCAATTGAAATTTTTACATTTCTGATGTCCAACAATTGTTTTGAGAATGTTTCGGCAGAAGGGTATTGCAGCAAATGCACACGCATGTTCGTTGATAGCGTTCGGCTTCTGCAGGTTCATTTCCAGTGAAATAAATTTGAAGGAACTTCGCATCATCATTGGGAAGCGGGAGCAATGATCCAATTCTGTGGTACATTTGAAGCCGACGTCATTTGAAATCATGAGTTGCACTTTTGGATATTTGAAAGGAAGTGCTTGGAAATAGGATTGGCGCCGGAAATTTGACTTAGAAGCAGCTTAGGCGGCTCAATAACTGGTGGCAGTATAACTTTACCGTTCGAACAGCACATTCCCGGGGATTAATTAGGGAACTTCAAAACGCGGCAATGTAAGCAATGTTTGTCCATTGCGGCAATCAGTACGTGCTTGTGATTCCTGTAGTCATCATACTTATTGTAATAAAATGCCGGCAACTTTAAATCGATTCTTTCTCTTGATCGAGCCATTCGGGAGCGATTGGCTCCTAGTCTTTCGATATGCTGTTGAGGTGTCTCTGCAGCACTCGACGAAGATGCATGGGACGCATTTGCTGAAGCCGTGATTCTCGTTCTTTTCCCGTATCTGCGGCTCTATACGCAGATGCCCTTTCTAAAACAAATTTTATTTGAATAAAACCGTAATTTTTTATTAAAAGTGGAATGGGGAGAGTTATTCAAAATATTATATTTTTTCATAGAGTTCATATGAAAATTTCTTATTCATACACCTAATATGCAAAAGTAAACAAAATTGTTTATCATCGATTGATAATATAAAAGAACTTTTATAGTAGCGGACATGTGTTGAAATGTATTCCTTTCTTCACTTACACCAAATCATTCGCTTCAGAGTACACCACTTTGAATTAACATTTTTCGAATGATGTTAAGCAACGAAATGAAAATTGACATTCTTTGAACGTTGGGAATAAAAAGAAGTATTTATGTATTTCTCCAATTGGAAAAAAATTTTTTTGGTAGACAAAATTAATTTTTTTGAAAAAATATTTTTTGCCAAATTTTTTTTTAAAACAATCACTGACCTTGTAAGCCTGTATATAGGAAACTAAATAAACTATCTGTAAGAATTGAGGAAAAGGTTGATCAACAATTATACAATAATCTTTTTTTTTATGTCATTAGCGGTATAATGTAAAATTTTGATTTTGCCACGCCCCTCCGCCCACAGACCGAAAATTCTAAAGATTCCCTGAGATTTCATCAAAATCGGTTCAGCCGTTTTTGAGTTCATTCGGAACATACATACATACATACATACCCACATACATACAAACATCCATTTTATATATATAGATGTATGTTAAAATTTTGTCGATCTCAGTCCTTATTAAAGATTTTTAGATCAATGCCAAGCATTGATGAAAAAATAAATAAACTCTTGAAGAAAATAACGACAATCAGATTTAGTCGACGAGCGCTAGAGCTGAATGTGCAATATAGTGTACTCTGTTGTTTCGATACGTGTCAAAAAAGTGAACTCCATCGTCTGCTAAAAATATATTCTCAAACGATGTTATTTTTAAAGGTACTAGTTCGAATTTACTACTGCCCGTGGAAGTAGTACTCCAAATAAAATTACCGAAAGATATCGCATTACATTCATTCTCCTAATATGACAGATATTTGGCAAGTTACTGCCAACAAATTTGCTCCATTAAATTGGAGGTTCTGTATACTAAGCAAACTACATGTGGAAGTGGGTAGCCCAGGAAACTATCACGATTTCAATGTTTTTATTCAGTGGGGAATAATGGATTGCTGGTGATTCTGCGTACCATTTTCATTTTCGTTTTAAATTTTCATTATAAACCTAAAAATATAATAAGACTGAATCTAAAACCAATTTTGAAAAAAACTTAACAATATATGGGACAGTTATTCTTAACTAAATAAGAATTATAGTGGTTCTTTGTAATGATATATTAAAACTCTCTTTGTATACATAAGTATGTGCAATAAATACTAAATAGATTTTAAGACAGTAATTACTAATATATATCTATGTAATAGATACGATATCTGCTAAGCATTACAATGTATATTTTTCGTAGAATTTCATAGAATTTTTCTAAGTGCTTTTGACAAGTGCACTTACATTTTCTTGTGTTACACACTCCAAACAATTTTACAAATTCTTTAACACTTGCCTCCTACTTCCCTTTTTGATTGCAATAAAAAAAAAAAAATAATGTCACGTGTAATAATGAAATAAGTAAGTAAGTAAAATCTAATACAAAAAAATGTACTAAAAATTAATTTACGTTGACAGCTGCGGTAGAAACCTTCAGACATTCTCCACTCGTAAATAAGATGCAAATTTATGCCACAAAAAAAGGCACATAAAACAAGTAGAAAAAACTGCAAAAAAGTTGTATGTTTGAAGTAAGTAGTGCATAAAAAGTATTTCAAAAGTATGTAATAGTAAGAAGAGCCTCACATTTTGTAAATAGTTCTTTTTTGTTCACTTTTTTCTATTTTCTATATAAGAAATTTATTATTACCACTCTTTTTAGCACCTTTTGAAAGCAGCTGTTAACCACAGAAAGAGTCTATGAAATTTCCATATTACGAGTAACTACCTTTCAGCTCATACCCAGGGATGTACCTTCGTGTGTATATCCTATGCACGTACATTCATTTATATAAATAAATTTATGCCACAATTGATTTAGAGTTACGAAAAAAAGCTGAGAAAGATTTTTTCGTTATTTGGCCATATGTGTGTCTTCTTATGAAATATTTACACCCTTTTTGATATTTTTATATAAAATTTAAACATTTTTATTTTAACGTACTCTACACTACACAAGGCTGCAAAGTTGCATGGTTAATAATAAGGCTGCCTCTATAAACCCAATCCTCATTAAATTATAGGTAAAGACTGTCCTGAAGTCTTTAAAAAACTGTTGAAATTATTAATAATATCTTCTCAATGTTAATTATGTGCAGTATTTTCGGATTTTCGGATATAAGGACTGAGATTGATAAATTTTTAACACACGTTTTTCATTAAAACTTTTAACCCAAGTAATGTTTGATTTTTTTTTATCAAGTTACCTTTGTAAAGCATGTCAATCTGATTAAAATGAGTGATCAGAAAAAAGTGCGTACTAAAATTATTAAACATTTTCAACAAAACCCAACTTGGTCCTACAAAAGATGGCCAAACAATCAACAGTGCCGGGAGAACTTGTCCGTTGATATAAAACCTGGTTCAGGTAGAAGGAATTGTCCACATGATGTTTCTAAAGCCAAAAAATAGAAAGCATTTTCAAAAGAGCTCCCAACACCTCCGGTAACAAAATATCCCGTTTAGGTCAGTATTCGGACTATTTGGTATGAAAAGTTAAAGCCAATGCAGGTTTAAAAGCCTACAAGGCTAAAAAAGTTCCTGAAAAGAACTCTGCTAAAAATTTAGAGGCCAAAGACAGAGCACGGAAATTGAAGTCAAAATTTATACAAAAAATATACCTGCTGCATAATGGATGACGAAATGTACGTATGGAAAATTGTTCGCAGCTTCTGGTTAAATTTTTGTATGTTGCAGATGCTCGAGGGAATGTTGAAGAAAAGTTTAGGACCTAATAGCAGACGAAGTTTCCCAAAAAGTTCTTGGTATGGCAAGCAATATGCAGTTGCGGCAAAAAAGCCAAACATTTGTTACAAAGGGCTTTATAAATACCGAAATTTACATCAAGGAATGTTTACAAAAAAGAATGTTTCCATTTATAAGATTTCATGATGTGTCCACTTATTTTTGGCCTGATTTGGCATCTGTCACTATGGTAAGAAAGGTCTTGAGTGGTATAAGACCAATAATGTGGTATTTGTACCAAGAGAGGTAATTTCTCCAAACGGAGATGGACAACCTGTTCGAACAAAGTGACATAAAGCACTATAAAAACCATAATGGAAGGGTTTTCGAAAAAGGTTCAAAATTTCATCATTAGTGATTAGAACTATAAAAATAATTTTTTTTTTTGTAAATTGGAACAATAATTTCAATCAAATAGAAAAAGATTAAAAACTGTAAGTTTAGTGGTTTCATTTTTATTAACATATATGTATGTTAAAAATTTTTCAATCTCAGTCCTTAGAAAGGATTTGTTCAACTACAGGTTGCATCCTGGTCGCTTTCATCCTCAATTTTCATACTAGATTTATATTTCTTATCCTACAATTCAATTGTATTTGGCGCCAATGTAAAAATCCCATGCATAAATTCTTATTCAAAAGTGAAGACATGTTAAGGGGTCAGAGATGAAAGGGGTGTGTTTGTGTGTGTTGAAAAACAACGACGACAGTTGAAGGTTAAAAGGTTCTTTATATCTATTTTATGCGTGTTACTAACTGCCCCCCTACCCCATCAAAATGCATTTGCGTGGGTTTATTGTGTTGTACTCGTAAAGCACGAGTGCCATAAGAAAATTGTAAAAAAGAATAAGTAGTTCTTAACAAGTTGTCTGACGCCGACACTAACGTTGTTTTGTTTCTTCCTTTTATTTGTTTTTTTTTTTATAATAATTTGTTTCAGTTTTTTTTTTTTATTTTATTTTTTTATTTTATTACAAGAAAGTGTAAAATGCAATGTATGCCAGCCATATTACTAAATAAAGCTTTAGACACTGTTTTTATCACACTGCTCTCTATTACATTTGAAAATATTTTAGGGTCAGAAAAAAATGCTCAAAGATTTGCAGTAAAATTTCAAGTTGTTGCTGGAAAAGAATTGAAATTGAAAAAGAAATAAAATATAAAAGGGTGACAAATACTTCCGGGTTACAAAGATAGCAGTTGTTTGGAAAAGGAGTAAAGGGTAAAATATTTATTGTCTTATTTAGAAGAATAGTATAAATGTATTTTAAGGGTAAATTCAAAACAGGAAAGGAAAGAAAGAAATAAAAGATCTTGTGATTATAGATGTAAATTATATGCTAAACAAATACATATGTATGTATATGAGCAAGAAAGTAGTAGTAAATAAGAATTATTACTTCTACATTTCAATCTATAAAAATACATTTTTAGTATTCTTGTTTTTGTGAGCTTGATTTGTATACCAACCACCAAAACAAACTCAAACGCATTGAAATACTAGTCAGATGTCTTATAAAGATGACTAATGTTGAGGAGGCTTCTTATGAAATTCTATAACAATCTAGCTGTATCCAAATGCATATTAAAAACAAGTAAGAAAGTATGGTCGGTCAAGCCCGACCATATAATACCCTACACTAAGTAAATGAGCAATAACATTTTTCTTTCAAAATTTCAATAATTTATATTCGTGAACGATATTCGGAAGTGGGCCTTATATGGGAGCTATGACCAATTATGGACCGATCACCATGAAATTAAGTGGTGTGATTAATGTCTGTATGAAAGTTGTTTATGTTGCATTTTATGTGTATACCAACATTTTTAAGATATTTATGCTCGCTAAAGTGATTATCGGAACCAGGCCTTATATGGGAGCTATGACCAATTATGGACCGATCATAATAAAATTTGGTGACATGAATTTCGTATATATAAAACTTATTTGGAGAAAAACTTGTGTAGATACCTATATAAATTAAACATTTATGACCGATAAAGTCCAATTTCGGGAGGACATTTATATGGGGGCTCGTTGAAATAATGAACCGATTTCAACCAGTTTCAATAGGCTTGGTCCTTGGGCAGAAGAAATGATATGTACCAAGTTTTATCGAAATATCTTCAAGATTGCGACCTGTACTCTGCGCACAAGCTTTATATGCACAACCAGCCAGCCAGGCAGACGGACGGACGGACGGACATCGTTTAATCGACTCAGAAAGTGATTCTGAGTCGATCGGTATTTTTTAAGATGGGTGTTAGACTAATATTTTTGGGCGTTACAAACATCTGCACAAATCCAATATACCCTCCCCACTATGGAGGTGTAGGGTATAAAAAGCGGTAAAATTCAATTTCCCAGCTGAACATTTTAGTTTTCCATGTACGAAAATCTGTTTTGGCCCTTCCGCTTTATAAGGAAACAAGGTTGGCTAACATTACCGAAATAACTGCAATTACTGTTACCTATTTGATGTAAATACCGTTAATTAAATATAATCTTTCTGAGTCGATTAAGCGATATCAGTCCGTCCATGTAAACCTTGTAATCAAAGTACAGGTCGAAATTTTAATGATAATTCGACATAATTTGGCACAAACTTTTATATTGGAATCGGTCCATTATTTCTTCTAGCCCCCATACAATTGTCCTATCTGAAAATAGTTAAGCTCTCATAAATATCTTAATTAAAAACATATCCAAAACAGATTCAGCATAAATAAGTTTTATATAAGCTAAACTCGTACTACCAAATTTAGTACCGATCGGTCTACAATGTTCCATAGCTCCTATATAAACATCATTCTCGAAAATTTCATTAATGTGCATAAATCTCTGAAATATGTTAGTAACCAAATAAAATTCAATACAAATATGATTTATATATACTCAAATCATCCCAACAAATTTTGTGACGATCGGTCCATAAGTAGTCATAGGTCCCATATAAGACCCACTTCCTAAAATCACTTTATCGAACATAAATATACTTTTACCTCTTAAAGGATTATCGACTAAAAACTGGGTAAAATGATTTGAGAGTGAGATTAAGTGACTATGCTATTTCAGAGATCTCTCTCACTCTCTCTATCTCTTGGTGAATTTACGACTAGATCATTCTTATATATCTAGGGGCTGTGGAATAATATCACTCCAGATGCAATATTTTCTCTGTTAATGAGGAATAGGCTGTAATAGGAAAGTAGTTAAGCATCTTCTTGTACTCAGGCTAATGATCAATCAAGTTTTATAGTCTTCTATTATAACCCGCTTTATCAATAGACGAAAGCCCATATTTAATGGAATCTGGCTCTGAATCCATTGCTTAAATCGATGGAGCGACATGCTGTTGAGTATCGAATATGCAGATGATGTTGCTATTGTGGTCAATGGGGAAATTTTGTATAAACCATCAATAAAAACTAGTTCTCCTTACGGAGATATATAAACTAACATCGAAAGAAGAATATTGCGAAGAACTCTGTAATTCCTCAACGTCGTACTTCACAATGGAGTTGAAAGACTTTAGCTTCAGAATAGATGGTAGATGATTCCTACCCTGTGGTGATGAATATCTCTAAACGATGATGTTACCATCTTAGGATGCTTCCAGAACTCCTAGATCTCTGTAGGAATAGAATGTCGTCTCATTAACTCCCATGAATGTCCATTCTAACAGTCGAACAGCCATTGAGTGACTTTCTTGTCTTAACAAGATTCTTAATATATGAATAATTTAAGCCTCGTAGAGTAAAATGTCAGGATGGATTAAGACTTGCCGGAGTGATTCCACCAAATTAGGAGTTCAAACTTAGACTTCAGTGTAGAATTTAAGACATGGCGAATATGAGCTGGTTCATCAAGATTGGTTGCACTGTAGTCTGAAGAATGTAGTCAGCACTGAATCATTACTTAAAATTTATAACGTACTAGCTGAACCCGGTCCGCGTTGCTGGCTCTTAGAAAACATCTGTTTTATATTGCATCTCGATCTCGATATTAATATACAATGTCGGACAAAGTCGGTCAACCAACCTTCAATGTTAATACATGTGGTGGCAGTGTGGCTGGTTCCAATGAATTCAAAAATTTAGTAGGATAATCGACGGCTTGTTCTTCGTTCATTACTGTGTCAGTCGATTTGTATTTTATTGTTTCGCCAGTTTCAATTGTATTTGCTTATTGGGCTTGTTAACATAAATATTCATTAGCATTTGGCAGAAGTTCGGGAACGAAATCTAATTTGTGGCGGGATCAATTGGTATTTTTCCATTTCCGATGACCAACAATTGTTTTGAGAAGGTTTCGGCAGAAGGCTATTGCAGCAAATGCAGAGACATGTTTGATCATAGCATTCGGCTTCTGTAGCTTCATTTCCAGTGAAATAAATTTAAAGGAACTTCGCATCATCATTGGGAATCGGGAGCAATGATCCAATTCTGTGGTACATTTGGCCTTGAATTTTAAAGGTGGGCATGAATCCGACGTCATTTGAATTTCATTAGTGGTATAGTATACAAATTTGATTTTGCCACTCTATTCCGTCAATAGGCCGAAAAACAAAAATCTGACTTTACAGTGTTACTCGCTAGGTTTTTCTGAAGATTCCGTGAAAATTTTATTAACATCGGTGAAGCCGTTTTTAACTCCATACGGAACATACATACACATATCTGTTTTTATATACATTTATATGGCATTAGCGGTATAATGTATTTTTATATGTACAGGCAAATCCCGGTATAACGAATCTCACTTTAACGAAAATCCGATATAACGTACAACCACATTTTTAACATTAACTACCTTATATAACGAACGTTTCAACAATTTTGTACTCGATTTAACGAATATTAAAAAAAAAACAAAATCAAACGAACAATCAAATTTTTAACATTGACAATTATATCAATCTATCATGAATGGCTCAAATAATCATCTATATCTAAAGAATGATGTGTATCTCCTTGTGGAAAAGGAGTTAAATTGTTAATTACTCGACCAGAAGAAAAAACAATTCCGGTTAATAGAATTTCTTTGATATCTAAGCCCTATAAATAAAATAGGCTTTATACTTGTGGATTTCATGCAAGTGATATCTGTATTCAAATAAAATAGGGTGTACGACTTCTTAAAGAATCAGCATACAATTATAGTTGAGCACAATCTAACTCTTGATTTTATTCTCAATACAAATAAAACTGATATCTAATGGAAAATGATATAAGATAAAACGTTTGTTCACGCTAGAGAAACCAGTACTCCTGGAAGAAAGTTATCAAAGGATAGACTAACAATTTTGGTTTGCTGTTATGGAATGAGGAACAAATAATCTTTGAAAGCCAAAGAAATGCCTCTTGTTTCGTAACAAAGTGTTTTTGTAAATTATCTTTATTGAAATAATGGATATTTTTAATGGTAGAATCAGTTTTAGAACCGAAATCCGTTTCAGTGAATCCTTGGTAATGCCCCAAGTCAACCTACCGAAGAACAATGAATAAAAACTACATAATATGAAACAATTTTAGTCATGTCTCCTAATGTCACACCGCTTAAAACTTATTCAAAAAATAAATCTCTATATAACGAATTTTTCGATTTAACGAATGGACCTGACAACATATCGTTCGTTATACCGGGATTTGCCTGTATAGATTTGTCTTGATGTTAAGGTCGTAATTAGGCGTGATACGTTAATATAAATTTGATTGCAAGGTGATTCATATTTGCATGTTTTTGAATGAAATTAAATATAATTTAAATTGCCCAAATATCGCAATAATATTATTATATTAATAGGATATTAATCTTTTTTTAAGAATAAATTATTTCTTAAGAAATATGTAGTTAGCTTTTAGGAATAATAAAATACATATTCCTCCATGCCTACAATGTACACTAAGCCCCTTACACTACCAATTTCTAAATGTCCCAAACATTTCATAAATTTTGCCGTGGGTGTATAACAAATTTCAGTATCTAATAAAATCAATATTTATACAAGTAAAAAATAAAATGTGTAACATATGAATATAAATAATACCATAGTAAAATCAAATATAAGAAAACTACTACACAAATAATGGCAATAATTGGATTAGAAAAATGTCTATATATATTTTATTTTTGTAACATCTATTATTTTTTATGTTTTTTTTTTTTTTAATTTTTTACTTATTACCTGTAATAAGGGTGGTCAATGTCAGGTGTTTAAAGTTGGCCAAACACAAATAAGCAACAATCAATATCTTATACTTGATGACATACTAACAGTAAAACAATAACATAGAAAAAAATAAAAAAAAAAAATAAATGCCAGCATACTTTCAAAGGTCAAGTGATAATAAATGTGTTAAGCCCCAAAGTAGGCAATGAGTTTTTAAGATCTTTTATGTTTTAAATACATATGCATGTAAGTAAAATGTATAAAAACAAACGTAGTTGTTTACATATTTATTTAAAACATAAAGAAAAAATCAAACAAATAAATAAATATTATAAATAAATAAAATATTTATAATTTAATAAAAAAAAAAATTCAGAGATTTTATTTACACTCAATAACACACACACAAAAACAATGTAAAATAAATAAAAAAATAATATTACCAACAATTAACCATACACAATACATCAGTAACTTTTAAATATGGCTTGTTTGTGTTTATGAAATGGTTAAAGGTGTAACATTTTTAAATATACAACATACGTGATAAGTACTAGGAAATATACATACAAATATACATATGTATAAAACACTACTAAGTGTTTGTGTATTATGTATACAAATATATTGAATTTGTATCCTGACATACAAATAATTGTATTTGCGTAGTCTGTACATGTTCTCCAAATATGCCCTCGAAACATGCGAACAATTAAGGCATACAAACACCACGCATATGCATACATATGTACATTAGGGATATAACTATTGAAATTTGTTTGCAAATACGCAAATTGGCATAGCATAGTCGAATAGAGCATTATAAAATAGGAAACACCACGGTATTATTTTCTCGAGGTTGTTAAAAAAGTTCACGCACCAAAATCAAAAAAGTTTTTTATTCAATGTGTTCAATACATTTTATTTTAATAATAACTGCGGACATAGTTCAAAAGATAATATTTAAATACGGGAAGTATCCCTTACACTTGCAAAAAAATTATCAATATAATTTTTTTGGGTTATTTTAGAAATCGGTGTTGGTGCGTGATGTTTTTGATTCCAAATGTCCAAAAAAAAAAATTATTTTCATTAGTTATACAACATTGGCCATCACGTGGTGGTATGCTAGCTGGCTGAAATAAACGTAAACAAGTATTATATGAACCTAAGTCTTTCTACCAACTTTTTTGAGGATCGGTCCATAATTGACCCTACCCCCCATATAACCCTTAAATCAATAAAATATTTTAATGTCAATAAATAATTTGGATAGCTGATAAGTAGAGCCCACACGTATACAATACTGTTTCTAATGAGAAAACACTGAGTCTGCATGTGCTTCTAATGAAATTATCCAGAGTGTATTCGTTACCTTTATGTTTGCTCGCATTAAACATTTTAATACAATAACTGGCACGCACTATTATATTGTGGTACAAATTTATATTGTATAATTTACAGTTATATTTAATAGTGGTTAAATGTCGAATCCCAATATTTTTAGTTACTTGTAACCCATTAAGGGCTACGATAACAACCGAAAATTTCTGAAAGCAATAAGATCTATAACACAGATCTCTAACGAAACTGGAAGTAAATAAAGACGTATGGTTGATGGTAAACTGACAGTAAACACAGATCTACGATTGCAGCTAAACTGGGATTAAATGAAGATATAACAGGATGTAAACAAAAATTTACAATTCCAGCTAAATTGGAATACAATGAATATTTAAATGGAACTAAAATAATATCTACGATTGAAGCTAAACTGGGATTAAATGAAGTTTTAAATGGAAGTAAGATAAGATCTATCATAAGGCAAAACTGGGAATAAATAAAGATCTACGATTGATTTTTTTTTTGTCAGTAAATTAACACAAAATAGGAATAAGTAAATATCACGGATTGATGCTATTTACTGTTAGTCAATAGAGATCCACTATTTATTCTGAACGAGAAGTAAACAAAGATAAACTGGGAGTTATAAAAGATTTACGATTTAAGCAAAACTAGAAGTAAATAAATATCTACGACTGCATCTAAATTGGGAATAAATACAGATATACGATTGATGCCAAGCTGAAACTAAATAAGAATCTACGATTTTTGACAAATTCAGAGTTAAGAAAGATGTGCGATTGAAGTTAAACTAGGAGAAGGTAAGCATTTTTTATTGATTCCAAACTGGGAGCATATAAAGATCTACGACTGAAGATAAAACTTAGGTACAAGCAGAAAAAATATATAGTAGTGCATTGTTACTGTAACCATTTCAACATTTGTGCATGTTTACTGTAACCATTTCAACATTTTTAACAATATTACAAGGTGGCGCAAAAGTAATCCTCCTATCAGAAAATGCTATAAATTTTGCCATTAACCCCTAATGTCAGTTTTGTTTTGACATTTGTGTAGTAAACATATTCGAAATACACGTTAATAAACAATGTTACGCTACACTGCTCCAGAACGCGGAATATTGCTGACTATTTATTTGACCAATAATCAGTCGGTGACTTTGGCACAACGTGAATTTCGTCGCAGATTTCCTGGCCGTCCAACGCCTACTGGTGAAACACTGCGACGTTTAGCCGCTCGCCTCGAAGAGACTGGCACAACACGAGATGCTGCCAGGCGTGGCAGACCCCGGAGTAGCCGTTCTGCAGAGAATATTGGAAGCGCCGTCGACATCGACCAGACGACGTGCCACGCGAATGGGTATCAGTCGACGGTCTTTACAGCGAATTTTGGTACAAGATTTGAAGATGTTTCCGTACAAAGTCCAGACGGTGCATCAGCTGTTAGCTGCTGACCGCCAATCGCGTCTAACATACGCTCAAGCCATCCTTAATCACCACCAAGAGGAAGATGATTTTTCATCAAAAATAATCATTAGTGATGAGGCCCATTTCCATCTTAGCGGGTACGTAAATAAGCTAAATTTACGCTTTTGGGACACTGAAAATCCGCGTGTTTCCCACGAAGAGCCATTACACCCGCTCAAAGTCACTGTATGGTGTGCTGTTTTCGCTAGAGGAGTCATCGGACCTTTTTTCTTCGAAGACGTCGCGGCCCAAATGGTTACTGTGAATGGTGAGCGCTACAGAGCAATGATCAACGAGTTCTTTTTGCCGCAACTTGATGAATTGGGATTGGAAAACATGTGGTTCCAACAGGACGGTGCAACGGCACACACTGCACGTGCCACAACCGATATGCTGAAGGATGCATTTCCCGGGCGCCTAATCTCCCGTTTTGGCGATTTGCACTGGCCAGCAAGATCGCCTGATTTGACCGCTCCAGACTTCTTTTGTGGGGCTTTTTGAAATCGCGGGTTTATGTCAACAAGCCTCAGACTCTTGCAGCTCTTAAAGACAATATCCGTCAAGAATGTGAGGACCTATCGCCGGAAGTTTTGGCCAAAGTGATGGAAAATGCGATAAAAAGGGCTCAAATGACAATCAACTATGGCAGCGGCCATTTACATGACATCATATTCTCGACTTGATGTAAAAAAAATTAAAAGACCAAATAAAAATAATCCACAAGAAGAATCAAAGTTTTTCATTTTTTTTTTTTAATTACAGCCAAAAAACATCGGAAGTTTACTTTTGCGCCACCTTGTATAGTCACAGTAGCTATGTATATGATTGTGGTAACAATAATATGGTTAATCTACGATTCACATGATTGTATAACCATATATGTATATGGTTACAGTAAACAAGTATATGTTTGTGACAACCAATCTGAGAACAACATATTATGATAAAATTATTCATCATATAAATGGTTGTCGCAAACATATACTTGTTTACTGTAACCATATACATATATGGTTGATACAATCATGTGAATCGTAGATTAACCATATTATTGTTACCACAATCATATACATAGTTACTGAGACTATAATATTGTTAAAAATGTTGAAATGGTTACAGTAACAATGCACAACTATATTTTTTTCTGCGTGTAGATAACCACCTAAAATTTAAGCCAAACTGGGAGTAGATAAATATCTATGATGGAAGCTAAACTGAAGTAGGAGTAAATAAAGACCTAAATTACGATTGGAAGGGAAAATGCAATTACATAAAGATGTACAATTTAAAATAACCCGGGATGAAATAATGATCTGCTATTGTAGTTAAACTGGGGGCAAATGAAGACCTAAGGACTTTCAAAACATAATTTGACTTTATAATACATTTACTTAGTTTATTATTTCACTTAAAAATTACTATACAGTAAAATATGGAAAATTTTTAATCAAACTAATGAGGGAAATAACTTTTAGAATATATGTAAATGTATACGATATATGAAATATATGATATACAACTCGTAATGTGAAAACTATTATTCCATATTGAAATTCTTGTGGATATGTTAAAACTACACCGCTTTTCTAACGATTAATAACACTCATATTTATATTTATTTTTTCATATTATTGTGGCAAAGTGTTATTTAACATTATAAATAGAAAACGAGTATCAGAATACGTATTGAAATGCACCACACAAATAACGACTATACGGTTATTTAAAATCACTGTTATTGTGGTTGGTGTTTGTAATCAAAACACTCTCTCACCTGTATGCAAAAATAAATAAATGAAACTACAATTATTACACTGCTATGATGGAGTATTATGTCGAACATGACAATGCAACAATGAAAAGGATTTACTGTTACTTTGCCTTATTTGTTCCGTTTATTGTACGAGTATTTCTAGAAAGTAAGTAATAATTGTTTATATTTTATGGTTTTTATAAATATTTTTGTATATTTAATGCTTAAGTGATGCTATAGAGTTTTTTTAAGATGATTTTCTAAGAGGAATGGTGGTATAGTATACCTTTTTTAAAAAAGTTAAATAAAATTAAAATTATTTGGGAGTCTATATTCGTCTATACCTGATTTCTAAGCTTGGAATTCTGCAAATAATAGCTAGTTTTACCTCAACAGTGTAAAAAGTACAACTATATTGAAAATAACTAGATGCTGAAAATAATTTTTTGTTGAAAACATAGACTTTTTCGAGATGGTCTTACGTGTTGGTTTCTAAATTTTCTTTAGCTACAACAATTTTGTTGATTTTAAAACGA
Source organism: Calliphora vomitoria (assembly GCA_942486065.2). NCBI lineage: Eukaryota > Metazoa > Arthropoda > Insecta > Diptera > Calliphoridae > Calliphora > Calliphora vomitoria. Next base: position 59,473,762 of record OW818029.2, read on the forward strand.
AATTATAAAGGACACTAACAATTTCGATTTTGTATTTGGAAAGAGATATAAACATAGCTCAAATGACTATGAACTCATTCACCAATTTTGAGTCAGAGTATGTTCCTACGCTTTAGTTACTATAGATAAATTACATGAATTGCGTTACACATTTCATTCTTTACTACCAAATTCTCTAGATGTAAAATCTACTAAAGAAACAACTTAATAGGTAAGAACTTATGGTTGCTGGAATTAATCTAAATGAAAATGACACTTCTAAATGAATATTAGGTTTTTTGTTTTGTTAAATGTCTGAAATTTCACTGTACTGCTGCATGCCACAAAATTTTGTTTATAAATAAATAGTTATTTTTACTCTGTTGTTAAATTTATGTTGAATTGCTAAAGTTTGGCTATAGTATAAAATTAATGAGATTTACATAGAATGTGAAAATGTATGGAAACATGACGTGAGCTTGTTAATTAGCATAAAATAACCACCAAACATTTAAAAGTCAAATATAGATTTGAGTAAAATATCCTTTTTTAGCAAATAAAAACCTCTTCAATACTTTTTTCTAACAGATAAAACATATTCGTGAAGCTAAACACATTAAAAATTAGTATCTAAGATTGAAGCAATAAGAAAGAAAGATCAACAAAGACGTACACAAAGATCTCCGATTGAAACTTAATTCGGAGCAGAGATCAGCAATTAATCACTTTTTTGCTATTCATACACACTTATGAAATTATAAGTATAAGTGAGTAGCCATCATTGAAATTAATCTACTCTGACGTACTCATACTCTCGATAACATTGATTTATAAGTATGCGTAGCATTAAATATGAATCCGACGTATGAGTATGATACAAACTCAAATCTGTTTGATTCATAAATAATCTCAGCCTGACTTATAATTTTAGGAAAATACTCATGATAGATTCAACTCATTCGCCTCATGCATGCTTTTTTTTGTAATTGTACAGAATTCGACGAAACACAACCTCATAATCTCGCACGACCTCATAATGAGCATTTTAATGTTCGTATTCGAATCATACTTATTTTGCATCGTCTATACAAATTGAGTTAAGTACACCTATCCCTCGATTTACACGATAGGTGCATACCTAAAAAAATCGTGTAAATCGAAATGAAAAATGGTTGTATAAGAAATCGTGTAAATCGAAAAAGACTCAAATACGAATAAATTTAAAATTTTGTTTATAAAATTCCCTAATTTTAAAGTAAAGTAAATACATTCCCCCATATTCATAAAAATTTCAATTTAAACAATGTTTTAAAGCAAAATTTGCATAAAAATTTTGATTTTAAAACGTTCATTAAATTTAAAAATTGTATTAGCTTTTGATAGAAATGTCCGCTGTGGCATTATTTTCCAAAACTGTCCCGATTCGTCTGTATTGCAGACTTTATCAGGAGTGTATGAATTGGCAGCAATAATTTCAGTAAATTTAGACACATCTATATCAATAGAAGATTGTTTAACTTTTAATTATAGATTATTTAAGGAATGTCTTTGCTTAAATATTTCGCACCAACCATGACTTGACGAAAACGATATTTTTTCCAGTTGATGATGTAGATGGTAGCTGATCATTAAGTTTTTCATAAATCCTCAAAGCTTTATTTGTAATAGCAATGGTATCAATTTGGATTCGCTTTTGAGTTTGATTTTCTATCCAGATCTTTAATGGCTTTTCCATATTTTCAATTGAAATGTCCCGAACGCATGAAGTTGTACTCAGGCTCATTTTGGTTCCAGCTGATACACTTTTCCCTATTATGTTTTAATTTTTTTTATACATAACTATTTTTGAGAATTGTGATATTTACGGAAAAAAATTAATTTTTGCAAAAATATTTAAAAAAAAATCTTGTAAATCGAGGTAATTTCCACATCCCTCGATGTAAACGAAAACCAAAAAAATCGTGTAAAAGTGAAATCGTGTAAAAAAAGTATCGTGTAAATCGAGGGATAGGTGTATAGTCAAAATCAACAACGTCATAAATATTGTTAAGTATGAGTATGATGATTACCTCCAATTTTATGAGTGAATATGAGTCTCGACAACATTGTAGTAAATATGAATGCGTATAAGTACAAGAAATTTTGTGTCATTATTTAACTCTACTCACTTTTTCACTACTCATTGCTGATCTCTGATTCGGAGTAAATAAAGACTTACAATTGAAGCTACATTGGAAGTTAATAAAAATCTATGATTGAACATAAACCTGAAGTAGGTAAAGAACTGTAGGTAAAAAAGGAGATTGAAGCTAAACTGGAAGTAAAAAAATATCTACGATGAATGTAAGCTGCGAGTAGGTAAAGAACTGCGATTGAAACTATACTGGGATTAAATAAAGATCTACAATTAAAGCTTAACTGGAAGTAAATAAAAATCTTTGATTGAAGAAAAGATTTCGAATTGAAGCTATATCTACATTTGAAGCTAAAATTTGAGTAGGTATAGAACTGTGATTGAAGGTAAACTCGGAGTAAATAAAGATTAATGTTTGAAGCTAAATTGGTAGTAAATAAAGACGTGTAATTAAAGCTAAACTCAGAGTATATAATGATCTACCATTGAAGTTATATTGAGAGGAACAAAAAATCTACGATTTAAGCTATACTGGGAATAAATTAAGATCTGCTATTAAAGCTTAACTAAGATTATATAAAGATCTAATTGAAATGAGTATAGCTGGAATTGTTTAAACATATTACAAGTAGAAATAAGACCTTTTATGAACAGTGAAAACAGATTCATCAATCAAATGATTCGATTGAGCAACCATACTTTTTCGATTATCTCAAAGGAAGTTATTTTGTAAAGAAAAATTACGATTAAAGCAATTACTTATTTGGAAATTCGTCCATGAAGGCTGAAACCTTTTATGGGCAGTTTATGAGTACATAAGTCGGATCTATTTTGTTAGATACAATTTGATGTTAAAAGTTTCAAACAAATGTGTTTTTAGAAAATAATTTTTTGTAATAAAATTAATCCTAATTAAAGCATATTATTTTTATATGAAACCATTTTACCAATCATCAAATATATTCTAATAAAACATAGTTCTATAACCGCGCTGAATGTTTTAGTACATTGCAAATGTCCCGAAAAACACCATAAATTGCTGCTGTGTTTAAGTGCTTTAATTTAACAAAAAATCTAAATACTATAACTATATTAAAACTTTCACTAAAACTGATGCATGAAACTTATTTTGGCATCATAAATTTCAATAAAACTTTTGGTATCCGTTAATAATAACAGAATATCCTTAATGCCTTTATAATTTCGTAGACAAATTTTTTTCTTTTTTTTATCCTTTTTTCCATTTTATTTTGAAAAATGATGTGGGCAAATTTGAAGCAACAACCATGAAATTGTTAAAAAAAACATCGTCAATGCAAGCAAATATACAATAAATTTTAAGACAAATGCGTGTTGAGGGGAAGGATGCTTATTGAGAAGGATTAGATCATTACAAAACATGTTAAGTTCTGCAAAATGGTAAGTAGAAAACATAGAGCTGAATGTAGTTAACACTAGGTGATCAGCAGTCATATAATTATGCCAGCGATTAATACAAACATCATAGTTTTTATATCTTATATTACAAGAAAACTGTGGTATACTGATTATTATTTCACCATCAATTCAAATCACCTATACAACTTTTCGAAAACACATCATATAAAACAATATTTGTTTATCATAACAAGCATATAATTAATTTTCCATAATTACAAACAGTTCATTAAACACTTCATTAATTTCTTAAAGTGTATACAAAGAGCTAAAGACAAACATTTAAGATGAAGTGCTAGAAACTACTTGTATCTTGAATTTAGTCTATTGTCTAAATACATAAGAAAACATGAAACAACAAAAGGGAGTACAACACATTACAAGGCTGGGAAGGATGTTTAAGAAAAAAGTGTTTATTTAGTATTTCCTCTTAATGTCACTCTTGTCTGGCAGTAATCTAGTTAAAGATATTATTGTTGTTTCTGTTGTTCAACTTATTTCCCATCTCTAGCAAAGTCTTCCTCCATAGTGACTTCAGCAGGAAAATCTTACTGGGAAAATCTTATTGTTCATTTTCGTTCAGTTGTTATTGATGAAGGAGTGTGGCAAAAGAAAAGGAACAAAGTTTGTTAATATGGGAGTTAAGAACAGTGATGTAAATGTCCAATTTTTCTTAAGTTAGAGAAATTTTCAAAACAATAAAAGTTTTAATGATGACAAATTACTAACTATAAAAGTAATTATTTTATTATGAAAAAAGTTCATATGTTAATTATTAAATTGTGTTTATTTTTGCATTTATGTACCACTGTGTATTAAGTAAAGAAAATTAAACATCCTTATGATGCTTACATTTGACAATGTTTATATATGTGTTAAAATAAACAATAGGTGTTAAAATATAAACTTTCCTTACAACAAAATGCCGTTAGGTAAAATTTAATGTATTCATACAGACACATCAACAAAAAAAATTTGCATAATAAAATCTGCAAATATTTTTAAATTTACAACACTAAATCAAAACTTCCATCTTAAATTGACTACACATGGATTATCTTCAAAAGCATAACGACCGACACTTGCATGCATGTGGAAACTGTCTTGTATGTAACATTTTTGGAATTGCAGCAAGTTCAAGGAATTTTACGAAAACAAAAATAAAATTTATTATTAGTCAGTTGCTCAAGTATATTCAAAACTTTTTTAAACAGCAGCAGCAAATATTTGAACATTATATTACATTGTGTTTGTTTGTATGATTATTACTGTTAAGTATGCATATATGAGTATTAGGGTTGGCTAAAAATATGTCTTCTTAAAAGCTTTTATATGTTTTAAAATTTGTACAGGATTCCTCTGGAATAGATGAAAATTTTCTAAAAGATTCTCTAGTTTGGATCTAGTTATCTTAGCCTAAATCAAAAATTGTGTATGCCTTTATTTTAGTTAAACATTTTTGTTTTAGGCTACAAAAATCCAGGCCATCCTTATGTATATTAGTGCACATAAAAATGTCTTTCGTCATCTAATAACCAAATTATGAAAATTTGAGTAAAATCAGATAACGTTTATAGGTTGCACCTTTTATTTGAGATTTAGACCAAAGAATTTACTGGGAAAAAATAAAGATTTACGATTAATAATAAACTGATAGTGAATTCATATTTAACTATATGAAATTTACATATAGCATTGAAGCTAAACTGGTAGTAAAGTTGATCTACTATACAGGGAGTAAATAAAAATAAACTGGGAGAAAATAATGATTTAAGATTACTAAACTAGAACTAAATAAAAATCTACGATTTAAATTGGTAGTAAATAACTATATTGAAATCTTATTCACCACATGACTGTCTTGTATGATTGTTAGGGGCCGAAGCTTCTACTGGAGGGTTCGACGAGATAAACACTACGGCTCTCGGTCGGCTAACGACTGATTAAGATGAATTCGTTGGCTATATAGGTTAATGCTAGTTAATTAACACAATCCGAAGAGATAAATGCTTCGGCTAGGGTATTCAATCGATTAACCGTTAATCGGTTAACCGATAAATTTTGGTTGGTTAACTGTTCTAAACATTTAAAATTGCCGATTTTTAAATAACAAATAAAACGATTTTTTTGTGTCGATTAATCGATTAACCGAAATTTCTTCATTTTTGCCCTTTAACATATTTTTTTGTATTTATTTTTCCCTTTTAATTCAAGTACAATTGTCAATGTAAAATTACATATTTGTTCGAACATGCAAGAAATATGTTTAGTGTGTATAACAACTGACATATTTAAGTTACATGGTTTTGTCGGAGGACGACATGATACTAGACGAAACTGGAGACATTACTGAAACGAGTCTTTTATCAGAACTTAACGAAACTACAATATTAAAAGTATGTATTCAAAATCTAAAAAAATCCAAAAAGGACTCCAATGATATAATGGAGGATTTTATATGCATAGAAAATACTGAAAAACGAACTGAGATGTTGGATATTCTTTGTCATGCCTTACTTTTGATTTCTCCAACATCTACAATCAGCTAGAGTTTTTTTTTTTTAAATCAATTATTTATTTTTTGGATGAATTTTTATGTTTTGTTTATTAATAAAATACTTAAATAAGTACACAAAATTCGTGGTTTTATTTTCAATTTAAAGTTCAAATAGCAATTATTCGGTTAATCGATTAATTTAAAATTAACCGATTAAATCTAAACCCCGATTAATTGTTTGCTCGATTAACAGATTAAACCAGTAACCCGATTAATTGAATACCTTACTTACTACTAATCCGGGGAGATAAATTCTTCAGAAAAATATTAGTCCGAGTATATTTTTATTACAATTAATTGATGGGTGGTGTATATTATAAATGTGTTGAAATTATTTCTTTTAATTACATTTCGTTGCCTATTTTCTACTATTAAAGATTTTATAATAAATCATGGTATAGGAAAAAAGTAGATAAAATTCTGCGTCACAAGCTGTAAAAATCAATCAGTGATTTTCAGTGAGCGGTCAAATTTAGCAAATTATTCTGTTTTTTAAAAAAAGTGAAAAAATTTTAAATTTTTACAATTCAAGCGATTATTGTTAAATCTATTAAAAATAAATCTTTTATAATGGATCGTTCAACATCAGGTAATAAATATGTGTCAATGTTTTTAATAATTTTTTAAAAAAGGGTCCAAAATTGGGATAATTTCCTTATTTCATGGGCCATAAGTATTAAGTTAGTAAAAGTTGGAATTAGTTTTATGGATTTTAAAAAAGTATAGGATATCAGCTAATATTAAAAAAAGGTCCAGACAATGCCCGACCCTTCACCATGAGTGGCAAGAGTATATATAAGTTTGTCATTTCGTTTGTGATTTCTACATTTTTCATTTGAAACCCTACAAAGTATATATATTCTGGATCGTTATAGATAGCGAAGTCGATATAGCCATGTCCGTCTCTCCGCCTTTATGTTAAAATCAACTTTCCGTAGCCCCCAAATAACTTACAAACATGATTCATACATTAGTATATCGGGATTTCTTCCGGCTCATTTGCTATTTAAAGTCGAGAAAATCGGCCCACAAATGGCTGAGATATAACGAAAAAACCGGGAAAACCTCTATTTTTTACTTATTTATTTTTTATTTTTTATTACTAAGTCATTAATATAGACAATATGGATATCTAATGATAGATATTTCAAAGTCCATTGCAACTATCTATATAAGGCTATAGTAAGTTGGACCTAAAATAGGTCAAAATCGGGAAAAATATTTTTTAAACCTAATTTTTTTCCCAAAAAAAATTTGTTTGTCATAAAAAAAAAATTCTTTAAATTTCTAAAAAAGATTTAAAAAAAAAAATTTGGAAAAAATTAAAAAAAATTTTTTTTTTTTTTAATTTTATTTAAAAGTATAATTTGGTGTAGGGTAATAAGATTCGGTACAGCTGTATATAGCTCTCTTACTTGCTTATTTTAATTTTTTATGTAACAACTCTGGTTGTCATTTATTGAACAAGACCAGTAAATGATAACAACGATAAAGATAGTGATGCTGATAATGACGATGAAGATAATGAAGATCATTATAATTGGGATATTTGTGGTGAATTTGAGAATGCAACATAATACAAATATTTAAAAAAAAGTAAAACGAAACCAAAGATTCCCCAAAAAGTTTTAAATTTTGTATTTTGTATAATTTTTAAATTTACTGAATTTAGTGAATGCAAAAACTGGATACTTATTTATACTAATAGTAATACAACTTATTCTTTAAATTTATTTTGATTTCACAGTCACAGCGAATATGTATGTATGTATGTAATATGTTCTTGACAGTAAAAACATCTTAAGTGCCAAATATAAAATTTTACAGGAGAAGCATTTCTGCTATTCCATTTCAAATAAATTATAAAATCAAAGCTTAATTTGTTTAGTGTTTTGATTTACTTAACCAAATATTAAAAAAAAAAATTAGACGAAGAGTTATAAGCTAGTAAATAATCTTATTTTCGGTACCTGATCAATACTGAATTAAAAGAAAAATCTTTGGTGATATTTTCTATTTATACTTATAAGAAACATACGATATTACTCTTTCCTTCAACCAATATTTTAATCTTAAAATAAATTTGCTTTGTCTTCCAATAACTTCAACTACTATCAACTAATGTTTTTCCTTTACATTATTGCTTTGTATATGTATTTTACATTTTCTTGCTGTTTTTTTGTTTTCAAAATATATTTTACTCAAGGCTATTTAACACACAATAAAAACAATTACAAATGTATTGCTAGATAAACATAATTATGCCAAGCAGATTTTACTGCAGATATTTTGCACATGTGTTTGATTTAAAATCATTTATTTAATTTTCCATGTCTATTATTTCTCAGGCAAATTATTACAAACATTAATATAGTTCAAAAGGCACTTGCAAACAGACAGACAGGTGTATGAATATTTTAATATTTAGCATTAAATAAATATGTGCACAAATCATAAATATGATTTGTGATAGTTTTACCTAAAACACAGCTATTTATACTAAATAAATAAAAACATACATAAATATACATATATGTTTATGGTAATAGATATGTATGTACGAACTTAAATGATAAATGTATATATTAATAAATTGTTTAAAATATTTTTCGAGTTTACTCTTTGAAAGCAAATAAAATATTTTGCATATCTTCAAATGTGTTTATCTAAGTGTTTAATTTGATTGTCTTGTAATTTATACGCATTGTGTTAATAATCTGGGTAATTTATTAAATTTTTTTTTTCAAATCTATGATTTGGTTTTCCTTTACAAAGTCATTTGCATATATGTATGTGTTGTTTTGTTTTCCTATTACAATTGGAGTTACTGAAGCGTATGACTAATATTTAATTGCATTTCATATCACTTATACGTCTGCGGGGAATATTAAGTTAATTGTAAAGTAAAAATTTGATGAGTCTTAAGTATATAAATAAAGTAATAAATATAAATTTACATTTTAATTGAACGTGGCTAAGTGACAACGTAGTAAGATTTAATACTGGAAATGCGTATGTCTTTAAGCAAATTTAATGGCAGATTTAACTTTGGAACCCACTAACAACCCGCCCATAGTGAATCCTAGACAAAGCTGTCTTTTATACCCTTTCAGGCACTGGCTGATAGAAGCTCTGGTAAAATATATAAATATGGGATTAGGAAAAATATCAGCTGATAACTGAGAAAAACGAGAAGACCTACGTAAATGTGAATTAAGGACATACACATTAGGGATATAACTTCTGGTTGCTATTGTGATGTTTCATTATTATTTTTTTTTTGGAGAAATGTTATGGCCAACAAATGAGAAGAACGGGTATATTGAAGTATCATAATGGGGATTGGTAGTTTAAGTTTACATGTACATTAGGTTATAACATAATGTTGTCAAAAAGGTTTTTTTACAAATATATTAACCTGGTTCGAATCTGTATTTAAAATTTTCGGTAACGGAAAAGAATTCGCTGTTTTTTATAACAAAATTAAAAAAGAGTAATAAAAATATGAGCAAATTTTGACTTTAAAAAATCGTTTTTGTGGTTTTTATTCTAAAATCACCCGAATAAAATGTTATCGTAAATACCATAACATTTGCCATCGCATGATGCTAGGGCCAAAATTTAGTTACAGCCCTAATACACGTATAATAACAAAATCTAAATTGTTGCTAAATATGGTGTGCGTATGATGAAAAACTGTGACATTAATTACTGCTTCCATGATAGTTTACATCAATTTGATTGTGTCTTTGTAGTGGGAAGGATCCTGCGTCAGATAGTTTCGAGAGTTCCACTGATATATAGCCGGCTAGCTACAACTCAGATAAAGGCGAATTACTTTTTCATACGGCTTGTATGTCTGTGCTTATGCACATACAGAGATGGTCAAGTATGATACCGCAGACTTTACTGCCACAAGAAACATGGCAACTACTTAGTAGGCAACATGGCTGTCACCTGTGTAAAAAACAAAAACAAAAAAAGTTATGAAAAGTTTCCTTTACAAGCATTTTTTGCATGAAATATATGAAAAATAGTCAAAATTTTAAATTTTTTATTATTTTCAAACACCGAAATTCCTAAAATGGGTGAAATGTGTTCCAAATACTGAGTTTTTTTAAAAGTGCATACTGTGGCGTTGTTTGCCGTGTGATAGTAACAAAATGTGTAAGTATTAAAGTTACATATAAGGTTATGCAAATATGGAGCTTCCTCGAGGATCGGTGCTTTGTCTTTTTATAGCTTTTTACTAAAACAAAATTTTTTGTTTAAAAATTTTCCAAGTTTGGATAGCTCTCGTGATCAACCAGGTTTTACTTTATACGCTTTTGCTTTAAATTATCTTTTCAGATATCATATACAGGTTTTATATAGTTCTGAAGAAAATTGTATTCAACAAAAGAAAATATATAGGGACTTTTTTGGGAAAAAAAACGTAAAAAATACCACCCTTTTTACATGTTCCAACTTTGGATACGTGTTACTTTTTATAGGAACGAGATATCTGTTAGCAAGTTTTTTTTATTTTATTTATAATTTTATCACCCATACAGCTGATTTTTTAAAAAGAAATTTCGACCCTCCGGATTATAAAAATATAAATAATTAAACCTAAATATCTCTTCAACTAAAGAAGATAGCCCACATATGTAGGAGCATTTTTTGTAGATCTTCTCAAGAAATTTCAGCTAATTCGGATCATAAATGGATTTTTGGCGATTTTTTAAAAATGTGAGACCAGGGGTGATCAAATTTGAGGGACCACGTATTTGCATCCCTTACCCCTAGGAAGCTGAACTATAAGTTAACTCGTTAGCTCCAGCCATGTGGAATTTTGTGATAATATCTCCAATAGTTCCCGAGATATCGAATTATTTAAAAAAAGCGTTTCTAAACCACTGTGTGGCATAACCTCATGCAGAAATGAAAATGGAGATCTTGAACTCTAGTTGAGGTTGTACAAGACTGCAAGCTATGCATTAAAAGTTAGCATGTATCAACTAAACTGTATCATCTCAAAAACCTGTCCAAGGATTGGATACTCATTGTACTATGTCTCATTACGTTGGAAGTTTCTTGTGACTTTTCAACTTGACAGTTTTAGGGTGGAAATATTGTAGCACTATGCTGCTCTTCAAGTTCAGTCCTCAGCAAATAAAGAAAATTACGTCTCCAAACTATTTAATATCACAAAACGATAGCGGCAAGGTGACATGATATATAACTGCTATTTATGAAAATATTGAATAGTAGTCGACTCAAGTTAGTTTGGCGTGATATGAGACCAAAATAATGTTTGCACCTGAAGCTCAGGTATCTATAATAATTTATCTCGATTTATATTGAGCTTTCTCAGAGATTGCACTATACGAATTGTTATAGATGGGATCTCTTCAAATGAGTTCAAGATAAATTCAGGAGTACCGCAAGGTTCCGTTCTTTTTCCTACTCTATTCCTAATTTTTCTTAACTACCTTCTACGTCAAACTCCAACCCTGTCTATTCATTTGCAGATGACAGCAAAATTTTCCATTCATATTCATTCATAGACCAAGCAGAAGATTTGGGCAATGAGGCAGAACATGAATGATCGGGACCTTGTGACAATCTCTGAATATGGTCGTGGGAATAGGGTAGCTTTCAACGCTCACAAGATGACACAAAAACGAAATATTGTGGAATTGGACTCTCTTGGTGTTCTGGGTATTATAATACAATGTAATTTCCGCTAGTCCAAACATATTGTTCATATGTCGATAGAAGTATTCATATAGTAGAAATTACATCACTTCATCTATTTTTCTCACTATTTACACAATCTATATCCGAGCGAAAATGGAATACAACTCCCATGTATAGGCTGGGGCTTCAAGGTCTATTTTGGAGCTTTTCGACCGCGTACAGGAGAGGGCGAAGGTGATCGCCCTCTGTTCCATCGGTACTACGATGGAATGTGTTCTGATGAAATAAGGGATTTTTACGTAATATAAATTTTTTATCAAGAACACATCCCTTTGTGGTCCATTGGTCAGTGGACCACGCAACACACTACACGGAAAATTCGTTAGCCTTACTGTCCGTGTGTGGAACAAACTTCTCCTGAGGACTTTACTGTCATTTTCAACGTACTACCTCCCTCTTTTCTACCTTCCATAACCTATTTTCCTAGTTCCAACACAATGTTTTTCATGAGTAGGGGTCATCCCCAGGTCCATGAACAAAAAAAAAAAAAACAAACCAAAATCAAAATCAACAATAGGTTGTGGAGCCATTTAGGTTAGAATGTATTACTGCGTAGAGATTTTAAAATAAGTTGGTTGGTTTTTATCGAAGGTAAAAAATAAGTGCACAAATTAATTTAAATATCGAAATTAAACCGCTAGTTTTATTTTACTACCTAGATCAGCCAAATAAGATAAATGAAATATCTCTCTAAAAAGTTTCTCTCACCGATCACTTAGTTTCGGTATCTGGTTTATACATAAATGAGTGCGTATCATAGAAAAGTTGTACACTTTTCTTTTTATAAAAATTACAACAAATAAAATTCGATGTAGAAGAAACAGAGGCTGGATTCCTAAAGTGAGCAAAGCCACAAAAAAATTTTATATTTTAAAAATGAAATTAATCTAAAAATCCACAAACAATGAATGACTTTGCAAGAGTATTCGTTTAAGTCATTTTGTAGCACTGTGTAACTTACATATTAACATTATCTAATAAATCAAGTGTATTGTAGTATAAAAAATATGTCTAATTCCTTTTTAATTATACTACAACTACTTAACTATGATGTAAATGCTATAAATATATTTTCTTACGAAAATTTACTGTAACTCCACATGTGACTTAAAATTGCTGTTTCGTATTTAATATAAGTTTGCTAATTTGTTATATTTATTCTATATTTACACATATATATATTTAAATATAACTGTATTTAAATTGGCATCCTTAATGGTAATTATGTCTGTGTAACAGTTTTAAGTGAATATTTAATAAAATAAGTATTTATTAATAAATGAATAGTTATATGTGAGAACTTTATAAAATAAATTATGTGTTGAGGTTAATAAGCTACAAAAGTTACGTTGGAGGAATGTGATATGAAGCAGAGGTGGGATATGTTAATAAAATTTAGAAGATTACAAAAGTTACTTAAAACGGTTTAATAGAAACACTCTTAAATTGGAGCATATATTCCTTTACATGTGGTATTATTTATAAATTCTAGTTAATAGCATTGTAAAACACTTCAATTGAAGATAATAACAGCTTTAGCTGCTATTTTGAATACTGCGTATGAGTGATATTTGTTTCTCTCAATTGTAAATGAAATATACGTAATGATTTTAAATCATGTTTACATCTTTCTAGAAATCATATATACATATATGTTTTACATTAATTCCGAAAAATTCATTTAATCAGTTAAACTATTTTAACATTGTACATAATTATAACACATTACTCAGGCTGAAATAGCTGGTATTTATTTAAGTTTTAAGAGTATTTATAACAATAAGACTTTTTGTTCAAAATTTAATTACGTTTACTTTGTTGGCACCCATTTCATGGAACATTCTTCATTACAGGATTTATATAATTGACTTTACACAATAATTTGTTAAATGAGTATTTTCTGTTGTTGCTGCTGTTGTACCTGTCACAATATTACTACTATACATTTCACAAAATGTAAGAGTAATGTGTTACATAACAAGCAGCGAGAGTTGTTTGCGAAGTAAAAGTGATTTAAAGGGAAAAATCACAATGTTAAATATACAATTTCATACCAAGAATTGTAAATTTAACAGGCATGACAGCTTATAAGGTGCTCTTCATATTTATAATGTCAGTTTATTATGTATTATTGGATATATTTTTAAATATTTAATATTGACTTTAGCTATGACTTTATTATCTATTGACAGCACTGTGAACGCTTTTATTGTTCTTGTTATAGCTTTAACAAGAAATATATTAGAGTGCTTCATATTTACTCGTATAACGTCATTTAAGATTTTCTTTAAATTTATGAAAATTTTAGGTAATCCCATGAGAAACCATTTTCATAAATTTTTGTTAAATTTTTAAAGTAATTCGATGCACAAGGTAGGGTCACACATGGCAAATATTTGACGAAAAAGATGTAACCACTAAATAAAATATATTTGAATTCTTTTATTTATTTCCAAAACGCATTTTATTTTTGTTCTTCGTTTATAACTGGTCATTGTTTCGCCAATCAGTATCAATTAAATTAGCTCATTGATCTTGTTGACATCATAATTTTGGCTCTCATTTACCTATCTAGTAGTCGTCTATGGCTCTTGCAGCAAATACATGTTCGTCGATAGCGTTCGGCTTCTGTAGCTTAATTTCCAGTGAAATAAATTTCGAGGAACTTCGCATCATCATTGGGAAGCGGGAGCAATGATCCAATTCTGTGGTACATTTCGCATTGAACTTTAAAGGTGGGCATGAAGCCGATATTTACGATATTGTACATTCGGATATTTTGAAGGAAGTGCTTGGGAATCGGAGTGACGCCGGAAATGTAACTTAGAAGCGGCTCAGTAATTGCACATTCCCGGGGATTCCTTAGAGAACTTCAAAACGCTGCAATATAAGCAAAGTTGGTTCATTGCGCCAATCGGAGTTATTCAAATTATTTTTTTATACCCTTCACCATGAGTGGCAAGGGTATATCTAAGTTTGTCATTCCGTTTGTAGTTTCTACATTTTTCATCGTTATATATAGCGATGTCGATATAGCTATGTCCGTCTGTCTGTCCGACCGTCTATATGTTGAAATCAACTTTCCGTAGCCCCCAAAGAACTTACAAACATAATTGATACATTAATATATCGGGAATTCTTCCGGCTCGGTCGCTATTTCAAATCAAGAAAATCGGCCCACAAATGGCTGAGATATAAGGAAAAAACCGTTACAACCTCGATTTTTGGCCTATTTTTTATATATAGCTGGGTTACTAAGTTATTAATATAGACAATATGGTTGTCTAATGATAGATATTTCAAAGTCCATTGCAAAATCGGTAAAATTATTTGTTAACCCGAAAATTTTTTTTACCACAAAACATTTTTTTTATAATTTTTTTTCACTAATAAATTTAAAAAAAAAAAATTTTTAAAAAAATTTTAAAAATTTTGAAAAACAATTTGAAAAATTTTTTTTTTTTTTTTTAAATTTTGAAAAAAAAAAATAATATTAAAAAATAACTAAAATGGGAATACTTTATTGTAATAGAATTGAAAAATGTTTTTTGCTCTTATGCTGCTAATTTATCATTTAAATCAACTTAAACAACAAAAATTACTACCATTTTTAAAATTATATCAGTCGATATGAGATTTAAAATGTAACAATAATCTCAAGTAATTTAAAAAATTTAATGAATTTTAAAAATTTTGGTAATTATTTGAACTTTTTATTTAATATAATTTGAAAGTAAATTTATAAATTGATTCAGTAATAATAAATAATACAAGGAATATCACTGTAGATTTATTTTTAGAGAATTTGAAAATTGGAATGCATTTTATACTCTGCCAATGGTGTCATTAACCATCTTTATTGTCAAGGTCTAAATATCATCCGTTTAACCTACTATTATTTCAAGTACTTATAATGAATGAAAATGAGCCAAATTAAAAATTTACTTTCAATTTATATAAAATAAAAAGTTCAAACAATTACCAAAATCTCTATAATCCAAAATACACATGGCACCGTAAAAACTAAATCAGTTTCACATCTCCAGTTGTTTCATAGAATCAACACAAAAAGTAAGAAGGAAAATTAAACAAGTAAGAGAGCTATATTCGGCTGTGCCGAATCTTATATACCCTTCACCAAATTATACTTTAAAATAACATTTTTTTATTTTTTTTTTCGAAATTGTTTTTTCCAATTTTTAAAAATTTTTTTTTTTTTTAATTTATTTATTTTTTTTTAATTTTTAGTGAAAAAAATTTATGACAAAAAAATGTTTTTTGTGAAAAAAATTCGGGTTAAAAAATATTTTTCCCGATTTTGACCCATTGTAAGACCAACTTACTATAGTCTTATATACATCGTTGCAATTGACTTTGAAATATCTATCATTAGATATCCATATTGTTTATATTTATGACTTAGTAATCGTGAGATAGATCAAAAATAGGCCAAAATTAATTTTCAGTGGTATTCTTTGAATAATTACAAAGTAATTATAATAAATGAACTTGAGCCAAATTAAAAATTGACTTTCAGGCAATTTAAAAATTAATATTACTCAATAAAGATATATGTATTTAAAAAATTAATGTAACATTATAAATATGAATGCCATTATTTCTCACCTTGTCCTCGTAGAAATACAATATAACATTAACCAAATTACTGCCACTACTCTTAATTTTTTGTTGCTTATCTGTATGTTTGTGTTTTCCATATAAATACCTATACTCTTGCATAAATATTTGTTAACCAATACTTTTGCTACTTATCTGACACAGGCTGTAATGACAAATTGGTTAGCAATTTATTGTTAATTGTCACAAACATAATTTGTGGAAAATCGTCGTCATCATCTGTATTTAACATTTTGCTTTATTTAGTTTGACCATGCAGCCTGATGATGTGCAGCATTTGCTTTTGCTTCTACTGTCGTATTAAATGCCAGCATTTAACTATTCAATAACAATAATAATGAATTTTTAATACATGTACCCATGTTTGTATACAAACACGCTTACACATACTACATACGTAAACACTTGTATGTGTACACTCGTTTTGTTATAAATAAATATCTGTGTTGGGTTGTTATGAGATGTCAGGCTAACTGTGTTGGTTTATTTGTTTGTTTGACGGGTGATGGTAAAGGGGAAGAGAGAGAGTGTGTAATAAAATGACTTTATCATCATTATTAAAATAACAACAACAAACGAATAACAATAGTTAAATCAGCAGCAGTAAAAAAACAACAAATATAATAATATAATATAATGAAGCCATGTTCATTGCAGGGATGGAAAAATAACTGTATGTTCGTAATAACTATACATTAAATGTTAAATTCTCGCAACTACCAGTTACACGGAAATCAAAAAAAAAAAAAAAAAAATCATCTTGTGCCACACTTTTTTAAGTTAAACATTAAGATTTTTTTTTTTTTTTTGGTAGAACTGAGCAAGACAGTTTTTTCTTTTAATCCGATAAACACAAATGCGTCCTAAAATGTATCTTTCTCTAAAGAATGATGTGTATCCCCTTGTGGTAAAAGAGTTTAATTGTTGATTTCTCGACCAGAGGTAAAAACACATTCCAGTTAATGGAACTGCTTTAATAACTAGAGCCATAGAAATACAAAAAGGCTTTATAATGGTGGATTTCAAGCAAGTGATATTTGTATTCCAAAAAAAAAAAAAAAAACGTTAAGACTTCTTAAAAAATTAGCATACAATTATACTTTACCACAATCTAACTCCTGATGTTATTCTCAATGCGAATAAAACTGATATCTATTAGAAAATGATACCAGATAAAACGTTTGTTCATGCTAGAGAAACTAGTGCTCCAGATAGAAAGTTTTCGAAGGCTAGACTAACAATTTAGGTTTGCTCTTATGAATGTGGAAACAAAGAATCATTTCTTCTTTGAAAGGCAAAGAAATGCCGCTCCTTTTGTAACAAAGTGATGTTGTAAATTATCTTCCTTGAAATAATGAAAATTTTTAATGGTAGAATCATTTATAGAATCGTTTCAATGAAGGCGTTATTAATCCTTGCTAATGCCTCAAGTCAACCTACCGAAGAACAATTAATAAAAACTACAAAGTATGAAAAAAATTCTAGACGATAGTCATGTCCTAGTGTCACACCGCTGAAATTTTATTCAAAAAATAAATCTCGTTACAACAAATTTCTTGATTTAACGAATGGACCTGACAACATATCGTTCGTAATACGGGGATTTGCCTGTATATTAATATGTATATGTTTATAGGCTCCACTATTAGAACTAGAACCCCATAAAATATAATACATTCAAATTTCTTTAAACTCCTTATATAAGTAAGGAAAAATTATATAAATAATCTCTTTTCTACAAAGGTATTATTTACAAATTCTAACTTTCCATGTCTGCTGCATATTGTAAAACCAAAAATATTTTAAATACGAGTATATTGGTTCAACTCTATGCACACATAAATATTGTATTCTCTCTTACTCATACTCTGCCCCATGATAGTTACACTTACACACACAGACATAAATACATATCGTCACCTAAAATGCAAAATGACGTAACATCATTAAATTTTTTTTAAAGAAACCATTGAAAAATATTTCTGATAAAAACTTAATTTATCCTATTTAGTATATTTGGTGTAGAAACACAAGCCTGCGAATTTTAATGGGTATTTCGCTTCTCAAAGAAAATTCAAATTAAATTCAGTTATTTTCTCTGCTTCCTCCTTGCCATTCACAAACAAGTGTGAGAATTACGGTGTTTCTTCCTAAAGTATATTCACCGCTACTATAACTGAAAGCTTTAGATAAATCGCAATGAAATTAAAATAGATTTTAATTGAGTTCTGTCTATGTTTTAAGTTGTCAAAACTTCATATAGCTTGTGTTTTTTCACTCTAACATGTCAAAATTTCATATAAAAAACAAGTAAGAAATAATGGTCAGCCAAGCTCGACCATATAATACCCTACACTGAGTAAATGAGCAAAAACATTTTCTTTTAAAATTCCAATAATTTATTTTCGTGAGTGATTTTCGGAAATGGACCTATAAGGGAGCTATGACCAATTATAGACCTATGGAAATTAAGTCGTGTGATTTATGTCTGGATTCGAACATTTTTAAGAAGTTTATGCTCCTTAAAGTGATTTACGGAAATGGAACTTATATGGGAGCAATGACTAATTATGGATCAATCATCATAAAATTAGGTGACATTATCTGGAGAGGACATTTGTATGGGTGGTAGGTGAAATAATGGACGAATTTCAGCTAGTTTTAATAGGATACATAATTGGACCGAAAGAACAGCATGTGGAGAATTTGATAGAAATATCTTCACACAAGGTTTACATGGACAGCCAGTGAGAGTGACGGACATCGTTTAGTCGACTTTAAGGTGGGTGTTAAATATTTTTGGGCATTAAAAACGTCAGCATATATGCATAATACCCTCCTTACTATGGTGGTGTAGGGTATAAACAGATGTATACCGGTCCGCTAGCTTGTTTCTACTCATACATAGAATGCCACAAACATTTCCAAATTAAGATTTTTTAAATTATTCATCACTATCTATCAAATATTGCATTATTGTACTTTTGTTGTTACGTTGTTTTGGATTGTAGTTGACGATATGTACATTCATAACAAAATGTCAATTGCTGGTACATCCATATGTATTTACGAGAAACATGTGTTTGTGATATGTTTATTAAGTGCATTTAACAAATTTGCTCACATTAATTTGTTATTATTTTATTAAATTAAATTCTCTTTCTAGACTAAGTACTTACGCAAACTATTCTATAGTTTGAATTTTAAAGGTTTATGTCTTTAATATGTATATTTGGTAATTAATTTTCATCTAATCTGTTGCTTTAGAAATTCAAATTTCATATTATGTTGTAAGCTTTTTTAAATTATAGGTAAATTAAACTCAATATTTTGTTACTAATAATATGTCGTTTTTGTTATTTGATCACAACATGTAGGTCTCTTTAAAGAATTTATGTCGACATTCAAACTTATTGACAGGTGAAGGAAGCATTGATGAATGCAATTGGAGAATGCTTAATGTATAAACATGATGATGTGCTAATGTGATTTTTGATCGTTGCATAAATATTTGACTAAATTTAATACCACTTTACTTTCAACTGTGATCTGAAATGCAGGTAGAAGTTAATTGATCACTATATACACCCCAGGTAATCTAGCGTGTAGTCAATCGGTACTTTGTTCTTCCTAAGTAATCTAGGATGTAGAAAATTCTTGTTTATTAACATTTTAAATCAATTATGTTTTTCCATCAATATCTTAATCAATATATCAATATAAAATATCTGTAATAATAAAGGCTTTATCAATACCCTTGCATACCAAGGAATAAGAGAATATAAGAAATTCCAAAATACTTTTAAATACTTAATTAAAAGTTTTTTTAATCATTATTGAGTAGAACAAAAACTTGCTAGGATATCTCTACAAAATTTGTTGATTTAAATACTTGATCATAAATTGAGTGTTTAACTTACATCTATACAGTGTTAAGCACTTCAAGGAGACGACACTTAATAAACTCAAGTGCACACATAATTAATATGGCAAAATCAAAGAATAATTTGTGGCAAGAAAAACGAAAACACATGATGCAAATATTTAAATTTCAAAGCTGTTTAACAATTAATTAATATGAAATTAATTCAAAATATAGATAGTTATGTACTTACTTGCATAAATATTTGTTAACAAACATTTTGCATATTCATACTTAAATAATAGTGTAACCAACCAATTTCTGCAAACTCTTTAAAATTTAATTTGTGGGCAAAATTGTAGTAAACAAATATTGTATGCAAAATAAGAAAAACAAAAACATTGAAACTTAAAAACACACACACAAGTGACAAATTAGAAATCTTATACAAATGGGCTTAAATTATAAATGAAACAAAAACAACAACAACAATCTGGAATTAAAGAACAACAATAATAATTTTATCAGAAATGGAAAATGTAATAAAAGAAATAAACAAATGCTCACACTTATGTATATGTTTATTAGGGTCGTCCCGTTTATATGAAGGAAATATAGGATGTCGATATTTCCAACTAAAATGAAAGTTTAGTTATTTTTAAGGATACCATTTCACAAAATGTTTGTCTGGCCTCAGTATTTGTTGAGCTAAATTAGTAGACATAGTTATTTCTAGAGAACTATAACCGTAAGAGCTAGATTTGTTTACTTGTTCATTAAATGCTGTTAAGTTAAACGTGCAAAAAATTTAGGCGGACTTTAACCAATGATTATGTTACCACTAATGGAGTACAAACTGCATTAAAATGTTTCATATAAAAACCTAACAAAGAACTGCCAAAGCACAAACCGCTGAAAACTAAAATAAGCAATACAAGACAGCAGTTGTTTTATTGATATTGTTACGTTTTAACCTTTTTAAAACGTTGGTTTACTTCCTTTAAATAAACTGGATACTTTTGATTGCAAATAAAAGCAGTTTTACAACAACAACAGTCTAAAATAGTCACTATGCGTTTTAATACACATACACACGGTTGTAATGCACAAACTGCACAAACACAAACTCACTCAAGACTGCAACCTCTGCCACTATTTATACACACGCCATCTATCGTGAATCTTCTACAATGTTCTTAACGGACAAACTAGTATGTTCGAATTTTAGTGTTGCAATACTTACAAACAATGCTGAAAACCGCATGCTATCAACATTGTTGATAAGTAGAAGCTTCTACTGATGGACGTGTTTATAAACATGATGAATATTGCAGGCAGTCGTTACAGACCGTTAAATTCAAATCGCCATTGCAAATTCGTAACAAAATGCTTTATAATAGTTTTTAATATCCATTTTATTTACTTTAATATCTTTTGCCCCCATTATCACGAAGGCTGGTTATATTTTAACTAATAGTTATACTGAAAATTTTCATACAAAAATTATTTTAACCGACATTATAACTATTAGTTAACATATAACCAGACTTCGTGTTAATAGGGGTAAAAGATATTAAAGTAAATAAAATGGATATTAAAAATTATAATAAAGCATATCAATAAAACAACTGCTGTGCTGTATTGCTTATTTTATTTTGGCAGTTCTTTGTTAGGTTTATGATGGTCAGTTAAACCTACATTATATAGTAAATAACCGATAAGTGAAAAAACACATATTTTAGTTTAAACAAGGTTTAAATAGAGAATATAGATTATCTTTATCCCAAAAACTAGCTCTAAGAGACTCAAAACATGGCATTATTTAATGTGTTGCTATTGTGTGTAAATATTGTTGTCAGTATCCATTGTTGAGCCAAATATAGGAGGGATCGGAAAACTATAATTGCAAGAGTCTTCACATTTGGTACAAATCACTTTCTTATCAGTGTACAGAGTTTGGCTGAACACCGGAATAGTAAGCATGGCACCTTCTACACAATCAGTTATATTCGATAATCTGAGGAACTTTTATTGTGAGAGTCTTCTAACTTTGTGTGAATTACTTTCCTAGTTGGGCTTAAAATGAGCGCGAACGAAATATTTGGCATGACCTATTATACATATCTAAACATGCAATTTAAAAATAAGAACGTGTCATATTAATTCAATAATGTTCATTATACGTAGTTGATTATAATAGAAAAATTATACTGAAATACGATAAATCAATAATATTGTTACGTTTTTACCTTTTAAAAACGTGGGTTTATTTCCTTTAAATAAACTGGATACTTTTTATTGCAAATAAAAACAGTTTTAGTAGTTTAAAATTTGTAACAACTCTTTATTTATTTAGAATGTACAACAACAACAGAATTAAATAGTCATTCAGTGTCTTGATACACGTATATCAATTCGCAGAAATAAACACACATACTCTATAACGTACAAGTATACACGTACAAGACAGTTGATGTTAACTCTAACACCGCCAATATTCAACTCCACTCACGACTGCCACCTCTGCCACTATTCATACACGCGCCATCTATCGGGAATCTTCTATTATGCTCTCAATGGACATACTAGTACATTCGAATTCCAGAGCCTTCGATGTCATTGCCAGCAGCCCAAACATTTAGTGTTGCCATACTTACAAACAATGCCAATAAACGCATGCTACTGATGGACGTGCCTTGAATTCAAATCGTCATTGCACATTCGTAACAATATTAAACTTTAAATTAATATTTTTCCACATTGAAATAAAAAATTTCAACATTATTAGACTTTCGTTAATGTTTCTTATTGATTGAATAAGGTTTTTATTGATTTTAAGTTCTTTTTTTTCTCTGGGTGTAGCGAAGATCACCGGATTAAGCTAGGTTTAACCATTTTAGTTTAACAAAATTTTAATTTATGTATAATGCTTTATTTTTGATGAGCATTTTGAATTTTTTGGTTTATTTTAATCCATTATCGACCACTACTAGAATCCGACGGAGTTTATTAAATTCCTTTTAAAGGCATGGTTTAAAAGCTCCAATTAAGGAAAAAAAAATAAAAATTTGGTCATAAAATCGACCATTGGCCAAAAACGATATAATTTAAGAAATAAAAATATTTGCAATTAAAAAGAGAAAATAATTTGTTTTAGAGGAAAATAGTAAAGTAATGCGATTTTGTTAAAAATAAATATTACATAAATAAACGTATTCATACGTTAAATTTAAAAATCTTTATGGTATTCATCAAAAAATTTCGTGTGGAGATAAATATTGCATTTCTTACATGTAAATATAGTGAGCTTCTTGCATATGTTTATTCTACGTGTTTTTTGATACTTTCTCATTGATTCGAGGAAGGTTCGTGGGATATTCCAAGTTCTCATTTTCAGAGTCATTATCCCTGTCGTATGTCAATAGTTGTCTTGTGACTACAGAACGAAAATCAATTTGCGATAACGGTTTGTTGTTTTGAAGTTTTTCTAACATGATGTGCATATATTGGCCATCACCATTGTTTCCCTTCTATACATATGAGGTAGTTGTTCACAGCATGCCTTGGTTATATTCTTTTATTACTTTCGGCTGTGAAAATGTTATGGTTTTCTCTGCTTGCGACAATATCTTTGACCAGTGGTTCTATTGTGTAGTTATTTGTTATAACTAGGGGGCGGATTTTCATGCATTTATTATTGGAAAATATGCGCCTAAAATATGCTTCAAAAAAATCAAAATATGACCTAAAAATTTAAAAAATATGCACTTATATTTTTGTGCAGAAACATAAAATATTTAACTATGGATCACGCAATGTCAAAAAAAAAAATACACAACAATGTTCCCAGCAGTTAGGACTCTTTAAATTATTCCAGGAATTAAAAAGTTAAAGTTTTAAAATTATAATTGTTCTTCTGAGAAAACGATTAATTATAATAGTTTGGTATGAATACTTGTTTAAAGACATACCCCATATGCATAAACAGTTTATAAAATTATCAAAGGTTTATAAAACAAATTTTGTATGGAAATTTTGTTTTATAAACCTTTGATAAATTTATAAACTGTTTATGCATATGGGCGATAATCTTTAGAGCGACTTGCCTTTTAAAATCATTAATATTTTGATCGTAGTGTAAAGTAACATTCAACCTTAATTTTAATCTCGTAATAACCTAGCAGTTAAGCAAGTAGTAATGTAAATGTATCTCTTATAGACAGTAATTGTCACTAATGTCTGATCACTTGGTTGACTCCAATTTATATATTTTGGGTCATCTGACACGTATGTGTTATTTGTAACGCAGAGATAAGTCAATTGGTTACATTATACACAACTGTTACAAGTGTCTCTAAGTAATCTATAGAGTAGTCACTATAAAGTTTAATTGTATAATGCATTTGTCTCTAAGATATACAAAAGAGTCAATTATCCCTCTGCTTAGGACATGCACGTGTTAAAATAACCAGTCACGTAGCTGGTTATCAATAATTCAGGACAGTCTTCTAGAACTGCTGGGAAATGACTGTCAGGAGCGGTAACTATGTATGTGAAGTTGCAGTGAAAAGAAATATACATTTTTTCGATACATTTAATGAGTTGTTGATACTTAAAAAAAACTCTATACTTTTTTAAAGCAAAAAATTTTGAAATGATAATTTTTTAATTGCTGATAGAGAAATTAAGTACTTAATACCAGTCTCTTGATGTCGAAAGAAATTAACCGATAGCATTTAATGCTATTTCTATAACAAATTCGCCAAAAACAACTTTTTGTCCAGACAATATGTGGCCCATTGACGACCAAAAATTATATTTGTATTAAAAACTTGAATAATATGCATATAAATATGCATTTTGAAGTAAAATATAACAAAATTTGCATTATTAATAAAATATGCAAAAATATGCACAAACAAATCGATGCCATTTTACAGCAAAATGTGTGATTCGGATAGATAATTAGTCTACATTGTATTTGGACGTTCGAGAAAAAACATGCATTTGCATATAAATCCGCCCCCTAGTTATAACATTGACAATAAAGTATTTCCTTTTGACTGTCAACTAAGTGATCAAATTCTCCTCGCTTACCTTTCTTTAAATTTAGAAACGGAACATTTTCGCTCTTCAAAATACACATAACATGATAAGAAGAACGAAAAATTGTCAAAGAAAACTGACATTGATAATCCCATGTCGAGTTGAGCACATACCAATAATGATCGATAAGTGGCAACGTATGATAACCAGACAAATATAAAATTCCAATAAACCGATGCAATTCTGTTGGTGTAAGGTTAGCAGTAGCATCATTTGAATGCTCATGGATATTTGTAAAATCAACAATTAAAAGAAATTTTTTATTTTACGTTTTTATAGATATCTGTTGGAAATAAAATTTGGACTATATTGAGTTTCGAAAAACGGACAAAAATCTTACATGTCATTGAAAGTGCATTTCAAAGAAATTTCTCGTCATAAAACATAAAAACTATAAGAAGTTTTTACGTTAAGTTGGAAACATCCACCATTCGAAAAATCATAGCTTAAAATATTGGGTATGGTCACCCTAATATGTAAAATACAATTGGATATGTAAATGAGACAAGTTTACTGCATTTTACTTAATAGTAAGTGGACAAAATGCTGAAGTAGCCTTTTATTATACTCTACATATTTTCAGATGAACAAATTAGTTTAAAAAGCGAAAATATAGCTTTTTAGCATTACTTACAAGTAGTCGTATTTTTGAGTCCGTGAGGCCTAACTACCAATGTGTTATTTCAGTCATTACAAGTAATTTTAATGATATTAAGTTAATGAAATTCCTTTAAGTGTTAATGGAAACTACTTGCCTCCAATGATATTACCGTTTTAAAATATAAAGTTAAAATGCCATTGTGTAGAATTTTGCATTTTAACTTACTATTTGGCAATGAAAGATTTTGCTATGTGGTGTGTCATAATCTCCAATGTTACAAAATGCCATAACGATAACTTTAAACTGAGAATAACATAACATTATAAAAAGTTTTCAGGCATTAGATAACGAAATTAAGTTTCCTCTAAATACTTATCATTGTAATCTAAGGAAACTGTTTGGTGTATTATAGCGATCATGGTAAGTAAGTAATATGAGGATCTTTATAGACAGTGTTTGAAAAATATGTCATATTTAAGGCCATGTGTTACAAACTATACCTTGTTAACACATCTGCATATAGAGACCATATGAAAAATGTTAAAAAAAAAAGAAATAAAAAATAATAAAATCATTTGTCTTTCTTTAAATGGCCTCTTGTTACTTTTAACAAATATTCAGACATACATTTTAATAAAACTAAAAAGTGTTGGCTTGTACTTGATTTGTTTTTTTTTTTTTTTTTGTTTATGCAGAACTAAAGTGCCAGTCTCTGCCTGCAGTTGTATACAATTTTAAAGATTTATAATATTGTTTGTGACCATTTCTATTACTAGCTTCTTACTTGATATTTAAAAGCCTCAGTGTTGCCGTTTATTGGTTTCAACACTTAAATGGGTATGTTGTATTTCTGAAGGATTTTAATAAAACTTAAGAAATTAAAATCGAATTTGATCCTGATTCGCAAGCATACTCACTAAATTGTATGTAATTTTTATACCACTTTTATTTCCACTTGAAGATCCGTCAGGGTTAAATTTTGAAAATATCTCATTTTAGAGAATATTTATGTCACCAGCGATACAAATCTCATTTGGTCAGTTAAAATTATGTTTTTAAATTGTATGAAAATCCTCTATATTTGAAAGGATCTACTACATATCTGTGAATTAATTTTTGCCTGACGCAAAGCTAGGAAAAATGTGTAAAAGGTTTTAATTTCTAAGAAATACCTTTATTTAATAATACCGTTTAAATGTTAATTCTAAACCAGTAAATAATTCATACCTAATATGAGTTTTAAATCCGTCTTTGTGAAGAACAAAGGATGCTTTCAACATGTGTTATAACTAGTACATATAGAAAGACGACACAATGTAAACCTGCATACGACGGAAAGTCAAAGAAATACAAATAACAAGCTATGTTTAGACGGTTGTCAAGTCTTACAAGATTGTTAGAAAAAATTTTCAGAAAATGTCAAAATTTTGTTTTTCAATGTTGTCAGAAAAAGCAGTAATATTGTGAGAGATCTGACAATCGTGTGAACACATTACGTTGTCATTGTCAGATTAATGTAAGATAATTGTCAAATAACTTTTATTGTCAGATGTGCAAAGTTTATGCATCTGACAATGACACTATTGTCAGGCTGTTTAAAAACAAACAAAATTTCGAATTAAAATTATTTAAAAGCAAAAGTGAAACAAAATTTGAAAAAAAAAAAAATTAAATAAAAAGTGCATAGCGACATTTTAATTAATGAAGCCTGTGTCATGGATTGCTGCTGTGAGCCAATTAACTTGAATTTTCTTATTCAGTCCAAAACAAAAATCATACCGCTAAAAGGTAGAATCCGTGTGGTAACACGAAAATATTATCCAAGAAGTTGAGGCACGGCGAAGTTTACGGGATGCTGGTTATGCTACTTAAGTATAAACTTCCCAACAATATTTTATGGCAAGAGGTTGCATATGCCATTCAGGTAAGTTAAACGATTGCAAAGGATAATCAGAAAATATCCATCACAGATGGAGTGAAGTATGTCTTACACCGTTTTAGAAAACCAAGACACTTGAATGCTTCTTTCGACACTCGCAAAATGTATTTTGTCCAGCACTGAATACTCATGCCTAGAACATCAAGAGCTTCTGATTCCGTAATATTTACACCACTCATAAAAATAGATGGATATATCATGTTATACTGTATGTTTGTGTGTTAACATAACTCCATTCAGAGATGGTCACAAGATCTTGGTTAAGCGTATAATTTATGTTGTGCCTGATTGCCCCAACCTCCGACAGACTTGGTCTATAATTGAATGCATATGAATGGCAAATGTTGCTGTCATTTGCAAAAGTGTAGATAGGGTTGGAATTATGGAAGTTTGACGTAAAAGCTCATTTATAAATATAAGCAATATAGTAGGAGAAAGAACGGTACCCCTGAATTCATCCTGAACTCGTTTGATGAGATTCCAACTCGTATAATGCGAATTCTGTGAAAGCTCGATATAAATCGATAAAAGTTATTACCGACACCAAAAGCAATAAGTTTTGCTAAAAGCGCACCATGCCATACTCTGTATTAATAACAAAAATATGGCGAGTTGTCAAATAAAAAGCTTTCACAATGTTTTCTTCTCTAATATCTCCTCTTTCTAAAAAAAGTAATATATTTGGGGAGCTGGCGAATCAAACCATATTAGTCCCGTTAACTGTTTTTTACAGCACTGGCAATAACTGAAAAACCTAGACAGAGACTAGTACTTCTTTTAAGGTAGGATCGAACTGGTTTAGAATGTAAATATTTCGTGACATCGTAGATGTGTAGTTAGTGAGCCCGAAAAGAAAATTGTCTAAAAAATCATTTACTGGGACATGTCTAGTTTTGTTCGTCGGCTAGAAATTTTTAATGAAATAAACTATTACTTTAACGCAGAAAATATTGAGATAATATGAGTCCTATGGCATTGTTGGAAACCTGAAGGCAGACGAGTTATCGTGGATGGGAATACCGTGAATCCAAACATGTCAATACCCACATGACTAGCTAGTGCGTTAACTGGACAAACAGGATTGAAAGGTCGTCTGTTTTGCATTGATCCATCCGACGATACGATCTGCAAAACGTGTGAGAAAGACTGGAATATTACCTGTGTCATTGTCCTGCATTTATTCGAATTGGAAACGAAAACGTTCGTGAACACCATTGCCAAGCTTGGAATTTCTTAGGATTTCAACCTGGAATTCGTAAAAAAAAATAAACTGAGATGACTAGATTATTAACCCAGCCGAATTGGTTGTTAGGCTTATGAAAACAAGAAGAAATACTTGCTTTAAGAGCTCACAAAAGACGGAAGTAGGTATATGTGTATACCCGAATGGATATGGGGCATACAACAGCCCTTCTACTCAACATAAGCTAACGTTTCTGAACCTTTTCGTTTTGTAAATTTAGTACAATTTGTATAATACGAGAAGATAAACCCCTAAACATTAACATTTTATTTAAAACTAGCTTGACCCGGTGCGCTTCGCTACCCCTGTCGTAGTCTATGTTGGAAATTTCAATAAAATCGTATTTATTGTTTAAGAACTAAAGGTACCAATTTTACCGGTTTTCCCCCTATTAACCCCTTTCTGGTCCAAGTATTGAAAAAAGTTATAGCCTATTGACGCTTCGAAGTAAGGATCTATCTACGTTCCAAATTTCAATAAAATCGATTCAGCCGTTTAGGCGTGATGCTCAAACAAACAAACTTACAAAGACATTTATATATTTATATAGATTTAAGCATAATTGACAATGACAAATAAGTCATCACTACAATACTTTTTGATACACTTATTAGAATTTACTTAATTCCAAAGAAAATTTTATAATAAAAATGTTGACTCAAGGGCAACACTATTCAAATTTAAAGATATAACCTCAATTGGGGAAGAATATAGATACAAAAGCAAAACAAGTATAATTTTGGAATGACAAACTTATATATAACCTTTCCAGTCATGATGAAGGGTGTAAAAACACAGTTACTTTAATTGTTCAGTATCATGCTCTCTAATTTATACAGCAAATAATGTTTATGTTTCTTTTACTTGGTTTCCGTTCTTTGTTTTTCATTTTTAATTTGTTCTCTTTAATATTTTGATTCTTCTATTTTTGTTTTCTTAAATGCATTTGCCTAAGGCCTTTAATACAATATTTACTTAAGCAAAAAAAATAGGAACAATTGAAAGTAAGTGATAAAACAAAGTAAATATAGTTCTTTATATTCATTAATTATTCATTAGTAATTTCTATGAAATATCATATTTTTTGTTGTGGGTCGTATGAATATAATTATTTATCAGTTTCAAACAATTTTAAGAATGTTGGCATCGATTTGTTAGTTAATATGTTGCTCTTTAAAGTATAATTTAGCATATGTTGTGTTTTATAGCTTATTTAACTTATAACTGCATATTTTTGTTGCATTTTTTATTTTTTTTAAATTATTTTGTTTTCTTAATATAATTTTATTGTTTGCGATGTCATTTTTCATTTCTATATTTGGCTATTTAGTTAAGTTCCAAATATAATTAACTAAAGCTACTTAAAGAAAAAAATGAGAGTACACATAATCGACTTATCTTTACTGACTTAACCTTCGCTTTCATGAAGACATTTTTGTACGTGAACTCATGGTAGCTACCTGGGTAGATAATGAATTTATACATTCAATTTATGTAAGGCTTTTTATGTATGTACAAATTTTTTTTATCAAAATATCTAATACATATTATAAGAAGTAGTTTTACTGCTATCAATGCATTGCGGTTCAGCTTTTTCGGGTACAAAACAGAAACATGAAATCATTAAATTTTTCAATAAAACTTAAGGAGGCAAAATAGTGGAAAAATTGTGTCTAAATACTCAACCAAAAGAGCAACAAGACGTTGGACTGTGGCGATGTGTTTTTAATTTATTCGATACTTCAGCCCTAGCAGATTACATTATGTATGACAAAAACAACACACAAAGTACAGTTAAAAAATCTGGACGTAGATTATTCTTGAACTCCTTGGGTACAAATCTTTGCATCCAAAAATAAAATCTCGAGCCGAAAACCCAATGGTAGTTAGTAAGTTGTTTATCAAGACTGCAATGGAATGTATTTTAGATAAGCGTTTAAACAATTTTTGATGACAGTATAAACTAAAGCAAAGGGGTGATTACTAAAGAGAGTATAAAAGAAAGAATACATCCAATGTAAAAAGCTAATATGTGCTCAGCATTGCCTTATACAAACGAAGTGCCAAAATTGCTATAAGGACTCAAGTTCGGAAAAATACGGTTACGAAGAAAATGTGTTAAGTAACAAAACCAATATAAATTAACATGAAATTGAATGTATCTACCACGGTATATATTTATAAAGCCGTATACACAAAAACAAAAAATATAAAAAAAAACTAACATAATCTTACTTTAAAATTGTTTATTTGTTTATTTTCTTAAAAGTGGGCAAATTTTGATAACTGAGCTGAGCGCAATTTTAAAGTTGATAAAAACTGTGTAAGTTATTAACAACTGAAGATCAAAATATCTACCTCGGTAGATACTATGAAAGCGAAGGTTAAGAGAGCTTAGTTGCCATATGTATATATAAAAATTTAACAAATAGTAACAAATTAAAGGAAAAATTCAAAATTGTATATTATTATGGACAACATCTTAAGTATGTGACACTTTAACAAAATGTTGGATACATTAAAAAAGGCTAGCTATGATTAGGACTAACAGTTAACCACTAATATATAATTAAACAAATGTTCACAATAGTAAGATCAATAGGAAACCTAGCGTTCAAAGCACGTTGATTTTTCTTTTTAAATTTCACACGCTCTCCTTAGAGCTTTTGAAATATAATTCAAGTGATAAAAAAGTGGTTTTTAAAACTTTATAAAGATAGAAACATTTCGAGAATTTTATCAAGAATATCCTCTCCCTACTGCTTCTGTAAACATTGGGGCAAATAAATAGGGAAAGTAAAACATTATGCCAATAATTACTAAAAAAAAAATGTTTAAGTATTATGCAGTTGAAAAGATGAGACAAATCTATTGATTATGATTGTCTAAGAAGCTCTACGTAAATCTAAAACGAAGATTTTGTTTGATAATGTAAAAACTTAAGTAAACACATAAGCGGAGTTCATAATCTTGTGCAAATGGTCTTGCATCATTGTATATGCATTGCATTTATACTTTGCACTAACAAAATATGCAGAAATACACCATTGCATAAATCTACAATACAAATGCACAAGATTGTGAATACCGCTATATATGTATATATGTATATAATATCATGATTGGTTGAGCAAACGTGCTATATTGGCTGTGAGAAACATTGATGTCAACGAATTGAATTTTAAGATTCTTTCACTTTGAATCTTGACGTACAAATCGGTGGATTCCGTTACTTCCCAAGATGATATCGTAAACTGTCCAACCGAGTTTTTAAACTCGCTGGAATTACCCGGATTACCGCCTCACAATCTCCAAATGAAAGTCGGATCGATAATCGTAATGTTACGAAACATAAAACAATCACGTCTTTGTAATAGCACTCGACTTGCGATAAAAAACCTGCTGAATAACGTCATCGAAGCAACAATATTTAAAGAAAATTACAAAGGAGAAGACGTTTTGATACCGCGCATCCCAATGGCTCCCACCCACATGCCATTCGATTTTGAACGCTCGCAGTTTCCGGTACGGCTTGTATTCACAATGACAATTAACAAATCTCAATGGCAGTCACTGCGTGTTTGCGGCATTAACGTTAAAAATCCATGCTTCTCACATGGTTTCATGCGCCAGACAACAAAACAATTATGATATCACAGCAAAGCAATCGAAAAAATTGTTTCTTTATTTTAATTGGATACCTGAACATCGATCTTTCAATCAAAATGTAAATAGTATACCATAAGATTCATTGTACATATTTTCAAATCAAATGTAAATCATTTTCACACATTTCCAACAGCTTCTCACAAATTAAACACAAAATTTGTTTCTACTTTGGACAGGATAACGTCTGTCGGGTCAGCTAGTACATAATAAAAATCACTAAAATCGTAATTAAAATCATATAACAATTTACAATTTATGAACTCAATATTTTATTTACTTCTAAGGCCCGTTTTTTCAATGTATCGACAAACTGCCTGTTACTAAATGTCGACATAAATTTATTAGGCCGCTAAACTGTCCGTTCGTTAACAATTTTGGTTTTCTCAATATACCGACAAAAAGCATTATTTTCTGTTGGTAATACCTCTGAAAATAGATGTGAAAGGTGAGAACCCTGCCTTCAAGTGACAACATGTTTACATAAATCAGCTGTATAATGTGGCCATCGACAGCCGGAATCTTTTGAAAAATGCATTATCCTCCATGTCTGCCAGGTAGTTAGGTCTGGCATGATAAACTCTTTCAGCATTCACTTGGAACTCATGTTATTTGAGTTCATCCTTCATCAAATTAATGTTATTAAACTCTTTTTATAAAATCTATATAATTTCGTTTACAAAAACACATAAAAACTATGAACAGCAATCAGCTGTTATTTATTTATCTGTACGATAAATAAATAATTGCCAAATGAAGTCGGGTTAGATTTGCGACAGAATAGAAGCAAATGAGACATTGAGAAAACCAAATTTCTTTAATCTGCAGTTTTTCGTTGGGAAAAAAGATAAACACCTAATGAGAAAACGGCCCTAAATATATTTTTTTAAATAAAACTTTAAAATAAAACAATAACCAATTAATTTTAAGTGCATATTTTTTTTTATTTTAAGAGCATTTTTTTCGATTTTAAGAGCATAGTTATTGCCCTGTTAATAACATTTGTTAATAGTAAAGGTACAACATACGTATACTTAATATTTGTTTATCCTCCAGCAACAAATTAATCATACGCAGTGAAGCTAACAATTATTACAATAAAAATAGGGAGAGAGGTCGTTGCCTACTTTTACTGACAAACCATTGTTCCGGTTTTATTATCAAATAAGAATATTAAATATTTACACTCAATCCCTTAAGGCTTTTGTCACATATTTTCATGTCAATACCAAATAAATGAAAAGGGTGGGGGTGGTGTTTATTAAATTAAAAATATATTTATCTTAATTATATTTCTTTTTTTACTTGATTTGTGTTGTACAAATTTAAGCTTTTTGAATTTTTACAGCCTAATGACATGGTATTCGTGTTTAAGTTCAAGTGTAATAGAATTTTATGGACAGAAAGCTGAAACATGAACAAACATGCAATTTTACAAATAAGTTATCACACTTGGATCGACATAACTGCCGTAAAGGTATTTGATTTGCATGTCATACGATTAGATTGGACAATTAGCAGATTATTTACAAAAAGTGGAAATAAATTGAGGCAATGTATAGTTAGATTTGAAAAAAAAAATATATATATATTAACAATTATGAGCTTATTTACATTGGCAACTTGTCGTGAGAGAAATCGCGACATCTGTTTTGTTTGTTGTCTAGAAGTGTAGATTAATAAAGGGGGTAGGAAAAGTTGCTTTATGTCCACTGGCTTGCAATTGTAGATGATTTTTCACGTATTTCTATTGACTTGTTATTTGTTGCAAGGCACAATTTGATGTATATAAAAAAAAAAAAATAAAAATAATATTGCTGAGATTAATCCCCAATGTAACATGAACCAGGTTATATATCAACGGACAAGTTCTCCCTGTTCTGTTTAATAACATTGGAAAAAGCTTGATAGCAGACCTTGGATTGTTTGGCCAACTTTTTGTAAGACCAAGTTGGGTTTTGTTGAAAATATTTAATAGTTTTAGTAAACACTTTTTTCTCGTCACTCATTTTAAGCAGATTAACAACAAATGATCATAATTGACATTAAATATAATAACTGACATGCTTTACAAAGGTAACTTGATCAAAAAAATAAAAAATCAAATAATACTTGGGTTAAAAGTTTTAATGAAAAACATGTGTTAAGAATTTTTCGATCTCAATCCTTATGTAAACAAAATAAAAATAATATTGCTGCGATTAATCCCCAATGTAACTAGGCTCTAAATTAAAAGTAAAAAAATATTAGTTGGGATAAAACAAAATTATTCGATAACGTATTTTACACGACTATTCTAGGGTATTACAGAACAAAGTCTAACAAGGAGTCCGACTCTCAATTTTTTAAAATTAGTCTCTCACATATACGGGTATCGTATAGCGTTTTTCGACCTATGCTCACTTTAAACGAATATGTTGCGTCTGGTCATAATAAGTAGGATCCTTCTCTCTTACGCTCGAGTTATCGTAGTGGATCAATTTTCCTTCGCAAGCAATGATTCGGTGCAAAAATTATTTTATTTTGTAGCGTTCAAGCAACATTTCAGACAAAAAAAAAAAAAAAATCGTCTTTCAATGTACCTCAATTCAATGCGTCAATTCGTATGATACCGAATTTCTCTGCTCTTGCTTTAATCCTGCTGTTTGTAAACGTTTTGAGATTGCGGATTGAGTAGGTCCCACTCATTTTGCAAGCTCTTGTTGAGCTTAACAACAATCTGCATGGAGAAACCATCTCTCGCACATTGAAACTGATGAAACACATTCAGCATACTTAAGCTTCGGCAAGCAATCGGTGTGGGTCAGCGGCACTTTTTATACCCTTCACCTTCGTGAGAAGGGTATATATAAATTTGTCATTCCGTTTGTAATTTCCACAATATAATTTTCCGACCCTATAAAGTATATATATTCTGGATCCTTATAGATAGCGGAGTCGATTAAGCCATGTCCGTCTGTCTGTCTGTCCGTCTGTCTGTCTGTTGAAATCAATTTTCTGAAGACCCCAGATATCTTCGGGATCCAAATCTTCAATAATTCTGTCAGACATGCTTTCGAGAAGTTTGCTATTTAAAATCAGCAAAATCGGTCCACAAATGGCTGAGATATAAGGAAAAAACCAGGACAACCTCGATTTTTTACCTATTTTTTGACCTATATCTGGATTACTAAGTCATTAATATAGACAATATGGATATCAAATGATAGATATTTCAAAGACCTTTGCAACGACGTATATAAGACCATAGTAAGTTGGACCTACAATGGGTCAAAATCGGGAAAAATTTTGAACCAGATTTTTTTTTCACCAAAAGTTTTTTTCGCTAAATATTAAAAAAAAAAATAAATTTAAATTTAAAAAAAAAAAAAAAAATTAAAATTTAAAAAAAATTTTACATAAAAACTTTAAAAAAAAAATTCGAAAAATATTTTTTTCCAAAAAATGAAAAAAAACAACTGGAAAAAAATTTGTTTACCTAAAATTAACTAAAAATTTTTATTTTGAAGTATAGTTTGGTGAAGGGTATATAAGATTCGGCCCAGCCGAATATATCTCTCTTACTTGTTTCAAATTAAAGAAGTAGAGCAAAACTTCACGCATATCACGCTTTGTTGGCACACATCTTCACATTACTCGATAATGTTCAATAACTAGTCGAGAATAAATGACAGATATGTACCCTTTAAAATTACATATAAGCTACGATGGGTGATCTATGTTGGTCATGCTGGAGGGGACAGTTTAACTTGAGTTGACTGTCTCTGGTAGGGTCTCCCATTTCAGAAGAGCACATGGTGCGTACGACACTAAGAACTACCCTCCCCCTCTGTCTGTTCTCTTTTGGGGCGGCTATCAAGCCATTTTCCCCTCACTGAGAGGGGTGGCTTTGATGGTTGTTTCTGGTCCGTAAGGGTTCCGTTCTTGTCCGTCCAAAATCCACCAGCGTCTGTTTCCCATATTGGGCGGCTGGTGGTCTGCGTCTGTAATTCCCAATGGGGCGGCAGTTTTTCAACACCTGGCAGTAGGTATAAAATGCTACCAAAATTTGTTGGTATGGACTTTATGGAAGGTCGCAAATCATGCCCCATGTACCCGGTCGGGGGATTCATAATCTCCGAGGACCCTACTGGTAACGGGCTGTGGTGAGTCGAATGTTACTGTAACCCAGGCTAGTCAGGTGATCACACCGGGCCAGACTAGTCTGCATGCTACTGGTGCCGCAGGAGGTCAATCTGGTACACCCAGGTTGGCTGAATGTAAAAAACAGAAAGCTATAGGTGGTAGTGACCTAAACGGGGAGGTACCTCTGGATTTCTCCCCAAGTACCTCCAAAGCCGCAAAAGCTCAAACCGTAAAGGCCATGTTTCGGGTGCCTCTGGGGGGGAAGCGACTAAGTCGCCCCTCTCTGTTGCCTCCAGTATGCCAATTGTGCGATCAGGGTCTGTGATGGAATCATCCTGCCCTGAAGGCGCACCACCCCTGGCTAATTCCGGCTCCGAACACAGTCTTAGGCATAAAAATCCTGCCAGAAGGGCTGCTTCTACCAGGAGTTCCGCCATGCGCTTCATTTGGTCTCTCGGGTCTAAAAAAGTCGAGGATCTCGCAAGGGAGGAACCGGCTTCCCTCTCTTGGGCTCAAGCTCATATAGCTGGTCTCAAGACCGCTTCTGCTGAGTCATCAGTGCCTAAACGGCAACGCTCAGAGGAGGAAGTGACAGCCAAGAGCCAGCAACCGGGACCTAAAAGGCCCAAAGCGCCACAAAGATCTTTAGCCAAATCCTTTAGTGAGATTGTCAAAGACAATCTCGTTAGGGCGGTTATAGATCGAAGTGCCAATGACGGATCCATATCTCAATATGGGATATGTTGAAGCAAAAATTGGTAGGGGTGTTCTGGAAAGTTCTCAAAGAGAATCCAGGCACTCCTCCTCAATGCGATGATGCTGGTTGGTACCAGGGTCACATTAAACTAATGTTTTGTATAGATGAACGCTCAGCGTTGCTACTCAAGACTGCTCATATTACCAACTACTACTTAATCACTGTAACTAACTATTTGTTATTTGTTTATTATACTCAAAATATATTACACATTCCTAAATCTTTTTATATTTTAGTAAATAGTATAAATAAAATATTCCCAGACTGTCTCAGAATTTATGAACAAAGTATAATAACAATAAAACACAAATACGTAAATAAGCAAAGGGTCTCGGTTCCCGTATACAAGAAGAAATAAGTAAACAGAGGACAATATAAAAAGCTAAAAAGCAAGAAGGAAGGAAGTTTAATTGCAGTGATTTGAAAACACACAGCAGTTTTTGAACAATTTCATGTCCAAATACAACGTTTTTTTTTCCTTTTGTTTGGTCTACAATTTATACGCATGTAAACATGCAAATAAATATAAATGTCAAAGTTACATGACTCAACAAACAATACATAAATAAGTTTTATTTTTTTATTTCTTTGAAAACGAAAAATAAAGAGGAATTTTAAAAGTCTTTATTCTAACGAGGGTCGGTATATTCTATAAGGTACCACCGCCCGGATGAACTGTAATAATACACAAAAATGTGACAATGTTGAGTTACCTCGCAAAGGCCAATTATATTATGGTTTACTTGTAGTTCAGTTCAGTGATCGACTCTTACGTGTAAACAACAATTCCTAAAAAATTGTTAAATACAAAACAATAATCGCAATCAGTAGCAGGTTACAATAGAGATAAAATAGCCGAACACTAGTTTATATTAGACATATTTGTTATTGTCAAAAATAAGAATTTATCCAACCAATCAAATGTATGTTAAGCTAATCCAAGTCATGACACATAAAGTTTGAATTTAAAACTGCTACCTATTTTATATTACTTATATTTCGAACATCTCTTATGCAAAACTTTCTTGGCAACCCTCGTTTATACCAACTATTTGTAAACACAAAATCTTATTTATATAACTCCATTCATAGTTGTTGTAATATTACCACCACCACCACCACTACGACTATTACAAACTAGTAAAAGATTTAAAACAACTGCATTCAGGCACTTCCTTTTCCGTTTTTCCGAAACAAATTTAAATGGTCACGATAAAGGACAAGAGCAAAAAGAATTACAATTTTCCCAATGAATTAATATGTTTAGTGCCAACACACTACTCCGATACATGCAAAAACATTAAACTAATTATAAGCGGTTATACTTTTATATTGAATTTTGTTTAAAAGCCTCAAAGAAACCTACACTTAAGCCTGCTAACATGACAGGAAATCAAGGCAATTTTGAATAATTTACACAACTCATGTTAATCTTTTTCATTTTACATAACTCTTGGTAAGTATTTGTATTTTGAAGGATTATTTGCAAGAAACTATAACGTGAAAAACTACCCGAAATCATTTAACGGATGTGTTTAACTATTATTTGAAATTATTATATTTATAGAGTAAATGTTAGTGCATAGAAATATAGTAATTATTAGATTAAAAAAGTATTATATTAAATATATAAGAGTGTACAGTGGGGTAGACTCAAGAAAGTTTTTTTTTTACTGAATCTGCCCTTTCAAACTGGCTAATCCGATTGATATACAATTTTGCACAATTGTATTCCAGTTTAAGTGTTGTTCATCCAAAATCAAAGATCGGAAAATACTTAGGTTTTATATGGTGGGAAAGGTAAGTAAATGCTAAAAAATTGCAATATCATTGATGTGCCAGAAAATTCAGGAGGTTTTCAAAGACACTGTAATAAGTATTGTAAAAAAAATTAATTAATAATCTATCACAAAGAACATGTCTACATAAGTAGGTAGACTATGTAATTCTTATTAGCTAATTGATAAAAATTAAAAGATTTTGTATAAAAAGTATACCATAATTCCTAATAGATATAAAAAAAGTTTAAAAAACTGGGAGTTGTAGAATTTTTAACCATTGGGAACATAGAATAAATACATAGAAGGGAAGGATGGAGAAACCCAATGGTTAAAATTAAACAAAATTACTCTCTATCATTTGAAAGTAAATTTTTAATTAGGCAGGATAGAAAATGCATTCCAACTTGCCAATTGTCTAAAATTTTAGTATTCAGTGATATTCTTTGAATTATTACAGATTAATTATAATAGAATGAACTTAAGCCTAATTAAAAATTTACTTTAATTTACAAATTATATAAAATAAAAAGTTCAAATAATTGCCAAAAAATCTATAAATTCAAAACAACTCTCTTTTCACACAAATGGGTGATGCAATAACAAACTACATGGCAATTTATTCTCATAAATTATTAGGTTATTGACAACAGACTTAGGTTTTGGCTCTGAGTTACCTATCCTGTAAAGGTTTCCTATCAAAATGTTAACAGATTGTTTAGGTTTGAATAATCTCTGTTATAAAATATTATAGATTTGTAAACATTTGCTTTTAGGGACTAAAACTGTTGTATTACTTAAGAATGCGGAATTTTTTAAAATGTTTAGCTTTTACTTTGAAACATTTGTACAATATACATCGATCCAAAAGAACTGCTCATCTTTTGAGGTCATGAACGAATCACTCCTGTAATGACGATTTTATTTAAACAACAACATATTATAAATGTTTTTTTTTTTTTGTACATGAATGGTGATTGCAGTATGTTAATTAACACAAATTGATAGTCCCATCGAAGGGTTAAATGTAACATATATATATAACGTAAAGATAGGTTTGGGTCTCGACTATGTCAGAGCTGGTATTTTTTTTTGCACGTAGACAAGGGGTAAAAATGTGCAAAAAAACTAACTACTTTTTTTCCCCCAAATTTCATAATCAATTCTGTGTGGTCGATAAGACTGTAACCATTTTTTTCGTATTACTTCTTATCTTATTTTTCTTTTGTGACGTAAAATAATGAGTAAAGTTCTCGTGGCGTTACAAAAACTTCTAAAACGTTCTTTTTCTTCTGAATCTTGACTGGTGAACATCACTTAAAGTTCCAAGTAAAGTTTAAAGTGAAAGATTTACAATTTATTAACCTTATTCTTTTGGTGTTAAATATAACACGTTTTTGTATAAAAGGTTCTTTTTAATTGGATTATACAAATTGATTTTACAAGGAATACATTGAAGAAAACGTATTGAAACCTCGATTAAAAAACATTTTAGTTGTGTGACATCAAACGTGGTGACACACCATAAGTGGACAAAGTTCACGTGGAACGAGATCAAATTGCTCCTTATTAACAGCAATCCGAAGGTAAATATTAAGAAAAATACAAGTTTATATTTTACAATCAGTAGCATTTTTCTTATATTTGTTCCTGGTACATTATATTTTCAGTGGTTGTGGTCTAAATTGCTCACACTGGACTTACCATTCGGCGTACTGATTAAATTTTGATCCAATGCGACATAGCCTTTTTTAATGATTCCAGTGTGTCCTAAATAGCCACTTGCGTCCACTTCAAACCACAAATATTCTTTTCACCGCATAACGCCAAGACAATAAACATTGACTTGCAACCAAATGCTCTTCCAATTACTAATTTAGGAGAAAGCTTGATGTCAATTATATGCACATATATCAACATTCTGTGTCTAACACTCGTAAGGAATTACCTCAAGAAATCATCCAATTTAAACTGGCGAACGGAGCAATTATTCTATATATATTAACCCTAGACATTTTTCAAAAAAAAAACCTAATTATATAATAGTAATAATAATTCTGCACCCTCCACTACATCTGGAATCGTTAACACTCAACATATTTGGAATTATTTAAATTTATCAAAAACGAAGAAAAACCTATATCTCGTATAAGTATAATTTATGAAGTTGCATAATTGGGTAAATAATATCATATTTTTGTTGCGTTCAATTAAATTTTAGTGTGCTTTAGCAAATTAACATTTCCGTCTCTGAATATTTAGTTACAAGAAAAACATAAAAAAATACAAAGCTAATCATCAACCAAATTAATTATCATTAACTTCATCAGACGTCCCTATGCTGAAGGCCTTCATCGTACGAGGAATAATTTTGGTGAGTGTAATAGTAAAATATTTCATTGATAAATACTTAAATTTGGTTCATTATTAAAGTTGTTGTTGCAATTTTGTTACTTTATAAAACAAAATAATATAAATATACATAGTAACCAGTAAAAAGAAAAGAAATAACAACAAATAACATAACCAGCAAGATCATAAATATTTTATGAATGAATGTAGACGAATTTTGGTATGCATTCATAAATTGATAATTTCTCTTATTTTCTTTGCTCGGTCATAAAGTTATTATCTCTTTTCATTTACATAGCTAAATTGAGACAAATAGGAACAATTAGAATTGAATACCTATTTATTAAATTTTAAATTGTAATCATATAAATTCTTGCTATTGATATAAACCGACTTATTATGCATCTTCGTAATTAATTACATTAATTACTATTGTTTTATTATTTTATAATTATTGAATTTTGCGATTTATATACATTTACAGTGGTGGCCATGAGGTTAGCACACTAGCTACTTGCTATTTTTAAACGCAAATATTTCCTATATTTCTTAATTTTTTTATGATATCTTTTGCATGTGTGTTACTTGTCCTTCTAAGATCACGTCCCATCATGTCCAGCATTATTCCTTTATATATATTTTGCGTTTTTCTATCCAGAATAGAATAACCTCAAAAAAACACTGGACAGTATTTTAGCACAAAATAAAAAAGTTTAT
Source organism: Calliphora vomitoria (assembly GCA_942486065.2). Lineage (NCBI taxonomy): Eukaryota > Metazoa > Arthropoda > Insecta > Diptera > Calliphoridae > Calliphora > Calliphora vomitoria. The sequence goes on from OW818029.2 coordinate 59,516,395, forward strand.
TCATATTAAAAAAGTAACAAAACAAAAAAAACTTATTTCACTAAAAACTTAGTACTTAGTTGGATACCCTTTATTTTTGATCACAGCTGCTAGTCTCCTTGGCATACTTTCTACAAGGGCCATACAGCGATCCACTGAAATATCATTCCAAGCTTTTTCTACTTCTTTCCATAAATCGGCCAAATTTTTAGGCTTTTCTCTTATTACATGCTGCTCCACATCATTCCAAAGGTTCTCAATAGGATTGAGATCCGGAGATTGGGCTGGCCATTTTAACACGTCGATATTGTTCGATTCCAAGCAACACCTCACTAAGCGTGAGGTGTGTTTTGGATCATTATCTTGCATAAATCGCCACCTAAGTGGCATGTTGTCCTCTGCATAAAGTATCATTGTATTTAGAAGTATATTCTGGTATACATACTGGTCCATACGAGTATCAATCTTTTTTATAGGACCAACACCATACCCAGAAAATGCTGCCCACACCATCACATTACCCCCACCGTGTTTTATTGTTTTACTGGTGTACTTTGGATTATGTTGCATGTTCGGAGGATGCCATACATACCTCTTACCATCCGATCCGAATCTACAAAATTTAGATTCATCACTCCAAAGGACATTTTTCCAAAAAATTAACGGCTTTTCCAAATGCTCACGAGCAAAGGACAACCGAGCTTGTATGTTCTTTTTTGAAACATGTGGCTTATGCTGAGAAATGCATCCACGTAATTTTTTTTCATTAAGTCTTCTTCTTATCGTTTTGCTGGACACGTTGATACCATATTTTCCTGAAATTTCTCTCTGGATTACGGTGGAGCTCTTAAAAGGATCTTCGACAGAGGCTATGTATATTAAAGAGTCCTCTTTACGTGAAGTTTTTCTGGGCCGAGGAGCCTGTGTAACATTTTTAGATGTTTTATATTTCTGAATATGTCTTAATGCATTATAAACCATCTTCCTGGAGCATTCCAAAGTATAAGCAATCTCACTTATACTTGTTCCTCTCGAGTTCATTTGTTGAATAATCTTTCGTTGTTCCTCTGTACACCATTTTTTTTAGCCATATCTAAATAATGTTTATTAAGTCAGTTTGTCTTCCTCATTGATTAAATAATACCTAAACTTACCAATTAATATTTATACCCTCAAAAAACTTTTAAAAAATTTAATTATACTTATATGTGCTAAAATTGTGTCCAGCTTATTTTACATATTACTGCACTAAAATGCAAATTTGAAAGAGAATAGCGATAGAATGCAAAAAAAAAGTAACGGGACTTATTGATCACACCATAAACAACACTAATTACCAAAAACTTTAGTTTATAATTGCAATGAAATTAAATAATTTGCTTTAGAAAACAACAAGTATGAAGTGTGCTAACCTCATGGCCACCACTGTATATTTTTTTTTCCTTCTTTACTTTTATCTGTTTATCATTTTCATTTTTATAAGGTTAGCCTTTTGATTGTAAACAATCTAACTTTCTATTTTAAAACTATATTTTTCTTTCTTTAAAATAATGATTTAATGAATAAATCTCAATTTAATTTCACATTATGAAGTTCTAAATAAAATAATTGTTTTCTTGACGATGTGGTAATTTCATGTAGGTTTACATTGTGATAGGGGTTCTGAGACTTAATTATGGCGACATCAGAACATTGGATAGGGAGGGAAACTATCGCCTAAACTCACTACTATCTATGAGTTCTACCATGCAAAACGATTGTTTAAATTATATCTTCCACCAAAAAGGTAAAGGGGTTTTTCTGATTTGTAGAGAAATTTTGAGGGAGTCTATAATAATTTTTTTTTCCTGTAATGACTTATTTTTACTGCAAAGTACAACGAACCCCCCAAACGGCTGAAGCTAGCAGCGATATAAATGGCTCCCATAGTTCTTTTGCAGTAGAAACCAAATAGAGCAATTTTTAGTTGAAATTTGCCAATTTAAACAGTGTGTACGTTACAGAAAATGGCGCCCAACGTGGGGCACGAAGAAGTACGTTAATGTGCTTTTTACGGCTCTGTTTAACTTTGTTAAAGATATTTTGCACATACAATATAATAGATTTCAGAATATATTTTAGTATAGAAAAAATACACTTTAGAGCTTTTCTGGATTATCGAGTCTCTGAGGTTTAAAAGTTCGGAAATATCGACCGATAAGATTTCTAGAATGTTTTTTTTTTATGCTGAAAAAATTTCTGATTCTTTATTTTATAATAGTATGTATTTGTATTGACAAAAATAAATTATGATATGATTAATTTGATAACTGAGTTATCAGAATTTTGCATTTATTAGGAAGATATTAAATTTGCTGTTTGCAATTTGATGTCCAATAAATTTTAAATAGTTTTCATAAGTTTTTTTTTTTTCTGGTTTGTTGCTTAATTAATAATTCTCTTATATTTTTCAATACATTATGAATATCTTTAGCGTAACAATTCGTTTTGCATTTTTTTTTGTATAACCTTATGAATATAACCATATCTGAAAGAAAACACATTGTTATATAAATACACATAAATATTTAAATTTCTTAAGTTTTTATATTGCTGAAAACTTAAATTTTCCTGGGAAAAATACCTTACCGAATATAAGTTTTGATTACTATTTTTAATTAGATACGATTTCGTAAAACTTTCGACATGTCTTTGATTAGATCTCCTCCACCTCCGAATTGTGAAGTCAATATGGGTGCAAATATTAATTGCAGCATATGTGAGGAAACTATGTCTATTGAGCAGGAATGTCTAATAATTGCACAATGTGAACATTCATTCCATAGGAATTGTATTGAAAGGTCTTTATCCCTATCTTCAGAATGCCCTTTGTGTAAACGTCCATGTCAGTTGTCTGATTTACGCACAGTAAAGGTTCAAACGCTTTCAAGTAATGTTCCAGCAAGTAGTACGCAACCCTCAGGTAATCCAACTCAAAATCCGATAGTAGTCCAACGGGATCCAAAGCCCCAAGCTAGTAATGCTCGTGGTAAAGGTCGAGGTGCACTTGCCAAACAGTACCACACGAGAAGTCACAGCAGAAATTTATTTCAAGATACCCATCAAGATCCATTAGTAAACCTCAATTCTGGTAATCTTCGTGGACAAGAGTCTGACCAAGTTTTTACTCCTATTTGCCAAACCAATAGATCTTCGCTTCCACTTAGAAATTCTCCTAATTTTAATGTAAATACGCCGCAAAGAGCTGAACATAATAACAATATCATCGACTATGCACAAATTAACCAAATGATAGAAACGAGTGTTTCAAGATTGTTGCGAAATTTAAATATCAATACGAATTCTGTTCCAGAAAATCGTCCCACAAATTCTAGACTTCAACCCCCATCGGTTAATTTAAACACCCCAATTTCTAATAATGTATCTCAAAATGGCCAAAATTTTGCCTTTAGAGCGGATAAGATTACCTCGATTGTACAAAATTGGAACTTAAAGTTCGACGGCTCTACCAATGGTTTAAATGTTGATGAATTTCTGTATAGGGTACGCTCCTTAACTGCTGATAACTTCAGTGGCGATTTCAGTCTTATTTGCAAAAACTTGCATATTCTCCTTTCCGGCAAAGCCCGTGATTGGTTTTGGAGGTATCATAAACAAGTCCAAACAATAGTGTGGGATGACTTTTGTGCCGCTATTCGTTATCAATATAAAGACTTTAAATCTGATTTTGACATAAGAGAAGAGATACGGAGTAGAAAACAAAAGCCAGGGGAAAATTTTGAAACATTTTATGAATCCATTTCTATTAATTTAGATAGATTAAGCTCACCCATGTCAGAACAGGAGCTAATCGAAATTTTAAGCAGAAATCTTCGCCCAGACATCCGACATGAGCTGTTGTATGTGCCCATTTATTCTCTAGCTCACCTTCGCAAACTCGTACAAATGAGAGAGAATTTGTTAGTGGATGATAATTTTAAGAAATCATTTGCTTTAAGACCTTCATTTGTGCCTCGAAGAAATGTGGCAGAAATTGAGACGGAAAACGGCAATCAAAATTTTTTGAAGCCAGAAATTAGTGTTGATGCAATACAGCAACCGTTTGTTAGAGTTTGTTGGAATTGTGATGAACCCGGTCATCACTGGGAAGATTGTCTCAAAGAACGATCTGTTTTCTGTTATGGCTGTGGAGCTAAAAATACCTACAAACCAAACTGTACAACATGTATTGCCAAACGCAATAATTCAAAAAACTATCAACCTTCGAATCCTGCAAAGGATCGAATGTAGACAGTAATACTTTTTCAAATATTATTTCTGATAGCTCTAGCAAAATCGATGAAACTAATCAAGTCTTAGCTAATGAAACAAACAAGAAAATTTTAATTTTGAAACCTACATATTCTGAGCACCTAAATATGGATATTTCTCATAAAACTTTTTACCCAACTCTTTCTCCAATTCGTCCATATCATCAAAGATTATCAGATTATATTTCCGCACGTAACAGAATTTTTGAAGTATCTGCATTAATCATTCCGAAAGTACGTTCCAAAAGATCCACTGTTAGACTTCGAAATTATTTTAAATGTCGCAAATATGCCTCGAAATTTGTAATTTCATCAATCATTAACAATCCGCATGATGAGCGATACTACACCAAAGTCCGATTCTTGAATTTTTGTGAACTAGGCCTTTTAGACACGGGTGCGAATGTTTGCTGTATAGGCGCTGAGTTGGCCCTTCACGATTTTTCAAAATTTAAAGAATTTCACAATTTAAAATCTAGTGTTAGAACAGCTGATGGGAGACATCAAAAGGTATTAGGGTATTTAGACGTGGAAATGTCCTTTAAAAATCAAATTCAGCAAATAAAAATATTAATCGTCCCAACTTTATCTCAGAGATTGATTTTAGGTTTGGATTTTTGGAAGACATTCCAAATTGCGCCTGATATTTTTGAGTCAGTAATTGTGTCTAAATCATCCGCTTGCGAAATTGCGTCAAATGTCTTGTCAATATTGTCTGATTTAAATAAGTCCGAAGTCCAACCAATTTGTTCCGAAAAGTCTGAATCTGATATTGCAGATAACACAAAATATCCACTTACACAATGTCAACAACAACAATTAGAGGCAATAATTGCTCTCTTTCCTAATTTTGAGAAACAAGGTCTAGGGAAAACCAGCATGATTCTTCATGAAATCGACATTGGCGATGCCAAGCCGATTAAACAAAGGTTTTATCCAGTTTCTCCTGCAGTGGAGAACCTGATGTTTAGGGAGATAGATCGTATGTTGACGCTAGGTGTAATCGAACCCTCAAATTCTCCATGGAGCTCTCCCATGCGTTTGGTCATAAAGCCGAACAAAGTCCGTCTGTGCTTAGATGCCAGAAAACTCAATCTTGTAACAAAGAAGGACGCCTATCCGTTACCAAATATAGAGGGAATATTTTCTCGTCTTCCTCAGGCCAACCTAATTTCAAAACTCGATTTAAAGGACGCATATTGGCAAATCGGCTTAGCCGATGAGGCAAAGCCTCTAACAGCGTTCACAGTCCCTGGCCGACCGCTTTACCAATTCAAGGTCATGCCATTTGGACTGTGCAACGCTCCTCAAACTATGTGTCGCTTAATGGACGTGTTAATCCCTGCTGATTTGAAACATTCAGTTTTCGGATACCTTGATGATCTCATCATCGTGTCATCAGATTTTTCATCACACATATCTACACTCGTTCGAATTGCCGAACAGTTTAAAAATGCCAATTTAACGCTTAATACCTCTAAAAGTAAATTTTGTGTCAGGGAAGTCAAGTATCTAGGATATGTGATAGGAGACGGTGGAATTAGGACTGACCCAGAAAAGATTGAGTCCATATTGTCCTGGCCAACCCCTAGAAATCTGAAACAAGTAAGGGGATTCTTAGGTTTAGCGGGTTGGTACCGGCGCTTTATTGATAATTTCTCTACGGTTGTGTTTCCTATCACAGAAGTTGTGACGACGAAAAAGAAGTTCGTGTGGACTGATTCTGCTCAGAAAGCTTTTGAAAACGTGAAAAAACTGCTTACCTCAGCACCAGTACTCGCAAATCCCGATTTTTCAAAAAAATTCTATCTCCACTGCGATGCCAGCGACTATGGAATTGGGGCAGTGTTAATACAATTGGATGAAAATGGAGCAGAAAGACCCATAGCCTTCATGTCGCGAAAGCTTAATTCCGCACAGCGGAATTATAGCGTCACGGAACGGGAATGTTTGTCGGCCTTAGAGGCAATCAAAAAGTTTCGCTGTTACTTAGAACTCCAAGAGTTCGAAGTAATTACGGACCACGCCAGTTTAGTTTGGTTAATGAAACAGCCCGATTTGAGTGGAAGATTGGCTCGATGGGTTTTCAAACTCCAGGCTTATAAGTTTACTATAAGCCACCGTAAAGGAAAAGATAACATTGTGCCTGATGCCCTATCCCGAATATATTGCGAAGATGTTTCATCCTTAGGAATATTTCTACCTGAAATCGATTTGAATTCACAACATTTCTTTGATGAGGATTATCAAACACTAAAAAATAAAATTTCTACCAATGCTTCGAGTTATCCGGATATTAAATTAGAGGACCAATATATTTACATTCGAACGGATCATTACAATGGTAACCCTGAACAAGAAGAGCGGACTTGGAAGCTTTGGATTCCGGAAAAACTGCGAAAAGGAATAATTTCACATTTTCATGACTCCAAGGTAGGGTGTCACGGTGGAATGGCGAAAACGGTGGAGTTAATTAGACGCAACTTCTTTTGGCCAGGCTTATTAAGAGACGTTAGGAACTATGTTAGGTTATGTGAGGTTTGTAAGACAACGAAGTCACCTAATTTCATAATGAAGCCTGAAATGGGTAAACCTATAACTTCCATTCGTCCTTTTCAAAGATTATTTGTGGATATACTCGGTCCATACCCTAGAAGTAAAGGTGGTTATATAGGTATACTAATTGTGTTAGATCACTTAACAAAGTTTCATTGGCTTTGCCCTTTAAAGAAATTTACATCTTCTGTTATTCAGGATTTTTTACTAAAGAACATTTTTCACATATATGGCGTGCCTGAAACTTTGGTAAGTGATAATGGCTCACAGTTTCGTGGGAATGAGTTTAATGCTTTTTTAACATCTCTTGGAATTAGTCATACTTATACGGCAATCTATTCCCCACAGTCTAACGCCTCCGAGCGTGTAAATCGCTCTATCATCAGTGGAATTAGGTCATTTCTTAAAGGCGATCAGAAAATGTGGGATGAAAATTTAAGTTTTATTAGCTGTGCACTTCGAAATTCAAAACACCAGACAATTAGTTGCTCACCATACCATGCCCTCTTTGGGTTTAACATGATTACACACGGAGAATCATATAAATTGCTTTCGTATTTAGAACTTTTAGACGAGCCATCCTTTTGTATGTCAAGAGACGATAAACTAAAACTTTTACGTCAAGAACTTAAAAAACGAATTTCTGAAGCCTATACCAGAAATCAAAATCAATACAATTTACGTACTCGACCCATTTCATTTCAAGTAGGACAGGAAGTCTTTCGAAGGAATTTTTCTCAAAGTTCTGCAGCAAAATCTTACAATGCTAAACTCGCACCTCTGTTTCTTAAAGCAATTGTGAAAGAAAAAGTAGGTAATAACTACTATATCCTACAGGATATGAGCGGAAAAGTCCTTGGCACTTACCATGCCAAAGACATTCGTCACTAACTGATTTTCTTTTTTTTTCTTTTTCTTTCGTATATTTATTACATAGTACAATTTTTTTATATTTCATCACATATATACTTATAACATTCTTTTTCACAATTTTCTTCTGCTAGCTACAAATAAAGCCTAATATGACAATCTAATATAGAACTTAATTTTTTTGCTATTTTTATATGTATTTTCATTCTTAAAAGAGTATGTCTCACATTTGTATTAGCGTATTAAAATATTTTTATTGACAAAAAGGAACAATTGTACTACAACAGTTTTCTTTTATTCAGATTTCAAAATTCTTTTGAAAACAATTTGTTTTTTTTTTTTAAATTCTTATATACATATGTATGTACAATCTTAATTCAAAATTTCTCCAGGGGAAACATGTTATATACAATACAAATTTGCACATGACCTAAAAGCGCCTTTTTCCGATAAATATTGTTACCTATGAGGTCAATATTTCTTGGTTTTGTAATGACGATTTTATTTAAACAACAACATATTATAAATGTTTTTTTTTTTGTACATGAATGGTGATTGCAGTATGTTAATTAACACAAATTGATAGTCCCATCGAAGGGTTAAATGTAACATATACAGTGGTGGCCATGAGGTTAGCACACTAGCTACTTGCTATTTTTAAACGCAAATATTTCCTATATTTCTTAATTTTTTTATGATATCTTTTGCATGCGTGTTACTTGTCCTTCTAAGATCACGTCCCATCATGTCCACCATTATTCCTTTATATATATATTGCGTTTTTCTATCCAGAATAGAATAACCTCAAAAAAACACTGGACAGTATTTTAGCACAAAATAAAAAAGTTTATTCATATTAAAAAAGTAACAAAACAAAAAAACTTATTTCACTAAAAACTTAGTACTTAGTTGGATACCCTTTATTTTTGATCACAGCTGCTAGTCTCCTTGGCATACTTTATACAAGAGCCATACAGCGATCCACTGAAATATCATTCCAAGCTTTTTCTACTTCTTTCCATAAATCGGCCAAATTTTTAGGCTTTTCTCTCATTACATGCTGCTCCACATCATTCCAAAGGTTCTCAATAGGATTGAGATCCGGAGATTGGACTGGCCATTTTAACACGTCGATATTGTTCGATTCCAAGCAACACCTCACTAAGCGTGAGGTGTGTTTTGGATCATTATCTTGCATAAATCGCCACCTAAGTGGCATGTTGTCCTCTGCATATGGTATCATTGTATTTAGAAGTATATTCTGGTATACATACTGGTCCATACGAGAATCAATCTTTTTTATAGGGCCAACACCATACCCAGAAAATGCTGCCCACACCATCACATTACCCCCACCGTGTTTTATTGTTTTACTGGTGTACTTTGGATTATGTTGCATATTCGGAGGACGCCATACATACCTCTTACCATCCGATCCGAATCTACAAAATTTAGATTCATCACTCCAAAGGACATTTTTCCAAAAAATTAACGGCTTTTCCAAATGCTCACGAGCAAAGGACAACCGAGCTTGTATGTTCTTTTTTGAAACATGTGGCTTATGCTGAGAAATGCATCCACGTAAATTTTTTTCATTAAGTCTTCTTCTTATCGTTCTGCTGGACACGTTGATACCATATTTTCCTGAAATTTCTCTCTGGATTACGGTGGAGCTCTTAAAAGGATCTTCGACAGAGGCTCGGTATATTAAATAGTCCTCTTTACGTGAAGTTTTTCTGGGCCGAGGAGCCTGTGTAACATTTTTAGATGTTTTATACTTCTGAATATGTCTTAGTGCATTATAAACCATCTTCCTGGAGCATTCCAAAGTATAAGCAAACTCACTTATACTTGTTACTCTCGAGTTCATTTGTTGAATAATCTTTCGTTGTTCCTCTGTACACCACTTTTTTTTAGCCATATCTAAATAATGTTTATTAAGTCAGTTTGTCTTCCTCATTGATTAAATAATACCTAAACTTACCAAATAATATTTATACCCTCAAAAAACTTTTAAAAAATTTAATTATACTTATATGTGCTAAAATTGTGTCCAGCTTATTTTACATATTACTGCACTAAAATGCAAATTTGAAAGAGAATAGCGATAGAATGCAAAAAAAAAGTAACGGGACCTATTGATCACACCATAAACAACACTAATTACCAATAACTTTAGTTTATAATTTCAATGAAATGAAATAATTTGCTTTAGAAAACAGCAAGTATGAAGTGTGCTAACCTCATGGCCACCACTGTATATATAACGTAAAGATAGGTTTGGGTCTCGACTATGTCAGAGCTGGTATTTTTTTTTGCACGTAGACAAGGGGTAAAAATGTGCAAAAAAACTAACTACTTTTTTTCCCCCAAATTTCATAATCAATTCTGTGTGGTCGATAAGACTGTAACCATTTTTTTCGTATTACTTCTTATCTTATTTTTCTTTTGTGACGTAAAATAATGAGTAAAGTTCTCGTGGCGTTACAAAAACTTCTAAAACGTTCTTTTTCTTCTGAATCTTGACTGGTGAACATCACTTAAAGTTCCAAGTAAAGTTTAAAGTGAAAGATTTACAATTTATTAACCTTATTCTTTTGGTGTTAAATATAACACGTTTTTGTATAAAAGGTTCTTTTTAATTGGATTATACAAATTGATTTTACAAGGAATACATTGAAGAAAACGTATTGAAACCTCGATTAAAAAACATTTTAGTTGTGTGACATCAAACGTGGTGACACACCATAAGTGGACAAAGTTCACGTGGAACGAGATCAAATTGCTCCTTATTAACAGCAATCCGAAGGTAAATATTAAGAAAAATACAAGTTTATATTTTACAATCAGTAGCATTTTTCTTATATTTGTTCCTGGTACATTATATTTTCAGTGGTTGTGGTCTAAATTGCTCACACTGGACTTACCATTCGGCGTACTGATTAAATTTTGATCCAATGCGACATAGCCTTTTTTAATGATTCCAGTGTGTCCTAAATAGCCACTTGCGTCCACTTCAAACCACAAATATTCTTTTCACCGCATAACGCCAAGACAATAAACATTGACTTGCAACCAAATGCTCTTCCAATTACTAATTTAGGAGAAAGCTTGATGTCAATTATATGCACATATATCAACATTCTGTGTCTAACACTCGTAAGGAATTACCTCAAGAAATCATCCAATTTAAACTGGCGAACGGAGCAATTATTCTATATATATTAACCCTAGACATTTTTCAAAAAAAAAACCTAATTATATAATAGTAATAATAATTCTGCACCCTCCACTACATCTGGAATCGTTAACACTCAACATATTTGGAATTATTTAAATTTATCAAAAACGAAGAAAAACCTATATCTCGTATAAGTATAATTTATGAAGTTGCATAATTGGGTAAATAATATCATATTTTTGTTGCGTTCAATTAAATTTTAGTGTGCTTTAGCAAATTAACATTTCCGTCTCTGAATATTTAGTTACAAGAAAAACATAAAAAAATACAAAGCTAATCATCAACCAAATTAATTATCATTAACTTCATCAGACGTCCCTATGCTGAAGGCCTTCATCGTACGAGGAATAATTTTGGTGAGTGTAATAGTAAAATATTTCATTGATAAATACTTAAATTTGGTTCATTATTAAAGTTGTTGTTGCAATTTTGTTACTTTATAAAACAAAATAATATAAATATACATAGTAACCAGTAAAAAGAAAAGAAATAACAACAAATAACATAACCAGCAAGATCATAAATATTTTATGAATGAATGTAGACGAATTTTGGTATGCATTCATAAATTGATAATTTCTCTTATTTTCTTTGCTCGGTCATAAAGTTATTATCTCTTTTCATTTACATAGCTAAATTGAGACAAATAGGAACAATTAGAATTGAATACCTATTTATTAAATTTTAAATTGTAATCATATAAATTCTTGCTATTGATATAAACCGACTTATTATGCATCTTCGTAATTAATTACATTAATTACTATTGTTTTATTATTTTATAATTATTGAATTTTGCGATTTATATACATTTATATTTTTTTTTCCTTCTTTACTTTTATCTGTTTATCATTTTCATTTTTATAAGGTTAGCCTTTTGATTGTAAACAATCTAACTTTCTATTTTAAAACTATATTTTTCTTTCTTTAAAATAATGATTTAATGAATAAATCTCAATTTAATTTCACATTATGAAGTTCTAAATAAAATAATTGTTTTCTTGACGATGTGGTAATTTCATGTAGGTTTACATTGTGATAGGGGTTCTGAGACTTAATTATGGCGACATCAGAACATTGGATAGGGAGGGAAACTATCGCCTAAACTCACTACTATCTATGAGTTCTACCATGCAAAACGATTGTTTAAATTATATCTTCCACCAAAAAGGTAAAGGGGTTTTTCTGATTTGTAGAGAAATTTTGAGGGAGTCTATAATAATTTTTTTTTCCTGTAATGACTTATTTTTACTGCAAAGTACAACGAACCCCCCAAACGGCTGAAGCTAGCAGCGATATAAATGGCTCCCATAGTTCTTTTGCAGTAGAAACCAAATAGAGCAATTTTTAGTTGAAATTTGCCAATTTAAACAGTGTGTACGTTACACTCCATATCGGATACTCTGTTCTGAAGCGAAGCGTATCTCAGAGAGAGCGTTCTGCATCGATCGCTCTGGACGGTCTCGACTATAAAGCGGTTAAGACAAAACTTTCCAACCACTTCATTCTAAATACTTTTTAACAGGTATTGTAATATGTGGCCCAGCGTTATCATTATGGAATATTTGGCTTTAATATTTGACCGCATATTCTGAGCGTTTTTCGGCAAATGCTCGGTTCAAACGTGTTGCGTTCGGTACAGGTTCCCTGTGATAGTCTAGTCAGATTTCAGCAGCTCATAATAGATAGGAACTATTTGGTCCCAGCAAATACAGAGAATTACCTTTGTGCCGTGAATAGTTGGCCGGGTTTCACATACGATCACAAGAAATGATTCGGTGTAACAATGATTTTCATTAGCGTTCAAGCGTCATGCAAAATTGTCTTTCACGGTCTCTTGGCTTCAATGCGAATGGTACCCAATTTCCCTGCTTTTAGATGAATCCTGCTGCAATTTTGAAATTGCTGCCTGAGTAGCTCCCAATGATTTTGCAAGTTCTTGTTGAGTAATGCCTCCAATTCTTGGTCTTCAAACTTTTTTCGTCTGACCTGGGCAATTTTTGTCTTCTGTGGCAAAATCATCATTTCTGAAACGCACAATCATTCAGCTTAAGCTTTGGTGAGCAATCAGTGTGGTTCAGCGGCACTGTTTTGCAAAGTAAAGCAAAACTTCCCGCATATGACGCTTTGTTGGTACAAATTTCGAAATTTTCGAAGCAAAGTTAATGTTTGTTATTTACACTATAATATTGACATGTAATTTATAAAAAACAAAAACCTTAATGCCACCTATTTTTGGACTCGTTTAAAATATTGATTTGATTTACTTTCAAATAATGAAAAATACCATTCTATAAACAAAATAGTAATTTTTATGTAAGTCATTGAAAATTGTCTACAATATTTAAATAATACTGCTTATTTAGATAATAATTATGAAATGTTAACTCGTTAACATATAGCAATGAAATTTGTTATATTGGCACATTTTTAGAAACTCTCAAAAAGTCTATAAAAAATCCTAATACTAAAAAAATCCGTATACTAAAATAGTTTCCAAGCTGGCATCCCAACCTTGGATTTTTCGAAAATTTAACGTAAACTAAAAATTTCAATAAAAAATAGGACAAATTCGGAATAGTTTAGGTAGACTCCTATTAGTATGTTTAAAGTGTTTTCTAATTTAAAGCTATAACTTATGTCTTGAGATGTCTTTCAGAATAAAATGAAAGTATTATATAAGGAACTTTTTTCTTTTTCCACAAAAAAATTCGAAAATTTTCTCAATTTTCAAATTTACGAGTAATATCAATTTTTCACCGACTCGTAAATTATTTACTTTGTTCATATGATCTTTTTTTTATTTCGCTGAAATTAGCAAAAGCACATAAAAAAATGCTTTGCTTACAGTTTTTCAGCAATTGCGTCCAAGCTGTAACAAACAGTAAAAGTCAAAAAATAAAAAAAAAATGTTTATTAACTTATAGTGGTAGAGTGAGATGTTATCTGCTTGCGCAGCCAGTCACAGCGATTAAATTCAGAAATGCTGAAATGCTGCGATCAGTATTTTTGTTTTTTCCTATGTTTTTGCTGTGCTTTTTGCTGCGCTCTTTCACTTACAAACAATTGCTTAATGTTTTTCTTAATGTTCATAAATAATGTATGTATTTATGTGTGTATGTATGAAACATTTTAAAGAGAATGGCGCAAACACACAGTTAATTTCTGAACATTAAAAAACCTTAAGCAGTTGTTTGTAAGTGAAAGAGCGCAGCAAAAAGCACAGCAAAAACATAGGAAAAAACAAAAATACTGATCGCAGCATTTCAGCATTTCTGAATTTAATCGCTGTGACTGGCTGCGCAAGAAGATAACATATCACTGTACCACTATAAGTTAATAAGCATTTTTTATAAGTAAAACTGAAACACAGTGAAGCAAAAACAATCTCTAGAAATCGATCGTAAATTGTGTTCTATATTGTAAAAAAATCATGTCAAGGTATGATGATGTTAACTTGCTAACTATAAGAAAAATAAAAAGAGCAAACTTTAGCATGTTTTTAGGCATAGGCATTATCGAGGGCTTTAAAAATTGCACGTCTTAGGTGCCCTTCTTTGAGAGGTCTTTGGGTACATCGTCAAAACTTAAGCTGTTAATAGTATTAACTGATAAGACATGGTAAATTTATTTCCAAAATATTTTCATGCTGTCCACTGTGTTATTCCCTGAACTGTTGGTATAAAAACTTGTTATAAAATAAGTTGAATTTTTTACAAAATTACGATAGTTTTTTTATTGATCTACACTGTAGTTACTATAGTTTCACAACAAACCAAAAATTAGCTGAATAAAATTTAAACATGAAAAAATGTATGTAAAATTTTTTAAAAATAAAGGAGTTATAAATATTTTATTGTTTGTAATTTATGTTTGTTTTTAAAAGTAAATAGTGTTAGAAAAGTGTTGTCTTGAATATTTAATTTATTAGATATTTTCATTTAAATATCTGCATCCGTTTATATGTAAATATTTTAGATCACTACTACCACACACATGCTTCACAAACACCATTATGATCAAGACAGCTGATCATCTAGTAAAGCTGCATACAATTCATTGAGGCAAGTGCTTGTTGGTTGGTTTTTTAAAAACACTGTTAGATTTGAAGAACTTATACTTAGCAAAAAGTAATTTAAAGAAATTTTAAAATATTCCTAATAGGTTTTTAACATTCTAACAGTGTTTTATTTTGTAAATATATAACAACAATTTAGCCTTTAGTTTTCAATGCTCTACTAAGTACTTCTTCTAGGTTGATTAATAGTTGCTTTAAATATTTCAATATAAACTTATATGTCTAGCACTTACCAAAGTTGTTAGAGAGATTGTAACTTTCTTTATCATGTTGATAGAGTAGAGTATGTTGATTGATGATTTCTTACGAATTATATTCTTTACTTAAACTTACTTAAATTTAAAGATTTTAATTTGATTTTAAGTAATTTTTAAAGAGCAAACATTTTTATATAAAAAAATTTAATATAATTTTAAAAAAATTTTACGTAATTTAATATATTGTAATAAATATTATCAAAAATTAGCAATTAGTTAACTTTACGAGCTTACGTATGTATGTATGTATGTTTGTTTTTATTTTAATATGAAATTTTAATTGTTTTATTGTTGATTATATTATTTACTAGGTTTTTTTAAATTGAATTTACTATATGTATATACAAAAATTTGCAATAATTTTGATTGGTTTTTATTGTTGGCATTTAAAACTTATTACACTACAAGCGTTAAAAAACCCCTAAATATATGTTTTAGTTTTTTTTTGTTGGTAGTTTAATATTGGTAGTTTTAGTTATTTGCTTAAACTACTACTAGTTACAATCTACTTTAGTTAGTTAGTATATTATTTAAGTTAAATATTTAATTGTATGGTTTTAACACAGGGCAACAGAAATAGTATAATAACAATAGTGTTAATAGTTTAACCTTCATCTCACACAAGTAATCTTTTTATACATTTAAAAATAATTTTTTAGGCGATGTAAGCACATAAAATTTCCTGCTGCATCAATTTAGCATTCAACTTATTTTTTGATAACGAGTAATTTAAAAAGTTTACAGACAACTGCGTTGCTGATGATTTGGCGAAAAAAGGCGCCATGTTACCTGGCGGTAAGATAGATTTCCTATGTGGAATTCCGTTATCCAAATGCAAGCTACAAATTTGTAATTTCTACTATGAGCTCGCTCAGACAAGATGGGGTTGTTAACCCACATGCACTATAACCAGAATCGTGAGCGAACAACATATCTTCTTGGCTTGTCACGCTCACAATTGCGTGGCGGTCATTACCGGACACGTGAGGAGACTTGGCTTGATCCACAACGACTTATGCAGAAGTTGTCAAAACGAGGAGAAGGATGAGACCATTTTTCATCTTCTTTGTCACTGTCCGACATTAGGAGATCTACGCTTACGGTGAGCTCTCGAATATGGGGCTTGAGGGCAGTAATGCCTTTATAAGGAGTAGTAATTGGTTAAAAAGACCAGACATGGGAATCTCTATAGGGTAACCTAATTATCGCTATCTTATTGATACGCAATTTTTTGGATCATCTTCTCTCTTTCTGGATCATCTTCTTCTTAACTTTTCAATCTTACCTTCTCTCTTTTCATTTCTATCTGCCCCCCTTTCTTTCTAAATTCTACTTTCAGGTAATATAAAGGGACCATTGATTGGACCCACGTGAACTGTTCCTCTATTCTTCAATTTCGCGGCTGCCTGGAAACCTAACCTAATATAAAAAGTGACATGTAATTTCTAGGCGTTTTGCATTAGGAACACCAATTTATATTGTCAAATGAGTTCCCCCCTTGGGGCATGGATAAGCATATTGGTGAGCTCCACACCTTGATGTTATGCCTCAAGGGGAAATATGGAGCAAAACCGGGGCTCCGAGGTGCACGGACCTCATTCCTGGTAAGAATTTAATTTATTAAATTCGCAGCTGACTAGAGTCTTATCTAGTATAGCGGGGGTCTATAGCCCAAGGACTGTTTCTGCCAAAAAGTTGTATTATGTAGCGTACTCATAAGCGAAATGTGTGTGTAAAAGTGTTGACGAATCTTATTTGATGTAACAGATAACAAAATATAGACACATATATGTGTTTGATGGTAATTCATAATTTTGTTTATAAAACAATATTGTGCTAATGAGAAATACGTAGACATACCGTGCTAATGAGAAATACGTAGACATACCGTATGTGTGAAAAACAACACATGAGGCTAAAACAACGTAAGATTTTTTGAGAGTGATAACTAATACAGAAAATGCACAGGATACCGAATATATGTACTTAATAAAGGCAACAAAGCAACATGTTTTACCAAGATGTTATTTATACATACGTATTTCATGGTCTGCCTTGTTGTGATGACACAAACAAAGTTTTGTGCCTCGCTTTGTCATCTCAAGTATGTTATGTCATTGCAATGCTACCAAACTGTGAACTAAAATGAACGGTCATTGAATTAAACTATAAATCACAAGTCTACTAACAAAGTGTTGCGTGATCTAAATTTTTTATTTGGTTTAAAGTTACTGTTGCCCTGTGTTTATATATCCAGTGGTTAAATTGTATTTAATTACTGCATAATTTTTAATTAAGCATTTAAATTATTTAATATAGATATTTTAGTTTATGCGTGTGAATATGAACTCATACTCCTGTTATCACAAAACAACTAAATTTAATATAAAAAATTTAGATTAAATTTAATTAAATAGGAGTTTTTTGGGTTTATATTTGTTGTTATTTTACTAAACTGCAAATAAGTTTTTATAAATATTTATGTACTCGTACTAAATGTCTAGGTTTAATTATGAATATTATAATATTTAGTGGCTAAATACATTAAATAAATATACATATTTAATATTGGTTAAATTTACTAAGTATATATTTATATTCCTGTATATATGTAATTGTTTGCTGATTTGTATATGTATTAGTATTAGTATGTATGTATAAGTGTAATTATTTGTCGACAACACATTTTGATATTTAACGGATGGATGTTTGATAAATATTTCCTTTTCCTCTTGCTCTACTCAAATTTACAATTTATAAATATTATTGTATTTTTTTTTTTTTTTAAATAAATTTCTTTACAATTTGAAATAATTTAAAAAAATGCATTTGATTTTCTTTTTTTTATTTTAATTAAGCTTTGATTTTCATTAAAGAAATGCTTTAGTTTTTAAAAACTTTTGTTTTTTTTTCTGGTAATTTTTCAATCTTTTCATATTGTTTTATTTTTATTTTTTCTTATTTGTCTTTTGTACTCTCGGTCAAAAAATGCATTTTACAGGGTGCTTTTTGGGGGAATGTTTGTAATATTTTTTGAGAAATGAAATTTTGTTTGGTTTTTTTTGTTAGAAATCTTTATGGGAGTTTTAACAGAAAGGGGGTACTATTTATTTATTGATTATGTTAGCTTACTTACTAAAATACTTACAAGTATACAAAATGTTTATAGTAGTCTATAATTAGGAAAAAAATATTACTACCTTTCTTTAATCATTATTTTTTCTTTATAATGTTTTTTTATCATCATGAATTAAAACGTATACTACTTGTTTAATACTTAAAGCCTTTTCTATATAAATATTTTTTTTTTAATTTTTTAATACAAATTTTATTTTTATTCTACATAGTTGTCATAATTCAGTGGGTTATTTTTAGTGTATTTAATTTTATACCTTTCTTATTTCCTATGTAGTCTTGTATGTTTGATTAGAATATCCGCTTTTTTTTGGGAGAAGTTTATTTCTATTTGTCGTTGATTAAATAAATAATTGTTTAGTTGTAATTAAGTTAATTAAGAATAGTAATTAATTGTAGTTTAAGCTTTTTTTGCTTTTGTTAATTATTGAAGCTTATTTAAGAGATCACAACATTATGACATTGTAGGGCAGTCAAATTTCTATTTCAAAAAAGTAGTAGTTTTTTTGTTTTTTTGTAATTTGCCTATTTTATGACTACTAAGCAATTTACATATTAATACCTACACATTAGTTAGGGACTTTGAGTTTTAAATGAAAGAAGTATTTTCTAATTTGGTTATCCAATATTATATGCAAATATTGTCTTTGTTGAATAGGATGTACTTGTGAACTTAATAAGAACTAAACTTTGTTTAACTAAATTTATAAAAAATTAACACATATGCATGATTTTTTGTTTGTTTTGGAGATCTAAAATAAGCATTCTTTTCCGTTTCTAAAACTGTTTTCTATTCCCTCACCGAAATCGCTTTTATATGCATGCAAACATTGATTGGTTCTCAAAATACTACTATCTTTCAGAAAAATCTTTCACACATAGCTTTAAATTATTTCACTTTGCTTTATATCAGCGAAAGGCAAACTCACACCACTACAGTTTTTAAATGTTGTAGTTGTATGAGTTGAGTAAAAAGTTGAGAAAAAAACAAAAACAATAACTGAAATAAACAAGCATAAAAAGCGTAAAACAACCTGCTTCTATCAATGCTCATGCGAGACTGACTGGTTTTGATTGTTTTTATACAATGTATGTGCTTGCGTATATGTGAGAACAAAAACAAGAGAGCTCATTTGAGAGCTAAATGCCTTTCGCTGCTTTATATTCATGTATGTGGGTCATTAAACACGTATGAGCTCTTTTTAGTGCAGAGAGTAGGCCATTTGGTTACTTTATAAATCCCGCGTAATCTAGCGTTAAGTCCATCGTCACTTAGCTGTCTACAAGTAATCTAGTGAAAATTCCCTTTAAACGTTTAATTTGTACTGCACTTTTTTGTGAGTAAGTAATTCGTACAAACTGGTTTTATACAAATTGTGTGAAATAATTTTCATACAGTTTATTTTATTTTTGCTTAAGTTACTGGCATACCATTTAATCTAGCGTAAAGCCAATGGTCACTTTAGTGTCTCTAAGTAAACTAAAGTGTAGTTACTTTAAGCGTTTACTTTGTACTGCACTTTAGAAACTAGTTATTTTACCCAAAAAAGTAATCTATTGCAGAGTTGTCGGAGGAAGCAATCGATTATTCCACTGTCTATAAGGTGTCTTTTTAACTGACTATTAGAGGATTAGTAACCGTATATGATAAAATAACTATTTATGTAGCAGAATAAGCAGTAAGGTAGGTAGTAAGGTAAACGGTACGTCCATCCAACGTGTTGATTACTTTGCACCAGCTATAAGACAGTCTCATTGTAATCAAAAATATTCAAATGACTCCCTGCTTAGGACATGTACGTGTTCAAATAACTAGTCACGTAGCTAGTTATGTAACTAGTTGTCACCCTAAATGATAGGTGAAATCACTAACTCGGGAAAGTTTTTTAGAACTGATGGATTGTGTTTGAAACTCTAACAAACACACAGCACTCATGGTGTAGGGTTAGGTAACATCTTACACGCAGAAAAAAATATAGTTGTGCATGTTTACTGTAACAATTTCAACATGTTTAACAATATTATAGTCACAGTAACAATTTATATGATTGTGCTAACTATGATATGGTAAATTTACGATTCACATGATTGTATCAACCATATATATGATTACAGTAAACAAGTATATATTTGTGACAACCATTTTTATGATAATATGTTGTTCTCAGATTATGATATCTATAAGTCGATAGCAACATAATATGGTAAGTTCTTCATCATGTAAATGGTTGTCACAAACATATACTTGTTTACTGTAACGATATAAATGGTTGATACAATCATGTGAATCGTAAATTAACCATATTATTGTTACCACAATCATATATATAGTTACTGTGACTATAATATAGTTAAAAATGTTGAAATGGTTACAGTAAACATGCACAACTATATATTTTTTCTGCGTGTATAAATTGCCACAGATTCAAGAACATTGCACTATGGCCGAAAAACTCCAAGTAGCGGCAAGAACTATTTCCCGTCAAGCTAGCCCCACCAAATGGTTCATAATCAAATTTAAAAACCCTGGAGGCCATAAAACGAACAATGAAGATATATAAGGAACTTTCAAGCGTTATTTTTCCATATACAAAAAATCAGCAGTGGTAGTGATATAAACTTGTAAATTATTTTGAATAGGTGCAGACCCATTATATGAGACAGCTGACTGATAATACACAATCTAATAAACCATACGCTAAAGTTTCTTACAGAAAATATTAGAACGGATATAATAGAGCGAATATTGCCTTAACTCAACATTCTTCAGCATTTGCTTTAATCGTGACGAAGTTTCTGTTCAACCTGTAACATACAAAATATTGGACGTGAAATCTTAACAGAGTTATTTTGGAACTGGCTTGAACTGAATGTAATATTGAAGTCAGAGTAAGAACCATAGAGAAAATATACATAGAGCGGAAACTAAAAAAATTACTCAAAAAAGTTACACATTTTTTTACTTATACATTCTCACCTTTTAGGTTTTTGACAATTGAGTTAGGTCTTTGACAGGAGAGTTTTCACTCTATGTGTATTTTCTCTATAGTAAGAACTATATATGTTAATACATAGGGTAGAACTAGAGGTGCAACTGAGAGTAAAAGACACACATGTAAATCAAAGTATTTTGTTGTTGCAAGAGTTAGGTTTTTGACAATAGACTTGAGATTTATGTCTCTCAGTAACGTTTCTATGTCTTGATACACAAAGACAGTTTGCTCTTTCAAAAATAATTATAATTTCTATTTTCGGTACTATAAAATAATAGATTCATAAAGTTAAATTGATCAATATCGGCAGCTAACTTACTCAAAATCCCCCTAATCTAAACATATACTTGTTTAATTTGTAATAGTTTAATGTATTTCACAATGAATATACGTATTGTAATGTTAACTGTAGTATATAATTTTACAATTACGTAATAAAAATATTAAAAATTCTGTTATTATTTGCACAAATTTATTAAATTTTTATATTAAAGTTTTAAGTTTTTATCATTTATTAAAAAAAAACTACCTTATTCCCTAAAACAAAGTCCTTGAATTAATGGATTTTTCACTAAACACTACTCGTATATATGACGTGTTTTTACCACTAATACTTATTATAATATTTTTACCTTGATATGAAGATTTTCCTAATGAAATGTTTTATTTTATATATATAAAAAAACTATCTGAAAAATATTACACATTTTTTTATACTCTTCTTTTTAATTAAAAACTACATTGTACCCATAATTAGCTAAAGTATCTTCTTACAATTTAATGTACATAACTTCTTAAATACTGTAAAGACTTAATTAGTTATACTTATATTACTTAAGATTTATTGTATAATAAAAAAAGCTCTGCAATAGCTTTTTTGTTTTTTGGTTTACTTAAACTATTTTCGTAATACTAATGAATAATTTAATTAATTTGATTTTTTTTAAAAAAAGCTACTTCGTTTTGTTTAAATATTTATGTTTAGGAAAGCTATTAATATGATGTTGTTATTTTTAAAAAAATTAATATAAATCTATTAGCTTTCTAATTAAAAAATTACGTATACAAATAGTTGTTAGATTTTATTAAAATTTTCTTTATTCATTATTAAAGCAAAATCGTATACTATTGTAGTTTTTATTTGGTTATGGTCATTAATAAAAATCATTAATTTGGCGTTATATCTTACATTGTGATTTACTTTTTTAAGTAGTTTTGTTTTCATTGGGTTTATTAAATAATTTTTTTTTTTTAAGAAAAAATTATATCAAAATCTCTATTGATTTTACAACTAATCAAAAGCATTTTTTAAATATTAATTTTGTTATCATTATTTTGATTTTTTTCGGATTTAGTTGGGATAATGGTCCTTGTTTTGATTTTCAAACTACTTAACAAATACTTAACTCTACAATCAATTTGTTTTAATAAATATGACTTCTATAAATTGAAATAAATATATAATAACTAACTATTAATTCTGATTCAATGAATTCTTAGGAGCAAGAAAAAATAAACTTTGAAAACATTGCTTCAGATTATATTTTTCAGAACATCCGAATAGTAAATTTTAATCCTTTTGTTGGTGATAATAATACTTATAACAATAAACTAACTTTAAATAATAACTTGCCAGGAAGGACTTAGTTGAAAATATGATAAGCCAAGTATGAAATCAAATTGGCTTTTTAGTTTGAAATTGTTTTAACTATTTATTATTTTAATGACATGTTTTCGAAATCCTGTGTCTTATTATGTTAAGTCCTCTCTTTATAATACATGCTAAGTGTTATTAGTAATTTGAAAATAAAATAACTTAATAATAACTACTAATTGTTTATTATAATGATTTCTTAATTTTCAAAATAATTTTTGAATTTCCTTTGAAATTGTGTAATAATTTCACGGTGTTAAAATTATCAGTATTTAGCGATATTTCTGATGAAACATAATATTTAATTGTTATCATTTTTAATAATGGGTGAAGTGAATTTCAACACTATTATTCCAAGACTGGAATAAGACTATACATATCTTGTTTTCTTTAAGAAATATGCTTCATATGGGAGGTATAACTAAATATGGATCGATAATCATAGAATTTATTGGAATAAATCCGTCAATAAATCCGCGACCTTTTGAATGTTCCGGCTTTAAAATGAAAGGGTAACAATACTCTTATCAACAGTCATCTGTCAATTGATTTCTGTAAAAATTTTAACAAGCTGCGTCGTTTAGTTTGTGCTTGACAGCCATTGACCATCGTTACTTGAGGAGAAATTGGAAAAAACCATCACTAAAACCGAGGATAATCTTAAGGACTGAGATCGTAAAATTCTTAACACACGTTTTTCATTAAAACTTTTAACCCAAGTATTAGTTGATTTTTTTTTTTATCAAGTTACCTTTGTAAAGCATGTCAGTTGTTATGTTTAATGTCAATTATGTAAAAATGAGTGACCAGAAAAAAGTGCGTACTAAAATTGTTAAATATTTTTAACAAACCCCAACTAGGTCCTACAAAAAGTTGACCAAACAATTAAAGGTCTGCCGTCAAACTGTTTCCAATGTTATTCAACAGTACCGGGAGAACTTGTCCGTTGATATAAAACCTGGTTCGGGTAGAAGGAATGGTCTACATAATGTTTCTAAAGCCAAAAAAATAGAAAGCATTTTCAAAAGTTCTCCCAACACCTCCGGTAGGAAAGCAACCCGGTTAGGTCAGTACTCGGACAATCTGGTACGAAAAGTTAAAACCAATGAAGGTTTAAAAACATACAAGGCTCAAAAAGTTCCTGACACGAAAACTGCTAAAAATTTAGAGGCCAAAGACAGAGCACGGAAATTGAAGTCAAATTTTATACAAAAAATATACCTGATGCATAATGGATGACGAAATGTACGTATGGAAAATTTTTCGAGGGAATGTTGAATAAAAGTTTAGGATCCAAAAGCAAACAAAATTTCCTAAAAAGTTCTTGGTATGGCCAGCAATATGCAGTTGCGTCAAAAAAGCCAAACATTTGTTACAAAGGGCTCCATAAATACCGAAATTTACATCAAGGAATGTTTACAAAAAAAGATCCTTCCATTTATAAGACTTCTTAATGTGTCCACTTATTTTTGGCCTGATTTGGCATCCTGTTACTATGGTAAGAAAGGGTTGAGTGGTACAAGAACAATAATGTGGTATTTGTACCAAGAGAGGCAATTCCTCCAAACTGCCTGGAGCTAAGGCCATTGAAAAGATATTGGGCTCATGTTAAAAGAGAATTGAAGAGCACAAAAAAGGTGTCCAAAAGCGTGGTAGATTTTAAACGGAGATGGACAACTTGTTCGAACAAAGTGACATAAAGCACTATAAAAACCATAATGGAAGGGTTTTTGAAAAAGGTTCAAAATTTTATCCTTAGTGATTAGAACTATAAAAATGTTTTTTTTTTTTTTTTTGTAAATTGTAACAATAATTTCAATCAAATAGAAAAAGATCCAAAACTGTAAGTTTAGTGGTTTAATTTTTATTAACATATGTTAAAAATTTTTCGATCTCAGTCCTTAGTAAATACTATGTGAAATCTGCAAAAGTAATTTCAATGGTAAAAAAGTGGTTTACTGAATTTCGTTGTGACCGTACGAGCACGGATGATGCCGAACTTACTGGACGCATATTGGAGGTCTCTACACCCGAAACAATTGAAAAAATCACGATATGGTGTTCGCCGATCGGAGATCGAAAGTGCGAGAGATTGTGGAAGCCATAGGCATCTCCCATGGCTCAGTGGTTTCAACTTTGAACGATCACTAGGGTATAAGAAAGCTTCCGCAAGATGGCTTCCGCATTTGCTTACAATTGGTTGCACAAAAGGGTACATACATGTGCAGTTTTCGTGGCAATAATCAATGAATTAGGCTCCGGATTTAACCTTGTCAAAACTGAATAAATGACTCGGCGGAAAAAGATTTTACTGCAACGATGAAATCGTCTCAAAAAAACCTACCTACTTTGATGACCTCGACAAATCTTATTTTTTTGGAAGGGATATAAAAACAATTGTAGAAACGTTGGACAAAGTGCATAGAGCTCAGGGGAGACTATGTTGAAAAGTAAGAAACAATTTTATCATTCAAAAAAGCACGGACTCTCTCGTATAAATACATATATTCGCATATTTGTATTAAATTTTATCTGGATACTAATATTTGTAATATGATCAATTATAAACTGATCGTCCGAAATGCTTTCCGCATAAACTTAAGTACTATGCGTTTAATTTTGTTATGACATGTGTAGATATAAGGAATTAATGAGCATTTAAATGTTTCCACAATAGACTTGCGGGAATTACAGTGATCTTTGGTTTGAGGCCATATGTAAAAGATCGGACCAATTGTCTAGCCCCAGAATTTGGTAAAGAAATTTATTTGTATGAATTTTAACTTTATATCACAGATTTGTGATTTTATGAAACTTATTAAAGGCAATGTTGATCACTATACCGACATGGGGTCAATAATGGAGTGATCTTCACAGAATTATAAATGTATAGTGATATTCGTGGAGGTATGGAGTTTACAACACTACACTCAATTTTGTAGAATAAATTTGTTCATACAAAACTTAATTGTACTGAATTTCGGAAGATTGGTATGAAAATTTAAAGCCAAATTCCAACTTACACATACCAGAATTTATAGGCTATACATGACCCTTAAATGTACCTTACGGAGGGCTAAGAATAATTGTGAACCAATTACCACCTAACTTAGTTACGATATGTGCAAATTGAACATTTTTAAAAGTGTTGAAAGGCAAGATCGGAAGAAGATTTGTATGGGAGCTATTGGACGGGATTTGACCAATAGCCTTTCTCTTTCGTTCGAATAAGACACATGTACCATATGCACTAATTGTAGTTTGATTTCAGGGTTCTCATGAACAGGAGGATGGACGGATATAGTTAAAACGTGGTTGTTGGAACATTACTTTGTGAATTCAACATATCTACAATATATACAGTGTAATTTAATATAGTGCAGTGAATGCTGCAAATCGGTGGTCGGCACAATATGAACAAGAAATATGTATTATGTAACATACTACTCACTTTTTTCTCAGCTATTAATTGTGAATTTTTTTTTGATAATTTTTATTAGCTTCGTTGACATTCGATTATTTCTACGCATGGTGGCTATAAATGCCGATCACCGCTATAGATTGTTAATAGACCATTGTGCAAGAATTTGTGTACTAGAAGCAAAATTGTTGAAAAGTTTGTGAATAACTCAATTCTGGCTCAAGAAATTTCACTTTTAGAGAACTAGGGATTGATCGATCGTTCCTTACACACAAAAAGATCTATTTGTAAAATATTGCTCTTTGAACATTTAGATATAAGTAAGTGTGTTAAGACAAGTATATTTTTTGAAAGTTACGAGAACATTTGGCATGTAATTTTAAACACAGAAAATGTCCAACTAAAATGAATTTTAACTTGTCAAAGTATACAATCATCTTTTTGAAATATCGCTAATAACTGCATTAATCTTTATACATAGTGTAGGGTATTCTTTGGACTCCTCGTAGCCTTCAACTTAATTTTTTAGTTTATTTCATAGCATAAATTAAATAAATATAAATATACCAGAATATTTAATATAATTTACATACATACAAATAAAATAATCTATTCCAACCAATCAAAATTATGTGTAAAAGTATTAAATCAAACAATTTTGATTTATATTTTAATATATGCAATAATTTTACATTTTTTAACCGTTTTTGTCGCTTTTTTTTCTAAATAAATCACAATTATTACAGATAAATATTTATTTTCAAACGTATTGTAATGGAATTATGCATAAAGTTTTTATTTTTCTTTTTTTTTTTTTTATAAAATATAAAAAAGATAAACATACATAAGCCACACAAAATTATTTATGGTTTTTCAAAAAGAGATATATAAGTAGATAGAAATAATTTATAAAAATTGAGCAAATTTTTAATTTGAATTTTTTTTTTGGTTTAATTTGTTTTTACTTTAGAAGAGTCTTTTTTAAAAATATTTAGCAAAAAAATTAGCCGAAATTTAGGTATTATTTTCTGTTAATTTAGCGAACCATGTTGATTGTAGTTACTTTTGTTGATTGAAGAAGAGATGTTTGTTAATTTTCTTTTTTTGGGTCGAAGAGCCAACAACTTTTGGTACTTTGGTACTTTTTTTTGTTAAGCTTTTTTTAAATTTTTGTTAAAATGGTATGTTGCATGTTGTTTTTTTTTTTTTTTTGTTTGTTTATTTGTGCGAGTATAAACCTTACCTAGGCGGCGTGGGTGGTGGCGGCGGCGTATATGGCGGTGGTCTTTCTTCTCTTTCTAGATTTCGTGGTTTTGGTGTGGTGTGTAAATCGAGGGCGTAATTGTTGATTGGTGATTCGGGTGGTCCCATTTTTGTTGGTGGACCATGAAATATTGCATAAGGGTTACTGAAGAAATTGTGTGAAGTAGTCATCATGATGTTTTGATTTGCCAATAATGTTGATAGTTAGCTGGAAGAGAAAATAATCAAAAATAATTTATTAATATTTTATTTAAGATATATGTAATTTACTTATAAAATTGTTTATGCAGTTAAATAAATGTAAGTAGTATAATTTTTGTAATATACACTCAAATAAATAAATACGGAAAATACAAGGTTTTCGAAAAAAAGTACTTTTTATATTATTTTGGTACATTTAAAAAAAAAGTTTTAAACTAATTTCTAAACAACAAATTTTTAAATCGAACTTTTTTGGTACATTTCAAAAATTCATAAATCTTGTAATTTGTTAATAAATAAGCAACATGTAAGGATAACTTTTTTTGTAAAAGTACCTGAAATTTAATTTCCTTATGTATTTAAAAGCGATAACTGAACATTTCAGTTTTTAAATAACTCATTTAAAAGAAGTACTTTTTAGGTTTTTTACCAAAAATAAAATGGTTTTTGGAAAAAAGTAATTTTTAGAAGATTTATGCAAAATACAAGATTTTATTTAAAAGTAGCTTTTTGGAATTTTTAAAAATAATACTTGTAAGGATATGTTTTGTTATTGTTAGGATTTAAAAAGGAAACCACCAGTGTTAGATTCTATACAGCTTTTATTCAGACGCCATTAACTTAAAAAACTAACTAAATCTAGAATATACCAGAGTTGCCGTATTTCCATTAAAATAGTATAAAATTCATTGTTGTATTATTTAACCCACAGACACAACAGCTCTTCCCCCCCATATAAGGTTTCATAATTTAATCCATATACAATAATATAAATTTCAATCTCACAATTCAATCTGTGTTCAGTCAATTTCAAAATCATCTAAATACTTCGGTTTCTGCCTGATTCTTACAGGTCGGGTAGGTTCCTGCATTACGGTCACGTCCGGTGCGGTGGTGTCTGTATCCTCGAGTGGTGATTCTGCAGGTAAACACTCCGGTAAATCAATACTTTGTTCATTTCTGTTTGATTCAGGTTCCATTACATTATCATGACGCTCAAATTCTCCAGTATCAGTGCGCTCATCTAAATGTTTCCTATTCTCCATACAGTTTCCAATCTTTCTCATTTGGTCAACATGCCGCTTCCACACACGGCCGTCATCTAACAATATCTCATAATTCAATTCGCCAGTTCTTGTTTTTACTCTGCCAAATTTCCATTTGTCGTTTGATAAGTAGTCTCTCACTGCCACTCTATCTTCCTCCTCAAAATGTTTTGTTGTCGTACTTTCGCATTCATCGCCATTATTCATTTTGGTGTTTTGTGGTAGTAGTAAGTCTAAACGGTTCTGTATCTGTCTGCCTAGCATTAACTTAGACGATCTAGCTATGTCCGTTTATCTCTCCATGTATTTGTTAAAAACAAATTCTGCTGATAAGGTGATTTCACCTAGCCCCCATACAAATGTCCCGCCGGCATATTGTTTGAGCAGTCATAAATACAGTGCAAGCTCGGTATTCGCGACTAATTAAAAACCAGAATTTTCGCGATAACAGAACCCAACATTTTATTAAAAATTTGTAATTTTGTAAATTATAATTGTTTTTATTGATATATTTACATTTTAAAATTTTTTAAAGAAATTGGAGATTTTGAGTTGCTTTTTTGGCAAATAATTTTTTAAAATTACAGCTGAATCACGTTATTCATATAGTATATGAATTATATAATATATAGTTAATATAGTGCTGTTGTCGGCTTATCATTTTCCAAAGACCATTGTATGCATATGTTTTTCGATGTTAAACAATCGTCCACTTTAATTTTGTTTGCTTCTATCGTATAAATCCTCCGATTCCGTATCTGATAATTCCATTTGCTCCTCATTACTTTCCACATGAAATTCTTCTTGAATCCAGTTGTTTATGTCAGAATTCGTGAAAAGATGTTCCGTATCAATTTAAGCTACAAGTGTACCAATAGTAGAAAGAACTCCATTCAGTACCAAATTTGAGCAAGGCGTTCCAGGATTTTCGGATATTGGACACCGATATTTTATTCCAGGACGTAGTTAGAATATGAACTGCATTTTTGAGATTGAAGTTTTTTAGTTTGAGCTCTAAATTTGTTCCCTTCTGTTCAGGCAACTGGGTGAGCAGTTGTTTTTTATAATTTAATTTGACCAAGTTGATAACGTTTTGATCTAACGGTTGAATAAGAGCAGTGCAATTGGGTGGTAGATTCATTGCTATAATTAAACCGTCATCACTTTTTAGTTCCTCAACTGGGTGACACGTCGCGTTATTTAAAAGCAAAATTTCTTTTTGCGCAGACCTTCGGAAGCCAAAAATTCTCGGACCTAAATCCTTAAACTCTTTCACAAATGGATTAATAATAAGGTTTCGAAGACAATTTCTCACCCGTAATTTTTAAAAATCTAATTCCATTTCGACAATTAAATATCACTGAAATTGAATTGGTTTAATAAATTTTGGAATACAAATGACTGGCTTTTGATCATAAAATCGCTGCTGATATTGGAACATTTTTTCCCTTTGTTTTAGACACCACTTTTAAAGCAGTTTTTCCATTCTTGGGTACTCAGCTTTCTTTAAGGTGCAACGTTTGCCAGGGCCACTTTCTGTTGTTCGTACGAACTTTTTTAATTAATGCGATGCAACTTGTAATTCACGCTCTAATTTTTGAGAAATCATTGGTTTTGCAATATGTTGAACTTTTCCCATATTGAAAGATGTATTTACACAACAAATGACACGAATAAACTGACAAAATTGAATATCAAAATCAACTAAAAAGGTTAATATATCTAAAGACGGGGATTTTCCATTTTTGGTTATAGATATTGTAATCAAATTTAAAAAAACAGAATATAGACTTTGTTTTTCGTAAACTGTCGCGATTATAGAACCTGCAATATTAAAAATTAATTCGTCACGATAATAGGTAGTCGCGAATACCGAGCTTGTCCGAAGTCCCCATGCATGAGAAATTACTTTTATAATTGTGTTCTAATAGTTAATATCGTAATGAAATTGGACATAAATAAGTTTTATATGAACCTTAATATTTCGACCAACTTTTGTGAGGATCGATCTATAGTTGACCAGACAAATATTTGATTGTCAAATATTGATGGTGAGTATAAATTATAAGCCATTAAAATTATAATTTTTGTATAAAGTACTTTTTTGATATTTTTTAAAGAAAAAAAAAAAATACTTTTTTAACTTTTTTAAAAATGTTAGTTTTCATAATTTATGTGGCATTTTCTTCTATTTTTTCTAAAAATTTGATGATAAAGTTATGGACTCAAAATAATTATGTGCAATTAATCGATTAATCCAACATCCAGATTTATGAAATTTCTAGTTATGATTAATTAAATAATTTTCATAATAATAATTTGAATTTTATGTAACTTTTGTTTTGCTTCATTTCTTGTTTTTTCTTTTTAACATTTTGCACAAAAATATTAAGGGTCCTCATGTAAACGCTTAAATGCTTCGCAAACTATGCAATCTGTTCAATTTTACACTCTCGCAAATGAATGTCAAAATTTGTATGGAAATTCCATAATTTTTGCGCATTTGCATTTGATGAATCAGCTGCTTTTGTTTACTTTTATTTATAAGAAATAAAAATCAAATAAAATAAAAATATTTTGTACATGTGAAAATTGTGTGACTTTGGAACAGAATGGTTGAATTGAATGGCAATGTGTATGGAAATATTAACCAACAGTTAGAACATAAACAAATTCTTCCAAACTATGTTTACCATTGTTTGTTCCAAAGATTTCACTTTCATTAGAAATGTTTAGAATTTAAATTTATACAATTTTTAAAACTTTTTTTTTTAGCATTTTGAATTTATTTCTTTATATTGAAAGCCTATTTTTTTAATAACTCTTTATTTTTTTTAATATAACGAAAAAAAACATTCATTAGAAAACACATTTAAACATTTTTCATTACTTCTTTTGTTGATCACATTTTTAATTGATTAATAAAACGGCACCATGTAAAAATGCAAATATACCTGGCGTATTCATACAGAAGCAAGTCTATGAACAACTCTATATTTGTAATATTTTTTTTTCCATTCTTTTCGGTTATATTTTTCATATTCATTTATATACAGGCGATAAATTTATGATACAAATACCATTCATACTAAATTTCATAGAAAAACAAGTAAGAAAGTATGGTCGGTCAAGCCCGACCATATAATACCCTACACTAAGTAAATGAGCAAAAACATTTTTCTTTCAAAATTTCAATAATTTATATTCGTGAACGATTTTCGGAAGTGGGCCTTATATGGGAGCTATGACCAATTATGAACCGATCACCATGAAATTAAGTAGTGCGATTAATGTCTGCATGAAAGTTATTTATGTAGCATTTTATGTGTATACCAACATTTTTAAGAGATTTATGCTCGTTAAAGTGATTATCGGAAGCAGGCCTTATATGGGAG
This sequence comes from Calliphora vomitoria, assembly GCA_942486065.2. Taxonomy (NCBI): domain Eukaryota; kingdom Metazoa; phylum Arthropoda; class Insecta; order Diptera; family Calliphoridae; genus Calliphora; species Calliphora vomitoria. Next base: position 59,548,794 of record OW818029.2, read on the forward strand.
CTATGACCAATTATGGACCGATCACCATGAAATTAAGTGGTGTGAGTAATGTCTGAATGAAAGTTCTTTATGTTGCATTTTATGTGTATACCAACATTTTTAAGAGATTTATGCTCGTTAAAGTGATTATCGGAAGCAGGCCTTATATGGGACCTATGACTAATTATGGACCGATCATAATAAAATTTGGCGATATGAATTTTGTGCATATAAAACTTATTTGGAGAAAAACTTGTGTAGATACCTGTATAAATTAAACATTTATGACCGATAAAGTCCAATTTCGGGAGGACATTTGTATGGGGGCTAGGTGAAATAATGAACCGATTTTAGCCAGTTTCAATAGGCTTGGTCCTTGGGCAGAAAAAATGATATGTACTAAATTTTATCGAAATATCTTCAAGATTGCGACCTGTACTCTGCGCACAAGGTTTACATGGACAACCAGCCAGCCAGACGGACGGACGGACGGACGGACGGACATCGTTTAATCGACTCAGAAAGTGATTCTAAGTCGATCGGTATACTTTAAGGTGGGTGTTAGACTAATATTTTTGGGCGTTACAAACATCTGCACAAATCCAATATACCCTCCCCACTATGGTGGTGTAGGGTATAAAGAAAGTAAATAAAAGAGTGGTGTATGGCGACTATATTAGAGCTCTTGAATACCATTTCAAAATTCACTGACAAAAAGAAAAAAAAAAAGAGCGCGCCACTTTCAGGTCTAATTTTGATATAGAGACATTTTACTATTTTAAGTAAGGTCCTTAAAGAGTTTCCATTTTCATCAATGAAAATTCATAAGAAAAAATTCATTATTTTCTAGGAAAATAGGGAAAATTTATTAAATATTCAATAAAATTTTTGTCTTAGTGACTACATAGCATTCATTGTATATTGTCCTGTTTTTGAAATTTTTTTAATCATTTACAATGAACTTTGTGGCGAAACTAGTAAACTAAATCACTAAATTTTGGAATAAGTATTTGGTATCGCTGAGATACCAAATAGAATTGTCTATTTACATATTATAAATGTATTTAAACAAATTTATGAATAAAATACTGGAAAATTAGAAAGTTACTTATTTCTCTAACAAATTCATTATTTACTTAGAATATACCTAATTTCATTTCAAATTAAGTCTGATATACACATAATACCCTTCATAAAACGATATTTTAAATGAAGCTAAATTCACAAATTTTTTTTTTTAAAAACTGCTTCCTGTCAATAATTTATTCCAATATAAGTGATGTCTCTTGGCAAAATAAAACTGTGGCATAAATATTTGTTTCATTTCATATAAATCTTTTGAGGATTTATATAAACTACAATTTTAATTTAAAGAGAACCGACTTTTAAAAAAACTCTGGTTTGATAAATTTTAGTATATTAATATTTGCAAGAATAGCTCAGTGTGCTAGTTGCAAAACATTGTTTAAGTTGATTGTATGTCTTCATTAAATACCGAGATAAAACATTTTACAATTTTTAATTACAAAATTCAAACCGTAACCGAATTGTTTCTATTTTCTTTGAAAACTTTGTTGGTATAAAATAATCTTGTTTTGCGCTCACGAATATTTATTTAAATGATCTTTAAATTATACATTTTTTTAATCAGTCAGTCCTGGTATTTAAATTTTTATTTCGGTATAATCAACAGTTTAAATATTTAATGTGAATTCAATTTGTTCTGTCGCATACTGTTGCATGTTATACTTGTATCTTAACCCTTTGGCGACCACGGGGACACTGGTGTCCCAACACAACAACATTGAACAACTAAATAACGAAAAATATAATGGTTTCCATTTTAATTAGATCGTAAACGTGTCTCTTATGAATGTGTTAAGATTAAAACAAGTTCGGTTACAGCATTTATTTTTTATTGTCTTTGAAAATTGACAGTTTTATTGGTACTGTGTTCAAGAAATATTCAAAACTTAGTCTTATGGTCATGAAAGGGTTAATAAATTCTTAATACATAATTTTCACAAACCTTCTTAACTATCATTAAAATTTCACTCAACTGGAACTAAATTTTAAACAAACATTTGCTCAATTCTACAATAAATACAAATCTACAAAAAACAACATGGATTTTGTTTTAGTAAAAAAAAAATCCAAGCTGTCAAGCTGATAAAAACAGCTGACTGCAAAAATTAAATAAAAGAAGACCGACGTGAAATTTAATTTCACGGAGTACAGCAATGCATTTTATTTATTAGTTATTATATACAATTGGTCAATTCACAAGGTCTCTTATCAGTCATAATGTCCTAATAGACTCGGAGGCTCGGCTTAACCGACTCTTAGGCATTCAGCGTTGGTCTTTGCTTGTTCGTTACGATAACACATTCAACATAGCATAGAAAGTAGTATTATTTTAGGACATTTTTTGCTTGAAAAACAATAAAAACCATTGTGAAATATTAGGACATTATGACATAATAAGAGACCTTGTGAATGTATTACACAATATATATATGTATAGTATACATATATGTATCTATATTGTTTAATACGATCACTTATTCACTTTTCCACTGTTTTCATTTTTTTCATAAAAGAAATGAAAACGTTATATTTAGATTATCAAGGAAATGTAAACAAATTTTGACAGATAGAAGTGAGAAAATATATGGAGCAGAAAATAGTAAGCTGGCTTTTTAACGACACCTGTAATGAATTCGCCTTGGCTGGATATGATCTGGCAATTTTAACAGTGCTGCCAAGTCTTATGTTAGTTAGTGTTATATTCTTGAACAATACTTAATCGATGTGTCACTTTAAGTGCAGTGAATTGTCCAGTTTGGTTGCTGAAGCTGTTTGTAAAACTAAAGGATGGACGGACAGACATCGTATAGTCGACACAGAAAGTGATCCTGAGCAGATTGGTATAGTTTAAGGTGGGTGTTGGGAAAGTATTTTTGCACTTTACAAGCATCGATTTGATTTTAGAAATTTAAATTTTTGTGAGGTAACTCTGACCCCTTTAAAATGTACACATACTAAAATTATAATATTACACATACACAGAGAAATCAGTTTTGGTTGTGATAAGAAAATTTGTAGCTAATCGAATCATTCAGTCTTAACCCAGCAGTTAAGCAAGTAGTCAATGTATCCCTTATAGACAGTAATCGTCACAAATGTCTTATCTCTTGGCTGACTCCAATTTATATATTTTGGTCCTTTGACGCGTATGTGCTCTTTGTAGTGCAGAGATAAGACAATTGGTTACTTTATACATCCCAGGTAATCTAACTTGAAGACAATTGTCACTTAAGTGTCTCTAAGTAATCTGGAGTGTAGTCACTTTAAACTTTTTGTATGTAAATCGTTCAAACTGGTTTTATACAAATTGTGTTGATATAATTCTCATACAGTTAATTTTTATTTTTGCTTAAGTATACTGATATCCTGTGTAACATGCATGAAGTCAATAGTCACTTTAGTGTCTCTTAGTAACCTATAGAGAAGTCACTTTAAACGTTTATTTTGTACAGCACTTTAGAAAGTAGTTATTTTACACACCAGAAGCAATCCATTGGAGAGCTGTCGAAGAATGGTTTGTTTACATGCAATCGTTTATTGTACTGCCTGTAATATGTCTTTTAAGTTGACTTTTTAGGTCAATTAGCCTAAAAAGTTATGTAGCTGATCATGTTACCAGTTAGGTAATTGACGCTATTTAACCAGTATGTGAATCCAATGCGTTGACTTCTTTTGACCAGCTAATATACAGTCTCATTGAAGTCAAAAGGGGTCAATTGACCCCCTTTCTGATATGGATAACAAATTTAAGTTGAG